>CM076686.1:47380693-47980693 GCA_038501925.1 Xenopus petersii | reverse complement strand
TTACTCCCAGTCTCCGCAGGATTTCAGACTTCAGCTTGTCATAGTCCCTTGCGTCCTCGGAGGAGAGGTCATAAAAAGCTTTCTGGGAATCCCCCACTAGTAGTGGTGCAACAATCATCGCCCATTGCTCCCTCGACCAGGCTTGCTGCTCCGCCGTCCTCTCAAAGGTACAGAGGAAGGCCTCCACATCATCCTGCCCAGTCATTCTCCGCAGGAGGTGGCTGCCTGGGATGGAGCGTGGCACTCCGGGGACTAGGGCAGCATCCCCAGAGACCCTGGCTGTCAGTTGTTTTACCACCTCAACTTGCAGCTGCCGATCTTTCTCTGCAGCCTGCGCCAGTGCAGTGATCTGGGCCTCCAACAGACGATTTGCCTCCTGCTGGGTGGCGTTACACTGCTGCTGTAGCAACTGGCTCTCCTGGTGGGCCTTCTGTAAAGTTGCAGTGCACTGCAGCAAAGCCTTGAGGACATCCTCCATTTCACAACTTTTAAGTGCACTGTCTCTTTAAATCCCACTTATAAGCAATACAGTCCGCACAATACCCACAGGAGACTTACTGTGGTTTGGCAACTTTCGCGTGTGGCAATCGCTGCCCGCATCCGAAACACCAATTGTGGGGGTTCACTCGCTGGTAGGCTGCAAAAGAGGCGTCTTCACACACCAGGAACGGTTTAAGGGCTTCCTGCCCGTGTTTATTTTCCAGTGGCAGCAGAAGTTTCCCCTCGCAGGGGGAAGGTAACCCAAAAACCAGCAGCTTAACAGAAATATCCAGCCTCCTGGCTAACACAAAATAAACGCTTTGCTTTCTCTCTTGAAGCTGAGCAATCCGAGCAGTTTTTCTCACACACATTCAGCACTGCTGCTCAGCATCAGGTGTACTAAATAGGCCTAGGGCCTCTTGAAAAACCCGGCCTATGGATTTGGGAATCCGCCCCACCCTACTCTTGCGGGTTCCCAGTAAGACCAGTCCCGGATCAGCAATTACAAAAACCTTGCAGAGAGACATAGTGTTTCTCTGCTAACAGCACTTCTGGTCTCACCTCAGCAACAATATCTGAGAATCCGTGGCCCAACATACATCCCATCAATCACTTTTCCCCAGAAAACTGGGGACCTTTTTGTCACCATACCACAATATATATATATATATATATATATATACACAGTAGTTTGAACGGATGGAGCATGCTTTAATAGAGCAGTTAGCTCAAAGCATGTCTGCATTACACATCCTTTTTCCAATGCATGTTGAAATACATACGTATCTTTACATGTGACCATCTATTTTTCATTTATATAATGTACATTTGTTGGAGGATGGGAAGGAACATTTTTTGTTGCAACTCATTTTTCTTTATGAAACACATGGGCAAGTGAAGTTTTAATGCAGTATACAATTTTCTCTGTCAAATCCCCTCCCTCTAGTATCTATCCACTTGAACCCATTTGTGGTCTTTAAAGTACTTTATATACTTTGAAATATAGCATTAGGGCAAAAATTGAAAGCAAATGATTATTTAATACACTGTATCACTGAAATTAAAGGAGGGAGACAATTATTCATCTACCTATAATATTGTTATGAACTAAAGGAGGTCTAAACCTAAATCTGAAGACCTCTGCTCCATTGTCATCAATTTAAATTAACTGTATTGTAGCTGTGAAAGTTGCCATGACAGGTTGTGTATAGATTCCAGGCTCTCTCATAACAGACAATAGATAGGCTTTAGAACTTAAGAGGTCATAAGCAGGGATAAAATGTCACTTATGACTCTTTACACCAATTTAATATTCAATATGTATACATTAGTCACGCAGGCCTGGACTTACAATCTGTGGGTTCTGGCAAATACCAAAGAGCTGCTGTAAGATGCCATAGAAGTCACTCTTTAATGGGCTGGTGGGGGCTGCTTGGGCGTCTCTGTACTTGGAATACCAGTGCATATGTTGACTCCCAGTCCAGACCTGTATTAGTGGTAGCTCTAGTCTAGAATCTCAATTCCAGTGAAGCTAAATTAAGCAATTGGTTGCCAAATACTAATAAATTTCATATAAACAAAAAAAAAAAAGGAAGAAGTCCTGTGAAGTGAAGATCTTTTTTGTAATTCTTCATGTGGACTGCAACCAAGTCCTGTGAGATACCTGAGTGCCTGTATTTAATTGTATATTAAATATTAACAATATAATATTATTTTTATATATTATTTTACACAGGCAGTATAGACTGTATTAATGTTACAGTACTCTTACAGAGGATGGCTGAATATGATATATTCCAGCAGCTGGCTTTGTTCAAGTCTCTGGATGGAAAAACTGGCATTTGTGGTTGTTTGCTATGGTACAGTCATCTTTTGGGCATATTCTTTGGAACTTACCAGGCTCCACTGAGCCTTTAGGGTACTCGACCTGTGAGGTCACACAGGCTGCCATAAGAAAGGAAGGTGCCTGATACTTCTATACTTTACATTGCCAAAGACCCAAATACTATTCAGCAAAGGTCATGTTCTGCTCCCAGATATTGCCCCTTAGGACAAATAGGAAGTTCTGTCTCAAGGACCTTTACACTATACTTTCTATGTTAAAGAATTAAAGTCAAAACTTCAACTGCTGTGTCTGAGGACAGAACTTGAGATATGAGGCCCCAAACAGTAAAGGCAGGGGATAGATATATAATTCAGGGAAATCTGTCCAATAGAACTTCCACCCGTTTTTGATGTACAGTTTGTTGGGATTGTTAGGCACTGCTATTCAGTCTAAAGGAATACAGGTTGGTTACATTAATGAGTATTTTACATAATGTATTATGTCCTTTGTGCTTTCATCCTTGACCACTGATGGAGGAAAAGGCAAAATGCCCTGTGTGGCCTACTCTAAAACCTTGCCTAGATGTGGCTTGAGATAAAAGGGTTCTGGTGGGGAGAACATTCAATAGGCAACGTAAGTTGGCAAGACTTCAGGAGACTGATCATGTACACTATTTTCTGAAATCATCCATTTGCTACTGTTTGCAATTTATACAAATGCGCCATATGCATTAACCCATGATATCACCTTAGTCTGTACTCTTACTTTTACACCAAAAGACATTAACTTTCTCAAATGCGCAAATGCCTGACCCAGTGAGGAACTAGAACTAGAGAACATAGGAATGATAGCAAATATTATTTTTATTATTAACATTTATTTATATAGTGCCAGCAAATGTACAATGTATATGTAGCATCAGAAACGGAACTAGAGGGGGGCGGGCCCTGGTGCAGGACGCGCAGCCGGGCCCCCGCCCCCCTCCGTACACCCGGCACTGGCCCGGGAATATGCGCCCGGACTGCCGGGGGGCCCTGAGGGGGTGCGGGCCCTGGCCCGCTCACACCCCCTGCTCCCCCGGTAGTTCCGCCCCTGTGTAGCATAATATCTTTTCCAGGACAAAATATATAGTTTCATAGCAATTTTTAAGGGTTCTTTTAAAACTCAAAGAAAGCTACATTTGGTTTAGATGCTAGTTAATCTAAACCCATTTTGATCCCATAAATTGTATCATGCTACTGTATGTACACCATCTACAGCTATTGTCAGTATAGAAGGCAGGACAATTATAGCTGCACACTCCTTCTAACATCAGTAGCCACTAAAATAGGGGGAACTAAAGGCATAACTGGAACCTGATTTCTTAAAGAGATCTCCCAAGTCATGATTAAATGATAAAATCCAACACTACTTTGTTAAAGTCAAAAATTAACTCTGCAATGCTGAGGTGGTAAAGAAAAAGTGCCCCGTATTTCTTCTCCATTATTTATCATCTTGATGTGAAAATATTCATTACTTTCCCGGCTTAATAAATCAATTATTTTTTCTTTGTACTTTACTAAGACTTTTAGTACTATAATAATTAAACATTATGTTTACAAATGCATCAACATAACGTTAAAATAATTTCCACGGAATGCTTTAGACAATACATGACATATAATTATGTACACTTTTTTGGTGAGGATTATCTATAGACTCCCTCCCCTCCTGTAAAAAAGGCTGGGAACCACTGGGTTCACGAAAGGGGACAATAACACCTAAAATGTCATTGAATATTTTTTCAAGATAGAGAAATTAAATATAGTGTGTGAAAGATATTGTTTTTTATATTGGTCTAATCCCTGCCTGAATATTCCTTTATCCAAATAGGGATAAGTCATTTTTGAAATCTCATATTATATCCTGCACATAGAACCATATTACATGACATGATGAGCATGTCATATATAATCCCATAAAATCAAGCAAAAAGATTCAGCAAGTTTAAAAATTCCTTTGAATTTTGGTACCTCAACATTGGGAAAAATCTTTAATTCTCCAGGGTTCTGAGTTAGTGCTATGTTATTGACAGTTTTCCTTTACAGCAAAAACCTACAGGTTTTATGGAACTTACACTTACAAATAATTGTTAATCAAGTTATATTTTTCTTATATATTTAGGGGCACATTTACTTAGCTCGAGTGAAGGAATAGAATAAAAAATACTTCGAATTTCAAAGTATTTTTTTGGCTACTTCGACCATCAAATTGGCTACTTCGACCTTTGACTACGACTTCGAATCGAAAGATCCGAACTAAAAATCATTCAACTATTCGACCATTCAATAGTCGAAGTACTGTCTCTTTAAAAAAAACTTCGACCACCTAGTTCGCCACCTAAAACCTACCGAGCATCAATGTTAGCCTATGGGGAAGGTCCCCATAGGCTTTCCTAGATTTTTTTGATCGAAGGAAAATCGTTTGATCGATGGATTAGAATTCTTCGAATCGACCGATTTTTCCTTCCATCGTACGAACGGTCGAATATTGAGGGTTAGTTAACCCTTGATATTCGACCCTAAGTAAATGTGCCCCTCAGTGTAGGGGAAAGAAGAGCAACAAGCACCCAGTCTCTGAATGGAACATGACTAAGCATAGAGCCTGGTTTCTTTACCATTTAACACATAGTTATCCAAGCACATTATAAAGAGGGTTGTTTAGAGTAAAGATATCAAGTTGCTTGGGTACTCAACTAGATAAGTTATCAATTCCAGTTTGGATCTTCAAGTCCATAACTGCAACTTTTCACTTAAACATGCTTACATTGTCCTTCATCACTACTAAGTTTTTTTCCTGACCCCTGTAATATAAAGCTGACGAAAGAAGAGAGTAGTTTCTCATTGCCAGTGATGTGATCCATTAAATTGCCAGGGAATAATCTCCCTAAGGAGACACTTCTTTCAAAATGCATAGTAAGCATTAGCCAAGAATCAAACTTAAGTGTAAACTTAAGTGTAATAATTACAGTGAATGCCCTCTGGCTGTTGTCAGATATACTGTTTTATCTTCCAGACCTGATAATATATCTGGTTAAGGATACAGAATTCACAGATAGGTTTGGTTAATCACTGAGTATACAGTATATGTGCAGTACATTCAAATGTAACTTTTTCTGAAACTTTACCTATGCCTCGTGCAACTTTATTAAGACAGCAGGACCTTAGGGAGCTAAATGTGTGGCTTAAGTCTTGGTGTAGGAAAAAAATATTTAGGTACTTCCTAAAGCACTGGCCTGGTTTTTCTTTGGACTACTAACTATATAGCCATGATGGATTCCACCTTAATGGAAGGAGGTCTACTGTGCTAGGAGAAAGAATGGCTAAGAGGCTGAATGAGTCTTTAAAGTAGACAAGGGGGTGTGTGAGCTAGACTATTATGGGGAATGGGTCATCAGGGGAGGAGTGAGGGGGTCACACACCACGCAAGATCATTGCATAATATAAATATCAGAGGTAAAAGCAGTAACTGCGGCTGTCTGCTCTCTGTAGAATGGGGCTGTGGTTGATTGCACATACTATTATAATATAATTGGTATCACTGGGATCTGGTGGGATGAAACATGTGACTGGACTATGAATTTATTTGTACAACATTTTTTAGAAGGGACAGAGGGATTAAAAATGTTGGAGGAGTTTGTCTCTATGTAAAGCCAGAATTAAAGTCATGCATTTTGAAGTTACCAGTGAAAGCACTAGGAAGGGTATGGAAATCTTTGGGTAGATATTTTGTCCGCTTTAGACTTCAAGCACAAGGGCAGATTCAGGGATATTTAGTCGCCTATCATGGATCATCCAGACATTGACTGGAATTAGGGGGTGGCCAAATCAGAAAAAGATAGCAGGTTTGTAAATATGTTAAATGACAACTTTTTATTTCAGATCATTCAAGAACCTACTAGGAAAGAATCTTTGCTGGATCTGGTTATAACTAATAATACAAAATTCACCTCTAGCATTTGTGTGGTTGAACATTTAGAGAAAAGCGATTGCAACATGATTTCTTTCTGATCAATAATTCTTTTGCTACTGATAAAACTAACATACAAAAAACTGAATTGTAGATTCTCACTGGTGAGATAAATCAAGAATGTTTCTTGACTTTTTAAAAATCTCTCCCAAAGTGTCATGATTTTTCTGTATTTGTAAAATGTAATTACTTTGAAAAGAACATAAAGAAGAAAGTTTAATCAGATTCCAGTTGGGAATATACAATAAAATCCTGGCAATAGCAAAGCTTTAAAAAATCCCCAAGAAACTAGTTGCTTATATCATACTGAGCCATGCTGTTCACTTTTGGTACTTGCAAATTATATGTCTTAGAGAACTTGAATCACTTGCATTGAGAAGGGCATTAACGGGGATAATTATATACATGTTTTCCATTCTTGCAATGATTAGAAGGAAATTTCTAGATGTCAAGTTTTCTCCAGGGAAACGTTCTATTTGGTAGAATAACAAATTTGCTTTGCTCTGTGTTTACTTCATGTAAGTGGTCTCATGAGCTGTTTACACGGGCTAAATTCAAATTCTATTTTATCCTGTCTCTGACCCTGACAATCCATTCATTCTAATGGGTAAATAACACATTGTATTAACATCAGAATATATTGCCAGCAAACAAACTAGGGAAATGTAAGTATGGTTGTCTTAATAATAGTGCAAACACAATACAGGGAATTATAGGGCACACTTTAAAGGGAATTATAGGGTACTCATATTAAAATGGAGACAAAGACACCATGCCCTCCTCTTTTTCCTGCAGCATTGCCAAGTGCAATTCTTTGTGCCACTGTTTGACGATATGGTTATGAACATTTTAGAAAAGGTGGGCAAATACGACTTGGACTTCAACTTTTTCCCTGCATGCTTTTTCTCTGGAAGGGGGTCACCACCATCGCAATATCAAGTGCCCTGGAGTCTTAAAAACACGGAGAGGTCATTGTACAGTACAGAACTATAACCACGCTGTTGTGTCAGCAACAAGGTCCTTGAATATCTAAGTCATGTGATCAATGCATACTCCAAATCTCACCCTAACTGGCCCACAGGCTGGTCTAGGAGAGCAAATGAACATACTCCACAAATTTAATACCAACTAGCATTTAGGCCAAGCACACCCATCTTAGAGGGACTCGTCTCACAGTATGGGAACCATTGAACTAGAAGGTTCCAGCTGCCACCTACAGATACTTTGGGTTTTCCATACACAAAGCAAAAAGCTAAATGAGTTATGTTCCACTGACAGTAGGTAACTACTACCTCCTGGAGCTGTTTAGTACCATTTACAAAATCAAATGTTAACCACAGGCCGGTGAACGTCTGTCTATCTTTATATGACTTTCTAAATGGCATTGATCTCTTTAATAGTATAGTATATTAATTAAATATGATCATTAAAATAATAATACATTTTAATTAAACATCCAAATAAATCACCACCAAAATTGTTTCGGTGTATGAAATGACTGCCGCCACCTTGAGAAATCACTGTCCCAAAAGGTATTAGAGAGAATTTTGTGTCTCAATCTTGTGTATAAAATTAAAGTTCACATATACTGTATATACAGTTCTAGGCTGGGTTCTCAGAATGTCCTTGTATGAATAGTGCTTAATATGAACTTGATTGCATTATTCTTCTTAAGGAAAATGAGCTTTCATGTTCATTGATTTCACTTGACCAAACACCGTACCATCAGGATATTGGTTTGACTTATGAGGTGACTGCTGATGCCTATAGCAAAAGTCTCTGTTCCAAAAGATTTTAAGCTAAACTTTTGTTTCTTTTGAGCACTGGAATGCAGAATGAAAACTCAGATACATGCATTTCTAGACTGGGGTCTTGTAATGTCCTTTTATAGCTAAAACACTCTAAGTACGGAATACTTGATTGCATTATTCTTCATAAGGAGTCTGAGCTTTCATGTTTATTGATTTCCCATGATGAATCACCATAACGTCATTATATTGGTTGATGTATTTCTTTTCAAACGTTTTACTTCTGCAAAGCTACAATATATTTATAAGTACATTCTCCACTCAGAGCAGCTTCCTGGGTAGACTGTGGGTATCCAAATCCAATGAAAAAGCACATTTGATACTTTATAAAGGCTGTGCTGGTTTAACAATTGATGAAGAAACATTTTATAGATAATACTATAATATTTTGCACAGCATGAATGTCTGATGGAGAAGTTCCCAAGCTTAGAACTGTCATTTTTCATTGCTTCTCATCACAAAGAGTGTATGTCTCTAGATTAACATTTGTGAGTTCAAAAGGATTTTGCATGCATTTCCAAGTAATATTGCATTAACATTTATATGCTTATACACTCAACATCGTAGCTCAGTGGTTGGCACTTCAAGTCTACTGTAAAATCAAATCCAACGTGTTATTTAAAAGCAAGATGATTATTCACTTATTGTCATCTGAGAGGGGTCTGAGAGGCCTCTAACCACTAGGAAGCCTTGATGTCATACGTTGTATGAAACAACTGGTATTTTTTTTTGTGGATGAAGCTGTTCTATCTGTGATATTATATGATCCCAAGGTAAAATGTCCACTATGCAATTAATTACACTAAACACTTGTTGCGTTAACCAATATATCTTTGCATTACCTATGTTTTCCCTACCTAATGGCCCATTGAAAGTACTGGGAACACTTACTTTTTGCAATTCAATTCAACCAGAAAACCTCTTACCGAGTAAAGTGGTTTACGTTATCTTCCAGTTTCTCTTACACCACCTTGAACTGGCCAAATGATCTTCTCCTATCTCTAAAGCCTTTTGGCCTTCTTACCATCTTCTATTCTCACACATGCGCCTTATCGCACAAGTGTTTTAAAGGCACATACGCCTATGTGTATTTCATTAGCAAAAAGTACTTACACATTTTTAAAAAATAGATTGATTCAAAATATGTGACCTATGTGCCTTATTTCTTCCATTTTCATTCATGTCTTTTTTTTGTTTAAATAAGTGGGTGTATAGTTCTTGTACTACATCACTATTTGTTTTGGACCCTAGCAACCATCCAGTGTTTGAAACAACAGATTGCAAGTTGACTTGGAAAGGGCCTGACATAAACTCTAATTTGTATTCAGCAGCCAATACTATGTTCAACTATGTTCAACATCACATGTCAATATATTTTGTTTTCTGGGTTATTGGTAACATTCTAAAGCTATCAAGACAAACCTTCAAAAATATATCAATGTGATTAAAATATTAATGTCTTATATATTAACTAAAACATGTCCACACAAATCCTAAATAGACCTTTCAACAATTGTCATCACTAATCATTTGTAATCATTTCCATGTAAACCATTTTAAAGGAAAACTATACCCCCCAAACAATGTAGGTCTCTATAAAAAGATATTGCATAAAACAGCTCATATGTAAAATCCTGCTTCATGTAAATAAACCATTTTCATAATAATTTACTTTTCTAGTAGTATGTGCCATTGGGTAATCATAAATAGAAAATTGCCATTTTAAAAAATAAGGGCTGCCCCCTGGGATCGTAGGATTCACTGTACTCACAAACATACCAACAAACCATATATGTTATGTCACATGAGCCAATTAACAGACAGAGTTGTGTCTTTTGCTTCCACATTTCTTCCTGTTACAGTTAGAGTTGAAGTATTTCTGGTCAGGTGATCTCTGAGGCAGCACACAGACCATCACGAAATGGTGGCTCAAGGCAAGAGATGTAAAAGGGCAATATTTACTTAAATATATATACCAGTTTGGTAAGATTCTTTAATATGCCACTTAATATGATATGACCTATCTGTTGCTTAAGTGTTCATTTTGGGGGTATAGTTTTCCTTTAATAATTTCCAGTTGTTTGCACATGACTGTTAACCCTTCATATTTGCAAGTTGAATGTGCTAAGCTCATTTCAATATTATTTTTAAGAACCAGATCTGAAAGTGTTAATGCTAATTTTGGCCATGGAAAACAGGACTATAAAAATCCTTCACTTCTTGGTTTCTTGCCTGTACATGATGGAAAATTTTGGGGCTCCTATGTGGCTGGAATGCTAAGAATAGAAAATGACTTAGAAGAGCGAGGAGACTTTGCTAAAGATTGCAGGTTATAAAGGCTGTTGGTTCCCCTGTTGCATCACACTGCTCAGCAGAGAATCCACTAGTAGTTGCTGCGGCACCTCTGCCTGTTGTCCCTTAATCTATGTAGAATGACTCACTATATTGATTTAAGCATATATAAGATCGATTTCAGGAGATGCTGGTCATGGTTGTCAGTCAACCCTGGCTGCTTACTCCAATTGCTAATCCAGCCACACCTGGTGAACACAGGTACAACACAGCACATCAAAGGGCCAGACAAGTCACTGAGCGAGCGTTTGTCTTACTCAAGATGAGTTTCCATTTATGGGGTGTTCAGCAGTATTCCTCAAGTAAAGTGTGCAATATAATTTTAGCAGCATGCATTTTACATAATATTGCAGTGGACAATCATCTATTGGGGAATCTTCAAGACACACTTATAGACACAGTGACATTAACATCAAATAATATCATTGGCTATACAGTGACTTACGTATGGCTCGATGTCGGCCCCAACTAGAGTTGCCACCCAGCCTGTATTTTACCGGCCTAGCCGGTAAAACACTGCCAAGGCCGGGGCTGGTATTACAAATTTACCGGCAATGCAGTTGCCAGTAATTTGTAATACCCTTTAAAAAAAGCCCCTGGCGTGCCCCCAATTCGGACAGAACTTACCTTTTTTCCAGCGCTGTGGACATCTCTGCAATGTTGCTCCGCCCCTTTTTGCATCACAGGCCGCCCCCTTTTGGTGCCCGCCCCCATTGGCCGGTATATTTTCAGTAAAGGTGGCAACCCTAGCCCCAACACCCTCCCACTCCCAAAAATACTCCAGACAATAATTATGGGTGAAAAGGCCGCAGCATCTTTTATTCCTTAACCTTATTTAAGCTTAATTAACATATCCACCAAACAAACCTCATTATTATTATCACCACATTGAGTTAACATGCATAAAACATTAGCTGCTAAAGGCTGCATATAACAAAATGAATAATGTGTTGTTAAAATAGTAGCCACTGAAGGCTGCATATAACATTTCACAATAACTTGTAATAACTTACAGTATTCCTGTTAACCAACCCTGTTCCCCAACCTAAGGCTAAGCCTCCAATCCTTTCCTTCTATGCCTGCTGTGTCTAAGCCTAGCCCCAGGTCAATCTCACCTTAGCACTACAACGCTCTCTCGGCTACCCATTAGGGGAGCCCCACTACGCCACAGCTGCGAATTATCTCCTAAACCTCCTTGTCGGGTGAGCGGGAGGGAAACAATGTTCCTCCTGCTGCTCCCAAGGTAAGACTGGCTTCCCGCCTCTCACCCCTCCTATTTATGGCCTAAGCCCAACCCCTTCAGCCCTGCTTACATTTCCTACAATCCCCATAATGCCAAGCGTTCAACTCCCACCATAGGCCTACTCGTCCCTCAGTCATGCCCCTCTCTGCTTCACCTGTTCCAGGGGCGCTTTGTGGGCTTCTAGACAATTCAGTGTAATTGAAGCTTTTAAACTAAACATAGCATAATGATAATGCTTAGCTTCATTTTATTTTAATTGACCATATTTTTGTGTTGCATCATAGCTACTGCTGTTTTTCTTTACAACACCTATCTAGTTGTTACAATATCGAATAAACATTACATTAAGTTGAAATAATCATTACATATTTTTCATTAAACAGGGTGATTTAACCCTTTAAATGCACATTTTGAAGAAGCCTAATCAGCGCCGTTTCTGGGGAAGGAGCCGCCTGAGGCGGCTCCTGCAATGCCGCCCCCCGCACCGACTTACCTGTCGGCGAGGGGAGGCAGGAACACGATTGCGGAGAGCGCAATTGCGCTCTCTCGCAATAGCGCAGCCGAATTTCCGGTTTAAAAACCGGAAATTCGGCTCTTAAAGGTGCAGGAGCGGCTTTTTGCCACCCCTGGAATCCTGTCTGGCGCAGCCGCCTGAGGCGAGCGGCTCAGCTCGCCTCATTGGCGGAGCGCCCCTGAGCCTAATTATATTTAGACTTACAATAAGTGAAAAAATTAAACATGGCCTGTAAATGGTTCTAAATAAATTGTTTAGATTGTAGTAGATGATGGATGTTGCAAATATATTTTTTTAAATGTGGGTTAGTTTGGCACTCAAACATTAAACCTCATACAAAACACACATAAGAGAAGATGAACATGAACATGAAATGAAAGATAGATGATCTGTTTGGAAGGCTGATGAAGGTCCTTTTTGGCTGGTGTGGTGAACACTATAAGATGATACAGTGGATATGGTTTAGAGTACAAGTATACATTTTCTTACAAATTCTTTAATAAAAATGTGCAGCTGAAGTTGCTGTTGTACAGTTAACATAGTTGTTTTGTGGGTTGTTAGAATGCACATGAATGTATATTTTGCAAGGTCAAACATACCTGGAATAGTGGACTTGGAGCACACAAGCACCTGCAACATGGAAGGCAAAGGCAAACACAGAAAAAAAAGATATCTGCCTGGAAGGCTGGAGAAGGTCCTTTTCTGCCAGTATAGGGTACATTATAATATGATATAGAGGATATGGTTAAGTGGAAAAATGTAAAAGTGTGAAAAAAGAAAAGAGTGACGTTGTGGTTAAGTTAACATGATTGTTTTGTGGGTTGTTAGAATGCAAATGGGTGTATGTTTTGCAAGGCCAAACGTACCTGGAATTGTGGACTTGGAGCACACAAGCACATGGGCAAAGGGAGGGCAAAGGCAGTCCCATTTCTCTCACATTGACTTAATTCCACATTGCAATGAATTGAATTAGGTACCATTGCACACATCTTTACTTTATCAAACATTTAGTGCATTGAATTGAATTGCAAATGATGTTGCATGCAAAATGCTTGTCTTTTAATTGAGCTATCATTATAAATAATGTCCTGCTGATTTAGGTTGTGTGTTCCCTGTCTCAGTAGTGCACATGGCCATCCATTTCTGCCCCCTTAAAGTGATACTGATACTAAAAATTTTACTGCTGCACAGTATAGGGAAAAAAGGGAATGGGAAAGGTAATGTAAAAGATCAGGAGACACTTTTATAGCAAAATTATAAATAGCATTGAAAGATAATGTTAAGAGAGATGCCCTAACACTGCTGTTTATTGTTGGACATTTCCAGAATGTGAATTTATAGTAAATGGCTTTAAAGTCCTAAGGAATTCAATCGAAATATGAATTTGTATGAAACAGTCTTGCCCCCTTAACACGTTAGACAAAGCTCTTGGTTCAAACTATTAATGTCATCTAGTCATTAATCACTGTGATGGGTTAATCACGACACAAGTGTATTCTTTTTTTTGTGCATATACATCCATACACTGATGCCTATAGCTGCGGGGAGCTATTTATTCCCCTCTCTCTTCTGGCCTTGCGCATTACCACATGTTCTGTCCTTGAGCTGAATAAAAGAATGTTACAGTGACATTAGCAATTAATGAAATACCAAGTTTACAGCAACTGCAAAGCTGCCAGAGCCTTGTTCTGCTGTACTGTATATTGCTGAACATTTACGAGCTGCAATTAAATAGTAGATGAGGGCAGCACAGCTTTGTTGAATGGCACACAGCTTTTTGAGGGGATTAAAGCTAATAGCTCAGGGCATTACTTTAATATTCAAACAATTTTGTGCAGGTGGGTGACTAATTAGGGGAATGTAAGTTTTATTTCCTGAGACCACCCTCCCTTGTCTTTACATTTATGATAGGGAGTATATTTGAAATCCTACAAATTATAAGGACTATTTGACCTACTAGTGCGTATCAGCAAATCTCAGTTTTTCTATTTCTATTGTTTACACTGGCATGAAAGACTACCTGTTTCTGTTTCTATGACACTCGGTTTCAGGCTGCAACATATTTTCTTTAAGGAGCATTGTCATTAAAAATCATCTTTTCTTGTGTCTAAATAAAGAAGTGTTGCATGAAAAGGTTTATTTGCATTGCCTTTGATTAACCTTCTTACTGTCTTTTTTTCTGCTTGTTGATTCATGCTTCATGCTGCAGTAGTGCAAAACATTACACTCCCTGATATAGAACATGGGGAATCCTTTGAGAAAATCTCTGGCATGAAGAATTAAACAGCGGCTGTTAGCATTTAATTTGAAGGACACTAATGTAGTAACACAAGGGCCAGGAAATATATATTTCCATATAGGTAAAAAAAATAGACACAATGCTCATACAAAAAAATTGTTTAAAAAAATGGAGGCTTGAATTTCCATGCTAACAGGTGCAAGGCAGCAAGTGAGTACAATGAGCAAGAGTTAAGTACAGGGGCCCAGCGCCCCTTGCATCCACTGGTGCTCCTTCCTTGCATACAATGAATTAGATGGAAAATGGATGCCTATATCCTGTGCATGGATGAGAGGACAATATTAGCTGCTGACTCAGGCACTCCAGACTGAGTCAGCAGCTTATTGGCTCATGTATAGGGCCAATCAACAGGCCAGTTATCTATAGCCAGGTTTGCAAATCTGGTAAGAGTTACTCTCATAGAATGTGAAATATAAAGCTAGTAAAATCATGGTTATACTCTGAAGAAGAGGCTTTAGTGTGGAGGTACTTCCCAAGCAGGGGGGGGGGGCAGGAGGTATAAGGGGACCTGTGAAGCCCTAACTAATGAGTCATTTTTAATATGTATTAGTAAAACAGGACAACTTCTGTATATTTGGGGGGGCCTAAAATTAATTTGCTGCGGGGCCCAATAACATCTAGTTACGTGACTGTTCCCCAGGTATCTGAAAGGGCACTCAAAGTAGAGCCCTGTGACTGATTGCCTCCCCCAAGGAGTAAAGAGTGGGGGCATGACAAATAAGAAAACTCAAAGCAGCCGACACTCCCTCAGCCATCTGATGCTTGGAGTTACAGTACATAATGGCCAAACAGTTGGTCGTGTTGAAGCTAGGAATCAATTTGATCAGAGCAAGAAAGATTTTTTCCAATAAAAAGCTACAAATACAATCATATTCGGCAGCCAGGACAGCTGAATTGTTATTATTATTATTTATTTTAAAGTTGTTTTTCCATGATCATGTGCTTATCACAGGACTTGATTTGCCGACAATAGTTACTAATCATTTCAAACACAGATTCCGTTTGAATTAGTATTGATATAATGACAATTAATGATTGCTTATCAATAGGATGCTTACCAGTAGCTTTTAAGGAATGGCCGCCAGTCAGAAGTATATGCCAAGCCCCTAGGCACGTGCCTCTTCTGCCTACCCCTAGTACTAGTTCTTCCCATCATCCTGAAGAAATTATAGTGGGTATATCCCATGGTAGTATGTGAAATTCCTTGGAGGCAGGCTGAGACAACCTGGCATGCTGGAGGTTGAACCTTGTATTCTGAGCACTAGGGAAGTGAAACTGCTTTGTTATGTGATTCAGTTGGTCTGCTAGAAATACCAATTGTACTACGTTATAGTAAGTACATATTTTTGGTCTCAAAATAATGTGGTGTCCCTATTTAAGAATTACAATCACCCTAAATCTGTTTTGAGGGTGTGTGAGAGAGTTACAGTACAGCTTTTGAGACCCATTGCCTCCACTATAAACTGAGAGAGGCACATGTAGCAATGATCTGCAGCAGTCGTGTTGATAATGCTAGAAATGTGTAGGTGTACATAGCCCTATCTGATTCAGTTCTGTCTTGAGATACTTTCAACATGAATAATGTATAAATGGGTGGAAACTGTTTAAAAACATCTAGACTGCTAGATCAATAGTTTGGTTACCAGTGGAGTTTTATTTTAGCTGCTGGGGAGAATATAACCTATGGGGCCACCAATTGTGTTTGTGTGGCCAGAGCAATTTTTAAACAAATGAACTTGTTAGCCATTAATCAAACTGCCCTCGCACACATAGTAACATAGTTACATAGTTAAATTGGGTTGAAAAAAGGCAAAGTCCATCAAGTTCAAACCCAGCATCCATACACACACCCCTCCATACTTTCACATAAATTATGTATACCCATACCTATACTAACTATAGAGTTTAGTATCACAATAGCCTTTGATATTATGTCTGTCCAAGAAATCATCCAAGCCATTACACACACAGTATACTTATTTGTCACCCCCTCACTTCTTTTTAAACCCTCACCGGGGATCATAAAGTTGCATGAACTACCACTAGTATCACCTATTGGTGTCCTCCTTATGAAGTCTATGGTTCCTGTGAATACCTCAATGCTTGTATACTGGAGTAGTAGTATCATATCCAACCTTTTTTCCTGGTGAACCAAAATATTACATGAGAGTTCCGTAAAAGCTGGAGTGCTCCAGTTTGGTTACCATTGCTGGGGGCTCTATATGGAGGCAGAAATGTATTTAGGAACCTTTTATTATGACTAAGACTGGTCCCAGGGCAATTGTAATGTACAGTTTACAGCACTGTTACTGGAAATATACCATGTACAGTAGTTACCAGTGCTTGGCCGTGACTACATTTGAAGCCATGGGAAAATTATGCTTGAGAAGAACCATTTTAGAATAATGTATTGCAAAGAGTTATTTCTGCCTTTGGACAAAAAAATGTAAAAATCACTAAGTGAATTTAACATTTTGATAGGAAAGTAACAACATTATTAGCTAATATAGATATAGAACGAGAGTTATATTTTTTTACTTAGCGCCACAACTTAAATTAACTTTAACTGTAACCTCACTCTTTGTGCTAAAGATTCTTAGGAAAGATTCCATCAATTTTTTTTCAATATATAAACCGTAACATAAAATGACTTCTAAAGGCACACAATGAATTTGAAATCGGCTGCCTAAAATAACGGTGAGTTATTTAACAACTTAACTGTATTTCATGAGACATTTTAGTTTGTTACATTAACAGCGTTGCACTATGCAGCTTTGCAATTACTTTTCCATTAACTAAAAGTACATTCTGTAAAAAGTCATTTTTCAGACAAGAATAGAATGTTTGAGCAATTGTTCTTTTAACTTGGAACATGATTCTTCTGTTTTATTGACAAAAAAAGAAATTGGGTGACTAATGTTCTCTGGGACAATACACTTATATAGGCTGTCAGTTACAAATTGACAAGCTTTAATTGGTTTTACATCAAACATATTCATTGTGCAAAGTACTACTTTCCCTAGACGTACTCCATGTCATCACGTTATGGGATAGCCCCTCCTCCCTGCTCCCATTAGAAGGAACCTTCCCAAGCCTTTAAAATGCCAACCACACCCACCTACCGGCGTCTTTTTTTTCCTTCTCTTATGCTCTTGGCTTTGTTCTCTGAACAAATGCCTCAATCATTAGAAGCAAATTTTTGTTTTTCTCTTTTTATGCCTAGGAAAGCATTAGGCCTGCCCCAAAGGCGTCCTAGGGACAGGGGTTTTGGTCCATGGGACCTTTTTTTCCCCCCAGCACACTACCTCAGACCTGGAGTCTTCTGAACTTCAGCTCTTGAATCAGGTAAGGCACTGAGGTGCAATGTTTGCTACTCCTTGTCTTCCTGTATTTTAGTTGCCTTCCCGTATTGCTATCAAGAGCATTGGGTGGCAGGTGCTTGTCCCCCCATTCGTGTGCCCTCCCGACCTGCCCAGAGGGCGTCCGGCGGCAGTGGCAGGCCCGGATTTGCGGCAAGGCCGCATAGGCCCGGGCCTAGGGCGGCAAAAAAATAGGGGCGGCATGCCGCCCAGCCGCATTATGGGGACGCGTGCGTCCCCATTAATTTACAGCAGCTGCGCCGGCGTTTTTTCGCCGGCGCGCTGAGAAAGTGAGGTGAGGTGGGCGCTAGGACCGCGCGGCCGCCTGGTCGGACCGCGCGGCCTAGGGGCGCGCCTCAGAGAAATCCGGCGCTGGGCAGTGGTGTATGTGGCCCCTACACCCCATTTTTACAGATGGGCGAGGGAGGTGGCAGTTAGTTTAGGCAAATTAGTTAGGGGCCTGAACCTTACTGCCCCCTGTTACCTTTGTTTTATTTTTGTTTTAATGGGGGCAGGTCATGGCCAACTGCCTCCCTCAACAGACTTTCCTAAGGTGGAGGTAGTTAAAATAATAATAATAATAAAAAAAAAAAAAAAATATAAAAGACGTTTCGCTATAGGCTTCATATTATAGCAAACTTGGGCCTGTGCAGGAGGCACCAACACTAATTATCCAATTTGCCTCAGTATAACCTACGCAGTTGCTTTGGGTTCCTGCCTATGCAGACACCAGCTGAGTATAATCAACCCCCCACTGAGTGCAGACACCAGCTGAGTATAATCAGGTCCAGCTAAAGCAAGTGGAGATGGCCCCGCCCACTCTCTAACTCAGCAAGCAAGGAAGCTGCAGCCTCAGGTAAGTCCTGCTGTTGTCAGTAAACTTTTGAGGCCTGTTTTCCTGTTAACAATAGTGTCCTGGAATTTGTGGCATTAAGGGGTCTGCTTCCAGCCTTGCATAATGAGCAGCAGGTAAGAAGTGTGTCCATATGCTGTTCTGCAGTGTACTAAAGTCTAACTAACTGCTTGCATGCTATATATTCATATGCTTATCTGCACTGTGCCTGGTTATGATTGTTTCCTGCCTGAAAGCAGTAGCCCTTATACAAATAGATAATTGGGCTAACATTCTCTTATGCTGACAAGTATTGTATACTGTCAGGCTGGGTGCTGAATTCAGGCCATTTACAAATAGGACACCAGTAGCCCTATTGAATATGGATCCCTGGGCTGGGGGGGCTGCTAGGCTCTGATATATACTTGCTATAAACATCAGATAATCCATAATATGTATTGCGCTATTTTTGTTCGGCATTCTATGTTTTGGCTATTACTCACATAGAACAGGTAGCCATAATGGAGGTCGAGCAAAGGTCTGGCTGAATGCTAGGGCCCGATATAAGCTTGCTCTATGCAGCAGCTAATCTAAACTATGGACCTCATGTTTCTGTGATTGTACCTGTGCTCCTATTTTGTTCTACAGCTTAAGCTCTGGCTATTGCTCACAGGTAAAACATGGCCCTACAGGATGTAGAGCACAGGTCTGGCTGGCTGCTAGGCCCTGAGACATACTTGCTCGAAGCAGCAGCTAACCTAACTATGTATTTCATATTGCTGTGATTGTACCTGTGCTCCTATTTTGTTCTACAGCTTAAGCTCTGGCTATTGCTCACAGGTAAAACGTGGCCCTACAGGATTTAGAGCACAGGTCTGGCTGGCTGCTAGGCCCTGAGACATGCTTGCTCGAAGCAGCAGGTAATCTAACTATGTATTTCATGTTACTGTGATTGTACCTGTGCTACTATTTTGTTCTACAGCTTATGCTCTGGCTATTGCTCACAAAGAACAAGTAGCCCTGCGAGATGTAGAGCACAGATCTGTCTTGCTGCTAGGCCCTGACACATGCTTGCTATAAGCAGCAGCTAACCTAACTATGTATTACATGTTTTCTGCAGTTTACGATTTGGCTATTTCTCTCATGGAACAAGTAGCCCTAATGGATGTAAAGCACAGGCCTTTTGAGTTCCTAGGCCCTGAGATATGCTTGCCCTAAGCAGCAGCTAATATAAACTATGTATTCATGTTACTGTGATTGAATCTGTGCTTATATTTTCTTCCGCAGTATATACCCTGGCTATGGCTCACCTAGAATAGGTAGCCCTAAGGTATGTAAAGCACAGGCCTGGGAACGGCTAGGACCAGATTTACGCTTGCCCTAAGCAGTAGCTAATATTTTATGTATTACATGTTGCTGTGATCATATCTGTATGCTCCTATTCTCTGCAGTATGATATGCTCTAATTATTGCTCACCTTGAACCAGTAGCTCTAATAGATGTAGATCACTGGACTGGGTAGCTATGAAGGTCTGATATAGGTTTGCTCTGACTGCAGCTAACCTAAACTATGCATTAGTTCCACTTGATAAAGGACTATTGTCCGAAACATGTCGTGTGTTAAATAAATATTTTGCAGTAAATCTGCTAGTGCCAGGCTCAATTCTTATTGCTATATTACAAGCCTTACATGGACTTAGGCTGAGCTGAAGGCACGACGAAGGCTTTATTGGAACCAGGACACTCACCTTTGTGTAAACTATGCATTACATGGGGTTGTAATTGTTTCTGGGGTACATTCAGGTTTAATCCAGATGAGTACCTACATATGAAGGTCTTTTCATTCCATGGCATTGCTCCTGGGATAAAATAGGGCTTAATAAATTAAGCACTAGGCAATATTTTTTCCCGATGGCAGGTAAGCTTAACCTTGTCTTGATAAACACTACAGGAGTTCTGAAGCCTGTCTGTCATAAGGATTGCTGGGTTAACAATAACCACAGGTATGTACTACTTTTGGGACCATTTAATGTAAATTTTTCCAGATTCAGCAGCCTTGTATCACCGATCACTGCCTGAACGAATGGAGGACCAGATAATTGCTTTGCCCAGTCAATTGTGCGGTTTATTACTACCCACGCAGCTCGAGTTCTGGGGTCGGGTACTGTGCTCTACCAGGAGCTTAGGACACTAACCGAGGTACATATTATTATCACATATTTTAATATATGCTTGCACCATGGCCCACATCTGGCAGGCGGATTCTACTGCCTTCAGAACAAATGCTCAATTAATGGATAAGCTCCATAATACAACTGGTCTACCAAGCAACATATATGTTTGCATCTATAAGAGGGCCATAGGCAGGTGCATATATTTTAATACTAAGGCATGTATATGAGTGTGTATATATGTTTGCACAGATATCTATATATGATTTGTGTCCTTGGGATGGGTTCTTTTTTGGAACCAGAAACGTTGGCTCAATAAACCTATATTTTTATGCAACAGATTCCTGGAACAATCAGTACTTGAACTCTTCATCCATAAATTTCACTATAGCAGCCAGGACATCTGGCTAGTTTCTAGGGGTGCAACCGGTGGAAATTCCATATTCATAGGTTTAAGGAAGAACAAGGTATACAGTTCTTTATGCTTGGCTGAAGGATCCCCAGATGTATCTCTACTGTTTTCTAGGGTGACTCCTTGGTGCCTCCTACAAATTAGAGAGGGGAGCCACTACCCAGTGTTATTCCTATACTATTTCTACTGATATTCTTAATGTCAGGATAGATGGGACATTTTATCTGCCAATACAGGGTGTCTATAGAGACAGGGTACACATACATATCAGGCCACTGGGAATTTGCATAAGGTATATATTTCAAACCAAGGGTTTTCAGGCTATAGGAGTCCTCAAAGTGTCTTGTTAGTCCTTAGGGATGACCTCTGTTCAAGTCTGGCCCAGGATAGGGATATTCTGCTTATACTACCTTATACTATCAACAAAACAAGACGGCTTTGTGACTTAAGGCTCTGTGTCCAGAAGGCACTTATTTTGGGTCCATTTATTTTATTTATTTATTTATTTATTTTTCCTTCAATTTCTCAATCCCCTAGTTAGTGGGTTTTTCTTTTTTAGAATACAGGGCCAGCTGTTCTTCCACACCAGATAGGTATCTGATTGGACAGCAGATGGAGGCATCCTAGGAGCGTTAATTTATTTTTCGTCTCTATGTCTGTTCCCTCTTGGAACACCAGCAGTTTTGGATCTTTCCTCCTCACAGTTACATACTACAGTTGCTACCTGTCCTATTGCTTCGGCCGAGAATGTACTTGGCTCTTCTGAGCAGGATCAGAGTCTTCCCTTAGGTGGGACGGTTGCAGTCATTACAGTAGAGTGTAATCTCTTACCACTTCCAGTCATTCATTTCATTGAGAATGAGTTAAGGATATTTTATGTATCTGTCCTACAGGTTTGTCTAGCGTCAAAGGGGAGGTTTGGAAGTATTTTTTATCTGTTTTGACCATGTCTGTCACATTGTTCCCTATACTAGTGGTATTACATTTACACCTGCTGAAAATTGTGTCTGAAACATTTGCACAGAGTTCAATGTCCCTTCCAGATACAACACTCCTATTATCCTAGTTTGTTCTCGGATTCACATTCCTGTGCCACTCCTGATACATATAATCCAGCATGACTCTAGTAGATCAGAGGCCCTTCTGACACTTACTGGAACATCCATAGGGTTCCTCCAGTTCCAAGGTCAGCCTCAACGATTAAATATGTAGTATAGTTGATTCCACATATAAATGGGTCCCTTATGGGTAGAAAGAACACAGGTTTGTGGGTGACTGTAAACATTTATCCAGGGCATATAATCTGCCTCCATAAATCTTGGAATTAGTCCTTTAGTTGCACGGTGGTTATTGGGATCTGTAACCTTAGGGGTATTCAGTTATACCTCTCAGAGTACTAGGTTGGGTCAACCAACAGGGGTTCTTTCTTAGGTACTGTAGTTGCTCAACTCTTTACAGTTAATTGAGTCTGCCTCATCACAGGACCTTACACAGTGTAAGGAATTCTAATCCCAATTGTTTTCTCAGGTGCCCTTGTCCAATCTTTAGGATCTGTTTTCTGTTAGAACAGTCCTGACTAACATGCATTCTGATATGAAGATATTTATGGTACTGGACTTGGGTACCTCAGGGTACATTGGATATCCTACATTTAGGGATATATCCTAAGCAGATCATTCCTATTTTGTGTCCGTTTTGGGTTCTTACTCCTACCAAGTGTTTCTTACAGGTACCTTACAATTTGCACTGAAATTAGGCATACATGTGATGAATGCTTTTGGTGAGTAGGAGAGTAAGTATTTCAGCTTGCTGAATTCACCTTTTACAGGACTGTCTTCCTCTCTCTTCTGGAGGGTGAAGTGGTGGTTAGTGAGCTAACTTGTTCCGCACTCTCAGTGGGCTAACATCTCTCTCTCTCTCTCTCTCTCTCGCGCTCTCTTTTTCTCTATAGTATAGGCTATATTATAGCTCTATTCTTAGCCTGGTGAACTTATTCTGGGGTTTTCACCTGGACTCTCTATATTAAAGTAAGGAGTTTCCTGATGGTGGACTATCTAGTCAGAGATACTCCTTTCCTTATTACAGTTTCTTCTTAAAGCATATTCCCTCCCATGGGATAACGTTAACTTGCTATGTCCCATAACGTGATGACATGGAGTACGTCTAGGGAAAAAGGAAGATTATTTCATATTTACCGAGATCTTCCTTTC
The DNA here is from genome assembly GCA_038501925.1 of Xenopus petersii. Lineage (NCBI taxonomy): Eukaryota > Metazoa > Chordata > Amphibia > Anura > Pipidae > Xenopus > Xenopus petersii. Next base: position 47,957,180 of record CM076686.1, on the reverse strand, counting down.
CTAGACGTACTCCATGTCATCACACCCACCCTTTCTTTTCCGGTAATTTAAGAGCTTGTTACAAAGACGCCGGTAGGTGGGTGTGGTTGGCCTTTTAAAGGCTTGGGAAGGTTCCTTCTAATGGGAGCAGGGAGGAGGGGCTATCCCATAACGTGATGACATGGAGTACGTCTAGGAAAGGAAGATCTCGGTAAGTATGAAATAATCTTCCTTTTTGGATGCAAAACTGAGCACTATTGAAGGGGTGGTTCACCTTAAAGTTACCTTTTAGTATGTCATAGAATAGGCAATTCTAAGCAACTTTTCAATTGCTCTTAATTTTTTTAATTGTTTCAGAATATTTTAGGGAAACCATGTGCGCCTAGCTCCCATATCCGTGCAAGTTGTGGTGGATACAGCTTACTGGGTGCCTGCAAGTACACTGAGATTCTTAAATAAAGAGCTGAATTAAAAATATGGCATCCAAAAATTGCACTTTGTCCTAGGTGCTGCATCCATAAATGAGCCCCAGTTTGTCTCCAGAACACTACAGCAATATAATAACAGCATGGTTAATTCCAGGTATTTTAATGCAAAACAACCAATCAGATACTTGTTTCAAAGAGCAGACCAATAAATAATAACTGGGTGCTATGATTTAATAGTACTAGATCAAAACTTGTACCTGTTATTGCTTTGAACCTTATAGTATATAGGCCTAACCCTTCAATGGTTTTACAACCACTTTCCAAAAGCAGCATTATGTATAATAAACATATATAGTTCATCACCTTTGCAGCACATTTGAGTTTATATACATATACTTTAAGATTTACTTACTAACATTACTACATACAGTATTTTTATTTAAAAGCATCTACACTGTAATATTACAGAGTCAATACACCATCCAGCTCAGCTTGATAATGCTTGAACTGCACACCCATTTATATCATATATATATGCAGAGCTACTGTAATTGCTGCTAATGCTTTGCCACTGAATCATTTGTCACACTTGTAATGCACATTGTACGCTTGTCACCTGTCCCTCCCATATGTATTTCTAATGATGAGAATGCTGATTTGTCTCATTGAGAGCTCCCAAATGCATTGTACTGCAATGTATCATGAACCTCGCTTAAGAACTTAAGTAACAAACCAATTAGCCTTTTGCTGCACAGCTATTTAGGAAGGGGTTTAATTACCCTCTTTTTGTGAGTGTAATTTTGCTGTGAAAGAAGAGATAATAACCAGTTAGGGTGGAAAGCAAACATTTACACCATATATATATAAATATCATATGTACAATGTGGCCCCAGCTCTCTGTATATAGCAAAAACTATCTAAAAAATGATCTAAAAAACAATGCTTGCAATTCTAAACCACACACAGCGCTCATGGGTAGGCTCTGATTGATGTATAAATCTGCAAGCTGAAGTTATGAATACACTTTACGTACATCACTGATGTTGGGGAGTGCGGGCACATAATGACCCCAACTCAAGTGCTAAGGGGCATAGGCGGATTTTCAATAAGGCTAGGCATAGGCAGAGGGTGATTTTTTTGTTTAGAGAGGCTAAAGTTGACCATGCTAAATTAAAGGGAACAAGTCATCCCGAATTTCTTTTACCCCATTAATAGAGCTAATAGAGTTTGCATGCCGGTTGGGTTTAACAGTAGTTTTTTTTTTTTCAAAATATATTAAGTGTATTGAAGACAGTGGGTCCTGGCACATTATACTCAGTAGGAGACAGTGGATCCTGGCACATTATACAGTGGGAGACAGTGGGTCCTGGCACATTATACTCAGTGGGAGAGAGTGGATCCTGGCACGTTATACACAGTGGGAGACAGTGGGTCCTGGTACATTATACTCAGTGGGAGAGAGTGGATCCTGGCACGTTATACACAGTGGGAGACAGTGGGTCCTGGTACATTATACTCAGTGGGAGACAGTGGATCCTGGCACATTATACTCAGTAGGAGACAGTGGATCCTGGCACATTATACTCAGTGGGAGACAGTGGGTCCTGGCACATTTTACTCAGTGGGAGACAGTGGATCCTGGCACATTTTACTCAGTGGGAGACGGTGGATCCTGGCACATTATACTCAGTCGGAGACAGTGGATCCTGGCACATTATACTCAGTGAGAGACAATGGGTCCTGGCACATTATACTTAGTGGGAGACAGTGAATCCTGGTACATTATACAGTGGCAGACAGTGGGTCCTGGCACATTATACAGTGGGAGACAGTGGGTCATGGCACATTATACTCAGTGGGAGACAGTGGATCCTGGCACATTATACTCAGTGTGAGACAATGGGTCCTGGCACATTATACACAGTGGGAGACAGTGGGTCATGGCACATTATACTCAATAGGAGACAGTGGGTCATGGCACATTATACACAGTGGGTCATGGCACATTATACTCAGTAGGAGACAGTGGGTCATGGCACATTATACTCAGTGGGAGACAGTGGATCCTGGCACATTATACTCAGTGAGACACAGTGGCTCCTGACACATTATACTTAGTGGGAGACAGTGGATCATGGCACATTATACTCCGTGAGAAACAGTGGGTCCTGGCACATTATACTCAGTAGGAGACGGTGGATCCTGGCACATTATACTCAGTAGGAGACAGTGGATCCTGGCACATTATACTCAGTGGGAGACAGTGGGTCCTGGCACATTATACTTAGTGGGAGACAGTGGATCATGGCACATTATACTCAGTGGGAGACAGTGGGTCCTGGCACATTATACTCAGTGGGAGACAGTGGGTCCTGGCACATTATACTCAGTGGGAGACAGTGGGTCCTGGTACATTATACTCAGTGGGAGACAGTGGATCCTGGCACATTATACTCAGTAGGAGACAGTGGATCCTGGCACATTATACTCAGTGGGAGACAGTGGGTCCTGGCACATTATATTCAGTGGGAGACAGTGGGTCCTGGCACATTATACGCAGTGGGAGACAGTGGATCCTGGCACATTATACTCAGTAGGAGACAGTGGATCCTGGCACATTATTCTCAGTGGGAGACAGTGGATCCTGGCACATTATACTTAGTGGGAGACAGTGGATCATGGCACATTATACTCAGTGGGAGACAGTGGGTCCTGGCACATTATACTCAGTGGGAGACAGTGGGTCATGGCACATTATACTCAGTGAGAGACAATGGGTCCTGGCACATTATACTTAGTGGGAGACAGTGGGTCCTGGTACATTATACTCAGTGGGAGACAGTGGATCCTGGCACATTATACTCAGTGTGAGACAATGGGTCCTGGCACATTATACTCAGTGGGAGACAGTGGGTCATGGCACATTATACTCAGTGGGAGACAGTGGGTCCTGGCACATTATACTCAGTAGGAGAAAGTGGATCCTGGCACATTATACGCAGTGAGAGACAGTGGGTCCTGGCACATTATACTCAGTGGGAGACAGTGGATCATGGCACATTATACACAGTGGGAGACTGTGGGTCCTGGCACATTTATACTCAGTGGGAAATGAAATGCTAATTTACATATAAAAGCCTCAGGAAAAATGGTAGGTATAACAGAGGACTGTTTACATGAAAACAATAAAAAAAGTCAGAAAACTAGTATAAAGCAAGAAGAAACAGAGCAAAAAAAAGAAAAAGAACTTAATTTAATATTTATTCAAGCTGGTGTAGAAGCTGCTGTATATAGTACCTGTGAGTTGAATGAAAGTTCCAACTGCTTCATATCAGTCTCCCTTCTGCCATGCTGCCTTCAATCGGTAAATGTTTCCCAGCCACGCCTACTCTGAACCTGGTTGGTACATTTCACTGTCTGTAAAGTTAGCTGTGCTCTGATTGGACAAGCTACAAACCACATATATCCAATCAGAGTGCAACTGATCTCTTCAGTATCGTGGTTTGGAGGCGGACCTTAGCTACCAATCCGTGATTAAAGAAACAGTGCAGTCAGCAACGGAGCAAGTTTTATTTTGTTTTATTTCTTTTTATTTTAGGGGTCAGACAGGTTTGGGGAGGCTTAGCCTCCCCTAGCCTAATGAGGCTAGGGGAGGCTAAGCCTTGAGGCTAAGCCTTCCCAAACCTGTCTGACCCCTAAAATAAAAAGAAATAAAACACTGTCTCCCACTGAGTATAATGTGCCATGATCCACTGTCTCCCACTAAGTATAATGTGCCAGGACCCATTGTCTCCCACTGAGTATAATGTGCCAGGACCCACTGTCTCCCACTGAGTATAATGTGCCAGGACCCACTGTCTTTCACTGAGTATAATGTGCCAGGACCCACTGTCTCCCACTGAGTATAATGTGCCAGGATCCACTGTCTCCCACTGAGTATAATGTGCCAGGACCCACTGTCTCCCACTGTATAATGTGCCAGGACCCACTGTCTCCCACTGAGTATAATGTGCCAGGATCCACTGTCTCCCACTGAGTATAATGTGCCAGGATCCACTGTCTCCCACTGAGTATAATGTGCCAGGATCCACTGTCTCCCACTGAGTATACTGTACCAGGACCCACTGTGTCCCACTGAGTATAATGTGCCAGGACCCACTGTCTCCCACTGAGTATAATGTGCCATGATCCACTGTCTCCCACTAAGTATAATGTGCCAGGACCCATTGTCTCCCACTGAGTATAATGTGCCAGGACCCACTGTCTCCCACTGAGTATAATGTGCCAGGATCCACTGTCTCCCACTGAGTATAATGTGCCAGGACCCACTGTCTCCCACTGTATAATGTGCCAGGACCCACTGTCTCCCACTGAGTATAATGTGCCAGGATCCACTGTCTCCCACTGAGTATAATGTGCCAGGACCCACTGTCTCCCACTGTATAATGTGCCAGGACCCACTGTCTCCCACTGAGTATAATGTGCCAGGATCCACTTACTCCCACTGAGTATAATGTGCCAGGATCCACTGTCTCCCACTGAGTATACTGTACCAGGACCCACTGTGTCCCACTGAGTATAATGTGCCAGGACCCACTGTCTCCCACTGAGTATAATGTGCCAGGATCCACTGTCTCCCACTGTGTATAATGTGCCAGGATCCACTGTCTCCCACTGAGTATAATGTGCCAGGATCCACTGTCTCCCACTGAGTATACTGTACCAGGACCCACTGTGTCCCACTGTATAATGTGCCAGGATCCACTGTCTCCTACTGAGTATAATGTGCCAGGACCCACTGTCTTCAATACACTTAATATATTTTGAAAAAAAAAAACAAAAAACTACTGTTTAACCCAACCGGCGTGCAAACTCTATTAGCTCTATTAATGGGGTAAAAGAAATTCGGGATGACTTGTTCCCTTTAATTTAGTATGGTCAACTTTAGCTTCTCCAAACAAAAAAATCACCCTCCGCCTATGCTAAGGGGGCATAAAGGTGTGCTCATTCAAAAAAAATTTGGGCCTGGAGTTTGTGTACAATCTGCACCTAGTGCTAAACTGAAAACACAAGCAGCATTCTGCACCCTACCCTGTACTTGATTAATGAGCCCTCTTGTGTTGGATGCCAAATCTTAAATACAAAACTATAGTATATAATTCATTGTGGAAGTATTTTTGGAATCCAAAGGAACTAACTTGTAGCTAGGTAGAAAAAATATATAGCACACAAACCATGTCCTTTGGTTAATTATTTTCGAACAAACAAATACTGCTTGATTTTAATAGATTCAAAATTTAAATAGTTTATAGTCCTTAGGCAGTTTTGATTCAGTTGTTTTCATGCTAACGATGCTGAAGGCCTTAGCCGTAGTTAATTAGTCTTCCTATTCTGACATTTTCCAGTCCTGTCTCATTTTCAGGGTGCCGAACCCTGGCAACCAAAAAACAGATTCAATGCAAGGATTCAGATGTATTATTGTATCTATTCTTATGTTTTATTGTTTATTTTTATCTTCAAACCCACAACTATTAATCTCCCATTATGTGTTCAACTAGTTCTCCCACATCGCTTGGGGAATTAACCCCTAATATCCAATTAATAGTGTACTTTTTAAAGCCTGAGAGCGGCATAAGAACAATTTCATAAACTACAAAAATATTAGAAAAAATTGAAACCATTTGCAAACAGTCTTATAATTCTACACCATACTAGACAGTTTAAGTTGACAGAGCCCTTTAATTAGCACAAAATTACACGTTTACTGGCACTAAATACATTGATCTAAAATGCTATTTGTGTTTAACAAGAACTAGGGGGAGATAAAGTAAGGACAAGAAATATATCAAATCAAATTTTAAAAAATGATTTTAAGAAATTATTTTTTTACCATGATAAATATTGGGTCCAGCGACAGCCACTGTTTTTTCAATCTGATAAATATATTGCCATGCCAACTCTGTAGGAGCTAGTAAAGCCAACAGATCTGTTAGACTAAAAAATAACAACATTTTTCATTTGGTTCCTTTACTTTGATTGATACTGTTCACATTCTCTTCCTTACTTTGTTTCAGTTTTCTCTTTGCAAAACTATGAACTGTACAGAATTAGTGCAATATTTGCACATTACAATAAATTTAGTATACTAAATAATGTAGTCTCACTTTTTGGGATTTGGCCGAATCTCTGAATACTTTGTCAAAGATTTGAGACAAATCAGAAAGATACGGAACTGAATCCTAATTTGCATATGTTTTGTAACTAATAGTCAAGTGTTTTCCCTCTTATTTACATATGCAAACTAGGATTCAGATTCTGTTCGGCCAGGCACAAGGATTTGTCCAAATCAGAATCCTGTGGAAAAAGGCTGAATCCCAAACCAAATCCTGGATTGGGTGCATCCCCAAAATTTAGGGGATGTGAAAGAGGTAACCATCTCTTCTTTGCAGAAATATACACATGCCCTGAGGGAGGATAGACACTGGGGCAGTGATTGTGGTTTCTGTTACCTTGTGAAGGGCAGGACACAAGGGAGTACAGTATAAGGGGAGGGAACACATGGTTTTTTACACACTTGTCAAGCTGTATGCTGCAGGGAAGCCTGGGGTTGGAGGCCTTGGCAAGAAGAACTGTCTTCAAGGAGACTTAGTGCAGATAAAGGTCAGGACCAAGGAGGAATGTCACGGCCGGCACTCAATACCAGAACAGGTGCCAAGTACCCTGGTCTCGGCTTCACCAGTAGTGTGACCACCATTGGGCTTTGGGAGGAGCCCTCAGCTTACTTGGGTGCCACCTGGACTTAACGAGGGGTACAAGGCGAGATATTCTGGTTAGCAGAGGGGCACGGCAGGTAGATAGTCTTTTGGGCCGAAGGTCACGGTACAAATGGAGCAGGCAAGAGAATTGTCAGACAGGCAGGGTCGAGGCAGGCAGATATCAAGAATCGTGAGGCAGGTAAGGGTCAAACCGGGTAATCAAACAGATGGGGTCAGGCAGAAAGAGTAGTCGAGATGCAGGCAAAGGTCAGGATTCGGATATCAGAATAGTCAGGAACAGGCAGGGATCAAAACCGGAATAACAGATACAAATTTCACAGGAACAGACAGCACAAGGCTTCAGGAACCACCAGAATCAAGATTCTATCACGGGCACTGGCTGGGAGTAAGAATGGACCTTAAATACCTCCAAATTTCGCGCCAAAACGTGCGCCAATGCGCGCTGACGTAATCGTGCCAGCGTGCCTCTACCTTTAAGAGGCTCGCAGGCGTGCCGCACGTGCCCTAGAGAACCAAGGTGGCGCCGGCGCAGGAGGCCGGAACAGGAGCGCGGCAGCATGGTGGCCGTCCACGCCGCCGCACCACTAGACCACCAGGTAATTTTATTACAAGGAAGCTGTAACACAGGCAGGCAATACAAGTCCAAAATGCAGTCTCTGACGGGTTAAAACAACTCAAGATTTGACTAGGCAAAAGTCTGGACAGGCTTCAATTAACATAGTCAGAATCAAAGCATTGAAGCCATGAACCAAGAATCTAGTCAGAAAAGTATTTTAGGAGCACCCAGGAACTCTCAGAGTAAGAACTAAATTCGGGTATTGAACCCGGGTCTCTGTCATCTATTTATTTAGAAAAATTTTTTAGCAGCCATGTGTGCCTCAATCTTGCCTACGAAGTGGACAGGCAGTTTGTAGGGACTCAAGAGATTTCAGGGAAATCTTAATGTAATTCCTTGGAACACCCTTTGAGAATATGGTATACTAGTAGCAGACATCTGTAATGTGATTAACACCCATTGTGAACATGGTATGATATGTGATAGTATGCCTTTGAATATTTGGTGTAAAAAAAGCACTGTTCTGTTTAACGAATCTACTGTTTCTAGTTAAGAACCGCTGGTGCCCATGTCTCCTTTGAGAGTGAAGACCATTTCTCCAAAGTAATCAGGATCTTGGCTCAGTCAGTGTATCTGTTAGATCAGCAGTGTCAGATATTGATATTTGTGTACAAACATATTCAGTGTAAGAGATTAGGGGCTTATGTTCTACTGCCCCGGATGTCTAAAGAGCATCAGTCAACCAATTAAGCTTAAGAAAGGCTAAAAATATCTTTTGGGGTGTGAAGGTCCCCTTTTGAGTTCTATAAGTCAAATTACATCATGTCTGAATATATTGCTCCATTTTCTCAGTTTTTTTTTTTTTTTTTTTAAAAAAAGTGTTCAATATAAGCAGAATAATTAGTTTTTAAGCAAGAGATAGATTATTTGCTTTGAAATTATCATTAAGGAGTTAACACTCTTTCAATATCAATGTCTAAAACATTTTCATGAAGGGATGAACTAAATTTGTCTTTGAAAAAATATATTGTTACCTTATGACTATGGCATAGCATTAGGTTAAGAAGACCCTGCTCCTACTAAGGAGTGCAGTAGGGTTACATAGTGATTTATAATTTCAATATATATTTATAAAATAGAACCATTTCCTAAAGTTTCTGAGCAGCTCTAATATGAGGGTGCTGTAACTAGTTGCACCACTGCTTTGGATGCATTTATTCTACAGTTTATGACTTAATTAAAACCCTGTTGATTGATCTGGAAAAATAACAAGAGCGTTTCCATAGACAAACCAGATGCCAGCATAATATTCCGTGCAGGAGCATGCAAATATCTTTTTTATTCAGTGATTCAATCTCCTGACAAGTCTACAGGTCATGGGTGGCTATGCTTCACGAAACTCACGGATTGCACATTTATTTTGCCAGCATGTTTGTTCCAGAGATTCCGTTCCACATCTGTGTGAGTGACAAGCCCTTTTGCCAAAACCACTATCTCATAATCAATGTGTCATGAGAAGGATGGAAACGCTCACATTAAAAATAATACAGTTGTCAATCAATTCTTTATGTTTTCATGCCATTCAGTGTGATAAATCCAGTGCAAATTGAGTTTCATAGGCTGCTAGGATGAAACTTGATGCATGGCCTGTAGTTCAGATTGTGGTCACAAAGTTTTTTTCTTGCCTGATCTACCATTGCTCTAGTAGACAATAAGATAAAAATATATAGGGAATTGGATGTTTTATATATGATATATACAATAATATTATTCATAACACCGATGGCTATAGATAATGGCATGCACAATGTGTTAATTTCTAATATAAGTAATTCAAAAAATATATTATAAGATATACCATGACCTGGATGGAATGAAAATCGTCATAGTCATAATATGTTTATGTAATTATTATTACAGTTATATGTACAGTATACAGATATGGGACCTGTTATCCAGTATGCTTGGGACCTGGGGTTTCCTTGATAAGGGATGTTTCCGTAAATTGGATCTCCATACCTTGTCTTCCAAAAGATCATTAAAAACATTAAATAAGCCCAAAAAAAATTCCTCCAATAAGCATTAATTACAGTATACCTCAATTGGTATCAAGTACAAGGTACTGTTTTATTATTAAAGGGAAAAATTATATATATATATTTTTTTTACAATGCAGTCTATGGGAAATGGCATTCCTGTAAATATATATACCTACAGTTAGGTCCATAAATATTTGGACAGACAACTTTTTTTTCTAATTTTTGGTTCTGTACATTACCACAATTAATTTTAAATGAAACAACTCAGATGCAGACTTTCAGTTTTAATTCAGTGGGTTGAACAAAAACATTGCATTTTAAAACAATCACTTCAAACAAAAAACTTCATTTCAGGGGCTTAAAAGTAATTGGACAATTGACTCAAAGGATATTTCATGGGCAGGTGTGGGCAATTCCTTTGTTATGGCATTATCAATGAAGCAGATAAAAGCCCTGGAGTTGATTTGAGAGGGGGGGGTGCTTGTATGTGGAAGACAACATGCAATCAAAGGAGCTCTCCATGCAGGTGAAACAAGCCATCCTTAAGCTGCAAAAACAGAAAAAACCCATCCGAGAAATTGCTACAATATCAGGAGGGGCAAAATCTACAGTTTGGTACATCCGGAGAAAGAAAGCACTGGTGAAAGACCTGGACGTCCACGGAAGACAACAGTGGTGGATGATCACAGAATCATTTCCATGGTGAAGAGAAACTGCTTCACAACAGCCAAACAAGTGAGCAACACTGTCCAGGAGGTAGGCGTATCGATATCCAAGTCTACCATAAAGAGAAGACTGCATGAAAGTAAATACAGAGGGTGCACTGCAAGGTGCAAGCCACTCAGAAGCATCAAGAATAGAAAGGCTAGATTGGACTTTGCTAAAAAAATGTCTAAAAAAGCCAGCACAGTTCTGGAAAAACATTCTTTGGACAGATAAAACCAAGATCAACCTCTACCAGAATGATGGCAAGAAAAAAGTACGGAGAAGGTGTGGAACAGCTCATGATCCAAAGCATACCACATCATTTGTAAAACATGAGGCAGTGTTATGGCTTGGGCGTGCATGGCTGCCAGTGGCACTGGGACACTCGTGTTTATCCATGATGTGACACAGGACAGAAGCAGCCGAATTAATTCTGAGGTGTTCAGAGACACTGTCTGCTCAAATCCAGCTAAATGCAGTCAAATTGATTGGAGACGTTTCATAATACAGATGGACAATGACCCAAAACCTACAGCCAAAGCCACCCAAGAGTTTAAAGCAAAGAAGTGGAATATTCTTGAATGGCCAAGTCAGTCACCTGATCTGAACCCAATTGAGCTGCATTTTAACTTGTTGAAGACTAAACTTCGGACAGAAAGCCCCACAAACAAACAGAAACTGAAAGCTGCTGGAGTAAAGGCCTGGCAGAGCATTAAAAAGGAGGAAACAAAGAATCTGATGATGTCCATGAGTTTGACTTCAGGCTGTCATTGCCAGCAAAGGGGTTTCAACCAAGTATTAAAAATAAACATTTTATTTTCATTTTTTTTAATTTGTCCAATTACTTTCGAGCCCCTGAAATTATGTGATTGTGTTAAAAAAAAAAAAAAGCGTTTTGTTCCTCACATTTTTATGCAATCTTTTTGTTCAGCCCACTAAATTAAATCTGAAAGTCTGCAGTTCAACTGCATCTGAGTTGTTTCGTTTAAAATTCATTGTGGTAATGTACAGAACCAAAATTAGAGAAAAGTTGTCTCTGTCCAAATATTTATGGACATAACTGTATACATATATATTATATATATATATACACTATAAGGGTTCACATGCACTTCTACTTCAAACTCACAAAAGCCTTACTGAATTGCATCACAGCTTTATGAGGACAGGGCACAGTGACAGTCTCTGCTGAAGGGAGTGCAGTTTAGTTGACAGCTCACTCGCAAGCAAAGTTAAAATTCACTCTTCACACTTTGATCAAAATGCTTTTGCCAGAGGGGATTATAGATCCATTTGTAAGAGCTGCATCATGACAATTTCTAATATCTTCTATGATTTATTCAACTGCATGTACATTCTTTGTTCTTCATGGTGATGTATACAGTGTATGTATATCATGAATGTCTTGTCACCTGCCAGTATTAAAGGGGTAGTTCACCTTAAAAAAAGAAATTTTAGTATAACCTAGACAGCAGACGGTTTTCAGTTTGTCTTCACTTTGTAGCTTCTGAATTATTTACGTTTGTTTTGCAGCTCTCAGTCGCCGATAAAAAATGTTATGCTCGCTCTGGGTTAATTACTCTAGCAATCAGGGAACAGTCAGGAAGATGAACAACAGCGGACAATGAAAATCTGGTGTTTGATTGCCAGGTTGCCATCTTTTGCTGCACGATGGGAAAACCCAGAATAGAAAGGTTAATAATTCAAAAACCATACAGAACAAATAATGAAGACCAAGATCAATGTGTTTAGAACAGGTCTATCTGTAATATTCCAAAAATAAATATGACACTCCTGTTAAAAGCACCAGAATTTTTGTTTATCGTGATATTTTTTTTTATACAAGTCTGTTCAGTTTTAGTTTAGATTTGGGTTGTATAACATGATATTGTTTCATTTAGCTTATATGAAATTGAAGTAAGAAAATGCCAGATATTTTTGCCTTCCATCTAAACCAAGATTATCCAGATCGTTTCTGACCACTGCAGAAGACAAGTTCCACAGAACACTGCAAAGGGTGGGCCTATGCTTAATGGAGGAGGATTCAGTTGTTAACTCTTTTAACCACATTGTTAGCACCATAGGTCACTGGCAACTGACTCTTTTATTTCCAATTCCAATTGAGTATTCATGCCTTCAAGAGAAATGGGGCATGTATACTATGATTTCATTTAGTGACAGCAAACAATATGTAGGCTGACCATGGCTGGTCAGAGCATGTACAACATAGCACTTCAATTAGCCACTTTGTAGGAAATAGCCAGTGGATTACAGTATTACTTCTTTACAAACATTATGGGCATTAGGGGTTCTTAACATTATTTCTTTGGCAGTTAAAAAAAAATCAGACCTACATAAACTAGGGATTAGGTGCAAAGAGCAAAAAAAATGGACATACTTTGTAGCCTTTTTTTACACTTTGCACCTTTTTTTTTTACCAATGACAAATCAGGCCTATAATGTTTTAACATCTGTGCCAGATCAAATGCACTGCATCCCTTTAGCACTGGATATCTTTGCTTCCAGTAGCCCATCATTTTATTGTATACTGATTCACAACACAAACTCTACAATTAGTAACCCGAGCTTATAGCCTAAATAACAATATATTGTATATACACAATATAAAGTTCACAATAAGGGGTCGATTCACTAAATTCGAGTGAAGGATTCGAAGTAAAAAAACTTCGAATTTCGAAGTGTTTTTTGGGCTACTTCGACCATCGAATGGGCTACTTCGACCTTCGACTACGACTACGACTTCGAATCGAAGGATTCGAACTAAAAATCGTTCGACTATTCGACCATTCGATAGTCAAAGTACTGTCTCTTTAAAAAAAACTTCGACCCCCTAGTTCGGCAGATAAAAGCTACCGAAGTCAATGTTAGCCTATGGGGAAGGTCCCCATAGGCTTGCCTACGTTTTTTTGATCGAAGGATATTCCTTCGATCGTTGGATTAAATCCTTCGAATCGTTCGATTCGAAGGATTTAATCGTTCGATCGAAGGAATAATCCTTCGATCGTTCGATCGAATTTTCTGCGCTAAATCCTTCGACTTTGATATTCGAAGTCGAAGGATTTCAATTCCTAGTCAATTCCTAGTCGTCCTAGTCCATGGTGATAATGTTATGATGATTGCTTACAAGCTTTCTAACAGCTGTCCAGAGCTTACTGAGCATGTGCAGTGTCACTGATAGGGATGGCGCGAACTGTTCGCCGGCGAACTTGTTCGTGCGAACATCGGGTGTTCGCGCTCGCCGGAAGTTCGCGAACGTCGCGCGACGTTCGCCATTTTGGGTTCGCCATTGTTGGCGCTTTTTTTTGCCCTCTCACCCCAGACCAGCAGGTACATGGCAGCCAATCAGGAAGCTCTCCCCTGGACCACTCCCCTTCCCTATAAAAACCGAAGCCCTGCAGCGTTTTTTCACTCTGCCTGTGTGTGCTGAAGAGATAGTGTAGGGAGAGAGCTGCTGCCTGTTAGTGATTTCAGGGACAGTTGAAAGTTTGCTGGCTAGTAATCGTTTTGATACTGCTCTGTTATTGGAGGGACAGAAGTCTGCAGGGGTTTGAGGGACATTTAAGCTTAGGTAGCTTTGCTGGCTAGTAATCTACCTTCTACTGCAGTGCTCTGTATGTAGCTGCAGTGGGCAGCTGTCCTGCTTCTGATCTCATCTGCTGACTGCTGCAATAACAGTAGTCCTTGTAAGGACTGCTTTTATTTATTTTTTTGTTCCAATACAGAGCAGTATCAAGCAGATTACTAGCCAGCAAACTTACTATCATCTGTCCCTGAAATCACTAACAGCTCTCCCCCTACACTATCTCTTCCAAGCACACACAGGCAGATTTTTCAGATACATTTTTGCCCTTGATCCCCCTCTGGCATGCCACTGTCCAGGTCGTTGCACCCTTTAAACAACTTTAAAATCATTTTTCTGGCCAGAAATGTCTTTTTTAGATGTTAAAGTTCGCCTTCCCATTGAAGTCTATGGGGTTCGCGAACCGTTCGCGAACCGCTCGCATTTTTGCGCAAGTTCGCGAATATGTTCGCAAACTTTTTTTCCGACGTTCGCTACATCCCTAGTCACTGACACTCAAAAGATGGTTTAACAGTATTTAAAGGTGTGTACTGTACATCTTTGAAGGCATAGATCATTACTGGTATAGGGCTTCTAAACCTCATGGGTGGTACATTAGATTCAGTAAATAACATTTCAAGTGATAATCTTTTAACTTTAGTTGTCCTATAGCTTTAGTTTGTCCTGGCTAAGTGTTGTCTTACTATAAACGTATATTTCTTCAATTATGTCTGAGATAGAGCACAGCAGTTCAATTCTGTAGTTTATTCCATCACAGAAACACAATGGGGCTCATTTATTAACGCAGCGCAGTGCTAAAAAGAGCGCAGTGGCCTGACATTTGCCCAGCGCATGCGAGTATTTAATAATGTAGCGCACGATACCTTAACAGTGCAATTTTGTGCGCTAATGTAGACACAGACAGGTGCGACGTGTGAAACTGCGTATCAGCTGTCGCAGTGCTTATAATAAATTGTGCGCACAGGAAGATACCGCAAAGGTAAGGATTAGTTGTGCTCATGTATGAATGCGCTGCTTTAATTAGTTGCGTCACATATTGCGCATATTGCGTTCACTTAGACGCATCTGGTTGCAAAGGTGTTTAGCCTACCTGATACCCTTAAAGGAACCTTGGTCAATATAAACATGTTGGGTGGAAGGCGTGGTTAATATGCACTTTACAGGGGTTGTTCATCTTTGAGTAAACTTTGAGTTAACAAACATCCCCACCAACAGCAGCACCATTGTATTTGCCAGAACCCAGTTTAGCAGTGTGGCTCTGCTAGCGCAGCTGGGCAGGAATGCGCATTTTGAAGAGCGTTACTATTACGCCACAAACAGGCAGTCGTAAAAATTGTGGTGCTGTTGACCGGGTGCAGTTTTGCACATATACAGACGCAAATCTGCGACGGCCGCAGTGCAAGCGCATTGTAGCCACGCCCACAGCCACGCCCCTAACAACCACGGCATCGTTTGCGACATAAATGCCCAATCTTTTGCGCAATGCGCATAAACAAAACCATCGCAAAAGCTCTGTGTTATGCGCAATATCACGCAAATATATTAGCGATCACACTCGTGATGTCGCAGACAATCTTTTGCGTCCACTTATGCGCTGCGCTGCGTTAATAAATGAGCCCCAATATCTTCTGGAGTAAACTGCTGGCATAGCGCGCAGAATTGATTGCTTCAATACAAAATAGAAATTGTGGGTCAATTTTTTTTATCACACCCATTATATCAGAGCTGTTGCTTAAAATAACTGTTTCCAGGAGTCACATATTGCATAAATTATATTTTATAAGAACCTCCCACATTTTACTTCTTGTAAATGCACATAACATAGGCCTGATAAACTGACCCCTGACCCGGCATACTGGTTATTTAACATGTTGGCCATGGCTTCAATTCTTTATAATTTCACTATACAGACATACCTTGTGCAAAGGCACAAAAGGCAAAAAAACGATAGGGGAACTAAGAAGGGAACCACAGGACCTTCCACAGCCTCAACCTTTATTATTAAGGCCACTTAGTCAACCCCATCAGCCTCTTATGGGGTTATGTAGTAAAAGACTCTACGGTTGTCCAGATGTAGTAACCCATAGCAATCAGCAGGTTGCATTTTACACCTGTTTAAAGGAAACATCTTATTGCTTGCTATAGGTTACTGTAACCTGGGTTACTGAATTATGAAGATTCAAAATTCCTGAAAGCTCTGTTATCCAGAAAATCCCAGGCCCTGAGCATTCTGGATAACAGATGCCTTACATGTATTGGGTTTTGAAATACCCAGTCACTTGATTCCACCCAACAAAAAGAAGCTAACTCTGGTTATACTACCTATATACCATCAGGGTTGTCTTGTTTCAAGGACAAGTAATTTAAATTGGGCCCTTTGTATCAGGAATTGATTAATCATCATATCAAGCATATATTTTTTTTATTTGCTAGAAGTCATGGATACATTTACAGTTAGTTCCATAAATCTTTGGACAGAGACAACTTTTTTCTAATTCAACCCACTGAATTAAAGCTGAAAGTCTGCAGTTCAACTGCATCCGAGTTTAAAATTCATTGTGGTAATGTACAGAACCAAAATTAGGATGATTTGTCTCTGTCCAAAGATTTATTGACCTAACTGTACGTTTTAGATGTTAAAAGCACAGATTTTAACAAATAAATAAGTTGCACAATGTATATTTTTACATTAGCCAGCTACCTATTATTTCTCTATATAAACTGGAAGCTTGCTGCAGTAGCATGAATAAATTCCCTCTGAATGCAGATATGATTATAGGTCTAAAATAGTCCCCCTGTGACATATGGAGCTGATTTTATTGTGCCTCTTATGGTGCACCAAATAAGGAATATTCAGTACCCATTTAGAAAAAACATTGTTTTACATTGGCATTTGCCACATAAAAGATGTTAGAACAGAATACAGCTGGCAGCTACATACACATGTTCTGATCTGGTGTTATCCTCTGAACGTGACCTTCTTGGAAGAAACACAAATCACTGTAATGGTCCACAGAGTAGAGGTTTTGAAAAGTCCCCATGGTGGCTGGACATTCTAGAGCAATGACACTGTCATGGGTAAGCAGAATATTTCTATTCCCTACCGTCTTATTTAATAGCTCCAATTTTTACATAATGGTTTCTCATTTAATATCCATGGTCATTCTTCCCCATCCTTCATATTCATCACAGTGCTCTGATCCTAAATGGCTTTTTCAGCTCTGATGTGAAAAACTAATGAGATGCTTACTATAAACATGTCTGAGGAAATAGCATCATGTCACAGACTTGATAGACAACACACTGGCAAAGATTTTATGCATTTATACATAATCACCCCCCACCCAGATATTTAGAGAAATGTAGTCAGTTCTGTGAGGATGAAATAAAAAAAAATAATAATATGTATACATTGAGACCAACTGACTATAGTATGGTATAGATTGCAAGTTTTGTTTGGCAAAGAATATGTAAAACATGCACACAGTTTTATTTTACTATTGCTATGTACTAATGTAATAATTAGGTAATACAACATTTACAAGGAGTGGCATTAAAGGAGAAGAAAGGGTTGAAACTAAGTAAGCCTTATCAGAAAGATCCACCTAAATATAGCAGTAAACCCTCAAAGCTGTCAAAAGAAACACTGCATTTCTTTCCTTCTATTGTGTGCACATGGGCTTCTGTATCAGACTTTCTGCCTTCAGCTTAAACCTCCAGGGCTAGGGCTTGAGCATGCTCAGTTTGCTCCTCCCTTCTCTGCTGTAATCACACCAAGCTAATACTGCAGCTGCTATCCTAGCGCTTCTAGGGCTTTTTACTCAGGTATGGTAAAACATTCTACAGAATAAATATAGCATTCTAGCTTGCACTATTGCAGCTAATCTTTTGGCAATAAAATGCCTCGGTAGCTGTCTTTCTCCATTAAAGAAACCTCCTGAGACTTTCTGCACTTAACAACTCTTCATCTTGTTATTCTACAAAGCACCAGGATTCTATGACCACATGGTCCATAAATTAAAACATTCAAGTAT
Organism: Xenopus petersii; assembly: GCA_038501925.1. NCBI lineage: Eukaryota > Metazoa > Chordata > Amphibia > Anura > Pipidae > Xenopus > Xenopus petersii. Next base: position 47,939,062 of record CM076686.1, on the reverse strand, counting down.
GCTTTATTCAGGTGGAAAGTGAGATGTTTGGAGAAACTAACCAAAGGGCAGTTTGGACAGGCATGATGATGGCCAATCAGTAGCTTGCTTTACAAGTCAGAAATCCAATAATAACAGCAGAACATATCATCAGGACTGGAACCTTTGGTTCCTATCATATTAGGTTTTGACAGCAGTCAGATATGTTTTCTGGAGCTTCTAAAAATAAATATATATGTATGTCACCTTCCATGGCCTCTTTGTCATACCAAGCTTTACTAAAAATAAATGTGTTATTGCCGAACTGGGATCCAGTGCTGTTATACCCTCTTCACCCCCTTCTTGCCATTGTAAACATCCCATTGTTGTTAGGAGTATGAATTGCCAACACCCAAGGAGAAGATAGAGGAGGAAGTACAGACAGAATCCTTATAGATAGGTAACCATTATCCGATAACCCATTATCCAGAAAGCTCGGAATTACAGAAAGGCCATCTCTCATAGGTGCCATTTTAATTAAGTATTGCTAATTTTTTAAAAAATATTTATTTTTCTCTGTAATTATAAAACAGTGCATTGGAGTTATTAATGTCCTTGCAGGAACATTGGCACTCAATACAAGTGCCTAAGATGTGCAAGTAAATACCTTTGTGAATAGCATCAATGCGTGTTCAACGTTGTATTGAAATATGTGCTTTGCAAAATTCATAAATGGACCATATGCTGTACAACATTTCAAGTAAAGGAGAACTTTAATGGCATGGCCACTGCAAAGGAGAGATTAATTCAACAAGGAATACAACATTGTCTAAGCAGAATACAGTAGATTAGTTCACAGTGATGGTTCAGGTTCAGAGATGAGAAGGGCCAAAGGGCTTGCCATTTACAACATTCTGTGTTTGTATGGTGAGATACATTTTGTACTGATCCACAGTTCCAATAATTGTTTTATGAAAAGTTACAGTCAGGCATCTCTGTAAATACAATCAACCACCCCCTGACCTATGTATTTGGAAATATTAGATGGTAATGCCTTAGTGTACTGTACTGCAGTTTTTGCTTCTCATGATATCATGAAATCAAATATAATATAAAACACAAAATTGGAAAATATGGCTGAAGGTCACTTTCACCGGAAAAGGTTACCATAAATCCTTTTAAAGGAATTACCTAAATGTGGAACAATGTATTATATTTTCCTTCTCCTCAAAATCTTGCTTTCATGCCTAAGCATATAAAATGAATAAAAGATTATAGAAAACAAACTTTTCCTTACTAGTGGAGCACAACTCTTAATCTAAACACATTCTTTAGATTGCATCTTTTTAGTACATATTACATGCAAGACTACCATTTTTTGCATACAATATGAAGGTAAAAATGCTTTATACAGGTATGGGACCTGTTATTCAGAATGCTTGGAACCTGGGGTTTCCAGATAAGGGACCTTTCCATAATTTGGATCACCATAGGGATTAAGGGTTTTATTTATTAAAACTAGAATTTATAAAAAATTTTAATTAAAACAAAGTTGACCTAACTCTCATCCACAAATTTAGCTAATTTATTAATAATTCTTCTCGAAAAAGTTGTAGCAAAAAAAAGTTGTAAGAAAATCAGGCATTAATTAGAATCATATGACATTTTCAACTTGACGCTACGAGAATTCTACTTTATCGAATTTTCACACACACACAACTTTATTGAATTGTTGCCATGAAAATTCAAATTTATCTGATTATCGGACGGAAACCAGCGAAGATCTCAGTGTCAAGAAACATCTTCAGGGACAGCTGCCATTGACTTTTTTCCCCTCTAAAAATTGTTTTTACCTTTAAAAACTTGACCAGAACAATTTGAGGTTTTTTTTTTTTTTTAACAGATTTTCTTTATTGCATTTTAAACATCCAGTAACATAGAAAAAGAAAGAAAAAGAGTCAAGAAAGATAGAACCTCAGGGTAAACCTGAGGAAAAGGAAAGAGTAAAGAGGGGATGGGTCTACCGCGTTCGGCACAAGTGTTGCCAATGTGGGCATGCCTAACTAGGCATCCCACTACGGGTAAAAGTACACAAGCCAGTTTCAGTCCGTACATATCGATAGGTCCCGGTCACATTCCACATATTGCCTTTAGCAGAGAAAAGGTAGATGACCTTCAAACATTCTGGCCCACCTCCAACCAGGCATGCCATATCTTCCCAAATGTTTCTGGGCAGCCTCTAGCCATATATGTCAATTTTTGACTGGGAAGAACACTGTCGATTAGTTTTTTCCAGAAGTTCAAAGACGGAGGTGCCGTTGCCTTCCAAGTCATCAGGATTAGTGATGGGCGAATTTGTGCAGTTTCGCTTCGCCGAAAAATTAGCGAATTTCGCGCGAAACGGCGAAAAATTCGTGAAACAGCGCCGGCGTCTCGTTTTTGACGCCGGCGCCCGTTTTTGACGCCGGCGCCCGTTTTTTCGACGCAGGCGCCTGTTTTTGGCGCCGGCGTCCGTTTTTTCGAAAAAAATTTTTTGACGCCGGCTAATTTTTTCCGCGAACTTTCACGCCCGTTTCGCAAATTTATTCGCCGACGGCGAATCGCGCAAATTCGCCGCGAATTCGCCCATCACTAATCAGGATGGCTTTTTTGGCGAAGTGCAATAGCTGCAAAAGGCAGATCCGTTGGCTGGTGCACAGATCTAGGCCTTCAGTTATTCCCAGTAGGCAAAGTTCAGGTGAACATACATTGGGGAGTCCAAGCTTAATCTCCGCAAACTGCATTATTTCCGCCCAGAATCTCTGTATTTCAGGACAGTCCCAAAAAACATGGCTATAAGAACCTTGAGCACCATTACACTTAGGGCAGACATCAGGACAGCCAGGATAAATCTGGGCCAGTCTATGAGGTGTCAGGTATACACGATAAAGAAACTTTGTGTGTATGTACCTATCTCTACCAGAAATGTTAGTCTCAGGAATTTGACATAAAATTTCCTTCCAGTCACCTACGTTCAGCTGGGGAAACTCAGGCTGCCATTTCTGGTAGAAATGTTGGAGCGGATCAAAGTCATCCCGCAGGAGAAGGGCATAGAACCAACTAAGTGACCTTACCAGTTCAAGGTGTCTCAAATATTTTTCTAAAGTAGTCTCCACTACCTCTGGAGCTGTCTCTGGAAACTGAGCTGATAATGCATGACGTAATTGCAAATATCTACAGAGCATGTGATTTTGTAAGTCAAAGTCTTCCTTCAACCTTGCAAATTGTTTTATCTCCCCAGAACCAACCACATCCCCCAAAAATTAATTCCAGCCGCTGCCCAGATGGCAGCATCAGGCAAATGCCTTAATTGCAGAAAAGCGTCATTCCCCCACAAAGGGGACCACTTGGACCACTGATTTCTCTTACGGCAAGGAGACACCACCACTCTCTGGAAAATTGTACATATCGTCTTCATACCTGGTGTAAGAACATATATCGAGGCTATACCTCTATGTAACTGATTGGCCAAAGCCTCGAATGAGGAGACTATCCCTGCCTCAAGAACCACCGCCTGGTTAACAATTCGAGGTTTAATAGGACCCTTACTCTGCTAAAAAAGAATGTAATCATTAAATAAACCAAGTAAGATTGCTTTGCCTTAACTAAGGGTGAATTCTCTCTTAGTTCGGATCAAGTACAAGGCACTGTTTTACTATCACAGAGAAAAGGGAAATCATTTTTAAAATTTGAATTATTTGATGAAAATGAAGTCTATGGGACATGGTCTTATTGTACTTTGGAGCTTTCTGGATAACAGGTTTCAGGATAATGGATCCCATACCTGTACTTGAATATTTGGACTTTCTTTTAATGCTGGTTCCTATATTTGTAACTGAAAGGGAAAATATGGAATCTATTGTTTTGAAAAAATACAGTACAATGTTTAGAACATATAGCTGCTTTATCATTTCTAAATGTAAACCATTGCAGCATATATGGCAGAAGAAGGGATAACGTCAGCATCTATTCAGTTTGCTAAGCATGTAGGGAATTTTAACATACTGAAGTTTAACAAAACAGTAATTCTGTAAAAGTTAAAGGGTACTTGTAATTGAAATTGATGGATACAGTGAATTTCTAGGACAAAGGGTACAATATACTTCTCTAGAGCTTTGAAGGCATTAATGTACAGTTACCACTGTTTTGCTGACATTAACATCTTTATGGAATATGCCCAGCTTTTATAAGCATATAAATTAACCTGAAGCTGTTGCTTTTTCAATTATTTCTGTGGCTATAAAAGGAAAAAAGAAACCAATGCAAGCAAAATACAGTATTAAACGCATTCATTTTGAATAGATTACTTAAAAATCTCTTTTCATGAAATGATTGTGCGACATTGGTGGGGTAATGTGAAATTAATAATTTCCATGCATTTTGAGCAACCTTTGTATTGACAATTCAAACATCTGAGTGATTTACCCACTTCAACATTTTATTCTATTATATAGATGCAAATCTTTGATAGTTCGGAAGCCTTTGAAGTGACATGGGAAGAAGGGCGAGCATGCTATGTAAATTCACATTTGTGCAGGTTTTCAATATGTCTTGAATGTTTCATTAAATTAGAGATAGGGACATGGGAAGCAATATAGAGATAAAACAAATACATGAAAGGGTTATGTTAAGGTATCTGGAGAAGGAAATGACTTATCAAGGTTGCTGAATGTCATGCCAACAGTAGAATTATATATAGACCAAAAACGGAAATATGGAAACCTGTTATTCAGAAAGCTTCAAATACAGGAAGGCCATTTACCATGGTGGTTTATCTAAACAAACACATCTGACTGATTTGTTTTACTTCTCTATAAAAATAAAACTGTACCCTATAGTCAATGTTGGACTGGGACACCAGTAGCCCACCCAAAAACCTTAGACCAGGGACTCATTCTCAATACTATTATTGTTCCTCTCCTCACTCAACCTCTATTCTCCTAGTCTCTTTTCTTTACATACTATAATCTATTATTCCATCTATTTAGCCTCTTTGTTCTCATAGAAGTAGCCTTGACAAAGCTGTTTAGCGAAACGTACGTCGGCATTCTTAGTAATCCTGCTCAAATTGATTCTTTTTTGTAAATTCGATCCACATTTAACAGTCTGGTTCTGCTTTTTTCAACGGAAGTGGGGGCCAAATCCTTTACCATTCTATACAACCTCTTATAATCTTCTTTCCATTCTAAAGGGCCGACGGTTTGTGGCTTTTTAGGGTTACTTAGCCTCTAAGGCAAGTTAAATACCAAGGCCACAGCCCCGGTTACCCTGTCCTGACTTATCTTTGTGGTGTCCCAGGCTCTAGAAAAAAATCAGGTAGCCAGATTACGGGACAACTCTACCATCTATTTTTTCCTATTTCTATTACCTATTTTTATGGATTGTGACTACAGATTTTTTTAACCCACTACCATGTTTGGTCATTTTAACTACTTTTTAATTAGCCAATCAGTTTTATAGGTTTAACACTTTAAATTATTGCACCGCACTTTATTTAAATAATGATTTTTTTTTCTATCTATGGATGAATTTAGGGAGTATTATTATTCGCTTTTTCAATTTTTTTCATTACAAAGTACTCAGGAAAAGTCAATGTCAAAGTCAATAACGGCACTAGCACTTTGATTAATTTTTGAGTACATTTTCTAACGAATTATTGTCCTTAAATAAGTAGGGTGCATTACTTATTAGAATTTTCCTTGTCAACTTTATAATCATAACTACTGGTGGGGTTTCTTTTTCTTTTTTCTTTTTATAACTTTTTGTATGCTCTGACTTTGTCAGACCTCAACTAATAGTTGTGAAAGATCTTTTTGTGTTTGAATAAGGGCACCGATTTTGAGTTATATTAGAAGTAGGGAATGGCCATGAAATAGGCCAAATATTTAGCAGCACGAGGGCCCACTGACACCTGGGCCCACTGGGAGTTTTCCTGGTTCCCGATGGGCCAGTCAAACACTGTCTATAGCTGATGATAACTAAGCTGCAAAAACCCATGTTAATGGCAAAACAATTATTTGGAAACATTTTTAGTAGCCTTAAAGGAGAACTAAACTCCATATAATAAAACCTACTACCCCATACCCTACATAGTCCTCCCTCCCTGCTCCCACCTGCACAGGTGATAACTCCAGTAATTGCCCCTAATCCTGTAATTACCCCTCGTTGCAGAGTAAGTGAAGCGGAGTTCATGGGCGACATCTTCTCTTTGGTAATCTTCGGAAAGTAAGAGCTGTATCTGCACATGCGGCAAAAGTGATGGAAATAGCCAAAGAGCCGTAAGAAGGCCTGCAGATTTCCAAACAGAGGGGCAATTACTGGAGTTATCACCTGCTCGGGGGCGGGAGCAGGGAGGGGGGCTATGTAGGGTAGGGTGTAGTGGCTTTTATTATATGGGGGTTTTAGGTCTCCTTAAAGGCAATAGAACAGAGTTTACTAAACACAGCATGTTATTCACTGCAATAGTACACTAGTACTAGTTTAACACCACTGTTTGCAGGGATTAGATTCATGTAAAAATGTCTACATGAAAAAGACCCTTTCACCAAATAGAACTATATTTTGAAGCCCAATGGTTACATACTGTAGATGTAAACTTTAAAACTGCACTTGGGAAGATGAAGGTTGGCTACTACAAACCAGCTGACAAATAGTGGGGTTTAGAAGTCACTTCTGACCTCTGACCTGTTTTATTATACACTTTAATCCAAACCCCACAACTGACATGCAACCCCTTGCAAAGGCTTGGGGTAAGTGGCCCATTTGGACCCTGGTGAATTATTGAATCTCCCTTGTTTTACCGGATATTTTGCATTGCTGTAGAGCACAAAGTAATGATGGGCAAATATCTGCTTCAGATCTCACATAATTATCATAAATCAACTATATGTTAAGGTACACTGGCCAATTTGCCCATGATCACCAGCTGTTTGTCAGCCTAACTGGCTGTATCATATACGTGACACTCACCACTCCCTGGGAAGATAATGTTGGTGCAGTCAAGCTTGTCAGCTTCTTAGAAGACTGATTGTGAGTACCATTTGTAAAAGACCACACAGGAAGTCCTTGCTGATCACATGCTGTCAATGGCAACTTCCTTGCTGGGACCAAAACTTGCAGTAGCTTACTCAGCAAAGTAAAAATAGCCTTGTGAAACAAAACTAGTACTATTGATCCAGAGTGCTAACACACACAAAACATAATCAATGTATACATTTTCATCATGATTGAAAAGAAAGTTGGACAGGCTTGCTAGAGTACCAGAGAATCTCCTAGTAGACCTGGGTCCTAGTGGGAATCAGTCAAAGACAGTTTCCATTGGCATCTTATTTCCACCATAGGACTATATAAGACTTTTTACATTTATCACTCTACATCTAATTGCTATGAGGGTGGGTGCTTGGTGCAATGGTTTCTGATGGGCCCTTAGAGGCCCTGTCCAATACTAATTCAATCAGTTGAATATGTAGGTGCAACCCGCAAAGGGAACTCTGAAGAGCTCATCAAAGCAGGAATTAATTCCAGGGTCTCCTTACTTCCCTGCACCCTGTACTTTGCACTTTCTTCAACAAGTGGAAGCAATCTGCATTAAATTGCACTGTGCAACCATAGAGGACTGTGTATTGAAGTAAGTAGCTTTGGGAACTGGTTTTAGTGGACACAATTGTTTGCACTGCATCGTTAGAATATTAAACTCAAAATAATTTTGACGCTATTGGCTTCAATGCGTTTCATAAATTTTTTGCCGTTTTTCGAATTACGCCATAAATTTTGCAAATTTTTCGGCGATACAGGACAAATTCGCCCATCACTAAATGAAACCTACCTTGTTACCATTGCTATTGTGTCTTCAAAATTGGTTAGCTCGAAGAGCAGGCAGCAATCACAAGGGAAAAACAATATATTAAACTTCCCCACACCCAGGGACTTCACAAGGAACAAGCATCTTTTAAAAAAGGCCCAAAGCAAATGACTTGTATCAGTTCAGTATCATTAATGTACATAAAAAAATCTGTAGAAATATTTTCAAACAAGCAAAACATCATTTTAACCCTCACATTTTTTGGATTTGAAAATTTATTTGTCATTAATGGAACTGACTTTAGCACTTTAGAGGCTTAAATGTCTTATTTTGTTATTCTCCTTTTTCTAAAAAGTAGTTTTTACAAGATTCAACTCAGGATTAATTTCATATAGACTGCCTTAAATATTATCTATAATGCTTTCTCTGCTTCTCCCTTTTGTATGCATGTTATATTAAATTTAGTTTGCGAAAAAAGATGAAATAAAGCCAGATTTTACAGTATTGTGAGTTCATTGTTATATTAGTTACACATATACACATATATATATATATACAGTATATATATATATATATATATATAAATATATATATATAAATTATATATAAAATTATACATATAAAACAAGCATAAACTATTCACCTTTATGCATTCAAATAGGTCTAGGTCCCAAATAGCTCACTGGAATTTTCTAAAGATGGTTTGAAGCAATGTGCAAAACCATACTAAATGACATATCTGTTGAATGTACAAACAAACATATAACTAAAGCTATTATTAGCTTTAGATGGGGAAAACAAGGTAGAATCTGAGTTTCTTAAAGGTTTAAACAGATGTTTAAGAATGTATTTTGATTATATACCCCGTGTCAGTAGTGATTAGATATGAACAAAATTGTTTTGGCTTGATGTATGAAGTGTTATTAATTATTTAAACCTGTTTCTACCTTTGTTCTACCTTCAGTTAAAATTCACCCGACACTCATCAAATATTGATCTTTCTCAACCAATGCTGATGCTTTCTCCCTTCAACATTATTATAATGAGGGATAACAATCAAATTGTCCTTGCTGAAACTCAATCATTTCCCCATGCCATCTGCATTGATCTTTTTGGTAGCTTTTACCATAAATTATTCCATTCAATTAACCAAACCTACGTGGAATGGCATTTTGCAAACTAAATAATTTATTAAGCATTTCTAGCAAGAAGAAAAAAAAATATCTGCTTAATGCACAGCTTTTCTAACAACGTTAATAACAATATAAACACCAGGGTGGACATTTGTCACATTCTTTGTTTAGGAAATGAAATCACCTAGGGAGAAAGAAATCTTCTCGTTAACAAATGAGGCATGAGGCTTACACAAAGCAACAGCTTCATCATTTGTACCAAAAGGCCTTGCCTTAGAATAGGCCTATCACTTGTATCTCAGGCAGCAAAAAAAACAAAAAAACTATAGAACCTTTTACAAATGTAAAATGTAATTACATTTTATTAGCTTTTAAAAGGTAACTAAAGCTCCCTAAAGCATTAATGCCACCTTACTGTGCTCCTTGATTAAAACTGGTGTAAATTTTGAATAATAGCGCATCTCTGATCCAAAAAAGCATACTATCAGTCTATTCTATAAGCGAGGCTTCACTTGCATTAGCTCTACCCTCTCAACATGATCTCAATCCCATACACAGAGGGACATGTCTCCCACTCATCAAATAAATTCATAAGCCCTGTGCTCCAGCCTCTTTGGCTGAAATCAATTGAATGGTTTATTATAATTAGAAATATGAGGTAATAACCAACATGGCACCATCCATACTTTGATTATGGAAAATGCAGATAAGGACAAAACACGGTAGGGTTGTTAAAAGATTAATTTCTGTTTTGTAAAAAAATACAATAATACTGTAAGTAAATGTTCTGCTAAACCCTATTTTAGCTAGAGAGGCTCACTATGCTTTCTCTTGTTCCTTTCTAAATGCGCTTATATTTACAAACTGAATATATTATATCTTTACTGACTTGTATGTAATAAGACAAAGATATAGGCAATTTCATACACATAGTTCCTATCAACTTCTGAATGCAGTAGGAGTCCCAAGGGCAATAACTGGAGCACAATGATATCATATTTGAAATTATTCTCTTTTTCCTGCATTTTCTTGTAATGAATCTTAAGTCTCTTTAGGTCACCAGAACCCAAATCCAAATATTTACTCAATAACACAAGGCTTCTGATTTCCTGAGAGACTCCAGGCTTTATTAAGTAACTTTTTTTTTCATCTTTTTATCAGCAATGGAGATATCTACTTATTCATAAATGCATAGGAGCAATTCAAAACAGAAGTAAGGTTTATTATTTGTTCATAACGCTACACCAATACAAGTATGCATGGGGAGATATAAGTGATGGGTGGTTGATGGCCCTTGACTCGTATGCATCACAGGGTAGACAGTCTCACTTACTTTCATCTCTAGACATTTAATTGTTCATTTCATAGATGAAAAGCAAAGAGTGTCCTGGCCTGAGTATCAGGGGTACAGCAAAAGGCATTTATTGCCTATGTGGAGCTAAGGATTAGCAATATGCTTTACAAGAGATTGACAGGCCATTGATGTTGAGTTCTTGTGCATTTTTGTCTACGAATTCCTAATGATGCCTTATGCTAAACAAATTGTTTCAAGGTCCTCAGATTATTCCACAGCAAACCTGTTTTCTTTAGGACATTTATAGGAAGAGAAAACTAGAGAAACAATTGTTTCTATAATAACAAAAATAACATAGACATCAGTTAGAGATGAAGGTGCAATTTCTTCAAATATTTATGTTAGAAAATGTGACCTGTGCTAAGACGAGCTAGCATATAATAAGATGAGCTAGCATATTTATGGATGCATTTAAGCAGAAAGACTTTGCATTTGGTTCTCTAAATGACTGTATGTTCTGATTTGCGCAGTTAATCTGGAAAACTGCATCAACCAAGCATATATTTTTGCTAATTGGGATTCTATTTACGTTTCACAATAACAATCAACATTAATGCAGAAAGGTGTACAGCATTTTATTTTTCTTAAACAGATAAAAATGCCAGCATAATGTATGAATGTGAAGACAATTACCCGGGGAATTACAGAGATTGATTTTTCAATGCAGCAGTGTAATCTCTTGTTACTGGCTATATCATGAAACCAAGAGATGCATTCAGATTAGGTTATCACAAACAAAATAACTTGAATTTCCTTTTCTGCAAAGCCAAGTTTTTTTAAGTGTTTCCTCTGCATACTTAGATATATAGGTTTGAAACATGGACTTATTCAAAACTTTGCTTGAGGACTACTTTAAACTTGCCCATAAAAAGTTGACGGGAAAAAGGTAAATCTGTTTTAGTGAAATGCTTGAAAATGTTACAGTTATGGTTTTTAAAATTGTATTTGTACATCTAAATACTCCAAACTATTATTTTATTACTGTATTTTGTACAGGTATGGGATCTGTTATAGCTCTGAAATATAGGAATGCCATCTCCCACAGAGAACTACTGTATTTAAGCAAATAACTTTTTGACTGATTTGAATTTTCTCTTTATTATTTCAGCGGCAGAGTGTGGTTGTTGGGAACTAAGCTGTATACATTCCTTTTTATAGCAAAATAATCCTTTTTTTTATGAGAAAACCTCTCTAATGTCAACAGGGCCGCCATCAGGGGGGGACAGGGGGGACAAGCGTACCGGGCCCGGGCATGAAGGGGGGCCTGGCAGCGCTGCATTTTTTGAAGATTCGGGCCCCCCTTACGAGCGCCCGAGCCGTACGTCTTGCCTCTGTGCTGCCGAATGCGGAAGTGCCGAAAAGCCGAAGCCGATGCGCCGAAAAGACCCGAAGTCACGGAAAAAGCCGAAGTCACGAAGCGCCGAAAAGACCCGAAGTCACGAAAACAGCCGAAGCCGAAGTCCTGAAGCAGCGCAAAGACCCGAAGTCACGAAAACAGCCGAAGCCGAAGTCCTGAAGCAGTGAAAAGACCCGAAGTCACGAAAGGAGGTGAAGTTGAAGTACTGAAGCCGTGAGTTCAATTCTACTGAACACCAGTTTGTGTATTTTTTTTTTTTTAATCTCCTGGCCACCAATGTATTATTTTAATATTCTATAGGCCCCTGCAACCAATCTTTTTTTTTAAAACATGTTTTTTTGGGGCCCCAATTTTTTTTTTAACTCGTAAGGGGCCCCTGACGCCAATGTTTTTTTTTTTTTTCAAAAAAATTTTTTTTTTTTTTAAATTTTTTTTGGGGCCCCAATTTGTTTTTAACTTGTAAGGGGGCCCCTGCCGCCAATGTTTTTTTTTTTTTTTTCAAAAAAATTTTTTTTTTTTTTCAAATTTTTTTTTGGGGCCCCAATTTGTTTTTAACTTATAAGGGGGCCCCTGCCGCCAATGTTTTTTTTTTTTTCAAAAATTTTTTTTTTTTTTTAAATTTTTTTTTGGGGCCCCAATTTGTTTTTAACTTGTAAGGGGGCCCCTGCCGCCAATGTTTTTTTTTTTTTTTTTCAAAAAAATTTTTTTTTTTTTTCAAATTTTTTTTTGGGGCCCCAATTTGTTTTTAACTTATAAGGGGGCCCCTGACGCCAATGTTTTTTTTTTTTAATTTTTTTTTGGGGCCCCAATTTGTTTTTAACTTGTAAGGGGGCCCCTGCCACCAATGTTTTTTTTTTAAAAAAAAAAATTTTAAATTTTTTTTTTTTGGGGCCCCAATTTTTTATAAGGGGGCCCTGACCATCAATAGCTTTTTACAACTTGTGTGGGGGGGGTTACTTTTTTAGCGCTGATGTCTGTGTGGTCTTTTAACTGCGATGTGGAGTGGGCGGGAAATGGGGTGGAGCTTGGTCGTCAGTGTGGGCGGGGCCCAGGGGGCCCCAAAAATTTTGTTGTACGGGGCCCCGTGATTTCTAATGGCGGCCCTGAATGTCAACATGATTTTAGTAAGCATAAGGCATAGTGCTCTAAATTATAGATAGATCCCTTACTCAGAAAACAGTAGATTCCAAATGTAATTCCTCATTAAATGCATACAGGCATACCCAATCAAACACCAGTATGCCTACTTAACAGCAGTTAACAGAGTTGCTATGCCCTTGTCCGCAAATAGGATTGCCACCTTTTCTGAAAAAAAAAATACCGGCCTTCGTATATATTTATCTCTTTCCCCTATTAATACCATTGGGATCAGCCATAATTTTTACCGGCCAGGCCGGTAAAATACCGGCCAGGTGGCAACCCTATCAACAAATTAGGAAATATGGGGTTGGGTTGCATGGGAACCACCCCTGTTTCTAGTTTAGATCATTGACCTCTTTCATGATGCTCTGGGTGGCTCTCTGTTTGTGTAATAGTTTTGGGAGGAAAACAACTGATCTCTCTGCATCACAATAACTCGGTAAGAAAAGAAATTATGTTTTTCAAATGTTCTTTGCTGTTGCCTGTTGATATTCAGCTATGAACCCTGATGTGGATGAAACCCCTCTCTGAAATTACTCATGGATCACAAACAAACGGACCCGTATGTGGCTGTGTGTAGTTCTTTTGTTCCCATGTTCTGTAGGACACCAAGTTTTACTGGCGTTTAGTCAGTTTAGACAACTTGTTTTATTTTTATAAATTGCAGCAGTTTTCATATTACCACTTCATATTGCTTATTGCATATTGTGCATAATGATTTGTTCTACCTTACTTTTCTCTTAATGTAAACGTCTGCCAAAAACCATGTTTATAAATATCAGTGCTTAGCTCCAAACAAACCTGTTTCAACCTTTTTTATGCTCTACTTACAACCTACAATATAAATATAAAACACTCATGCACGATTTGAATTTCAATCCGGGTATAACCTCTGTGTTTATTTGTGTCCAGTCAAAAAAATACAACATTTGAGGGGCATACTCATTTGTCAGTACAAACTCACCATACACTGTAAATGTGAGCAGTAATTAACTCCACCCCTCAATGATATATTAATTAGTCCACTGACCTAACATGGAAATGGCATACATGGCATAATGGGCTAGATTCAATCCAGTGAGAAAAACTGTAAAATGTAGACTCTCTCTTAATTACTACAGGAAGATCAAATACTGGACATATCAGACTTTAACACTAAACTATATACACTGGTAAACAATGGAGTTGCATGTGGTTTGTAATTTTATCCTGGACAATTTCCAATCATGGAGCCCCATCTAAACTGCAATGCCAAGGTAGATGCTCTTATGCTCCTGATTTTTTTTTTATAGTTCCTGCAAAAGCCAGACCCTTTTGTAGCCTGGACAGTTGTGCAGACCTACACGTAACAAATCTCCTTTGGCTCTTTACAAACCTTCCCTTCCATACATCTTGTTAATACATATATTTCACAGTAGTTTGAATTACAGATGGCATGTTTTTAGAATTGTTCTCCATATGGATAAATGGATGGAAGCCTCCTATCCAAATATTTACCTAAGTACCTATTAATCCAGTGTCTGGATTCTTTTCCATGTACTCACATCTGGCGTATTACTGTTTTACTCTTTAAATATGTAGAAGATGAACCATTGCAAAGGGCATGAGCCAGAAAAACACCCTTGTATTTTTTAGCAACAATAAAAGACTTTAAATATTTCTTGCCATTATTTAAATATCCCAAACTTTATACTGGCAGTGAAATCCACCAATAACTGCTTGACATATTTCAATACCTCCAGCAATTAATTAATGAATTACCATAAATCTTTGTTTGTCTTAGTCCAAAGATTTGATCAAATGTGCTGTGGTTCTAGGCAGTGAGCTTTGGCACACAAATTCCTTCCAACAGGTCTGGACTGGGAGTCAAAATAGTCCTCCACCAGCCCACTTAATAGTGACTGTCTATGGGAACTTACAGCAGCCCCTCTGGCATTTGCCAGAACCCCCAGATTCCCAGTCCAGGCCTGATCTCCAACCTGTAACTCTTTATTTTCTTTCTGAATAACAAGAATTGCTTAAAGGGGTGGTTCACATTTAAAGTAACTTTTAGTATGTTATAGAATGCCCAATTCTAAGCAACTTTGCAATTGATCTTCATTATTTATTATTTTATAGTTGTTTTTAGTTATTTGCCTTTTTCTTTGGATTCTTCTCAGCTTTCAAATGGGGGGGGTCACTGACCCCATCTAAAAACAAATGCTTTCTGAAGCTAAACATTTAATGTTATTGCTACTTTTTATTACTCCTCTTTCTATTCAGGACCTCTCCTATTCAAATATTTCTAGGCTAATTTGGACATTAGTAACCAGATTGCTGGAACTGCAAACTGGAGAGCTGCTGAATAAAAAGCTAAATAACTCAAAAACCACAATTAATAAAAAATGAAAACCAATTGCAAAATGTCTCAGAATATCACTCTCTATTTCATACTAAAAGTTAATTTGAAGGTGAACAACTCCTTTAATATTAACGGTATAAGAGGCCTTACTGGCTCCCTGCTTGTTATCAAGTTTTTTCACCCATCGGTGCATGACTGTGCATGCGCTTGCCTATTCTTCCTGATGCATGTGCACACCAAAGCAGCATAAGTAATAACATCAGGTCTGTAATGATGTCCCATTAGGGTTGGCACCTTGCTGGTTTTTCACTGGTCCAATCCTTGAGGGTAGGAACGCCACCCCTTAATGGTACAGCTTCTCCCCCTGGATGATGCAACTCCACCCACTTATGTCACAGTCTACCCTGCCCCAGCCAGTATAATTAAGTGGCAACCATACATCTCATATGTCTTCACCTCACTCCTTCATCTCTTGGTCTATTTAATACCTATTGCTTATTGGTGGTTATCAAATTTGCTAGGATGTGTGGTATATTTGGTTGTCACTTTTTTACACAGCATGATGATAAATAGGCCCATTACTGTTAAGACTTGCCTGGATTTGGAATGGTCTGACCTTGACTCTGCTTAACCCCTATAACACTTTTCTGGACCTCATTTGCCTCTCTCTACTACACTGGCTTTCTGCTCCAACATCTGGCAAGCATGGTGTCATTATGGGTCATTTCCTACACTTGATCCAGATGCAGTGACCTGACAGACTCTGCTGACTTCTTTAAATAAGCATCAAAACGGCAATCACAGGTCAGTAAAACCTAAATCAATTCAGCAAATTACAGGGCAACCAGCTGGGTGATATAGTCGTTTTGCTTTGACACTGCATGATAAATAAATACTTTACTATATGGAAAAAAGGGAAAAAAGGGTTGTACTGTGTGTATGAAGTGTTTTACATGTTACTGGCTTCCCACTATAATGAATTATATCTGAGACAATGTCAAGTAAATGTTGCTTGCTCTGGAGTACTGAAAAACATGGTCTAGAGTCAATTTAGAGCAATGGGGACATATTCTTATCCATAAATATTACAGTACTCTTTCACTTTCTGGCACCTAATATTTTATCATCAGTCTCACTTTAATGAGAAACGTTTGAAGCAATGGTGAGATCTGCCTGATTATTACATGGCATATTGATTGGAATAAATAGTTGAATCTCTTATGATTTATATTTATTTCATCTACAAATTTCTTATGAGGTGTAGGTTCCTATGAGATTTGTACATGATTTACTACAGCAGAATTACCACTTAGTACATGGTTCTCGACTGGTTACATTATATTACCAAATAAATGTATATCTCAAAAAACTACAACGTATATATTGGTTTTCTTTGATGAGGGGGAAGTAAATGCATTCAAATACAGAGGCTTCAGCACACACACCAGGGAATCAGTAAGAGGTATGGATTTAAATGCTATAACTAATCTGATATGCATAGAAATGTTAAATGCAACACTTATGGGGGGAATGTGCTAAAAGCTGTAAACATAGAAAAAAAATGCATTAATAAGAACAGAAATTTGAATTTTTCGAAGTCAGAAAGGGTTCAAACAACTCCAAATTGATCCCAGGATGTCTTCCATAGGCTAAAACAGCAATTTGGCAGGTTTTGGGTGGTAAATAGTCGAATTTGAGTTCTTAAAGGGCCAGCATCTGATAAATCTCGAAAATATAATTAGAATTTCTTTTAAAAACTCAAATTGCATTTTAACAATTTCCTAGTCGAATTTGACAGTTTTGGCCATAAAAAAACTCTTTGACCCTTGATAAATCTGCCCCTAAGTGTTAAAGGGACAAGAGGAAGGATGTCCCTGCCCTATTGAAACTAAAGTATAAGCAGTGTCGGACTGGGACACTGAGGAAAAAAGGTGAACCCCGGCGGCCCAGACCTACTCCTTGCCCTGGGTTCTGCACCCTTACCTGCACCCCACCCCGATCATGGCCGCAACAAGATAAATTATGTGTGGATGGAAACAGAGAGGGTTGCTGCTGGGACAGGAGGCCCAGAGGCAATGGGAGTTTCAGAGGGGGGTTACAGATGTGGCAGGGGACCTGGGTATGTGTGTGCAGGCCCTGTGGAGGCAGCCCCTGTGGGCTATGGACTTTCCAGTCTGACACTGATTATAAACAGGTTGATAATTGAAAGACACCAATAAGTTGACAGTGGTTGTCACGCCCCCAAAAAAGCCTTTGTGCCTGTACTGAGTCCGATGCAATTTACGTGCTTCGGGAGAGTTTATTTTAAGAGAGTAAGGGAAGATTTTCTAAGACCTGCTTGAAGGTGCAGTGTTTATGAAGCCTATATAATGGCCTGACCTTTAGCTCTAAGATGCTTGCAGTAACTTTTCAGCTACAATTATAATGAAGCAAGTAAATCATTAGAAGACTATGCTGATTCTTCCATGTGGATCAAGAAGGAGGCAACAGCATGAAACTTCAACTTCTTGTCATCCACTGCCTCCTGCCTAATGTTATAAGAAGTTTATGTAGCCATTCAGGTGTACCTCTATAGAGTTGCCAATTACACAAGCAAAAGGATACCCACATGGCAGATGTGACAAAGATAAATTGTTCTACTTTTTCGCTTGGAATAAAATCAACTGGGGGATAATATGTGGAGATGATCTTTTCAGAGCATTAAGTGGTGGAGTTGATTTTTTTTTTTATATCTTCAGAGAGATGCCTGGAATCAATGACCCTTGAGCTTCTCTTTATACTTGTAATGCACTGTTGCAATTAAGTGATGCAGAACGCTTGATATATTCATGCAACAGTGGAGAGTAGCAATCTAGAATTTATATAGTACTCTTTAAAAAATATTATGAACAACCTATGCAAAGAGCAGAATAATATGTTGGTACTGTCTTGTTATTTATTATTGCAGTTTCTCATCAAGAAACATGGCACACATGTTCAAAAACATAGATGTAAATCCCTGTGTGTTCCAATTGATACCCTTGGTTTCATAAAAACCAAGGGTATAAAACAAAAATCCTCATTTGTTCAAAGATCTCCTTGTACCAGATGTATTTTTTTTTTGCCTATTTCCAACAAGAAGCTGGGGAGACATTTTGATTCATATTTCTATAAGTGGGAAATTCATTGTAAGAGGAAAAAAGGTACATTCTATAGGCAGCATAGTTTACTGCTGGCACAAACCACTTGATCTTAATATTTCTACATGATGGTAAAGAGTGTAACACTACTTGTCTCTACTGGGTCATTCTCTAGGGTAGTCAGTATAAATTGTGCATTTCTATGATTGTCATTTTAAAATATCCTGGGCAGAGCATTATATCATCCACTCTTAAGTATTAAAGCAGATATGCGGAGATATGTCCTGTTCAAACAATAAGCCAATTCCTCATATTTTACTGTCTAACTGTAAGTAATTGGAAGAGAAACCTTGCTTATATTTGCCCTAAAAAAATCCCCCTGGGAAAGTCTAATTATCCCCCTGTTTCTCAGAACTCAATGGGATACTGAACAGTACATCCCGCCTGTTTGAATTCAAATAGCAAACCCTTCAGTTCCATGAATATTGCTAGTTAGAAGAATAATGCCATGAATAATATTTTCAAAGTAAATGCAGAAATAATCATGCCTTCAGGGTATTGCGTATTGAGGGCCTAACACATTATGTAAGAATTTCTCACTTCTCTCTCAGATTCCTTTTGCAGTTGGGCTAATTTGTGAAAGTGGCCATAAAGAGCAAATAAATAACCAATCAAACACTCATATGCAATATCCACAAAAATAAAAACCTAATACAGTAGAAACACAGTTCTACATACAGTTAATATTTCCTTAAATAGTTTCATCTGGTTTATATTGGAAAAATTGAAAAAAATCAAACTAAGGCTTTTTGGGGTTTTGTTTTTAATATCTAAACAAATAAATGCCATATGAGGCTGAGAAAAAAAGATTTAATTCAATAAAGCAAATGAACGTTGTGTTGTAACTTATAGCATGCAAGAAAAAAAGTTGTTAATTCACCAATGAAATACAGTATATGCCCACTCAGGACCGCCATCAGAAATCGCAGGGCCCCGTACGACAAAATTTCCTGGGCCCCCCGGGCTGCGCCCACCGCAAGCCTCACCTACAGGTCCGCCCTCCCCACCACACAGTAAAAAAACAAAAAAAATATTGGTGGCTAGGGTTCCCACATGTTAATAAAAAATAATAAGATATTGGTGGTCAGGGCCCCCCATAAAAAAACATTTGTGGCCAGGCCCCCCCCATTAAAAAATATTGGTGGCTAGGACCCCCCCACATTATAAGAAAATTGGTGGCAAGGGCCCCTTAAACGTCCATGCCTTCCCGAAGTCAGCAGCTCTCAGAAAGATGGGGGGCCCGGCTAATCAAGTAAGTGTGGAGTGGCCGGGGCCCCCCTTACCCTCGGGCCCCCTACAACTCTCCCCCCTGTCCCCCCCTGATGCCTGCCCTGTACCCACTAGAGAATAAACACTGAAACACAACCTCCAATGACTGAGGTATGCATCTGCACTAATATTTTAATATTATCGTTTTCCCAATTAGGGCTATTTCACACGTGACATTGTATAATTACAAAATTGTATTGTAGGGTAAAAACACCTATGGAAAATAAAAGCTTTTTTGCAGATGTATCAGCCAGGTATATTTCTTAATCACCCATGATTTTTTCCTACCCTACCACTACATGCTGAATGTAGCGATTTTTATGAAATTTCTGAGTCTTGTCACAGAGCTTGCATTTTACCCCATTATATGCCAAACATTTTGCAATGTACCAAAAAAAAACATCCTAAATATGAATACCATGGGTCTACTAAGCACGTTGATGCCTAATATGCATAGATTTACCAAACTATGTGGTCTAGAGAGGCTGAAAATAGAGCATATGCATTTTCACATCTGACACTCTGGCTGTTGCAATATAAGCATGCAGTATGCATATGCAAGGAACCAACACAAAACATCCTAAATATAAACACAGGGTTCTACTGAACACTTTGATACACATATATAGATTTACCAAATTATGTGGCGTACAGTGGCACCCAAATGAAAATAGTGCAAATGAATTTTCGCGGCTGACACTGGGGCTGCTGCAATATAAGTCCCCGGTATGCATCCTAAAGACGAATGCCAGGGGTCTACTGAACAGTTTGATGCTCAATATGTATAGATTTACCAAACTATGTGGTGCAGCGAGGCACTCAAATTGATATACAGTATAGAGGTCAAAATTTCCATGTGAAAAAACAAATAACAAAGAACAGTGCAGATTGCAATAAAATCACAAAATATCCAATAAAACCACTAGAATCAAACTTTTTTTCACCTAGTGTAATTAGGAGTCAGAATCACAGTCAGATTTTTTTGGGTTAGCAAAATCAGTTTTTTTATGGACAGAAACAAGCGAACAACATCTAGGCAAACTAAAAATGCAACAAAAAAGCTAAAAATGCATCAAAATTACCAAATATTTAATATAATCATCACAATAACATACAAAAGCTATTGCGCAATGCGGTAAGTGAATATGTCATTCGCAATGGAAATAAATATTTTTTTTCATATTACAATGTTCTATATTAATGCATATTTGATGTTTTTAGCCCATGCTGAAACTACGTGTGCCTTAGCAACTTGAACTTTTCTCTTTAGTCATATATTGTGCCCAAAACTACTTTAATTTTTCATTAACGGTACTTGCATCAAATGCACTCTTCACGAGGTACCTCTTATTCAGTACTTCCTGCCTTCCCTGGTCAGAACCAGGTGCTGAAAGACTATTGATGCAGGGGACCCCTGGAGCTACCACCAGTTCCTCCTCACCAGCCAGTCGCTCCAGGGTTCCTTCTGCATCCTATATCAATAAGCGCTGCATTCATGCGCCTAAAGAGACGCAGATGTCTCTCAAACACAGAACACTGGAATTGCCTCTAGGCAGACTTCGAATTATTCAGTGCAACAGTGCCTGAATTTGCCATGAAGCACACAAGGAATTGGTTGAAGAGAATCACCCATTTGTGTTCGAAATGATTCGCAAAATAAGCTGGGAAAGTAAGTGAATGCACATTAAGGGATACATTTACTAAAAGGCAACATGTAGATGTTTAGAGAAAATTTGCCAAATAGACAAGTTGCCACAACATCACCTATTTATGAATTGGTGAATAAGACAATTTACAAGTGAAAACCTCACCCCTAGAGAACCTTCTCACCGTTTCACCAGTGAATTTTCGCCAGCAAAACTTCTCTAGCAAAAATTCTCTAACAAAAATACTTTAGCGGAATTCCAGTAATTATAAAGTGTATTTCGCCAGGTTCAGCCTGTTGAACTCCCATTATAAAGATCGAGCAGCCACTTTTAAATCGCAGTCAACATTGCCCTTTCCATGCTCCTTTTCTCCATGGCGAAAATTCATCAGAGAAAATTCTCTTAAGAATTTTGCCTACTACTATTGTATGGAGAAATATTTTCGGATTCTCTTGAAAAAGCGAACCTGCGATTTTTAGTAAATATGGAGATGTGTTGAGAAAAATACACCTGGCAAAGTGAGGCGAATTGTGGTGAAGTTAGGTGAAGAGAAAATTCACACTTTAGTAAATGTGCCCCCAAATGTCTTTTCGTCTGCAGTAGATTAGTTATGCCTATTTAAAAAATATCTGTTTAGAATGAGGTGAAAATTAAAAACATATCACAATTTAAAATGATTTTACTGTTACTAACATCTCCAAATTTAGTCATTTTATTTTGGCCTCATTTGCCAACAAATCAATTTGAAGCAGACCTAATGATTAGCTTAAGGCTGCGCTGTGCAAACCTGTTACCCCCAACCTCCCCCCCTCCACCACCAAAGTTCCACTGTTGTAATGAGGGTCACAAAGCCAATGATTACGTTTAAAGGGGTGACATTATTCCTTTAATTGAAAATGCAGTACACTGTAAAACTTGTGTACAGGAATTTTATTGTCAGTAACAACTTGTTGAAGTATGGTTTCTCTGTGACTATTAGATATTCAATGTGTATTTGTATGGAAATGAGCTAAATGTTTCTGCACAGTGCAATACGATCATTTAGCTGCACTGACCTAAATTAGTAAAAGTGCTGGGTTTTAGTAATGAGGATACAATCAATAACAAAAGTGCAGCGTGTGGACACTTGGTAATGAATCAATGGCCAGGGCTGGTGTCTAGGGCCTACCATTCATCAATCAGCTTTAAGCAATTCCCTAACACTTTTAGGAATATTTGTTGGTTATTTTAATATTCTGACATGAATTCAGTAGGGATTTGATCTCCTGCAAATCATTTTAACCCTTTACAGGCACAAGGAGAAGAGTATCTGTAGCTTTTTTAGCATGCTGGGTATACAAAAAAAAAAAACACAACTATGCACTCCCAGAAACAAAGGAATGACCATATATAAATTGTAGCCCTTTCCATATTGTAAAGAGCTTGTGAAATTCGATAGTTATGGTGATGATCTGATCTATTCAGCTTATCCAGCTGTGCCTTTCATGTCTCTAAAGCAGTCTCTTGAGAGCAGTTATATTAAACAAGAATCTAATGATAGGCATCTAAAAGGTTATTTGAGCATAACTGTAAACCTTAAAGGGCCTTGACTGAAACCACAATACATAATTTAGTTTGAATTGCAATAAGGAAAATGCATGTGACCTCCCTCCAAATTTCCTTCACACATGGAGCAGAAGCTTACTTTTTAAGCAACTATTGTATTCTGAAACAAAAACACCTTAGAAGAATGATTTATGAGGAGACGTCAATCCATCAACCTTACAGTTAACTGCATTATTAAAGAGCCATATTAATGGTTTAGCCATTGTAACAGCAGCTATCAGCATGCTGAGTCGTCTGTTCATGTTTTGCCCGAATTTGTACTACAAAAATGGAAGCGAATCAGCGATATTACAATGCCCAAATCAAATTAGCTAAACTGAAATCAAGAGTATGAATAACAAAAAGGTTTTAGACTCAGGAATGGAAAATAGTTGTAAAATTAAAACTGATGACGAAAAACGTAAAAACACTAAAGGGCTTGTTTGCTAATCCAGCGATGTATGCAAAGTGCAAAACCCCAGGAATTTGCTGCTTTTTACCCATAATGCTGACTTCATAGCTAGTAAATGACACAGCATTACAGTGTAATCATAGTTGTGGGAAAAAAACAGCTAAACAGATGAAACGTGTTCATGATTGATCAATATTGGTGCAAAAAATCCATCTGTTTGTAAATCAGATATGTTATTGACGTAGGTGTGCTAGAACACGCAGCAGCAAAAAACACCATTTGCTCACAAATTATCTTTCTTAAAGTAGGTGCAATAAACCAAAAATGCTTATATTATAGCCTGTTCAAGGCAGGATTACAATACGTGGCTCCCTTGTGCCAGATTGCCATGTGCTGTAATGCTAGTGTAGACGAGTACAATTTGATGAATGACTGGTGCAATCCTTTAACAATTTATACACCTCGCATTGTAACTGCACATGAGCCCCGGACTCCTAACTTAGCTTCCCATTACTGGTAACACAGTGAAACTAACACATTTTTGTAATTGACAGGATCACACAATATATCTCAGAAACAATGACTCCCTAAAAAATCTCCCTAAACCATCCCACATTCCAGTGATACCAGTGACATGATTATATTATGTAATATTATGTAAACCGGATAATGGAGTGCTGATACTGTCATTCTTGGTGGGCTGCAGGCAGCATGATCCTTTACTAGGCTAGCGTAATAATGTTAATAGTACCCCAGTCTATAGAAGGAATGCCTAGCCCAGTGTATTGACTGCTTGTGCTCAGTTAAGTTATATTTAATTACTTAGTATCTTCGATATTGCCGAAGCTACGCATATACATAATTATGCCGAATACATCTAGAGTTCTATTTTAGTAGACTCGTTTTAGAAGTTTCTTCTGATCTTTCTATTTGGCTGTGGGTGTTTTTATATATGTCCCATGACCAGCCAAGAAACAA
This sequence comes from Xenopus petersii, assembly GCA_038501925.1. NCBI lineage: Eukaryota > Metazoa > Chordata > Amphibia > Anura > Pipidae > Xenopus > Xenopus petersii. The sequence goes on along the minus strand of CM076686.1, from coordinate 47,914,871 downwards.
CTACAGGTACATGACCTGTTATCCAGAATGCTTGGGGCCTGAGATTTTCCAGATCTTCGGGTCTTTTATTTGGTGGGTACACAATAACCATGTACCGCTAAATTAAATACTGCAGCATAACTAAAAGGTGCACATTTGTGTATGTTAAAATGCCATCCACAGAACACTTGCACCCAAACAGCTCTGCACCTGGCACCACTGCAGCAGTTTTACCTATACAGTAAATGGGATATAAACAAGAGCTCAGAGGCACAAGGGAGCCCAGTAGTTTACACCTACCACTGTCCATGTATAAACCCTCTTTGCAAATTTGTGTTCATGCTATTTAATTATTCATGCAAAATGGTTCCAAACTGAAATGTATATACTGTATCTATACAACCAGAGTCCACCTGCTTGGTGCCAAATAATAGTTTGTATGGGATTAACAAACAGGTGCATGCTTTGCGGCATAGCGGGCAAGATTTTACTCTTTAGGTTCTTTGTACTTTTTCCCTGGATAGAAACTGAGATCCACAAAGTAATTATTAGTTTGGCCATTTTGACTAATGCACCTGTCTTGAGGATAACCCTTACAACGGTGGTTTACTGGATAGCAGTGTATGAAAATAGATTGGAATCATTCAGAAATGGAATACAGTTTGAAGTGCAAATACACAGTCTATGGTAGACAGATTTCTGTGGCTAAAATAACGTATTTATATGCCTAGCTGCAAAAATTAAGAATTGCTGGTGCCAAAAAAACAAATTTATTACAGCGATATCTAGACTGAATGGGCATAATGACAAAAAACTCTGCTTTATGTAGATGCTAAAGCTAGAGTATCATCCAGTAAATCAGATTCTTTCCAGTCATCATAACCAGTATAATTTGAAATAATGATCAGCTCTCTGTACTGTATGATGCCAATCTTAAACCGTGATTTAAAATATTTACCCAATTATTAAAGAAGCTATTCTAGGATGGAAATATTTCATTGTTTCAAGATCAGTAAACGGGTCTAATGGAGGAACATAAAACATTCAAGGTGATGAATCGAGTAAAGCTGCAGCAATATTGCGTCTGGCAGCCTCTAAGAATTATTTTGTGTAGAGCAACTGAAGGATGCATATCCTGATGGCAACTCTCAAATCGCTAATACAGAAAGAATTGCAAAGTAGAATGGACAGCTCCGATACCCTAAGGATAAATTTCCAATCAGTGAAAAAATCTTTTGGGCCATCACTAATAAATTAACAAATCAGGATTATTTTAGGCATGCCGGGGAGAGAAGCAGAGGCTCATGGAACTCACATAGCATTTGCATTCGGCAAGTACGTATCTGTATCTGTAATTTTAAACAGCTTTCATATATATTTGATTGTGTTTTTGGAAATTCAAGTGCCTTGCTATACTTTTTTTAATTTCCAGAGGAGCAGTTACACTTAGCGCTAGAACACTTTTACTAAAAGGCCAAAGTTATTTCTTCAATTACATCAGTAAAACTGACCATACGCATTGTTATTTTCATGGGATTCAAGAAGTTGCTAGTAACAAGCTACTGTATGTCAACGCAGGCACTGCGTTTTTAAATGTCATGCAAGCTGAATTTTAGTCATTATGGCCATTATGCAGGTACAGCATGAGCGCATGGGTGTTCATTTACATCACGGCTTTCAAATGTGCACAATTTTGTGGGGTCAGTAAAAGAGCATGCAGAGTTTGTATTGTGGAAAGTGAGACCTGAATGTTCAATGACAGGCTTCCTTAACAAATTGTACCTTGCACACAACTTCGTATAATGAATACAGTGTGTGTCAATACACTTCAATAATTTTATTGACAATAGGAGCGAAAAAAATGTTGACATAAGTTCTTAATGTTTGGCATTTCCATGTGTTAACCCAGCACTTATCTCACTAATTGTGAGGCCTACTTCATGCATCAGAAGGCTTACAGATGGAGTTCTCTTCTTTTTATGGCCCATTGCAAGTTAATTGAAGTAGTAATGTAAATTGGATATAGGTAGGTGCATGCATCAGATGCCTAAATAGTCAATATAACATTTAATGTGCACTTGGCACAAAAATACACATGTTTTGCAGAGCCTTCAACGATTCTGCCATTTAGAGAATGAAATGTAACTCACAATGGAGCTATTAGAAATTAGAAGCTGGGGGGGGGGGTTATAGCTCAACAGTCTATGCAAAATATTACCATTTTTATTAACCTAACCTGTAACATTCAGTATTGAGGTTAATTGCTTCACAGCATGAAAAATGTTGGACACCATTGGAACAGAGAGACACACGCAAGGCTCAAGGACTGTGTATGATCCCTTTAACATTGATCTATATTTTGGTTTCCCACTGGGAACTTCCACAACATCTTTAAGAGGTTCTTTCATCTCTGTGATTATTATTAAAAACACAACATTTTTGAAAGTCCTATGAAGGTGCTTTTTGCTCCATCTGTCATCTCTGAAGCCATCCTTTCATTTCTCTGCTATTCATTATTGAAGTTAGGGAAGTCTGAACATACAATCATATTATCTGATGATATACTGAGTCTAAAGGGGTTATTTACTAAACTCAAAATTGATCTTGGTGAGATTGGTGCTTCTCAGGATCTTGACAGGTCCAATATGGCAGATTTTTGGATTCAGGATTTTTGCAGCATTGGAGTATAATGAATCTCGAAAAATTTGAGGTTTTTTTATGAAAAGTTCGAGTTTTTGCCCCAAAATTTGAAGTTTTGAGTCAGGCTGAAATAAAACTAGTATGATGTAAGCAAAATCTCTTCCCTAACACTACAGGTGTTATTTACTAAACCTCGAATTGTAATTTTTTAGTTAAAATAAAGTCGACCAAACTCCCATCCACGCATTGAACATATTCATCAATAATTCTTCTCAAAAAAAGTCATAGCAAAAAACCATTGTGACAAATGCATGTGTCAAATCATACGATTGACACTCTGAAAACTCACACTTTATTGAATATCAGTAGTGAAAACTCGACTTTATCGGATTATCGGACAAAAACGCAGACTTTATCGGATTGTCCAGCACAGATCATAATGTCAAGAAACTACTTCAGGCCATTGATGTCTACATGACCTCAACAGGTTTGAGATGGAGTATTTTCGTATTCAGATTTTCAGAAACTTTAAAAATTCAAGTTTTTTTCCCTTTAAAATTCGAGTTTTCCCCTTTAAAAACTCGACCAGAAAGAATTGAGGTTTAATAAATGGGCCCTACATGCATTTACTCATCATATTTCTAAATATAGTAACTCCCTACCTATAAAGGGGCACACTCTTTCATGTCATGATAGTGCTTCACGTATGTGTTAGCTGAGAGTCACTTTGGGGAAAAAGATTGAACACCTACACCTGTGTTATGGGGACACTCTTTTGCTACCACTAAACTTAGACACGTATGTGTTCATGCAGTAACATTGGTGAGAGTTTAAAGGGGTGGTTCACCTTTAAGTTAACTTTTAGTATGTTGTAGAATGGCTAATTCTAAGCAACTTTTCAATTGGCCTCCATTCTTTAGTTTTTATAGCTTTTGAATTATTTGACTTTTTTTTTATTGACTACAAATCACACGACATGTTTCGGTCTTAGCCATTTCTCAACACTTGAGAAGGTCTTAGCCCGAAACATGTCGTGTGATTTGTAGTCAACAAAATATTTTTCTAGCAGTAACAGCTATTTGAGTGCTCTCCTCTATACTGCAGAATTTTGAGTCTACATAGGATTGCGGTAATCTTTTGCTGAGGATCGAAGCATTGAGGAATTAACCCCTGCATGGCTGAGCGTAAGAACAAATTGTGTTTTTTGTATATTTGACTTTTTCTCCTATCCAACTTTAAAATGGGGGTCACTGACCCCATCTAAAATACAAATGATCTGTAAGGCTACATATGTATTTTCAGTGCTACTTTTTATTATTTGTCTTTCTATTCAGTGACTCTCCTTTTCATATTCCAATCTCTTATTTAAATAAATGCATGGTTGCTAGGGTAATTTGGACCCTTGCAACCAGATTGCTGAAATTGCAAACTGGAGAGCTGCTGAATAAAAAGCTAAATAACTCAAAAACCACCATTAATAAAAACTAAAAACCAAATTGCAAATTGTCTCAGAATATCACTCTCTACGTCATACTAAAAGTTAATTTAAATGTGAACAACCCCTTTAACTATGTTCGGTAACCAATCAGCAGTTCTTCCAAGACGTGTGAGTAGTAAGAGATATAGCAACCCCTTAATATTTTGGAAAGCAGTTTTTGACTCACTCTATTAAAAATCATTAGTGGGTACAAAGAGGCCGTACAAAAATGGAAAGTTAACAAATATGCTTTAAAAGAGTTTTTTTTCTCAGGGCATTTGCATACATTAAAGTATTTTAGCTCAACAAGAATTATCCTGATAAATTATTCCATGTCTCGTACAAGTCAAACAACAGACTCAGTGTCTAGATTTTATTATGTGCACCTGATTTATTTTCTTTCCATAGGGAAGACAATAAAACAGCTGTTATATGGGGATATTTAAAATTAAAAAAAAAATCTGTTCTGTGTTTTATGTGAAATCCCAAAACACTCTCTCAAAGTGAAATATTTATTCAAATAGTTGATGGGGGATTGAAATGCCTTGAAGGGTAGGTGTGGAGTGTGCATGCATATTATCAAACTTCTAAGAAGTCTAACTAACATATTCAGCTACCTGAAAGTACCCAAGCCAATCAGCATAAGTTTCCCCCAGATATCTGTGCCTACAAATGGCTCTCTCTTGCTATAAAATCTGCACACAGCTGCTGTTCTTTACACTACTGGGAGTCTTTGGAACACAGCATATTTGATCATAACAGGTGTGCATTTTATTGGATGCATTTTTCTAAATGTAAATTAGCAAGTGAAAAAAAAGTAGCCTTCTGAAAAATTAAGAATTATGGCATTAACCAGGAGTATGGTATGGGCTAAACATAGGAACCTTCTGAGCTTAAGCTATTACAAAACTAAAAGTCGCAGTATCCTCTGTACTGTAATGTTGCACCCGCTGCCTTTCTATCGGTTGTCATAAGATGTAATGACTGTGTTGCAGACCCTAAATTAAAAAGATCTCAGCTGTGGTGCTTCTGGGAGGATAAAGCAGGGTTGCTATTGGCTTGCCACAACAGCTCTATGACTTATCAGAAACCTTAACCTTAACAGGTTTGTTAATATGAGACATAAGGGAACTATGTAAGCTACATATAGATTGTAAAACAAAAACAAAAAAGGGAATAAGCACTAGCCACAAAACACTATTGATTTCCTGTTCCAATTATGACAAGTGTATGAGGTCAAAGTGGTGTAATAAACACCGTTAAATAGACAAAGTCATATTAACAATACAAAGTAACAGTTTACCTCAAATCTCTCACTAACAAGCCTGAAGCATACTCTGAGTTCTCCACTCTCTGCTTTGGGAATCTATGAGGAATAACAAACTAGTACAGGTAAAATTGCCCCTGGACATGAGAACGTTTCTCCACACTTGAACAGAAAGTCAATATTGCCAGGATATAACTTCATATTTCATAGCAGCCAGCATTTGTGGGAACCCTGAAGCTACAGTTGGGTTCAGAGGTGGTAGTAGCTACAGGGTTAACAAAAAGGGAAAGTTGTAATTTTTAAAACCATTAGGCGGGGGTACAATGAGGCTGTGACCACAAATTACATATAGACAAATACAGGAGTCCTCTGCACTCAACCCATTATCAATATATTTAAGTGCCATTGGGTAATCATAAATAAAAAAAAAACAAGGGCAGCCCCCTGGGATCATACGATTCACGGTGCACACAAACAAACCAAACAAACCATACATGTTAGGTCACATGAGCCAATTAACAGAAATCTGTCTTTTTCTTCCATACTTCTTCCTGTTATTGTTACAGTTAAGCTGGCCACAGACGCAAAGATCCGATCGTACGAATCAACGCGTGATCGGACTTCCCCATCTCCCCATTTCGTTTTTTTTAATTCGAAATTCGACCCTTGATCAATATGCCCCTAAGAGTGGGCTTTTGATCCAAGGTCTTTTAGTGGGCCTCTGGTCTAAGGTTTTTGGGTGGGCCCCTGGTGGCCCTGGCCGACACTGGCAAGTACCTTTACTAAATCACATTTTTCACACAACTAATTGCAGGGAAAAATTAGCTGCGTGGATGACTGAATGGAGCTGTATGCCATGAATAGTGTCCTGGCCCCAACCATTTAACCTTGGAAAGCAGGTTGCAGATAAATTTAGTTCCTGTGAAAAATGTACAATGAAGCAGTAGAATTCAGATTTTATTAAATAACTGACACTGTGTATAGGACAGAGATGGGCAAACAATGGAGCTCAAAGTTCCAGTTAAAAGCTACACCATCTGTAAAATTACTTTTCCATTTTTCTTAAGTTTGTACTGATGTTTATATTAAATGTAATGTTAACATATGAAGGAAAAACAATAAAAGGTATGTTAGGTGTGTGCTTTTTTCCAGATCATGTTTTCATACTTATAGAAATAAGTATGAAGACCACCCATGAATCCATATTCCCATGTAACTAAATACTTCCAAATTCAAAGCCCACAGCAGACCTCAGCATTTAACATAAACATTGAGCCCAAACCTCCACAGAAAAGCTATCATTTGGAATAATTTCCATTCCATTAATGGCATACAATGCATTACAATAATATTCAAAATCTTGAAAATGTCTCCGGAGACCCCACACATGCGTTTATTTCAGCCATTGTTTATGCTGCTTTCTAGTAAATGTTAAACTACTTTTTTAGCATTGAAATCCTTTTACTTTTTTAGTTTTATCTTCTGTTTTAACAACAAAGTTGTCTGCAATTATTAATCCAGTGCTAGATGCCCCTTTGCTCTGCTTCCTTTATTTTCATAAAGAGATGTTTTTTGGAAAGTTACACTAGTGCTCACATTTTACTTTTCTCTGTCAGACAGGAATGACCATGGACTAACCCATACAAACCTGAATACTAACAGCACAGGATCAATAAGTTTTTTTCTATCCTTTTGAAAACTGGCTATCATTTTCCAAATGGCAACGTATGTTACTCATGACATTACCTTAGATTTTGGTAAATATGTTCAAGCACCTAATTTTATCTGTGTAGTTTGGAATTTTTAGGGGGGTTGGCATTGCCAGATGTAAAGCTGTTGATTTGAAAGATCAAGGTGTTCAGTTACGTACAACATGGGGCAATTTCTGTGCGAGTCTTAAACTTCATTGATCTGATTATTTGGCCGGCAACCCAAGTTGTTTAGTTATAGAAAATACAATATGAATTGAGAAAGAAATCAAAGGGCCACTGATTTGTCATTAAGGCAGAATCCTACACTGGTATAATGGAAATATAGTTCAATACTATATATATATAAGTTTCTATTTAAAAGAAGGGATACAGAGAGGTCCATTTATTAAAGGTCAAATTTTAGTGGTATTAGAGCTTTTTGGAAGCGATTGATCACTAATTTTTTTGAATACCATAAAAGTTATTAAAAGATCAAAAAATAAAAAGTATGAATGGAAAAAAGCTAAATTATGCACTTAAAAAATACGTAAATCTCTAAAAAATTAAACACTTTCGGACAATTACTTGCAAAAAAACCTCAAGAAAACCGCAAAAAGTCCAAAGTCTAAAAAAAATAAAAGGTCCACAAGAATCAGTGTGTCTTGACATCATGATCTGTGCTGGATAATCTGATAAAGTCTGGGTTTTCATCTGATACTCCGTTAAAGTCAAGTTTCCACATTGACAATTCATTAAAATCACATTTTCACAGCGACAATCGTATGATTTGAATTGAAGCTCAACATTTTTTCGCTCTGACTTTTTTCAAAAAAATTTTTGACAAAGGGTCTTGGTCCACTTTGTTTTAATAAAAAAAAAATGAGAACTTGACCCCCCAAGATTCCAATGTCAGACAATACTTGCAGTTAAATTCCAAGCATGCCAATTGATACAGACTAGCGGGATAATGTAATATGTTTCATTAGCGTAAAATACATTTGTAAAGACCATTGTGAACATTAGTGACCAAGATTTTCAGTGTTTGAAACCTTTTTGACTAATTTCAGACCTCCTTGCAAAGACTTTTGCTAACATGTGCAGTTTATGTAATAACATTTCGCAGTACAAAAATGTTAACGAAACTCCAGAACAAGTATTAACGATAACCTTTACTTAATGATAATGAGTGATGTAATATTCACCAACTAATGATTTTACATTGTGAGCAGCGCTAAGCATTCCCAAAAACGCCATTTTAAACAACGCTTGCAATCTTAATTACATTCCCCTTTAAATAGTATAAAACTGACAAAATGCTTGACCTCAATAGAATCTGAATCTGGATTCATTCTGTGACACAGTAGCACAAGATTGGTACAAAAATGACATCATACCAGATTTTATAAATATGCTTTAGTAGCGAATAGTAACTGATAGAGAAAGCAATGCCATTGGCAATGACAAGGAATTATTCTATTGTAATGATTTTGGGATCAGGCTGAACATGGGTGCGTATTGTCCCTAGTGATTTTTCATCATTATGATTTATCACCTTTATAACACACATAATACCAGACTTAAATGCAGACCTCTTCATTCATATAGGAAGTTAATATATCTTTTATTTGTGGCACACATCAATGACCTCAGAAAAAAATCTGTATCCATTAACCATGAATTTCTACTTATACCGTGTTTATATAATTTGCAGAAAAAAACATTATAAAGCTTTGAGAGCTTACAAGAGCTTGTATCAAGCATTATTACAGATGATAAAACTCAGGAAAGCAGGTTTCAGCCATACTGTCTCTGGTTTAATTCACTTTGCTGTCTTATTAATGAATGTGACTCCCAATTACCCATCTAACCACATTTATTAAGTTAAATCTGCAATAAAACAAAAATCTGCTTTACACACGTGATTACCTTTGTGTGGAGAATATGATAACATCATGACAGGGCAGTGAGATACTGGTAGGTTCTCGACAGACTATACACAGGATTTGATATAGCATATATGTTATTGAGCATGAAGCACTTGTTTATTGTTTTTGAGACTATTTTAACTGCAATGCAATGGACTGTTATATAAATCTGATAATTTATGGCTAATTATTTTCTACTTTTGAGAATACAAATGTGATGTAAGGGACAAAAGTGACCCTTCCGTCACCGGAGACTCATTTATGGCCTTTACTGACTAACGCTGGGATTCCACTGTAGTATTTGCCCCTCCTGGGATCAGAAATCTGGTAACTGACAAATCTATCATGGAATTGTGAACTCCACCTTATTCATTAGTAAGATAGATTGCCTGTACCTGAAAGATAATCCTTTAAAATACATATATAATTGTTGCTTTGATTAATGTATCCATCATTTTTCAGATCTGGGAGGCTGCTTTCAGACACCTGTAAACGTTACTTGTCCTTTCATATGAAATTACAATAAGAACCGTAGTTTACTGTATTGCTCTGCCTCTGTTGTCAACTATAGGGATATTTTCATGGATGTTATCATGGATGAAAAGAACTTTTGGGTGGTTTCAGAATGACAGAAAGCATTGTGAAAGAAATATTTTAGAAATAATTAAAAAAAAAAAAATTGCAGGATTTTGAAGCCTGTCATTTTTAAGATGGTCATAGACAAGTCATAGGGAAGTACTAAACACTAAATAAATATCCCAAATGCAGTGGTTTTCAGACATACTGTACTTTCAGTATCAAACATAATTTTATAACAATATCACTCCAAAAGTCTTAATATACCTTAGCATTAGTCATATACTGTATGGCACCTAGTGTGAGGTGCAGCGTCAGGGGCACAGGTAGCCTTGTCCTTTCAGTTAGGGCCCTGTAATCAGGGCCACCATTAGAAATCACGGGCCCCATATAACTACATTTTTGGGGCCTGCCCACCTCCCTGCCCACCTCAAGCCCCAGCCCAGATCTGCCCACCCCACAGTTAAAAGACCACACAGACATCAGCCCTAAAAACAGTAAACCCCCCACACACAAGTTATAAAAAGCCATTGAAGGTCAGGGCCCCCTATAAGTTAAAAAAAAACTGTGGCACCAGGGCCCCCCATAAAAGTTAAAGAAATAATTGGTGACCAAATAAAATAAAAAAAACATTGGCACCAGGGCCCCCCATTAAAATTTTTTAAAAATCATTAGTGATCAGGGCCCCCCCATAAGTTAAAAACATGTTGGTGCCAGGGCCCCCAATACATTTTTTTTAAAAAAAACATTGGTGTCAGGGCCCTCCTTACAAGTTAAAAAAACATTGGGGCCCCAGAGAATATTTTTTTTTAAAAAAACATTGGTAGCAGGAGCATATAGAGTATTAAAATAATAAATTGGTGGCTAGGGGTTTAAAAAAAAAATACATTGGTGTTCAGTAGAACTGAACTCGTGGCTTCAGGACTTTAACTTTGGTTCCTTTTCGTGACTTTTGGTCTTTTCGTGGCTTCGGGACTTCAACTTCAGAATAAAACACTGCAAAATGCAGGCAGGGCCACAGGGGAGGAGTGAGAGTGAGCTAGTTTACCTGCTAAAGAGATTCCACCAACTATAAATACTATTCTCCAATGAATAATGTAAATAACAGGCCAAAAAGTAGACATACTGTCTGTTTGCAAAATGAAATGAGGTTGTAAGGCAAAATGGGAGGACTAGAGTTTATTCCATGTCCAAATAAATTATATTGGGATTAGTTAGACCTGGTATGAAGAAACATTTGAATGGGCTGTGAATTTTTGTGGCTTGAGGATTTTTAAGGATAGACAAAGGGATTAAAATGCAGAGGAGTGTTGTGAGTTTGAGTTTGTGTCGATATAAAAAATAGCAATTCGTAGAAAATAAATAAATATTTCAGGTAATGGAGTTATTCCATGACAATATAAAAACAATAGACCAAAACAAGTGCTTTTATAAGGTCGATGGAACTCCAAGCATACTCTTAGGAGCACATTTATCAAAATTTGAGCTTAATAAATAAAAACTCACCCACATGCTATTCATTCCTATGGGATTTTTAGAACCGTATTTTTCAAATGGTAAATTCTAACTTTCACCCACTGATACAATTCTAAAGATCCCCTGGTGAGTTTTTATTTATTAAGCTTTGAACTCACATTAAAAACACCAAGAATATTAGCCACTATATCAAGTTAGTAAGTAAGTATTTTTAAAATAACAGTTTGATGCCTTGAAGAATAAAATGGGTAGTCTTATAATAAATAGAATATGTAATTATGTCAGGGATTAAAAATACATTTAAAGACATCAAATCCCATATGAATTACATGGCTTTTAGTGAATTGCTGTAAAGTGGATAGTTAAAAATGCACGGAGCATGCTGGAGACCAATTTTCAAGGTTTGTGTCTCGTCCTGATCTCTTACAGTCCAGATGACACTGAAAATTAGTTGGATAATAGAACATGCTCTTTTCTTTCCTTGAATAATAAGCCTGAATAAAATAGATTTTTCTTTTATAAATAGGTAATGCACAGAAAATGTAAATCCATCAATTAGTCTGCTCTTCTGTTTAACAGTCTAATGAGTCTTTCCACATTCACTGTGTTGCTATTGGGAACAGCTAAAGTTGCATTGTTGCTCTGCTAATGCCCACATAGAATTCTGATCAACAGAGTAATTTTAAGTACAATGTATTATTTGTCTCCTGTGGTCTGAACATGCATACCTTTATGAAACTGGCAGGTACTTGAAATTATTGACTGCTCAACAAAGACCAATCATTATAAAGAGAAAATAACACATCTTTGACTGCAGCAAATATTCTTTCTCTTGACCACATCAGTGAAAAATGTTGGCATACTGTAACTGTTAAAGGAACATGATAAAATACAAATATTTTTGTACTTATAGCAAAATGTCTATGTATATTTTTATTTATATAGTTCTACATAATGCTGTACATTAAAAAGATACAGATACAAAGAGACACAGACAGGGTGTAATACAATAAAAGAATATACACTTGCTCATACAAAAACATAATTACATTCAAGATTGGGTGCTAAGTGTTAGGAGACAAAAATAAGGAGGCCCCAGATATAATATAAGTGAGTAGGCAATTTACAGACACAAATATGTGATAATAGGAGCATAGATAAATTACCCAAGTGCTTGTAAATAACCCAAATGTTAGATGAAATTGATTCATTCGGGAGGAATAGGTTGTAGACAGAGATCAAGTTACATGATATGTTTGCATTAAGAGGGAAGAATGCCGAAAGCTGGCAATCTATGTATCAGAGCTGGAGTAAAGATCGCTGTACACTGTTTAAGCTATGAGTGGTAAGAGAGACGCTGAGATACTTCTCAAGTTGCAAGTTTGAAACAAACAATAAAGAATGAGGGAGCTTAGAATAGCGATCTTACTTTGTTTTTAAAGACATCTGCAAAGTCTTGACAAGAGTGTAGAAAGGTGATTATATATTATAGTGAATTTGATTTGTCTGGAAGAGGGCACAATTGAGGCACAACAGAATTTCTCCAGATTGCATAGAGGAAAGTCAACAGCTGCAATGGGCTGTTGGTGGGTCATGGCTGGTGGACCAATGAGCATACTGCAATACAGGTTGGGTCACAGGGCTCATTGGCTAAGGAAAGCAGGCAGGTGAAAAGTCCTGTGCTGTACAGACTGGTGTGAACCATTTTACCTCAGGGAGGGTTGGGTCTTGCAGCTTCATCCAATCTACCCTTTGTTGTGTATCATTGTTATTATAATGTATTTCATATTTCTGTATTATAGATTTTCATTTATTGCCACAGCTTTATTTGGTGGGTTTTCAACATGTCCAGGTCTGTATTTAGTTGGTCTGGGGCGATTCTGGTGAAAAAGCCGTCTGAGGTGGCTCCTCAAAATGCCGCCCCCCTCGCTGGCTTACCCATCTGCAGGGCAGAAATCCGAGGCAGGAACACTAGTGTGGAGAGTGCAACTGTGCTCTCCCGCACTAGTAAAGCCAAATTTCCAGTTTCAAAACCGGAAATTCGGCTCTTAAAAGTACAGGAGTGGCTTTTTGCCGCCCCCTGAAATGTACCTGGTGCTGCCGCCTGAGACGAGCTCCTCAGGATGCCTCATTGGCCGAGCGCCCCTGTAGTTGGTCCACAATCTGGTGAATTTAGCTTAGTCACAGGGCTGCCGATAGCTTCAGTGTAACTACTGGCGCCTTATGAATCCTGTATTGAAGCAATGCTTTTGTGCCTGTTGCCCCTCTTTGGCAGCAGTTGGCATATTGTGTAATGTTATTTGGTGTTTAAAATAAATAAAGCTGTGGCCTGTGGCTGTGTTCATTTCTTGGGAATGGGGCGAAAACGTCAATTTTTGGCTTCTATTTGGTTCTTGGCAGCCAAGCAAGAATCTTGTCAAGATTTTAACTGGGTGGGGACTATGAGTATGACTATGTAGGGATTGTAAAACTGCATGGCAGTCTGCCGTAGAGAACTAAATCATAGGTATTGATCACGATCAGACTTGGGGGAAGATAAATGTTAGTTAGTTAAAGCAGACAGGGCATTCCCCCACTGACCATAATAGTGAGGTCCATGTATCACAGCTGGGCAAATTTACACCTAGAATCCCATGGAAACAATCAGATTTTTGCTTTCAGTGGTCTTTTCCACAGCTGGCTGAAAAAGAGCTAATTGCAGATTGGTTACTATGTGTAACTTTCCAGGTGCAAATTTACCCAGTGTTGATAAATGAAGCCCATAAGTGTGCCAAATCAGGACTGTTGACAGAGGATTAAGTAAAGAAGAAAAGGAGACAAGGGGATAATTTGTGTGGATCACTGCTAATTGCAGAGAGGTTTGGTTTTTTGTGATGACCAAGTAGTCTTGGCAATCTTGTTTCTGTTGTCAGTTGAGCTGCAAGGTGTTTGCAAAGTATATGTTAACTGCAGGGGGAAATTGGATTCATTTCTGTTTACACCAGTTATTACATAAGGAGGTATGTGTCTAAGCAATAAAGTTTATTCAGAGGAGTGAGGTCAGAACATGTTGAAATTGCAAATATGCAGACTGCAGGACCAAAAAGCAGAAAATAAGCAAAGCAGTACACAGAAAATCAAACTGCAAAAATAGCAACTGCAGGGCACAGGATATATAGAAATAATAAAAAAGTCACCCCAGTTACCTTTAAATAAACGGAAATAATCAAAACTTGGTTCATAATCTGAAATAAGTAACCCAGCACTGCCCAGAGAGCCCTACTCACCCTAGTGATATGGACATCAGAGCTGTTAGAAAAATCTTAAATGTGTTTTCCTTTGTAGTTAAATAGCAAATAATAAAATATCCCTGTAGACCACAGGGAATAATGTTTCTGCTCTATTTACTTAATAAGATTGTTCAAAGTTACTAAGGGACAGATTTATCAAGGGTCGAATAGGAAAATCGAATTCAAATTAAAATTTTCGTATGGTTTTTTTGGTCCAAACTCACTAATTTGAATTGGGAATACTCCAAACTCGATTTGAATTTGAATTTCGCAATTTATCAAATTTTTACCCTGGGAATAATTCGAATTAGACTATTCACCACCTAAAACCTGCAGAGTTCATGTATAAGTCAATGGGAGAGCTCCACTGGCCCATTTGAAGATGCTAATAGCCTTCCTGACATTCAAGTTTTTTTGGAGAAATTCAAAAACATAAATTCGACCAATCGAAATTTGTTATTAAAATTACATTTTTGAAACTTGGGTGAATAGGATCGACCTGAAAACAACTCCAATCGAATGTCAGAAAGGCTGCAAACGATTTAGAAAAGACCCCTGGATGTCTCCCATTGACTTAAACAGCAATTTGGCAGGGTTTAGGTGGCAAGTAGTCGAATTTGAGTATGATAAATCTCGAAAATCAAATTCGAATTTTTTGAAAAACTCGAATCAAATTTGAATATCTCCCTAGTTGAATTTGACAGTTTTTACCAGAAATTCGAATTTTTAATTTGACCCTTGATAAATCTGCACCATAGTGTTCTCACTGGTAATGTAGGCTGTAAAGTTTTGGGTGAGGTAGCACATGAAAGACTAGTGGGTAAGAGTGGGTAAATGATTGTGATTTGGATGACATGCTGATATATTACCCACAATCTATGGGTGTCATGTTCAAAATGGCCCAGGGCATATAACCCTACATAACCCTACAATTGGGATGACAAATTAACCGGTAGATCCCTATACAGGGCTTAGAGGGACAAAAGGCAGAACATATTGTGGCATTATGTTGTGTGTCTGTAGCTGATGCACTGATATGCCCACTGAAACATTTTAGGAAGTAGAGATGTACGGGCCTCACTGAAGTAAGAAACACACTAGTGGAGACAACACTTCTCAGTAGGGTTGAACAATCATGTGCATATTCCCAAAGAATCCTATGTAATTTACAATATTGTACCCTTTTTCTTTCAGCCAAAAGCAAAACAAATACTTCAAACATTACTGCTAATATACAAATATAATGAATTAAGAACGTAGAAATAACAAGGAGGACCAACATTTTTATGCAAACGATGATATAATTTCCTACAAATGTGCTTCACTGAAAATAATGTTGAATGCTCTTGTGCAGATGGAATAACCAAAGCTATAGGCTACTGCACATTGTACCTGTTAATATCAGCCTGCTATTAACTGCATATCTACATTCTATTCACTACAGGCTTCAGATGATCATGGGCCATGCACAAACACAATTCCTTTGAGAAATATACATGATTTCATAGCTAAATACCAATATTCTTTCAAAATTGCATTTTTTTGGACCCTTGCCTTCAGGCATTTTTAAAACTACAGTAAAATCAAAGGTCATTAAATGCCTCTAAAAAATGAATGAAATATTCTGCTCGCTCTGTTTGGTGTAAAATTCTTCAATTCACAATTCATGTTATGCATAAAAGGTATTTATGTATGGATATTCAATCGAATTTGCTAAAATTGACTGATTTAGATACTGTATTTGTCAGCTTTTGTCTTGTCTTTGGGAGCCCAGGAAATATTCCATAGTTCTCAAAACAAAACACAAAGGCATACCTAGGTATGATAAACCCATCCATATTTATGACATTATTAAATCTAGGAAATAGTGACTGGATGTAAGGGACAGAGAACAGCATCAAAACATGGAAATCAAATCATAAACAGAAAAACAAGATCAGAAAAAAGGCATTTTGCTTGTCTCGGATATTCTCTGACAAAAAGCATGGTTTCACTTTTATTCATTCAATGGTGGGAATATTTTAATATAGGTGGAAATATTTGGAAATTCTTTTTGTTTCAATATACTGTAGCTGGATGGTGTGAAAAAATGCTATTCCATAATTATGTATGGTAACAGTAATATTTTTCTTACACTTTACCCCAAAGACCAGGGATTTCCACAAATCTCAAAGCATCTTTATTACAGCATTTTATTCATAAGGAAGCAGCCAAAACAGGATAAATAGACCGAGACCATCTGTCCTCTTAAGGAGGTGAAAACATTCATGATTGAGTGACACCTGCTAGTCAAAAAAAAAAAGTCTGCTGGGAAATCTGAGACGCAATCCACTGAACCTAGCACTACATTACCCTTATTTGGGGAAAAAAAACCCATCTTTTATAATGTGTTTCCTTTGTGAATGGGAAACGTGATTACTGTGGAAATATCTAGGCTCCAGCAGTTTTTTAATAAAGTCCCCCTCCCCTTCATGTTAAAAGATTACAGTTATATACATACTGGCATGATGGGGTACATGTATTACTGTTTCAAATTCAAAGATGAAACGGAGTGCAAATAGATTCTTCCCAAAGCTGCTCAAGCTGTATTACACAGGTAGGTGAAAGCAATCAAAGGGTTTCAAGTTTGACTTATTTAGAGAAATAGAATTACAACAATAATGAGACAGATGGATAAACAAATAGGCGTCTTAGGATAATCACAGAGTCTTGCCTCTTATATTAAACAACAGCTTAATCACAATTCCTACTTGTACTAATCAAGTCAAAACTAAAATAATTTCTCAAGTTTTATAATTATCAGTTTTGCCAATAAACTCGATGTAGAAATCATTGCTTCGGTTTATCTTACTAAATGTACAGCCTTGTATATATAATCTGTCTCATAGATATTCATATATATTTCTTTTGTCTCATACTGTATATATTATTATTTTTTTTAATTAAGAATGATTTGGACCCTGTGTTCAAACCCTATATTCCTTTTTGCTAGAAGAAAAATGTTGTGTTTCTGAAACATACCATCATATATTATTGCATGTAGTTAATAATTAAACTCAAGACAATTTCAATTTGATTTCTCATCTTTAAAAGATCAAGCAAAACATCTTCCGGGCTAAAAGAATACATCAAAGAAATACCCCTGTGATTGTTAATTTGTAGAGACACAATGCAGAATGTAACCTGTCTGAAAGATCTCTCCGGAATTATTTTAGTCTGCACAATTTCCTGTAGGGTAAACAATTAGGCGTCTAATTAATTTTTAAGTTCATTACTTTTTTTTTTAACCCAGAGAACAGTGTTTTGGGGGTCTATTTCTCAGTGGATAATCCCAAAGCTTTCTCGAAATGTGAACACAACTTGCCAATTTTGTGTCAAAGGGAAAAGTGACCTTATATCAATATGCAATATGTGAAAAAAAAATGATTGATTTAAGAGATGTAAAAAAATTAATTATGTCAATTGCCCTTATGGATATTTGTCAGAGCTACTGTTTGGTGTGACTAGACTAAGGTTTTCTCCACAGACTTTTGAGAAAACATTGTTGTTGGTCACAGTGAACAGATATTAGGGTCAGGGTTGAACTGGGGTACCAGGTGCAGTCCAGAAAAACACACACCCATGTATTTTCCTCCTCACTCAGGCACTTTATTAAACTAGATTATTTTTTTACACTATAATACACTCTATTCTTCCATCTTTCTAGCCTCATTGTAACGGCGAATAGTTACCCTGGCGGTCTAGTGGTTCACTTTCTGGCATGCAGGGGTGCACGCCGTGCCTTCGGCAGGGACGCACGCCACATGCGTCTTGTCTCCTTCAGCGCCGGTTCCTGCTTAAAAAGGCCAAATTCCGAAACCAAATCCTGGTTTTGGAGACACCTATTTTTTTTCTGATAGAAAAGGTGAAGATGAGATACAGGTAGACCCATTGCTTTACATGTTTAGATTGAAACATCAACAGGTTTAATGGACATTAGAGGTAAACAATGTACAAATACAACTCATTAGGCATCTCCAACCCCATTCTTTAAAAAAGATAAGAAGGCCAAAACACTATAGTTTACTGGTACAGTTGTACTATGATCTTTCTCACAATATTTTATATTGTGGACTCCCTTAATGTTATCCAAGACGGCTCTATAAATTTTAACTTTATCTATTTCCTCTATATTTTCAATAGGTTTGAATTCGTTAAATATTAACTTACAAATTTGCAGCCATTCTGAGATGAGGCTTGATGCTCCCAGGTTTTGTATGCCAAGTATATAGATTTATCCCATAGCCAATAATCTGATGAACAACATAGATTAAAATATATTAAAAATGCTGGGGTCAATATACTTCATCAATCCAGAAATACAGTAATTTCCCTTTCACTATCTCACCCTATATCACATTGCCCTTTTCTTTGTCACATGCAGGTCTCTTCAAATCTGTTGGTTTAGAAAACATCTCAAATCCTAGTCTAAAAAGAAAACATTTTATAGGTATGTGGTAGTTATTCTAATGAACATTTATGATGTATAGAAACAATGAGGTGCAACAGCATGTCCACTATTTTTTGGGGAAGGTGAGTTGCATTCTTGCCATAGTCCAAATATGTCGCAGTATGGACACTGCAGCTTGGTGTTTTCAGCAGCCGCTTGTGTAGATGTACATTATGAGGACCTCGCTTAGACCTGTGGCTGGTGCAAAAAATACAGCCTGGAATTTGGTCATCTGATCACACATTGTTGAGACACTGGCTAAGTGCCCACAAGGCACGAAACGTGTAAAGATCACCACTAGAGATGTTCTTTTTTGTTAAATGAATTGCTTTTTTATCTGCATCATCTTTTGGAGTGAAGTCCGGTTTGTGCCACCCTACAATTGAACATGAATGTACAAAATTGCCTCCTCTAACTGAAGGTCTGGGGCTTGAGCACCTGGACCCCCTGTTATTATTGGTAAGTGAACCTTACTCCTTACAAGGCTACATTACTGGTTATCCCCCCCCCCTTTTTGCCCTCTCTCTTGTAACTAACATCTAATCACACATTAGATATACAAAATATGCCCCACTCATTTGTTATTACATGCGCATTCTACAAGAGGAATGGCTTTAATGCAATAAACATTAATACATTTTAAATAACTAAAAAACGATCAATTAACATAGAAAGCTGTTTTATATAATTATCTTAAATGGCCTGTTCCCTGTGAAATATTCCAGAAAGTATCCTGAAACCCCATTCATTTTTATAGCTTTGGGCAATAGGCAGAGAGTTGTCAGAAAAACTCATATGAAATAAAATTGAACCTTTACAATGCCTAGTTGGCTCATTTCTTACTATAAAGTGTGGTAAAGATAGTATGGTGTTATGATAGGATGTTACACCTTGTCAGCTTGTCATGAGCAAAAGGACGAGGGCAAACAAAATGTATCTTATCCCTTTATGCTATTGCCAATGTAACTGATTTTGCTCAAGGCAGTGACAGAGTATCAGTAGGCCCTATCCACTGTACAAATTATTGACTTGCTTTCCAAACCTAATTGTAGGTTTCTGTGTTCCTTGGACATTCCATTGAATGTGGGCAGGCTGTAATGGAGTGCACTAGTACTGGGACTCAAATTGACACCATTTCACCTCTTTTTATGCCGTCCTCTGAATAACTTTGCCTCATCACCACTGTATCCCCCTCAGAGACATCTGCCAAATTTCCTACTGCCAGTCAAAGCATCCAGAGAGCAGCCTATGCAAAGGATTCTTCTGTGCTAGTGAGCCTGGAATGGCCTAAGGGAAAAGGTACATTTATTGAAACATATTATGTAAATGCTATATCATTTTAACCACTTGGAAAAGTGAGTGTCCTTTTAATATTCTTTACTGGCCTTGCCAAAATTCTTGATTAAATTTAACAGGAAAATAATAATTCTGCTGTCTATAAATGTTACCCATGCTTATAATATTTGTGAAAGCAGAATCTGTAAAAGTTCTGTTTATACATTACAAGTCGTGCAGATTCTAAGAATAAATGTAGTTAACAATATTTTTAAGTGCATGTAGCCTTGGCTAAGTACAAGTATAGGACCTGTTACCTAGCATGTTCGGGATCTGGGGTTTTCTAGATAAGGGATCTTTCAGTAATTTGGATCTCCATATCTTATGTCTGCTAAAAAATCATGTAAATGAAATAAACCCAATAGGCTGGTTTTGCCTCCAATAGAGATTAATTATATCTTAGTTGGCAACAAGTATAAGGTACTGATTTATTATTACAGACAAAAAAGGAAATTATTTTTTAAATTTAAATTTCTAATTAAAATGTAGTCTATGGGACATGTTTTTTCCGTAATTCAAAGCTCTCCGGATAAAGAGTTTCCGAGGTTCCCATACCTGTAAGGTGACTATACAGACTGGATACTGTGTGTGCCCCATTATTTATAAACCAGTTGCAACTTTTTAGCTTCTTTTGAACTACAGCTCCCAGGATTCCCCCGAAGGCATTTGTAGAATATATAATGGAAATCTCTGCTATAAAGTGCTACAAACATTTTCTTGATTTATTGTGTACAACTGCTGTTCTACGTTGCAGTTTGAAATTGAAAAATTCCATTTGGTTTCCAACACGAACAGATCTGTGCAATCAAAACACATTTAGAATAAAAGCCATCATATCAATCAGGCAGTTTCCAATTACCTTGCCCTTTTCCTCCAAAGATCAATAGATCATTTGCATATTTTGTTATCAATATTTAATCTAATACAGCAGAATGCTTTTGATGAGCTGGATCCTTCTACACAGTGACATGACAGAGGCTGAAAGCACAGCAGACACGTGAGTTCTGGGGTCAGTTTGTGGCTGGTAGCACTAGGGAACGCCCTGATGATAGAATCTACAGCTGCCCTGATGGAGACAGGGAAGTGTGCTTAGGGAGCATACTGATGAATTTTAACGATTTGGGAAGACAAATGAGACTTGGCTGCGACACAATTAGCAGGCTGTTGGAAGCGTGTAAGGTGTAAATGAGGGGTATGATCTGTCATTGACTCTCAGTATGAAAGGGACTATCCTCTAAAGATCAAAATGAGGATCTTGGAGAGAGCAGTGAACAGACTGAAGGAACAATTAATGGGGCCAAGTGATGCTGATTTTGTATTAAAACCCTATCAGCAGCATGTTCCAAAGCCCTGCTGATTTTTAGAGTTCTAAAAAATTGTTCTGTAATAGAGCTCATTGTATTTTATATAAAACTGTAAATTGAATTTTATATATATATATACCCAAAGCAGCAACTGTTGGAGTACAACCAGTGACACTGAACAACCAGAAATATGGAGACAGACAAATGTACATGCAACTTCCACAAATTCTGAAGAAGCTGGGGAAAAAGAGAAGCAACCAAAGAAGACAATAATGCAGAAAGTAAAGGCAATGCTACGAGCAATAAGAACTGTCTGCAACAAATGAATTCCACTGCGCCATTCAACGTCCAAGTGACTTTCTACATTAATTCGACTAATGCAAAGATGGCAGATTTGAGATTATTACTGCTTCGCTTCCAATTGCACCTATTATGTCATTACAGCCCCTGATAGTGGGAGGGATTTTGGGTGGATCAGGGGAGTTTTTGACAATTGGACAATACCTAAATTGTCCTGATTTTAGAGAGGAGGTGTGCCATTTTTTACATCTTCAAATTATATTTTGAATACAATTTTTTATGGTTTTGTTACTCTGTAACAATGATTGACAATAAAATAAAAAATATAACTAATAAAATGTATTTTATTTATAGCAAAAACAACTGTTAATTACACCCACCAGAAACCCTAGATACTGGGATCTTTAACACTCAGTAGAAGTATAAAATCTTAAAGGGTTTGTTAAAACTCACTTTTGGTATTGTGTAGAAACCCTGATATTGGCAGTGACCTCTATTTTAAAGCTGGAAAGAGTCCGCTGGGGCCAGTTAGAGTGGAGGGGGCCTGAAAGTGCATGTGTGGGCCCCTGATGTGGTAGCTGCGGTTGGCCGAGATCCCCCAAGTCAGACGCTATGCTTTAGTGGCTCACTTGTGAATGTTCTACTTTTGTGGTTGCAGAATATTTTTGCAATCTAAAGGCCCATTCTGTATTTATGTTAAAGGGATGGGAAATTGAGCTTGTACTTGAATCTGTACTAATCTGTGACATACTCATACATAGATACATTGAACTGATCCATTTACTGGTCCAAGTGTGACCCTCATTCTATGGCTGGTTGATCAGTCACTCAATACTAACAGGTTCCATTCCATTAGCATTTTCCACTGTGAACAAAAAGCTAATTTTTGGTTGGAGTCAACCATGGAGACTGAACTTCTCTGCCTCTTTGCATCCCTCAGCTTCTAACTCTGGCCATAAGCAAACTTCCACTTTGACTAGGTTCCCAGCAAGCATTTTTGGTATTTAAATGACTTTGGGGGATTAGGGAGACGTCTGCCATTTTGTTAAAAAAAACATATTTTCTCATGTACCTGTGAAAAGGATGCTGGGAATTTAATGTTTCTACTGTTAAGAATAAGCTGGTTAATAAAGACTGAATTAGGTATGCGTTTCCTCTAAGAGTCAGCCAAATCACTCTGGTCTCCTCCTATCTCCCACCAGCTTAGTGTTGTCTTTATATACGTTATATCTCTAAAGAGCGATCACTTGCCAACTTCCAACACTCCTCCACGGCCCTCCAAGAGATATAAAGAAAAAGAGTTTTGTGCAGAACTGCAAAGTAAGTGGTCCGAACCCTGCTTATAGTTGTACTCACAAGGTCCTCTGGTTAGAAGAATGGCCAATTCTAAGCAACTTAGTCATAATTATTAATTAACTCTTTCCAGCTTTTCATATGACCCCATCTAAAAAGAAAAGCTCTGTTAACATTTATTCTTATTGCCACTTTTTATTATTCATCTTTATTTTCAGGCCCTCTCTTATTCATATTCCAGTCTCTAATTAAAATCAATGCATTGTTGCTAGGGTAATTTGGACCCTAACAACCATGTTGCTGAAATTACATACTGAAATTACATACTGAGAGACCTACTGAATAAAAACCTAAATAACTCAAAAACAACAAATATCAGTCTCTACACACAGTCCCCCCTCTGCCCCCAACCCTACCGCACCAGTGTGCGCCGTGTCTGTGCCTCGTAAGGGCAGATGTGGGTTTGGACCTGGGCCTACAAGAGCCGATTGCCCAGTCCAACACTGATGTGGTTAGGGGTATGTATGCACAGTCCATCATTCAAACAAATCTCTTCAAGCTTCAGATTATGATTGAAAACTGGGTGGGGGAGAGAGGTCCACAAAGTGAACCCACCCTAAGAGAAGAGGATTTTCAGGATTCAGGATTCATTTTTTCTTATTCCACCTGCATCATCTATTTATGTGACATTTCCCAGAATGAGCGGATTAATCTAATTAGCCAGAAGAGTTTTAAAATATATCTGTTTTTCATAAACTGCCATTTCATTAAATGCAGTGCTTTCAGTCTGTATTGCTGAATATACTTATCCATTGTGCACTTCTGCACAGGAGAATGGCCTATGCTGTACATCTTGCGTTAGATAAAAAATTTGTCACAAGGTGCACAACAACAGGACTCTCTGGACAGGGCATTATTATGATCTGCACAGGATGGGTAGAAGGCCAGGCCTGGATTTAAGGGAAGGCCATAAATGCCTGGGCCTAGGACGACAAATTTTTAAGGGCAGCATGCTGCCCAATTGCTATGAAGTCGTACTTGGGACATTGCTACTGGTCAAATATTCTGTCCTCATTGTGGCTCTTAATTTTTTTGTTTTGGTAGAGCAATGTGCAGGTCAGGTTTGGGTGCAGGTCCTTAGGAAAGAGGGGGCACTTCTCCTGAGTTGGTCACTGTAGGTGTTTTTGGTGGGTAGATTTTAAAACTGGGCCTGTAGGGGGCAGAAGACACCTACATGCCTCCCCTGTACCGCCCCTCTTGAATAAAGCGTTGCTGAACACAGGCAGTGTAGTATTAGGGTAGGCGCAGGTCTCTGCACCATGTAATGGACTGCAGAGACCTGCAACAATTCTGCAACAGAGGAAGTTGAAGTACAAGTATTGGACCTGTTATCCAGAATGTTCAGGACCTTGGGTTTTCCAGATAAGGGTTTTTTCCATAATTTTGGATCTCCATGACTTAAGTCTACTAAAATATAATTTAAATCTTATTTAAACCCAATAGCATTGTTTTGCCTCCAATAAGGATTAATTATATCTTAGTTTGGATAAATTACAATATACTGTTATAATACATATAAGCCATGAATATCTTGTAAATGATATCCTTACAAACAGTGAGTTCTGATGTCATCAGCTTTAAACTGTGAGTTCTGATGTCATTTCTGTTACATGACTCACTGAAACGTGTGTATTATAATAAATAACGTACCCCCTGTTGCAAAATATGAGGCTATTAGAAGTCACCTCGGCCTCGTGTTTTTATATGGTCATGAAACTCCTCAGTAACTTAAAATATCCTTATAATTTACAAGAGGGGGTACTTTATTCACTATATATTATTACAGGGGAAAAGAAAATGATTTTTTAAAAAAATGTAATTATTTATTTCAAATGGAGTCCAGGGGAGATGGCCTTCCTCTAATTTGGAGCTTTCTGGATAATGGGTTTCTGGATAACAGATTCCCTACCTGTATAAAAAATATAGGCATATCGTACCAGTTTTTTTCAATTTGCACACTGTCTTGGAGGACTTCAATTGCCCCTTGTGTGTTTAGATTGGTTACAATCTCACTTATCTCACAGGGTTCTTATTCATGTTGTTTATCCTAAGAATACTACTTGCTACCCATAACCACTGAACAGTATAAAGGTCTATATAAAAAGTGTCCTAGCTTTTACACTATCTACATGTTCAATTTGTCTGCTTAAATGAAAAGGAATACAAAATGTGTGTCAAAGGGCTAAATATTTAGCTTTGCAGACCTGTATCAGGAAGTGGGAGGAGATAAACATCCACTTGTTCCCCTCCTCACTACATCTTCTTCTTTAAATAGTCTCCCCATAATGGCTTGCTGCATGTTTAAGATCTCTGAGGCATGGGCTAGAATGAATGTACCCTCAAAAGGAAAATCCAATTTATTTTATCAGATGGCTTGCGAATAATATATTTTAGGCATTTAAATAAATTCCAGACATGTTAAAAAGAAACAAAATAGCCCTTTTCTAAATGCTAACGCTAGAAAGCAAGTGTAAGAAAGTATATTACACTGCTAAGAACTCATCCCAGATGTATACGTGTTCTTCAGCTTCATCAGATGCGAAAAGTAAATTGTCATTTCACAGCTTATTGTTTGTAACAAAGCTTTGGAGACATTTCATTGCTGATTAATATTAACCTGATTTTCTTTTGGAAACTGATATTAAAAGAGATTACATACAAGAGGAAAGTACATTTTGTATTGCTGCCATAATTCATTTTTAGCATTGTTATAATAATTGCTAGGTTTAACCTTACCGTTGCAAAGCCATCTTGGCTGGTGGAAGAGTTACACTAGAGACTTTTTTTACTTGACAAAAACTTTTTGGTTCATCTTTACTAAATTAGTTTAATAATGAGTCTATTTTGTGTTCATATTTGTAGCCCAAGATGATTTGACCTTTTCTATTTCTGTCCCATCCTTATCCTGTAAGATCTTTTTATTTAGGTCCTTTAAGCTAGATCACGTCAGTCCATTCTTTTTACCCTGTGTTTAGTAGCACTGCCATCGAACCTCCTGTGACAACTGTTGTTTTAACAGTCCTCATTTCTTCTGTCTTTGTTTCCTGCCATCTTTAAATTGCACTTCATTTTACAAATAATCATCTACCTTATTTCATCCAAGGATGACGGAAACTACTGTACAGTACATAGATGGAAGACTGTATTGAGAATAAAAATATTGTGAGACAGCTCTTGGAAAGTTGTCATGCATCATTATAATATGATAAATGTATTCAGGAACCATCTAGGTTTTTTTCAAATTTGGTTTTTTATTAAATGTAGAATACCAATAAATAAAAATAATTTGCACTTGAATTTGTAAAAACTAAATGTCATTTTCTGTATTTTACTGGAATAGTTTTCATGTGGTCAAGTAGACATATGATAAAACTCAGCAACTAGACGCCACTTCTGGACAGAATTTATTGTAGCAAACTGCTGGAAAAGGCCTAATGCATTTCAGGATTGGATCCCTTAATCATAGGTCAAGTAGCCATAGCTGAAACTGCACACTTTCACACTTTCAGTGTGTATATTATGAACGGTTATACATGCATACATTCATTTCTCTTTGTAGCAGTATAGAAAGTCAGAAGATGAAATAATTAATATGCAGAAAATGAGAACTCGCAAGAAAAAAAAAAACGTTGGGCCATTTGGTGAAGCAGTCTCTTGATGCCGAGAGGGCTTTGCATAAAATAACTTGCATGCTAACATTCAGATTACTGAATGGCAGTGGGTGAATCCAGATTTCTGCCAGCTTGCTACCTTCTGCAACCTTTCTGTTTTGGGACTGAAAAGCAGCAGGAAAAATGACAGAATTAGCATAATCTCACTTAACGTGCTACAAACACACAGCATCACATTGCTTGGTTTGCTTCATTAGAATTATTTGGGTTCAGGGAAAAGAGATTCATTTACATTTTGGTCAATAGGAATGATTATGTTAAAAAAAAATCAGTGTTAAGTACAAATTGCAGTCTTTTGTTCTTAGGAGACGGTGACACACAATGATTTTATGATTTTATAAAAGGACACATTTTGTACAGTGCTGCAGATATAGTTTTTAGCATTGTCTGTATAAATAAATATGTTTATAAGTATGGTGACCATACATTTTTTTTATTGCTGTAACAAACAGAAGCACATGAGAAAACAGCTGATTATTCTCCAGTCTTTTGTTAGTAAGAAGCTGAGGTAAATACTTTTATGCACAAGAATGGCCTTTTATTTAGTTCCAGAAATGGTGGACTAGGGCACAGTCAGGTTGGATTATTTTACCTCTCCCAGATTCAAGGTAATCTACAGAATGTACATGCTAATTGGCCAATTACTTTAGGGAGACTTTCTCTTGGAGGATTAAGTTAAGTTGAGTTGAGATGTCAAATATATGGTCTAGTCTATCAAATATTGCAACCAAACCAAAGCACAGACCTGAAATGTGTCTACATCTTTAACCAATGTTTATGGGTTTTTGTACATGCCTGAATTTACTTAGCTCTATAATTTATTATTTGACCTTAGACTCCCCCTGTCCTTTCTCTCAGAGATTTATGCTCAGTGATGGAGAGCTCAAAGTCTTCTTGTCTAACTCACTTGTGAGAGTGGCGGGTGCTGATCCAGAAGATATCACATCACATACACATACAGAGGGCAACATTTCTGGGCCCTTTATCAAGCATAGTGAGTCACATACAGAATACAGCATTTAAAGAACAAATGGGAGGAGGGGTCAAAAAAACACACTCCTACCTGAGTACGTGTTCCCATGAACAATCCATGCAAAGTCCTAAAAAAAGTCTAATAGATACACCAGTGTTCATCCAAAATGTCCATTACCTTCCAAAAAATTAAAGGAAGGGAATGTGTGGCTGTGAACAGACACCTATTATTCTTCTAAGGATATTAAATGATCGACATTGAACACCCTGCGTGTGGTTTTATGTTCTCTGCATATATGAAAGTGTCTCAGAAAACTGCAATGTGCAAATAGTGTCCAGTTAGGGTCAGCACCAGTATCTGCAATGTACTTGCTCGTAAATTTATGAAGCCCTATAAATCTCTTCTCCTCTGCCGATCACCCTTATACCAGGAAGCCTGCCTTGTCTATTTCCCAACCCTGTTCAACCATTTCCAGTCCCATCCAAGTATTACTGTCCATTTAACCACCCTATATGTCATAGCCCCATCTCCATGTGATGTCACAGCCTCTGTCTGTGACCCAAAGGCCTGTATTAATGAAGAAGAAAGGTAACCCTATATAAATAAAATATCTATAAGGGGGGGCCATAGTCCTTCCTTGCCAACCCCCCCTGCTCTGCCAAAAAGGAACACAATTGAATAGGCAAAAGAGGCTGGTAAAAGGGACTACCCTGTCCGCAAGGGGGAGCTGCAGTTCGGTAGTTATGCCACTGATTGGGAGATATTTATGCTAAAAAGCATTTTCAATTGCATCAAAAATATATGTGTACAGTTTGTCTGAATACATTTTATAACTTTTTATTTAGCCACAGAAAAAGTATAATCAATATAAAAACAATTTTTCAAATTCCAAGCAGGCATCGACTCATAATGCATTCCCCATTGAACATATTTAGCTAACATATTTTCCAATATTTAAATAAAGATTGGATTTCATACATTATTTTTCACACCTATCATTTGATGCAATTCAGTTCTATATTACATATTTATTCTCGAATTATGCCCACCTCTGAGAAAAGGCCAAGAGCAAAAAAGAAATCCATGTACTCAATGCCGCAAATGAATGCAAAATATTTATATTTAATTCCCTTCAATATCGAATGCCTCTAAATAAAATAGTTTTTAATCCATTATCATCATTTTTACCCTTTGTGCTTTGTTTTATTTATTTCTTTCTTTTGTTAGAGGTCTGTACCATCACATAGTACAAATGCAAAATTCTAAAAGAAATCTTGCTGTTATTGTCAGAAACCATATGTTATGGTGCGTGCCACATGCAGGGGAATAGGAATGGTTAAGTCTCATGCCAATCAGTCTTTTCAAACAACACATCAAACCCACTTGGGACTAGGCCTGTGCTGTTCATTTTGACACGTGGAGATTGTTAATGCCAGTGTGCAAGCAGAAGGAACAAGGAAATTAACAGACAAAATGTCAGGAAAAAAATAGGCAAAGAAATAATCAATACGCAACCACATTGATTGGAACTGTGTTGTCCCCACTTGCATATTCTGAGAGAGGGTTCTGATGGAATTAGGAACAAAGGTGTTATTTCATTTTGAGTTTCTGCGGAGGGTTTCTAGAGGACTTTTAATGTGTCACAGTTAATACTTGGATTACAATAAGCCCACAACTCAAGGGTCTGTATTTTCAAACAGTCCTGTGGGGTATTGATCTGTAATAGCAATGATAATGAGGTCATTTTCTGGTTAAGCTTGGTACATTAACCTCTTTGCAGCTGTAGAGTCCTGCATACTTTTTGTTTGCAGGAACATCTCTCACTGTAGCCACTGATATCAACAGACTTCTTTTCAGCCTGCATTTTTTCTGCATTTATAGCAAGTTAGCAAGAATAAATTAAATAAATATATCATTCTATCTATCTATCTATCTATCTATCTATCTATCTATCTATCTATCTATCTATCTATCTATCTCTGTCTGTCTATCAACTATCTTACCATCTCTCTCTCTCTCTCTCTTTCTCTCTAGCAATCTGTCTGTAAATTCTCATGCTCTATCATTAACGCAATAAAAACCCTGGTGCTGTTGACCCGACGTTTCATAATATATCATCTACAAGAGGTTATAGTTCAGGTCTGGGTCTTTTATAAAACTGTCAAATGAATGAATTCACTTTAAAACAAAGTGGTTGATGGTTTGGCCCCATTTTAAGATCTTCATCAAATGAAAGGCTTCAGACAGGGATAAAAAAAATCTGCCACTTTTCTTTGAAGTCTATAAATAAATGTTATTAAAATGACCATACTGTCTTTTTTTCTCTATTTACAATATGTGCACTGACCCACACACATATTAATTACTGTATATGTATATATATGTTTAGCGGGTGTATAACGACAGTCAATACAGTTGTATACAGTACTACATAAACTGTGAAGTGACTATTATTTTTAGACTTTCTAAATACTCAGAGTTACTTAAGAAATGCTTGTAATTGCTCTTAATATATTACAGACCTGATCATACATAATGCAGCAGGTAACATGCCCGTGTACATAATAGATGTATATTCAGCCCTCCCCATGTGTCAAAAATTACAATTCCACAGTTTCCCTATAAAAATAAATACAGGCCAAAATGTATGTCACTTTTTGATCCCAGGAAGGGGTTTCAAAAACTGTTTAATACAAAAAAAAAAACTAATAACCCCACTTCACAAGAGGTGCTCCAGCATTTTACTTACCTTTGTCCTGGCATCCCAGGTGTCCCTTCCCAGATTCTTGTGCAGAAGAATAAATCCACCAAAAAACAGACTGCAAAAATGGTTGCACATCCGCAAACAGCAAGAATCGCCTGGGCACTGACGAACAAACCATATAAGAGAATATAAGAGAATAAAAAAACTGAACTCACAGGGCCAAACATGTATTACCCTAAAGGTAGGGACTGGTTATCCAGAATGTTTAGTACCTGGGGTTTTCCAGATAACGTAATTTGGATCTTCACATCTTGTTTAGAATTATATCTTAGTTTGGATCAAGCACAATGTCCTTTGACAAAAGGAAATCAATTTTAAAAATCTGGATTATTTGATTATAAAGGAGTCTATGGGAGATGGCCTTTCCATAATTCGGAGCTTTCTGGATAACAGATTCTGGATAACTGATTCCATACCTGTATATATAAAACAATAGAATAAAGTATTGTTGAGGATCTACAGGAAGACTACAACTATGCATCCCTATACAATGAACATGGAATACAAGAGCATGTTGACTATATTCACTTTCTTCCAGTCATTTAACACCAGTCACTCTATGTTGTATGGCAGAGGTTCTCTCAGGTGCCAAATTACCCTAGCAACTATGCATTGATTTCAATAAGAGAACGAAATATGAATAAAAGAGGGCCCAAATAGAAAGATAAGTAATAAAAACTAGCAGTAACAACAAATGTGTAGCCTTGCAGAGCATTTGTTTTTAGAGGGGGTCAGTGACTCCCATTTGAAAGGTGGGAAGAGTCAAAAGAAGAAGAAGGCAAATCATTCAAAAACGATAAAAAATAAATAATGAAGACCAATTGAAAAGTCGCTTAGAATTAGCCATGCTAAAAATTAACTCGAAGTTGAACCACCCCTTTAAAAGAAATCATTATGCTCTTTATTTTTTTATAATAAAGAATGGATCATTGTTTTGTTTTGAAAGCACTCTGGGGAACTATCGTGAAAATTAAAATGTAATATTAGCTTCAGCATACTGAAATAAGAAACATTCCAAATACAATCAATTAAATATTATGTACCATTTCTGAAATAATCCAATTTATCTTCACTATTCCTCTCTCGGCATCTGTTTCTCCTCATTCTGTCTTCATTCAGCAGTTGGGTGTCAGATGAATTATCCAATATATTTTATAGGGGGGCTTCTTTTGCCTAGAAGATGTATTAAAGCTCATTCTATTAAAATTACCAGAAAGCCTGACTCTCTACATGCAGCATTTGTGCAAAAGGCAGTTATTTTGTTAGATTTTGTTTTGGAATCAGTTATTTGAGTGAGCTCTAATTCATCTGCTAGGAACAATTAAAACAAAGAATTAAAACAATAGGAAAAATGTGTTTTCAACACAAACATTAGAGTTGTTGAACATACTGTAGGTATACATTTCCCCAGTGTTATACCTAGGGATTTAATGTTATTGGGTCCAGTAGGAAATTGCCCTGTAGCTTGCACCAAACAGGCCACTATCCATAGGTACACTGAGAAGAGTAATCTGGGACTGAGTGGCTGTGTTCTGTTGCTCCAGTTGTGCTTAGTTTGACTATATGCATCTTTTATTAGAAATAACAAGGTGCATGGAAACTCATGGGGAAACTCAGGATTGAGTAAAATAATAAACCCCTGTTCTAAAATTGCACCATCATCTAAATGAATTTTTTACTATAGCCAATCGTGTAAGGGCAGCTCAAGTTCCACTGTAGAATCCAATCCCCTTAAAAGAAATGACAGCCCTTCAATTGAATAAATGATACACTTTAGAGTAAAATATCCTGGGTACAGTTTAAAGGTTTTGTAGAATGCAATCCATCAATTGCAATCTGCTGCTAACATTTTGTTAGAGGCAGACAGTTTGGAAATTATACATCACACACTAAAATCATACAGTTACCATTGATTAAAACTGCCATAATTCTACCCGACTTTACTCATCTACTTTCTGTCAAGAAAAGAAAATGCATTTTAATATTAAGATTAATTATTGATCATTAGTGATTCTTTCCAGTTGTTATATTCTGCACTGACCAGGCTGAAGCCTTGGGAAAAATAGCGACTCTATTACTCCAGGTAATTGTGGCCCTGCATATATCGTTATCTGGCCAACACCATTAGAATGGTCAATTAAATACTAAGCAGCAGAGCAATTTACAGTCACTAAGTTGTTTAATTTGCAGTTAGTTAAGGACTATAATGAAGGCAAAAAACAAACTCATAAAATTGTATATTTTATTCATGTGGATGTGCACAGTATGTCTTAGCTATTACAAGTATAAAAAAAAACCCTGTTTATTCCCAGTGTTGCTAGTCATATTATCTACTCATTATTTTATTATTACCTTGCACATAGGTGGTGAAACCTTTCTTTTTGTGCATTTATATTTTTTGTATGCCAAAATTCTTGGAGTACTGTGCTTGGTCCAGTATATATATATATATATATATATATATATATATATATAGTTTTGCATATATGAAGCCATGATTGGAGTTGGATATTTTTCCTTCTACTAATGAGATGTTACATACAATAGTAGTACTACAGTTCTAGTGAGTCATGTGAGTAACAAGAATATATCAGTTACTTAACTATTCTTTTGCTTGCTTAATCCACATTGCTTTCTATGCTACTTTCATTTACATTGTCTTCTTGATGATTAACTGCCCATGATGGCTGTATAGTAACAAACATTAACCCTCCAGAAATGCCTAAAGGGATACAGTTCAATATCAGTTACTGATATCATCTCTATCCTCTGCACCTGCCACAGCAAGTAACCAAGGGGTCAGTGAAGGACTTTAATGTGCTAAGTTCCTGACTGTACAGTATAGGTATAGAATCCGTTATCTGTAAATGGAAAGCTCAATTCTCCATTTTATACAAATATGTTTAAAATGTATTTCCCTTTCTGTAATAATAAAACAGTACATTGTACTAGGATAGCTAAGATATAATTCATCCTCATTGGAAGCAAAACCAGCCTATTGGGTTTATTTAGGGGCACATTTACTAAACTCGAGTGAAGGATTAGAATGAAAAAAACTTTGAATTTCGAAGTTTTTTTTGGCTACTTCGACCATCGAATTGGCTACTTCGACCTTCGAATTCAAATTGAACCATTCTAAGTAAAAATCGTTCGACTATTCGATAGTCGAAGTACTGTCTCTTTAAAAAAAACTTCGACTACCTACTTCACCACCTAAAACCTACCGAGCACCAATGTTAGCCTATGGGGACCTTCCTCATAAGCTTTCTAAGCAATTTCTGATCGAAGGAAAATCGTTAGATCGATGGATTAAAATCCTTTGAATCGTTCGATTTGAAGGATTTAATCGTTCGATCGAACGTTTTTTCCTTCGATCGTTCGATCGAAGTAAATGCGGTAAATCAAAGTCGAAGGATTTTACTTCGACCCTTAGTAAATGTGCCCCTTAATTTTTACATGATTTTCTAGTAGACTTAAGGTGTGAAAATCTCAATTATGGAAAGCTTTCTTATCCAGAAAACCCCAGGCCTTCTTGATAACAAGTCCCATATCTGTATTACAAATGAATATGCAAATTATTTTGCTGCAATACCATTACTGTTATTGTAATTATAAACCAGCTCAGATCCCAGTTCATACTTTGATTGACTGCCGTTATCTATGAAGTTATGTAAATAAACATTATAATCACAGTTTTACTCCTTTACTGATTTTTGGAAATACAAGCACGAATGTTTAAACTAATTGGTTATTAGGGGTTGAACCACTTCATTAATATCTTGATGTACATTTTATACAGGCTACCATTTTATCTTTTCATTTTATATAAAAAAAAAAGTGATCACATTATTTGTGTTGTTTATGTATATAACATAAGGAACACATATTATATTACCATGTCAAGCAAGCATTTTCACTACAATCAGCACAGTGGGGTAATTGTTGGAGTCTAGTGCCAGATATAAGAACTAAGTATTGTAGCTGCAAACCACATTTAAAGGTCACTATACCTTCATTGTTCCTTTGTATTTGACCAAGTAAATTGTAACAAGTTTATTTGAAATGTACCAAGTGTGGTTAACTGTAATCAAAAAAAGAAAAAAAACACATTTTCGCAATCTTTACAGTGCTGGAGAAAGCCTAAGAAATCATTTTTTTTCCCTTTTTTCCTCCTGCTATTCTATAATTTCTCATTATATTTTTCCCTTGCTTACCAGTCTCTCTCTCTGGTTTCTCCTCTTTCCTTTTATTCCTTTTATCTTCTCCTTTCCACTTTCTCTTCCTACAGTTGTCTCCCTTCTCTATATTTACCATCTCCTTTGTCTCCATTCTCCAAAGGGTGAATTTTCACCAGCGAACGATTTACACTTTGCGCCACTTCAGCAGATGAAAATTCGTTACCACGCTAATTCACTAACATGGGAAGTTGCGTTTGGGCAGATGATCACTGGCAAAGTTTTGCTAGCGTTAATTCGTCAGCACAACCATTTCATAGCAATCTTTTGCTAGCGTTAATTTCTGCAAAGGGAAACTTCATTAATACTCTTACGCTTGGGTCAATTTGAATAGGGCAGGTACATATAGGTATATAGATGTATTTATTAGAGATTTGGTTTAATATGCTTGAAGTGGACACTTTTTATTACAAATGTCCAAGGAAGCATAATAAAGAAAGAGATCCTCTAATGCCCTAGACATGAGCCCCCCTAAAACAAATGTGACATGTCAAATTTTCGCTAGCGATGGCAACTTGACCCATTAGTAAAACTGAAGCTTCCATTGTTTTTGACTTATGGGGGGATTTAGCTACTTCATGATTTTTTTTATTTGATGAACTGCCTTCTTTTCTGATCACAATTGCTCTAAAAAAAATCAGAACATTAAGGGGCCGATTCACGAAGGGTCGAATTTCGAAGTTAAAATTACTTCGAAATTCGACCCTCGAATTGAAATCCTTCGACTTCGAATATCGAAGTCGAAGGATTTAGCGCTAATCGTTCGATCGAACGATCGAAGGATTTTTCGTTCGATCGAACGATTAAATCCTTCGAATCGAACGATTCGAAGGATTTTAATCAAACGATCGAAGGAAAATCCTTCGATCAAAAAAAGGTTAGCAAGCCTATGGGGACCTTCCCCATAGGCTAACATTGACTTCGGTAGGTTTTATCTGCCGAAGTAGGGGGTCGAAGTTTTTTTTAAAGGGCAAGTACTTCGACTATCGAATGGTCGAATAGTCGAACGATTTTTACTTCGAATCGTTTGATTTCGTTCGACTTCGATCGAATTCGATCGAATTTAACCAATTCGATGGTCGAAGTACCCAAAAAAAACTTCGAAATTCGAAGTTTTTTACATTCGAACCCTTCACTCGAGCTGAGTGAATCGGCCCCTAAATATATATATTGATTATAAATTTTAGTATACTAAATTAATCCATTGCACCCTCCTTTGAATACCTACATTTGTGCCAGGGACAGTAGTAGTTGAGGCCCTAAGACGTCATGGCATTCACCTTTTGTTTTTGCATGCTCAGTCTTATATTGGCCTTGGGATTGCGATCATTGTGCTGCTGAAAGTTTAGTTTTTGCCCAAGTTTTAGTTGCATATATGTTAATTTGTATTTGCATTGCCATGTCTTGGATGCAATTCAGGTATTTAAATTTGATTAGTAAATTGGTCAGTTTGGGCCTACTTGACTAAGACTTTCTGGAGTGGAAGTAGTATCCCAGAACCATAACCTTAAGTGGTTTTGCTTTTTAAACAATTATAGAGATAATACTTTGAAGTTTGATTCATGTATCAGAAAATCAAATCTTCTGTTATACTGTTATCCTTGTTATTTATAACTATGGTTTAGGAGAATAAAAATGATTACTTATTTGACTATATTGAGGGACCTAGCCTCTTGCCTAAACGTATGATGCTGTTCTCTACTTTACCATTGGATTTGAGTGCAGTTGGTTAAGGTAAGTCAATCATCTGCAATTCAAAGTCTAAATTAAGGAGGGCACTCCTTTTACAAAAAAAAAAATAATATGCTATATTAGAAACATATACATTTATTATAATGGGGCAAATGTACATACTATTTTCAGGTCAATTATGATCAAGGCAGAACATAATACAACTTTTACACTGACCCATGCACACTTCAGTAAATTTAGCACACCAAGGTATATGCAATAGTGAAAAAATACTCTAATTTTTAAAAAAGTCTATAAAGCAAGACAACTGTGTTTGAGATGATAGCATATACATACCACCACTATCACAGTTCATATTAGTAAACATGTTAAAGCAGACACGGCAAAAAAGGTGAGAAACCCCTGCATTTTGGAAAAACGGGATTCATGGGAAATCTTACATGTTGTGTGAAATGAAGAATTTCATCTGACAAGGATACACTTTTGACATTTCTGGGGTATAGAACATTATTTTAGTAAGAGAAATTTTTCCAGCGCTTGGTTTGCCTTTAAAAAATAATTACAAAAAATTAGGTGTTAGTACCACACTTTGGCCAAAATATGTAAGCTCACGTGCCACGTCAAGGCCCCTCATTATACGAGTCCTACACTGTTTGTGATCATTATAAGTTTGTAGTGCATTTAAAATCTAGTCCCCCAGCAACCAGTGTGACTGAGTAGTAAGACCACTGTGCACTTACCCTTGGCTCAGGAGCTCTAGTGGGGAAGCTGGGAGCTTTAAAGGCCCAGCCAACAAACATACACCTGTGAATAATTTCCTTCCTACACTATTAACATTTTAACTGTGGGTTTGACTGAGCGCTAGGACAATGGTGTCTATGGCAGCTGGTCAACACCACAGCATGAGTTAGACCGAGCGCTGATGATTTCTTTCTGTATTATTTTAGTAAGCACTACTATGTTATCATTTTCTTTGATACTATAGATGTATGCATTGCTATAGTATGTCTCATGCAGAAATAACATGGCTTACAAAATAATGCAAAAACAATTAGAATACTAAAAGTAATAATCAATTTCTAGCTGGCATCAAATAGCTTTTCGGCATATACCGGGAACAGTTTAGCATTTTGTTCTATGATAATGCAATCATTATCTTGAAAATGAAGACTTCCAACAGCTCTTTTCTTCAATCAGCTTGAGAGTTATGCCTTCCAAAAAAGAAAATTATAAAGGGGAAAAAAACAGAAATGCAGAGATAAAGATACAATACTCCAGGTTAGTTTAATATATTAAAAATACATTTAAATAAATACATATAGGATCATCAGCTTCTATAATAATATAATTACTCCTGAAATTAAAAAGAAATAATAAAATATATATATATATATATATATATATATATATATATATATATATATATATATATATATATATATATAATCATTAATATTTCTAATGGTTTCTAAAAGCTATCCACAAATGTGAAACTTGAAATTAAACTTGAGATACCTAAGGTCTTATAAATCAAGTAATGTATATTGTAATAGCAAAGGAAACTGTTACTTAGAGACAAAGGAACTCTGAGAAGAATTAATTTAACCTATCGAAAAAAAAAAAAACTCTTTTATCTAGTGGATAAAGATGTCAACCTGGAATCTTGTGTTTTTGTTACATCAGAATGCAGAAAATAAGTTGAGTTAAAAAGAATGTTTGAGTTTTAATGCTCAACAAACCAATTTGTCTTAACAGCTAACAAGAAAGAATATTAAGCAGAAGCAAGGGGGTAAATAGAGCCAAATGTTTGCAACTCTAGGGAATTAATATGGTATAATTAATCAAATGGTAAATAGCTATTGTATTGTATCATTGATCTCCAGAATCGGACGCACATTTTGTGAACCCAATGGATTTGCAGCAAATGAATTCATAGTGATGAAACCAAGTTGCCTTCTACTGGCTTAGATTGCCCTGAAGTGATAAAGCCATTAAAATCAATATCATCTGTTGCAAAAATATACAATGACAAATGTGCTTACAAAAGTCAAAAGTCCTGACATTTAACATAGCTACTGTAGCGTTCCAAGAATGAAATGTCATATAATAGATAAGAGAAAATTATAATTAAAAATATTTTTTATGTATCCACGTGTTTAGGTTTTGTGTGGTTGGACTTGTAAACTTCCTCCTAGATCCCTGGCTATTCTTGCCGTGCAACGTAAGTTACATGGGTAGATTTGTTTGCTTCATTGTCTCTAAGCTAAGTAACACTGAAGGACAAGTAAAACATTTAAAAACAGCTAGATATTTGCCAGATTGCAGTTATTTTCAGTTTTCTTAAAGGAGAAGAAAAGGCTTTGTGAACTTGGGGGTGCCAAATGTTAGGCACCCCCAAGTGATTGTATTGACTTACCTGAAATCCCAGGCTGATGCTCCTATCAGCAGAAAACTGCACCGGCCAGGGGTTATACCAATGAGCACCATGGAGTGATCCTCTTCTAGCTGCTTTTTTTCTTCAAATTTCCCAGGGCACATACACAGTTCAACGAAACAGTCGCGCGAAGAATGAGGAAGACAGAAGAGGATCGCTCACTGGTATAACCCTGGGCCGGTGCAATTTTCTGCTGATAAGAGTACTAGCCCAGGGTTTCAGGTAAGTCAATACAATCACTTGGGGGTGCCTAACATTTGGCACTCCCAAGCACACAAAGCCTTTCCTTCTCCATTAAGCATCTTATTTTTCTTTGTTTTTGACTAAAAAACCTTGTCAGTGCATCAAACCTTGTCCGTGATTTTAGGGAAATCCCAAATGCACAAAATGGATTTTGGTGAGTCTTTCAGGCCAGGTAATATTTAGGAGGAAGCTGAACAGACTGAGTGGGACAGAAAAGAACCAAGGCAGGGCTAAACGTCTGGAACAGAACAGGCAGGAGCGGGACTGAGTCGGTAGAAACAGGAACAGGCAGAAGTGGAACAAAACGGGTGTAGAGACAGGACAGGCTCTGGACAAGAGCTAAGGAACTCAGATGGTTTGGTCTCAAAAGTAGGCTAATGATCCAGTGGCAAATTATGGAAGAGGCAGGATTAAATAGCCCCTTAATTCAGATATTGCCTGCAGCTAGATCATGGATGGTGTCCATCAGGGAAAAAAGACAGGAAGAAAAGCCTTTAACTCTGCCTGCAGCACCATAACCAGGAAGCCTTGAGTGGCTTAACAAGGAGTAAACAGCAGGTCCCTGTTTCTACATCATGGCGTTCCTGAAAAGCCAACAGATATATCAGCTTTGTTTTATGTCAGTCTTTCTATCACAGCACTTACCCAAGAGTTTGCTAGAGTTGCTTTACCAATAATAAAATAACTTTGCATAATTCTGAAGAAAGTATCTGAGGCTATTGCTTGGACTGTCTTTAAATACCAGAGAATAAAAAAATGGCAAGAACGGCAAGAAAACAAGTGTAATATTCCCCTGTGTGTTGTTCCCAACAACTTACAAGAGCAGTCTAGGTGCTTTGAATCACTTCCTATTGAAATCAATGGACACACTCTGTATCGATCAAGAAAGTATTGCTGTATGATTCAAGGGTGATAGCACTTTCTACTTATGCCAATGAAAGAGAACCTATGGTGAGTTAAAGGGGCTTTGACTACTGGTACAAGTAGCAGCAATGAAAATGTCCAGCATGCCAATGCTTTGATTAAGCATAGAACTGATCTAGCAAAGCAAATATGTCAATAAATAAATTTATTTTTAAAGCTCACAGCTAGTCATAACTGGTCAGGCCAGACCTAAACTCACTTTCTTACATCTGATTAATTAAGAATTCTGTTACTTCATTAATTAAGTTTTACCTGCAACTTGTTTTTCAAGGTTTCAATGCTTTGTAAAGGTTTATTGCATCAGCCCCAAGGTACCCCAATTCCTAAAATAAGTGGAAATTCATGCTTCAGAACTGATTCTATATTTTATTTATTAGTAAGCCCTTTCCTATGAGCAACAGTGATTTAGCTGTTATAGTAAATGACTGCTAGTGGAAGTGGAGAATATGTAGGAGGTTAGGGAAAGTGGAAGAAGGTAAGGTTGGGAAAGAGAAAGAGGAGAAGGTGGGGGAAGAAAAAGAATATAGGGCACATGATAAAGAATGAGAAAACAAGTAGGTTAGAGCTTAATGTACAAAGCTTACATAAATCACACAGTTCAAAATTTAACCCTACCTGCAATTTAGGGTTCCTCCTCAGGGTTAGTTGTAGCAAAAAGGTAGCGTGTATGGGGCAGAGTATCTAAGTGTGAAATTAGAGCTAGGAACATTAAGGGGCAGATTTATTAAGGGTCGAAGGGAAAATTAGAATTCTAATTTTCTAATTTTTTTTGGTCAAAACTCTAAAATTCAAATTGTGAATTATCCAAACTTGATTCAAGTTTTAATTCGAATTCCGAGATTTATCATACTCTGGCCCTTTAAGAACTCTTATTCGACTATTCACCACCTTAAACCTGCTGAATTGCTATATCAGTCAATGGGAGAGGTCGAGGGATCCATTTGGTGATGTTTGCAGCCTTCCTGACATTTGAGTTTTTTAAATTCTAACCAAGTTTATTAATTCTAATTAAATACGATTCAGGTAAGTCCGAACTGAGAAAATTAGATTTTATTAATATATTTCGATTGGTCAAATTTAAGGGAGTTTATGGGAGTTTTAACAAATTCACATACATTTTATATTCAACCCTTGATAAATCTGCCTCTAAAATCCCACTCATTCTGGTGTATTCTGGCATACTTATCAAATAGTGAACTTTCACCTATTGATAAATACGCCTTTTAAAAGGAATGAATAGAGAATGGTGGAATTTTATTGTAATGAAATTTCACACTTTTGATAAATATGCCCTAGTAGGGAAAAAAGGAAAAATAGGAAAACAAAAAGGCAGGTAGAAAATTAGAAAGGGCAATAATTAAAGAAAAATATTATACTCGTTCACACATTTTTTTCACACTGAATAATTTCTGAATGGCCATTATAAAATGAATATTTTCATATGAAATGACATGGAACTCATTGTATTAGCAAAAAATACTGAAATAAATTGATTATGTTAATGTCAACCGTTTATAAAGATAAGACAGGGAAGTACCTGATTTTGTATTATGCTTCTGGCAATGAATAGGAATTACATATCTGCACTCACGTCTGTGGGCTATGGAGATTTGGAAGGGATTTTCCATTTCAGTTGCTTAGCTCAAGCAACAGTGCAGGAACTGCATTTCCATCAATGAAGGAAGAGGTATGGCTGCAGAAGCCCATGATTAACATACTAGGTAACTGGGCCTAGACAATTTTGTAAAAATTATTTTCTGTATTACTATGAATGTCTATTTATGCATACACACCACTAAATATATTGTCCAGCTAATTATAAAGTGTATTT
Source organism: Xenopus petersii (assembly GCA_038501925.1). Classification (NCBI taxonomy): domain Eukaryota; kingdom Metazoa; phylum Chordata; class Amphibia; order Anura; family Pipidae; genus Xenopus; species Xenopus petersii. The sequence goes on along the minus strand of CM076686.1, from coordinate 47,873,023 downwards.
GTTATACTCACAGATTCCTGAACATTTTTTCTAGTATTACAAATATAAAAGCTGACATTTCATGCACAGAACTATTAACATTTGTGCTCAGAAGAATCCCTTTTATAACAACATGCAGATGGAATAAAAACAGATAAATGGAAAAATCAGCATGAAATACTGTGTAGTCACCTATTGGCAGATAGCAACAGTCACTACATTCCAAAACAGGAAACAGAGAAGCCATTATGAGAGGGTGCACATGAGAGAGGAACATGTGTTGGACACAGTAATTTGAGATATGATAAATAAAGTAGTAATTTGTTATGTTATCATTAACACTTTAAATGCAGTGTGGCTATTGCACATTTTAATTTTGTTCAAATATATATATATATATATTCTTTTCAATTCACTTTAATCTGCTGAAAAGGTACTAAGGTCCTTACATAAATACTGTTTACTATAATATATGCATTCTATCACTATATTAGAAAAGCATATCAATTAAAAAAACTAAATTAAATGCCGCTTATCCCTTTTTATTGGGTGCACATGGGTCAGGCTTGATATACTACTACTACAGAAATTACCCCAGCACTCCAACATATAACCCCCTAAGAAAACCTATTTTGCACAACTGAACTGTAACTCTAGTAAAAAAGGCAATGTCCAAGCGTCAGTCCTAACTGACCCCACTTAGTTAGGACTGACACTTGGACACTGCCTTGACGGGAAGCGTCAGCTTATGCATATTTTGTACAAACTTTGTAACTAAAAGTGTCTTTTTTACTAGAGTTATAGTTCAGTTGTGCAAAATTGTTTTTCTCAGGGGGTTATATGTTGGAGTGCTGGGGTATTTTCTGTAGTAGTTTTATATATATATATCCTATATAATAAAGTTCAAGTGTTTCTGCGTCCAGTCCCTGTGTCCGTGCGATTGCGCTACTGCGCATGTGCCCTACGGACATCTACCCAGATGAGAAAGAAACAGCACACAGAGCCTTTTAAAGCACTTAGGCACCAGTAACGGATAGAAGAGTGCAGAGGATGGAGGGGTTGTTTTGTATGTGACTTATAGAAGGAAACAACAGCTGCTTTTACTCAAATTCCTATACATTGGTGGTTTGCCCCCTTCCCTGTGGTGACACGCAGTGCGCTTATGGCAAACTACCTTTCCATTCAGACAACCCGGAAATGCGTGCGGAGGACTACACGTCCCGTGCAGCCACGCGACCATAGCGGAAGTGACGTTTGGGGGCGGATCTATCTTGGGCCTTGGCGCTCTCCTTCCTTTCGCGCTGGTTGCTGTGGTGTGTGGCGGCTCCATGTGCACAGCTGCTTCTTAGCCTCGGTCAGTGCCACAGTACCGCGCCTCTGCCACTCCCACACGCGCAAACATGGACCCCAACATCCTGATCGAGGCCCTGCGAGGCACCATGGACCCGGCCCTGTGGGAGGCAGCCTGAGAGACAACTCAACGAGGTGAGAGTGGGGCCTGGCCCGGCCTGTCTAACACTTCCCCGGGCCTGTCTGACACTTCCCCGGGCCTGTCTGACACTGGAACCCACAGTTCTTATCCCTTCTCTGTGTGGCAATAGGAATGTGTGGGAAACACTTTCCAACTGCCCCCAAATAACGTCTGTTCCCTCCCCTGTCAGTCACACTGCCCCCAATAATATCTATTATATCCCTGTCACACTGTCCCCCAATAATATCTATTATATGTCTGTATATCCCTGTCACACTGCCCCCCAATAATATCTATTATATGTCTGTATATCCCTGTCACACTGCCCCCCAATAATATCTTTTATATCCCTGTCACACTGCCCCCCAATAATATCTAGTATATCCATGTCACACTGCCCCCCAATAATATCTATTATATGTCTTTATGCGGTCGGCCCTACCTGTCAGTGCAGGACGTCTCGGGTTAATGTTCTCCCCTCTGGAGGCAGGACAAACAGTAACTCTTTCTTGAGCTCCTCCTCTTCCCGTTCACTTCCTCCCATCAGTTTTTTGTTTGTCCTGCTCGGGGGCGGACATACTGTATCTTCCTCCTCTCCAGAATTTTTAGAATTTTATCAAGCCAGAATACGACAAGAAAAGGTTCTTGTGTGCATATTGTCAGTGAGCCCCCTGTGCGCTCCTCAATTTGAGCCCAGAACGAAGATCTATGGTGAGCTCCAGGGTTAAGCCCGTCAAGTATGTGCGCTTCCCTAGTAAGTATACATGTTTTCATGTCTGAGCCCCCCACATATAGGCGCACTCCCTAAGTGAGCCCCAAATTGTATTGTGTGCTCCAGTTTTTACTCAAGTTGAGCCCTTGCCTGCTGACCTCTTAACACTGTGTGCACTCCCCCAGTGAGCCCCTTACCGACTGGTGCCGATTCGGGCAGTCCGTGTTTGTGCAGGCCCACTTCCGGACTACAAGTCCCATAATGCAATGGTCAGCTAGGTGCGAAGTGATCGCATGACGTCACTTCCGCCGCCATTCACTCTAGTGCACATTTCAGCGCGTTTTTCAATAAAGAAGCTACTATGGCGGCTCAAGATGATCTACTGGACCTGATAAATGCTATGGCTCCTGATAAGCACTCTACACAGTAAGAAAGCTTTCCTAACTGCTAGAAGGGTTAGGAAAAGGAAATGCTCCAGATCTCCTTCCCCTGATAAGTTGCACAAGCTGCACACTATTGACTCTGAGTCTGATTGTCAGCAATCTGACCCTGGCTCACATTCTATGCCTAACATTGTTACAAATGCTGACCAAACTCACTCACTACCTTTAGCCAGCAATTCTGCACCTAGCAAGGAACAGAATATACCTATCACTCAGGAGTCTATTAGTCCTACAGAGGATACCAACCAATTAGCCCATTTAATGGAATGGATACATGGTCAGGTTAAGGCTTCAGTTTCTCAGGCCCTTAAAGGTCAAAGTAAACAGCTTAAGAAGCAGAAGCTAGAAGTTTCTTCTATCTCCGGTTCTTCATTGCCACCACACTCAGACAGTGAATCTCATAGTTCCGATTCTGATGCATCTTCATCTTCCTCAGATAACTCACCTTCTGCAAACAAGCAGCCAGATGAAGTCAAAACACTCCTTAAACATATTTGTGATACCTTGTAAATAGCAGAAACTCAAACTCCTATTTCTAAAGCAGATAGAGTACTGGGCAATAAATCCAAAAAATCCAGATTTTTTCCCACAAGCAAGGGTATTACCAAAGCCATTGCGGATGAATGGGCAGAGCCAGATAAAAGAGCCACAATTTCGCAAAAAAAATTTTTTAATAAGTTTCCAGTGGCAGATGAGTTCAAATCCGTGTGGGACAAGTCTCCCAAGGTGGATTCAGCTATTGTCAGACTGTCTAAAAATACTACCTTACCCACTGAGGACGCAGGTTCTTTCAAAGATCCCATGGATAAAAAAATGGACTCCGCACTCAAGAAAGGTTTTCTCAGTACAACTGCAATTTTTCGCCCAGCATCTGCAGCACTGTCAGTAGCCAAGACTGCACGCTACCGGTGTCAAGATTTAAAAAAGAAAGATCCTTCTACTTTGGATTTAGATAAGATATCGTCTGCCTTCTCCTTTCTCAGTGATGCCTCACTTGAAATTGCTAAACTCGCAGCCAAAGCTTCATCTTCCTCCATAACTGCTAGGAGAGCTTTATGGTTGAGACAGTGGGCAGGGGATTCTGCTTCCAAGCACAAGCTAACATCCCTTAAGTTTGAAGGTTCTTACCTCTTCGGCTCTGAACTCAAAAAAATCATTGCTGATGTCACAGGTGGTAAAGGTGTTTTTCTTCCTCAAGGCAATTGAAACAAAAGAGGTTTTCATAAGAGAAATTACCATCATAGATCATGGAATTCTTCACAGAAATCTTCCTACAGACAGAGGCCAACTACCTCTCAATCATCAAATAAAAAGTTCACCCAAATCTTGGCAGTCTCAGCCCAGAAACATCAAAAGATCAGGCCCTGCCAAGACGCAGGATTCCTGACTCCAATCCAAACCACGATTCTATTTCTGTCGGAGGTCGCCTTCAAAAATTTCACTCCGTCTGGGAACTCACTATCCAAGACCAGTGGGTACTTCAAATCCTTTCATCAGGCTACAAAATTCCCTTCCAAACACTGCCACGGAATCGATTTGTTCCTTCTTCAACCTCCATAGATTCGAAGAAAGCAATGGTCATTCACGACATTATACAAGACCTGCTACACAAAGAAGTGATAGTTCCAGTTCCAGCACTACAACACTTCCACGGTTATTAATAGATGGGGGTTTCTGTCCAGTACTCAACCTCCATCCCCTCAACAAACATGTTCGTTATCAGAGGTTCAAGATGGAATCAATCCGATCCATCACAGCAACTATTCCTGCCGGGACGTTCCTGTCCAAAGTAGACCTTCAGGACGCATATCTGCATATTCCCATTCACCAAGAACACCAACAATATCTCAGGTTCATGATTCAAGGGCAACATTTCCAGTTTCGAGCGATGCCCTTCGGGCTCACCTCAGCCCCCCGAGTCTTCTCAAAAGTCTTGGGGGCATTGATAGCCAACATCAGAGCGACCAGTTGTCATATCTTTCCCTATCTCGACGACATTCTGATTTACGCCACGTCGCACCATCAAGCCCAGCTCATGACACAGAAATGCATTCTCACATTATCCAATCACGGTTGGATAATCAACTACAGCAAGAGCATCATACATCCCACTTGTCATCTAACATTCTTGGGCATGGAGGTCAACTCCATTTCTCAGAAGATAGCCTTACCTCAAGACAAGTATGTGAAGCTATCAGCCTCAATTCTTCAACTTCTATCTAAACCATGTCCTACAGCGGACGACATCTTGAGATCGCTGGGTCTCATGGCATCTTCCATCGATGCGGTTCCTTTTGCTCGTTTCCACATCCGACCATTGCAAAACCATTTCCTCAAGTACTGGAACAAGAATCACCAAGATCTGTCCCAGATCATTTTGTTGTCTCCTCAGGTCACACGCAATCTTAAGTGGTGGCTTCATCCACACAATGTCCTAACGGGGAAGCTCTGGCAGACACCACAACCAGTAGTCATCGCAACGGATGCCAGTCTTTCTGTTTGGGGAGCTCAATGGAAACTCCAATCTTGCCAAGGGACTTGGTCACAGCAAGAGCAGACTCTCCATATCAATGTCCTAGAGATTCGGGCAATTTTAAATGCACTGACCTTTTGGCAACATCTCCTACAAAACTCCCATGTTCGGATCCAGTCCGACAATGGGACAGCAGTAGCCTACCTCAACCAACAGGGAGGTACCAAGAGCAAGAGAGCCATGGCGGAGATATCCAGGATTCTTTCCTGGGCGGAAACCCGCAAGGTGCACATTTCGGCGGTCTACATTCCGGGAATACAGAATTGGCAGGCGGATTTCCTCAGCCGAAACACATTGGATCCGGGGGAATGGATGCTCCACAAACTTGTTTTTCAGCAAATAGTCAATCGATGGGGCAACCCATGTGTGGGCATCATGGCATCCCGATACAACACACAATGCCAACGGTTTTTCTCCAGGGTCCAGGATCCTCTTGCGGAGGATATAGACGCCTTAACTACTCCTTGGTCTTTTCACCTAGGTTATGCCTTTCCTCCGATTCCGATGATTCCCAGGCTTCTTGCAAAGATACGCAGAGAGATGGTTCCTACGATCTTAGTGGCACCAGCATGGCCACGGAGGACTTGGTTTGCAGACATCGTGAGTATGACAGTAGTAGATGTTCACTTTACCTCTCAGGCCGGACCTACTTTGTCAAGGACCCATCTGCTTCCCGGACATTCACAAGCTGCATCTCACTGCATGTATGTTGAATCCCACATGTGGATGTTGAAAGGTTTTTCAAAATCAGTTGTAAAGACCTTAATGGCGGCACGTAAGTCTTCTACGGTGAAGGCCTATTACAGGTACTGGGCCATTTTCTTTCGATGGTGCACAGACAAGAGTTTGAAATGGAAATCTTGTTCCTCACCTCAAATTTTACAGTTTCTCCAAGACGGAGCTGACAAAGGCCTCAGTGTGTCTTCTCTCAAAGTTCAACTTTCCGCATTGGGCGTTTTATTCCATCAACAGTGGGCCCTCTTGCCTGAGTTCAAATTATTTTTTCAAGCAATGTTGAGGATACGTCCTCCTTTACGTGATCCTACACTGCCTTGGGATCTCAATCTAGTTCTGAGATGTCTCCAACATCCTCCTTTTGAACCACTGGAATTGTTGGACATTAAGTTGCTCACTTTTAAGACTGTTTTTCTTTTTGCTATATGTTCTGCCAAAAGAGTTTCTGACATAGCAGCGCTCTCTTGTGTATCTCCGTGGTTAATTTTTCATGATGACCGAGCGGTTCTCCGGACAGTACCCTCCTTTTTACCGAAAGTAGTTTCTCCTTTCCACATTAATCAGGAGATTGTTATTCAAGCTTTTTCTCAGGACACTGCACATGAAGAAGATTCCAATCTCCATACCCTCGATCCAGTCAGGGCCTTACAGACATATGTCATTCAGACCAAATCATTTCGGAAGTCAGAGTCTCTCTTTGTTCTGCATGGTGGCCATAATGCAGGTAACAAAGCATCTAAACACACTATAGCTCGATGGATAGTGTCCACCAGCTTATTCACTAGCAAATCAACCGTCTCCTGTTCAGACCAAGGCTCATTCTACAAGGAAGGTCGGTACTTCCCGGGCATTTTTCAACAATGTTTCTCCAGCGAGCATTTGCAGAGCTGCAATTTGGACTTCGCTGCATACTTTTTCCAGATTTTACAGACTGAATTTACAACACAAAGCCGACTCTCAATTCGGCAGAGTGGTTCTACAAACAGCTACTTCAGTTTAATTCAGTTTTTTCATGTATATAGTTCCCTCCCTATTTTTGGACGGCTTTGGGACATCCCCAGACATCCTGCACTGACAGATAGGGCCGACCGCATAAAGGAGATTTACTTACCGATAAATTCCTTTTGCGTAGGCCCGTACTGTCAGTGCAGCATCCCACCCTGTTTTTGCGGATGCCGCGGTTTTTCGTAACTTAGTAAGATATCAGTTCTCCACTCGCAGACTTTATAACAAACTGATGGGAGGAAGTGGAGAACGGGAAGAGGAGGAGCTCAAGAAAGAGTTACTGTTTGTCCTGCCTCCAGAGGGGAGAACATTAACCCCAGACGTCCTGCACTGACAGTACGGGCCTATGCAAAAGGAATTTATCGGTAAGTAAATCTCCTGTATATCCCTGCCCCCCAATAATATCTATTATATCCCTGTCAGACTGCCCCCAATAAAATCTATTATATGTCTGTATATCCCTGTCACACTGCCCCCCAATAATATCTATTATATGTCTGTATATCCCTGTCACACTGCCCCCCAATAATATCTATTATATCCCTGTCACACTGCGTGCACTCCAGGGTTTTACACGCCATGCACATGATGTCATCACGTCCATGGCATGAAATTTAAAGTATTTAAAGGGGCTTTGGGCTTGTGATCATTGCCCCGTTATTAGGTCTAACTTGTTAGTATCTGGGTGCGATTTCTGTCTTTTTTGATTCTGGTTTTGATCCTTTTGACTATTCTGAACTCTGCCGATACTGACCCTTGCCTGCCTGACTACTTTTTGAATGCTGCCTGTACCAACCCTGTCCGTTCTGACCTTGCTTGAACTCCGCCTGTACCGACCTGCCTGCCTGATCACGCCTTTGTCTACTCCCTGCACTGTTGTCTTCCATCCAAAACCTTGAAAATAAACGTGCCCCATTGCTCGTTCAGAACTCTTGTTTTGCTGCTCTTCAGTTAAGACCTGGCAGCATCTGCCACAGGCAGAAGATTAAGCCTTGACCAGGGTGCTTAGCATATATTATAGTATACGGTATTTATGCAAGAACCTTAGTACCTTTTCAGCATCTTAAAGTGAATTGAAAAGAAAACTGAATTTTGGCCCTATGTTTAATCCATAATATAAGCTGTAGAGATGGGTAAATAAAATGATCTCTGAAGGTTCTAAACAATGTCTGAAGTTGAACTATAACCCCACTAGTAAATATAAGACACATCTTAAATCTCTGTTGTCCTTTATCCAAACTTGAAAAAACCCTTTGGCAAACCAACACCCCTTTGAATATTTGATTTTGTTAGTAGAGCATAAAGAAAAGATAATCAAAAGGGCACAGAAAAAGGTTGAGCCATGCACACAAAAATGGAAAAATAAACACACTCACACTTGCACACACACATACATTTTGTATTGAACCAATGTGTAGGTATTTGGAGGTTTTATATCTCATAAAATATCACAGATTTTTACTACTTTTATTAGATAAGGTTGAAACACTTATATACACAAGTATTTAAGACATGTTTTGGGTCCATCCTACTTTCTGTCTGGAAAAGCCTGTGAAAGCATTCAGAATCACACACACTTATCTGTATACCCTGGGTGTCATTTAATTGAAAAAAAACTTTTCACAGCCCCATGGCCATGTGACCTGAGTCACATTGTCTGCTTAACATAGCCTGATGGGCATGTGGGAATAAACCCCCCCTATTGTAAAATATAAGGATATTATAAGTCTGGGCTGTAGGGATTTGTTGCTCTCACGGGACAATGTTAAAGCAAGGAATTTTTTACTGCCCCTAGAGTCTATTAATAATAAATACGTTAAATAATCTAAATAGATTTAACACAATATATGATTCAATAATATAATTAACCCCCCTATAAAATGAGTGCTACAATTAGCCATCACACACAAACTGTGAGCTACCAGCCATGCCAGTCAGCCACCCAAACTGTAAAAACAGGAACCTGTCATTTCCTTGCAGGACCTACACCCACAGAAAGCATATATTTTATCAATCAGCTAGTTTACCCTAAATAAACCCTGGTCCCAACTGAAAAGCATTTCCACTAGCTGTAAAAATATAATGTGCCACCCTAAAGCCATAAACCACCATCATACCATTGCTAACCCATGAGCAGGCCTTAGGGACTCTGTGACAGTTAGGCAAAAATGGCTCGAAAACACTTTGCCCCCATCACATCACCCTCTCCACACACTCTGCCAATAGTCCAGGAGGTCTCAGGAATGCCTTCTTATTGAGACCGAATAAAATCCTGACTTGGATGTATTCTCAAGCTAGCCTTGGTTACTATTACCCTGGCCTTGAGTTAGAGCCACCTGCTTGTGCCCTTCAGTTCCTTTATTTCGTAATTTTTATTGGGGTTTTTACTGCCAATAGCCCCCTTTTAATTAATGCATGCTAGTAATAATTCAGGCATTTTGATTCAGTCTAGTGTGTGCTTAAATCCTGCATATTTGCCACTTATAGTAAACAGGCCTTGCACTTGTAAAAAATAAAAAAAAATCATATTGTTTGCATTTCAATTAGACATAATATGAACAACCCACCAAAATCTGTTATTTATGCAAGAAATACAAATTAAACAGACATCAAATCTGTGCTTTGCGTGTTTTAAGTTTTTAGTGCAGAAATCCACCAGCTGTTCTGTGTGGCACGTTTATCTAATCTTGCGCTAATTTATTTATTTCCGAGTCAGAACATAATAACGTGTTAAACAAATTGTATGAAAAGACATTCGATCAAAGTGCAAATAGCTGCGTATCAAACATCCTACAATTAAGCTTTGCCTGATAGAATGTTTATTTCTATCCTATATGTAGATATTGCCACATGGCACCAGACAGGAAAGATTGTGTTTGTTGGAATATATACAATGTATTTACTGTTATCACTTAATTACTCCTTTTTTCCCAATGATCTCAAATAACAGTATGTTATTTTATTAACATTTATTTTATTAACAGTTACTTCAATAAAATAGTGTGCAGTGTGAATTCAAGTAAAAATTTTATTTTTCTGCTATTTTTATTGAAGTTATGCTAATGAAAAAGAGTGACAGTTACTTCTTGTACCACTTAAAGCAATCTTTCTATTTTATGGCATTCTGTTGAAATCTTGTTTTAAAAAATATAAATTAAGACTGTGGAGTATTAGTCAAAAACTGAAAAAGAGATTGCCATAATTTTATAATAGGGAAATTTCACCTCTCTTTATTTACTCATTTGGGATTTTTAGGAGCAAATTTATCAAAGGGTGAACTTTAATGTAGTTCCATGGGAATTGCATTGAAATTAATTTTAAATAATAAAACAAACATTCCAAATGATAATAAATAATATAGCATGTTCAAATGTACTGTGAAGCTGCATTTTTTTAATGCACAGCATCAGCCAAAATATCCTCCATCCATGCCTTTAAAGCCAACATTGGTGTTGTGTTCAGAAACTCCTGATATTCTTGGTCCTGATATTCAACCGTACTACAGGATTAGACACAAACTGTCCTTAGTAGATGGCTATGTTGTCCGTGGAGCTCATCGCTTACTAGTACCAGAGACCTTGCATGAAACGCTCATACAACTTGTCATCAAGGAATTATACGTACGAGAACTATACTGGTGCCCAGAAATGGATGCCAATATGGTAACTGCCATTCATTCTTGTGTTACTTGTCAGAATCATGACAAAACAGCTATCACACATACACCACCACTTGAGCCAATACCATTTCCTGATTCAGCATGGGAAAAACTTGCTATTTTCGGTCCTTTTACAGATGCTCCTGTAGACTGCAGATTTGCTATAACCTTGTCCTTGATAGACTATTACAGTAAATGGCCTCAAATTGCATTTGTTTCTCATACAACATCAGCTGCAGTAATAAGATTTCTATCTACAGTCTTCAGCAGAGAAAGAAATCCAATGGAGTTAATATCAAACAACGGACCACAGTTTGTCTCATCTGAGTTTGAATCCTTACTGAGAGAGAGGAATATTGTGTATTACCCACAAGCAAATGGAGAAATCGAGTGATTTAACAGAATTCTGAAAGAAGCACTACAGACAGCAAATCTTACTGGGAAATCTTGGAAAGTATGTACAACAGAGTTCCTACATAACTACAGAGCAACGCCCCATGCAACAACCCAATCATCTCCTGCTGAATTATTACATGGCAGACAGATGCGCACTAGGTTACATGGCGCAGACATCAAACTTCCACAAAATACTGTGCCTACAAAATCATCTACTGCTGATGTTGTGAAACGTCAACAAGCCAAATGCAAGATACTGACAGAAAACGTAGTGCAAGAGAAGTACACTTTCAGCCTGGATTTTTAGTCAGAATTAAGAAACCAGGAATACTGAAACAAGGACAATCTAAATTTACTACACCACTTGAAATGAGACACCAGCGAGGACCATACACATATGAACTATCTGATGGACACATATGGAATGCAAGTCGTCTTGCTCCTGTTAGATATGACTTTGGAGAAGCACCATTTGATGAAGGACATTTTCCTACTCCTGATGTCAACTGCAATAGGCCTGAAGAAAGTGAACCTATAAGGCGTAATGAGAGAATCAGAAAACTACCTGCATGGACCTAGGACTATGTGATGAAGACTATGTGAAGAATGTATATTATTGCTTTAAGGTGCATTGCTGTTGTTTAGTACATTTGCCAAAATGCTTTCCTACTATAGGGGGAATATATGGTGTTCATGCAAATGGCCTGTAGATGTCACTGTGCTCATACTTATACTGTGCACACTTCCTTGTAGCTTAAAAGTGAAAGTGAAAGCTTTCTGTAATGCCTGCATGACTCTGCTAATAAAGTACTGTTATACTCTCCTCATCCTCGGCTACCCAAAACATAACAATTGGTTTATGGGAAAGCTGCAATTTGCATTCCATTGGGTCAGACAATGAAGTTATAAAGACATGTAGGCTTGTATAAATGTATATCCTCCAATAAGTAGTTTGCGACCAAGGGGCCTACTTAGTTAAATGTATTATGAATTTGATGTTTGGGATTTTTTGTATTGTGTTTTTCATATGTATGATGTGGTAAGCAGGTTTATTCATATTTTTCTAGTGGGCATATTTGTATTTTTCTTATTTTTTCCTGAAAGTTTTTTATTTTTTAATTCAAAAAATATATACAGTACGTATATAAAATTCTATAAGTGATGAGTGAAACTACTCAGTGTGAGACCAAAGATTTGAAAGAAAAAAATTAAATCCCTACATTCTGACTACCTTATACAACAAATGCAAACAATTAACTACTGCTCGTTGATATGCTAGATTTATTTTTACAGGTTTAATTAATTGGTTTTATTTAATGGTTATCAAACCTATCCTTAAATGCAAATTTTACAAAAGTTAGTAACAACAGAGCTGTGCTGTACATCTGGCAAGTACGTTTGTACAAAGTTTAACCTTAGCTTGAAATTTATTTAAATACAGACCAAGGATGGAATAAGTAGACTGAATGGTATAGCCCATTCAGTGACAGATATATCTTGTAGATAGCAAATCTGCCCGTTTCACAAAATGCATTGAAGTCAACGAGCGTCCGAATAATTTTGACACGCAGTGAATTTTTGATGCAGTTTCACAAAAACATTTGTGTGCGGCAAAATGTGGAAATTCATGCCTGCCAAATTTATTCACCCATCACTACTTATTTAGTAGGCAATTATATAATAGGCAATTTGTTATTAATATCAGACTATTTCAGTAAGTATGCAGAAAATAGATAAATATAACATAATAAAATAGCCATTAAGTATATAATAAACACAAGTAAATTACAAAATAGCTGAGATGGGGTCCATTCTGCCATCGTAACTGCATTATTCTTTAAGAAAACATCTGAACCTTAGCTACAACTGACTGGCTACAAGTAATGAGGAAACAGAGCAAAATGGACCTTCATAGCATGAGTTACAATCTTATCATAACCCTGTGACAGAATCTCCGGTCATTAAAGATTATTTCTGTCGACTTGAATGTGTGCCCCTTTTTCTTTATAACCCTTTCTTCTTTTGCAAGCTTCATTTCGGATTGGTTACGGTTTTTCACCTTTTCTTCACACATTATGAAGGCCATAAATAAGCAGTACTAAAATTGCTAACCAATCAAAAACGGAATAGAGAAATGTCAAAGTACTACATCAAACCACTACCATTTAAGGTGTAGCCGTATATTCTTTTGACTTATGATGTTAAGGCTCCAGGACGATTTATGTTTAATCATGTGTAAAAAGACTACCAACCTTTGCTTTGTCACTGAAGTAGAACAATATCTAAACACATGCCTACAATCTGTTTTTATTTACAAAAATATATATTGTATATACTTAGATTAATTTGATGAAGACAATTGCATAGATGATAAAACAAATCAATACAAGCTGAAAATCAAATTTGTTAAAGGCGACATATAGGATAAAGGAAAAACCCCTAATTTTGTAGGCAGTTATGAGTAATATATAGTGTTGCTTTTACATGATGCTAAAAACTAATATTATCTTTAAAAATAGCCCCTTTATTGGAGCTCCCTATAGACGCAATTAACTCTTCATTTATTTTCTTAGCCTTCCGGATTGCTGATTTACAACATTTATTACAGTGTTTATATTCATTTAATGAATATAAACACTGTAATAAATGTTGTAAATCAGCAATCCGGAAGGCTAAGAAAATAAATGAAGAGTTAATTGCGGTGGAGGTGAAAACTAACCCTAAAAAGTTTTTTAAATATATTAATAGTAAAAAGATGCAGGTTGAGAGTGTTGCTCCATTAAATAATGGTACCAGTATGGTTGTAACAGATACAGATAAGGCAAATGTGTTAAATCAGTTCTTTTCTTCAGTGTATACAATAGAGGAGTCTGGGTTCACAGGCCCACTTAATAACTGCACGAATGGTTCAGCTCAATCTAATCAGTGGCTGACTCAGGATATGATTCAAAAAGCTTTAATACAAATTAATGTAAACAAGGCTCCAGGGCCTGATGGCATACACCCCCGGGTTCTAAGAGAGCTTAGTTCAGTTTTAGACCAGCCCTTATTTCTGATTTTCTCAGATTCACTGTCATCTGGTATGGTGCCTATGGATTGGAGAAAAGCTGATGTTATTCCAATATTTAAAAAGGGATTACGATCTCAGCCTGGCAATTATAGGCCAGTAAGCTTGACATCTGTGGTGGGCAAATTATTTGAAGGCTTGTTAAGGGATCACATTCAAAATTTTGTCCTAATGAATGGCATTATGAGCAACAATCAGCATGGCTTTATGAAGGATAGGTCATGTCAGACGAATTTGATTGCATTTTATGATGTGGTAAGTAAGATTCTGGATAGTGGGGGGGCAGTAGATGTGATCTATTTGGATTTCGCCAAAGCGTTTGATACTGTGCCCCACAAACGACTGCTTTCTAAACTAAGGTCTGTTGGGCTTAATGAAGTCGTTTGCACATGGATAGGAAACTGGCTACAGGATCGGGTACAGAGGGTGGTTGTTAATGGGACATTCTCTAATTGGAGTAAGGTTCTTAGTGGGGTCCCCCAGGGCTCAGTATTGGGTCCACTTTTATTTAACTTGTTCATTAATGACTTAGGGGAGGGTGTTGTAAGTAATGTATCAGTGTTTGCGGATGACACAAAATTATCCAGCCCAATTAATTCCATCCAGGATGTGGCATCATTGCAACATGATCTTGACAAACTGGCAATCTGGGCAGCTAAGTGGCAAATGAGATTCAATGTTGATAAATGTAAAGTCATGCACCTGGGATGTAAAAATATCCAAGCCACTTATACCCTTAATGGGACTGCACTAGGCAAATCCATTATGGAAAAGGACCTTGGAGTCCTTGTAGATGATAAACTTGGCTGTAGCAAGCAATGCCAGTCAGCAGCATCAAGGGCAAATAAGGTCTTGAGCTGTATTAAAAGGGGCATAGAGTCAAGGGAGGAGGGGGTCATTCTTCCACTGTATAGAGCACTTGTAAGGCCCCATCTAGAATATACCGTACAGTTTTGGTCTCCATCACTCAAACAGGACATTATTGTATTAGAGAGGGTACAGAGAAGGGCAACTAAGCTGGTAAAAGGTATTGAAAAATCTTAGCTATGAGGAAAGACTGGCCAAATTGGGGATGTTCACGCTGGAGAAGAGGCGCTTAAGGGGTGATATGATGACTATGTATAAATATATAAGGGGATCATATAATAATCTCTCTAATGCTTTATTTACCAGTAGGTCTTTCCAGCTGACACGAGGTCACCCATTCCGATTAGAAGAAAAGAGGTTCCGCCTAAATATTTGGAAGGGGTTTTTTACAGTGAGAGCTGTGAAGATGTGGAATTCTCTCCCTGAATCAGTTGTACAGGCTGATACATTAGATAGCTTTAAGAAGGGGTTGGATGGCTTTTTAGCAAGTAAGGGAATACAGGGTTATGGGAAATAGCTCATAGTCCAAGTTGATCCAGGGACTAGTCCGATTGCCATCTTGGAGTCAGGAAGGAATTTTTCCCCCTCTAAGGCAAATTGGAGAGGCTTCAGATGGGTTTTTTGCCTTCCTCTGGATCAACTGGCAGATAGGTAGTTAATAAAAAAAAACAAATAAATAAAAAAAAAGGTTGAACTCGATGGACATGTGTCTTTTTTCAACCTTACTTACTATGTTACTATGTTACTATGTTCACTGGTCTCTGTCCTGTTTCAAATAAGTGATGGGCATCTCTGAAAGGTCCCAACCAGAAGCACAGTAGGAGTTGGACAGCCAATCACAGCCCTGCAATCACACAAGCACAGACATGCTTTAATTCCCAATCAGTTCCAGCAAGCTGCTGATTGGTTCCTGATCTACGGTGCAGTGAGCTAAGTGCCGCCAGGTTCCCTGCACAGTATTCAGGGAGCAGGAGGTGGAAGAGAAGGAAGGCATTATTAGGGTTTTTGCTGAAATATTCAATAAATCAGCCTGAAACACTTTTTTTTTTAAGCACAATTCTTCTATAGCTAAATGAGTATAACGCACTGGTATGTTCTTATTTTTTACACAAAATGTCTCCTTTAAAGCCAGTGTTGTGCAGCAAGGGATTGCTTAACAGAAAGTAAAAACATTTTAGTAGCTTGCTACCTGCAGGTATAGAATTGGCAATGGTAAATCACAGAATTGGTCATATCATATGTGACAGCCGTTCAAATTAATTCTAACTAGTAACAAGCTTGTAGAATGAACCTGGAAAGCAAATGTATCATTGTACTGGTGAAGCTGCTACATAAACATCATAATTGGCTGCTCAGATCCCCATGTGTCCTGGAAGTTTGTCTTTGTGTATCATAACATCACCGAAGTATGCTTATAGGCATGATCTGTGTTCCTGATAGATTTCTGAGCTTGTGCAAAATAACTGATAAATAACAAGGTAACTACAGGATGAATGTTGAGGTAAAAACATTATGTTAAAGTCATAAAATTCAGCAGAAAACAAAATGACTTTTTACAGAGCAAAAGTAAAAATTATGTTAAAATTAGCGAATTCCTAGTTCTAAATTATAACCAATCGCCAATTAGTTCTGACCACTGATCTACTGTAGGTTAAGGTACAAAAATACAAGCATTGTCCAACGAGATCACACACCATGGTATAAAAGTTTAAAACATAGCGTTCATTTTGTCAGAATAAAAAGAGCCAAGGTAAGTTTAAATATACTAATCCATATGGAGATCTGTGCAACGTTTTGGGTGCTTGCTGCTCCCTTTCTCAAACTGGTTTCCATGCAGTACAAGGACTACAATTCCCAGAGGCTCGCTTTAGCCCTGTGGCTTCCCATGTGGTCGGGACGACGTCACCTTTGTGCGCAGCAGCGCGGCATAAATACACAGCGCTTGTGTGCAGGCGACGACAGCATCTAATTTCCCCACCATGGACATTTCAACAGTGGCCACCATTCATGAATTGGTTTGAGGAGGGACACGACTATACCGATGGACTGTTTGCCAGCCATTGTTTGGCCTGGTGGCAGTACGTCAATGACGTTTTCCTCCTATGGCGGGCAACTTGGCTTCCTTGCACGCCTTCCAGGATGCAATTAATGAAGCCCATGACGATATAAAATTCACTATGAATGCTAGTGTCAAGGCAGGTTTGCAACTAAAATATTTACCAAACCAACAGATCGCAACCAGTTACTATCATACAGAAGCTTTCATCCAGCAGTGGTGAAAAAATCCATTCCCACTAGTCAATTCACTAGGGTACATCGTATCACAAATGAGCCAGCCCAATTAGAACAGGATCTAGATAAAAAGAGAGGTAAAATATCAGATAGAGGTTACCCACAAGAAATCTTGGATACTAGCCTAACCAAAGACAGAGAGAATTTGAGGAGAACAACAAATAGAAACAAAACTGAAGATAGGCAGCACTTCGTTTTTGTTGGGCAATACCATTCACAAAGTGTCAAAGTGACAATTTTCGACATATTTTATGCAAGCATTGGCATCTGTTGAGGGATGCTTATCCCACAATTTCAGAATTTGAACAAAAGACTATGATGTCAGTTAGAAAGGGTTGTAATATAGGCGAAAAAGTTAGAAAATAACAACTTCACCAGACAATACACCTTTATGGGGCCTCCAAAGGAAGGTATGTTTCGATGTAGGGGATGTGCACAATGTCGTTTTGTTCTAACTGGAGCTACCTTTACCAATCCGACAACGAACAGGGAGTATAAAATTCGGGGTCATTATAGCTGTGATACTAGCTTTGCAGTGTATATGTTAGTATGCCCTTGTAATCTTGTATTTGTGGGTGAAATCACTCAAAAACTAAGAAATATATTTTCACAACACAGATCCACGGTCAATACTCGCAACAGTGTTCTATCAGTCTCTAAACATTGTATAAAAAAGGGACACACAGCGGAGGATTCAAAATTTAGAGTTATCCAACAGGTACCACAGCCTTGAAGGGGAGGTGACAGGGTACTCCTTTTGAAAAAGACAAAAGTTCAATGGATACATAGGTTAAAAACCCTCAGCCCATTGGGCCTGAACAAGGATTTTGACCTTCATCTATTTATTAATTAATTTTATCCCTCTGGGATGTTTATAACATTTGTCTATTCATGCATTCTGTATAAATGATCTTTATTCCTTCAAAGATGTTCATAATCATGCCAATATTATCAATATATGTTTTTGGCCATTCTTCTATTTATTATGTATTGAAACAATAATGTTTTACTTATTGAGCCCATTTCAAAAATGGTGGCCACTGTTGAAACATCCATGGTGGGGAAATTACGCCGGCATGACGGTGCGGCGCAACACTGACATCACCTGTGCACTAGTGATGCGTATTTACGCCGTGCTGCTGTGCACAAAGGTGACATCATCCCGACCACATGGGACGCCACAGGGCTTAAGCGAGCCTTTGGGAATTGTAGTCCTAGTACTGCATGGGAGAACAGCTTGAGAAAGGAAGCAGCAAGCACCCGAAACTTTGCACAGATCTCCATATGGATGAGTATATTTAAACTTACCTTGGCTGTTTTTATGCTGACAAAATAAACTCTATGTTTTAAACTTTTATAGCATGGTGTGCGATCTCGTTGGACAATGTACATATTTTTAGTGGAGTGACTCACCGCATTTTGAGATAACGCACCCAGTACACACAATTTAAAGTGCAATTGATTGCTAGGAAGTTAACCTAACACATTTTTAGTGGTTGCTCTGTTGGTTCCCTAGCAACTGGGTAGCTGGTTTTATTCCCTAGCAACCATGTTTCTAGGTTAAGTCCCTAGCAATTAAGTGCCCTTTAATTACATTTTGCAAATATTATGCTTTTGGTGTTGGATAGCTCCTGTTTGGGGTACTTTTTAAATTTTTTTTAATACCTTCATTTGGTTACCACTGCACTAATAATGCACTTATAATGTTTGTTAGGTTAGCTTCCTAGCAATCAGTTTAGTTTCCATCAGTGCAAAACCTTTATTCTCTTATTCATGTCTAGCCTCATGTCAGATTTCAAACTTAAATATAAAAAAAATCATTTTAAAAACTGCTTTCAATGCAGGATTCTACTGGAGGAGCAAAATTAAGGGGCATATTTATCAATGGTTGAATTTCGAATTGAAAAAACTTCAAAATTCTAATTGAAAAAGACCAACTGAAATGAAGTTGAAGTTTTTTTTGGTCAATTAGGTCCGTTTTCAATCGAATAGGTCCGTATTTGGTCAAATTCAAATTGTACGAATCAAAGAAATAGCGCATTAGATCGAATTTGTTTTGAAGTTTTCCCCCAAAAATCCTTTGATTTTTCCACCAATTGACTACAAATAGGTCCTAGGAGGTCCCCCATAGGCTAAAACAGCAATTCGGCAAGTTTTAGATGGCGAATGGTCGAAGTCGAATTTTAAAGAGACAGATAAATTTCAATATTCTAATTTTCAATTTTTTTCAAATTTAAATCAAATTTGGACTATTCTCTAGTCGAAGTACACAAAAATAGCTCAAAATTCTAATTTTTTCATTCAAAAATTCACCTTAACCTTTGATAAATTCGCCCTTAACTGATGCATTTTGTAAAAAACATGTTTTCCCATGACAGAATCCTTTTAAGCAAACTTGTATACACATTAGATACAGAATATAGCTTCATTTGGAAAACTCCTAATATGACAATAAGGGGCAGAATTGTCAAGTGTTGAATTTTGAGTTCATGGGAAACTCCCATAAACTACCATAAACTCAAAATTTGAAAAAAATTACTAATGTCTTAGATGGTGAATAGTCGAATTTGAATTCTTAAAGGGACAGTACATGATAAATTTAGAAATCCTAATCCGATTTTTTTGTAGATTCTAATCGAATTTGGACTATTCGAAGAAATTTCACGAAAATAAACTCAAAATTCAAATTTCTAAAATTCAAATTTTCAATTCATCCCTTGATAAATCTTCCCCTAACTGTAGCTTAGCATAGTTCCATATATATTTAAATATCCATTTTATGTAGTTACACCATATGACATATGGCCTTTTATATGGCCCATTTATTAATTACTGAGCATCAGGCTTGGGATAATTAAGTAAAAAATGATAGTATTCCCTTTCATAACCCCATAGGGAGGGAGCGGGAGAGGCATGATGGCTTTGTTTCCAGTCCTCCTGCCTGTTGGACACTGGACTGGTAATCTGAACCTACGGTCCTGCCCCAATTCCCTAGCCTAGAAAACTATCCATTCAATAATCAGCAACAAGAAGGTGGAAACATATTGGCAGGCTTCCTAACCTTGTAGCAATTGAATGAAATCAGCACTCACCAATGTTTTCAGATTCAAAAAACAGGTACACAATATTCGGTGTCCACTCCAACCGAGCTACAACCAGACAAAGATTAGCCCGGCACCATCCACAATTTCACTTTAAATTTAAAAAGCCTTTATTCACTTCATATGGCTCTAGATATCTGACAGGCCTCCCAACCTTGTCAGACCCTGACTACCTACAATCTTCCATGGGTCATTGGCGCTCTGTAGTACAGTGGATCTTCTTGTTACTTATAAGAATGCCTGCTGTTTTAGATGTGGGTTGTTATTATGTGCGATATAATGTATTTTATATATTTTCACTTCAATATATTTTCAGTGTGTATTTTCTTGGCCCTGTATACTTTAAGCCTGTATGTAATCTGTATTTGATTAGCTGTTTAACTTGTGTTGAAGGGCAAGTGGTGCAGCCATATTGTAGGTGGCCCAGAAAACATTTTAGGTTAGGCGATTTAGCTAATTAAAAGCTGGCTTCTCTAAGATGTGGTATGTGCCATCCCAGCTATTGTAGAAGTCTGGGTACATTCATCTAGAGCCCTCAAATGATTTGGTAAGTACAAATGCAGACTTTATTTTAGCTAACAAAATATTCCAAAAAGTCAATAGCCAACATTGTAATGCGCAAATATGTTCCATTAGAGCAACCTGTTGCAACCAATCCTAATTGGTTACAAAATTATTATTATTTGGTAACAACATTATTATAGAAGACCTCCGATAGTATCATTTGCTTTCAATATTTTTAATATTGATTAATATTAAGAGTTGGGACTTCAAAAAAATGTGAACTTCAAATACCAAAAATCATTAAAATAGTAAAGTCTCAGTAGGTAGTTAACATTTCCTTTTTTAAAGTGCATATAAATAAATGGACATTCTAATCCTAAGGCAGAGCTAAAATACAAATAAATCCTGTATGTAAAGGCTACATTTTCCACTTGTTATTCCTTTTGGGACTTGTGCATTGTTTATGATATCGGTGAAGGTAATTAAAGCCTCTGTTGCATATGTAAAAGGTGACTCACATGATAAGTTGCTGACAGATCAAAAAACATTCAGTTTAAAACCAGGCAGTTAAAACCTTAAGTAACAAACTGATTCATGTGTCAATGGTCATTTGTTATATATTACACTTTCTTGTACCTACTCTGAATATATGACCACAATTATTCATGACTATTTAGCGGTGATAAGAAAACAAGTCACAAGAGAAGGTTTTAAAGAAGTAACAAATAGGGCAGATTTATTCTATGGTGTAAAAAACGGTGGAATAATTCGTCAGGCATTGTGTAAAAAAAAAGATGTAAAAATTACGTATTTTTTTACTTGCTTTTTCTTTGAGCAACTTCAACTTACGTACAAAGGTCTAAAACAATGTAAAACAACATGCCGTAAAATAAAAAAACACACCTTGATAAATTCGTCACTAATTTTACACAGCCTTTTACACTGTTTTTCAGCGAATTTCATTTTACACAGCATAATAATTAGGCTCCTTAATGTTGTGTCTGTTTTGAGGTCTGTAGTTTCTGGGAGATGCTTGGTTCAAATGTTCTTGAATTAACTATATTAATGACTTATCTACAGCACAGATCAGTCTTTGGTGTTGGTATAAAAACTATTGCATTAAAAACATTTTAAAAATAATATTTTCTGCATAATTTCATTTTTATTAATACATGAATGTTTTGATTCAGAGCTATAACACCGCTTGAAACCCTAACCCTGACATTTGAACATTTGCTTGCAGTGTGGGAGCTAGAAAATATAGACCCTAATACAAGAGTTTTGTATACTGGAAGTTAAAATGAACCTAAATGACTCCAGACTACCTTACTTATGCTATGTATACGAGAAAGATGGTGATACACACAATAGATAAGATAGGATTTGCTTTTAACAGATTGCAGCAATGACAAACTCTACAAAACATTAATAAATAAAGTCCTTTGGAGCCAACTTTGCCTTAACCCCAAAGATACATTGTTTATTATAGCAGTGTATGTTTATTATTTAGTATTACAAGGACCACTAAGCTATGACATTTGTTTGTTAAATTGTGGTTAATGTGGGGGAATACCTACAGTATATTGATAGTTGCTTTAGATTAACCATGCCTGCCACTTCCCACCCCCATGACTTAAAATCATACACCAATGGTTTTTACTTCAAGGCCATGATAGCATTCTATAATGGAATTATTATACTACAATGGGGCTAAGTGAGTAGTTAAAGGGGACCCTTCACCTAAAAAAAATATTCAAAATCCAATTTAATCATGCTAGTCAAGCAAAATTAACTTTAATTACAAGGTATAAATTATTTGAATCTTGTTTCCATCTTGTTTCATATTATAGCAAGCCGGAAGGAGCCATTTTGTGGACACTGTTATTAAGGCAAGCCTTGCATCATCTCAGAATTCTGTTTGTGCACCAGAATGGGGGACCCAATGTCCATGCCCTGGCTGGCTACACGATTAAACAGTGAAGAAAATGGGGGAATGTGTGAGGAGCAGTGACATCTAGGAAGTGCTGAATCGAAAGTGAAAGTAATTGCTTGCCCCGCCTCTATGCCATTGGGATAGAGGAGGGGCAGCCAATATTTGATTGACAGCTGAGATTTTTAAATGAGTTTACAACAGCAATGACTGCTTTAATAAAAAAAAGAATTTGGATTTCATGTTTAATTAGAAAAGGACACTTATAATACAGCTTTTTGGGTCTGGGTGACAGGTCCACTTTAAGGAAGATTTTGCCAGAAGATTAAGGAGGTTAATTATCAAAGTACGAATGCCAAAAACTCAAAAAAAAATTGGAATTTATTAAACCTTGAGGGCAGGGATGGGCGAATTTGACCAGTTTCGTTTCGCCAAAAATTCGCCGCCGGCGAAATGTCGCAGACGCCCATTAAAGTCTATGGGCGTCAAAAAAAATTTGTCGCGCGGCGAAATTATTTTGTCGCGCAATTTTTTTTTTTGACGCACGTCTCCATGCAAGTCTATGGGCGTCATTTTTTCGGCGAAACGAGGCGAAAAAATTCGTCCATTCCTACTTGAGGGTGTTAAAAGTTAGAATAAAAAAGTACTCCAACTCAGACCTGCCGAGTTGATGTAGAAGTCAATGGGAAAAGTCCCGAAGATATCTTGATCTGCACTGGGTTTCGTGCAATAATCCGAATATTCTGTGGTTTTTGGGCAAAAATCTGAAAAATCCGTACAATTCAAATGTTTTCACAATTTTATTGAGTTTTTTCCCCGCACAGGAAATTTTGAGAAAAATGTATTGACAAATAAAGGAGAAAAATCTGTGCAGATTTGGTCTGAATATTTTGCAGAAAATTCTCAGAAATTTTCAGATTTTAATAAATAATTCCCTGAAGGTAAGACAACGGAAAAGGGCTGATTTATCACAATTTGAGTTTGTTGGGTTTTTTTTTCGACAATTAGAGGAAAAAAATAGAAGAAAAAATGAAAATGTGAATATACTTGAGAATATTCTTCGGAACCTTGAATTGTTGGTATTTATTATAAAAAAGAGAACCTAAAAATTTGCCAGATAAAACATCGCCAAGTAAAAGATAGTGAGGATCAATAAAAATCAATGGGAATTATTTACTTAGTTTCCCAGTTCATTAAAACATTTTAGTTTAAAACATTTCGAATTTCAAGCTATTTTTGTGTACTTTGACAAGGGAATAGTCCAAATTCAATCTGAATTTTAAAAAAAATCTAAATATATCATGTACTGACTCTTTAAAAATTTGACTTCGACCATTTGCCATCTAAAACCTGCCAAATTGCTGTTTTATCCTATGGGGGACCTCCTAGAACCCATTTGGAGTCAATTGGTGGACTTCGAAAAAATCTAAGGTTTTTTTGTGAAAAACTTTGAATTGAATTTGATCAAATGCGCTATTCATTCGATTCGTATGATTCGAATTCGCCCGAAAACTGACCTATTTGATCGAAAATGGACCTATTCGATAAAAAAAAAACGTAATTTCGGTTTATCTTTTTGAATTCGAATTTCTACGTTTTTTAATTTCAAATATCGACCCTTGATAAATATGCCCCTACGTGTTAAAGCCTCATTGAAAATGAATGGAACAATGTGATTTACACTGGCATGCAATGTTTTTTTCTGTGAAAAACAACCGTGCATGGGAATATTCAGTCTCATTGTTTTGTTAAATAAGCTCATGTTTAAAAAAAAGTTACACAAGTTTTGTTGCAGGTTTTTTTTTTGCTGCATGCATTTTTTCCCCCTACATCAAAAATTTGTAAATAGGCCTGAAAGTGTTATAAAGAATATAGGGCTAATTTACAGACAGCAGGGTGGGTTGCGAAGTGCAGAAAACAGGAGCAAGCCATAATTGGGGTTATATAATAAAAGGTACTATTATGTTTGCCCAGGGGCAGTATCCCTTATCAGCAGGTAGAATTTACTGGTCATCTGTTTAAAAGCACACATCTTTTTGGTTGTTATGAGTTACTGCTCCTGGGCAAACTACATGCCTTTTTTTCTTTACCTATAGGGGGAATACAGGGGCAAATTTACTTATGGTCAAATATCGAGGGTTAATTAACCCTCGATATTCGACTGCCGAAATGAAATCCTTCGACTTCGAATATCGAAGTCAAAGGATTTAGAGCATTCCCTACGATCATACGATCGAAGGAAAATCGTTCGAATGATTAAATCCTTCGAATTCGACTTTGAATCGTTCGAAATCATAGTCAAAGTCGTAGTCGAAGGTCGAAGTAGCCAAAAAAATCATTCAAAATTCAAAGTTTTTTTTATTCTACTCCTTCACTCAAACTAAGTAAATGGGCCCCACAGTATTGCCTGTGTTCAGCAGGTGGTAACTATAGGGCTGCCTTGCTTCTGCCACCACTGCTCACCGCATCAAATTTTTTATTCGATATGCAAAGCACACCTGGGGTGCAATTGCTTCTTGAATGATCACTATGGGTCACTGCTAAAAAATAAACATCCCTGCTTTGGATACGCAATACAGAATCCTGACTCCTGAATCCTGTCTGTCACATTTACAGTAGATACAGTACTGTGTGTTTATTACACAATATATATTTTTATTTAAAAGGCTTACAGACATAGAATGATGATATAAGAGTTTTTTTTACTATAGCACAGACCTATGATATTTGAAATCCTAATTACAACTCCGAGATGGACACGTATATGAAAGAAAACGGAAGTATCTTGTTCTCTATAGATAGTACTGGATCTGACTTGTTGCAGATATCAAATGAAACACTTCCTTACAATAAAGTACTTGCTTTGACAAATGAAGAAGGATGTAAATTGGGGGTATTTTTTGCCTGTGGTGTCCTGGTTCCCACTGCTGTGAATGATAATTGGAAATTGTTAGATTCAATGCTTCAGACAATCTGTCATGAGGTTTTTTTCCCTTTCCTTGAACGCACTTAGAGCCGTGGAAGAAAAATAAGCACTTCACGTACAAAACCTTTCTCTGAACTTGCTACATAAAACAGAGCGATATTTAATGAGAATAATAAATAGAAAAATTGTACTTTAACAGAGATGTTGAAGGTAAGTGATGTTTAAAATACCTATAGTAACCTTTGTGCTCACACAAGCAGAATATCATTTTAAAGGTTTTACAACCAGAAGTGTTTTTTGACAGCTATAAAAGTGCCACTAAGAACGATTCAGAGTGAGTATTTCACAAAAAGGAAATGGTGACTTGCTGTAACGTAAAACGACAACGCAAATTAAGTTTGTACCAAATAGTGTGAGGAGCCCATGTTTTTTTTAAAATACCCATAAAAATCTATCAGGGATTATATGCAGTAGTTATCAAGGCCTGAGACAGCATTTCACTCATGCACCAAGCTCGGAGCTATATAATGTGGAACTGTATAAAACTGATGTATTTTAGTCACTCGGCTCATTTCTTGTATTAATCGTTATTTAGTGCAGTTTGAGTGATTAGTGCACATAAAATGAAATACCAGTATTATTTAAGTTAGGGATTCACACCCTAAGTCTGTTAGTGAGTACTGGAACCCATAGCTCAGTTGCAGACATGAGGTACAGGCAGTTGTCAACCTCAGAAATATTTTTTTTATTAAGAATAAAGGTTTTCTTATACTGTTCCATCTGATTAAACTAATCTCACCAACATCTCATCTATTCAACATCTCCAAATCACCCTGGTTAATGGACAGGGGTGTTCATGGTATTAAAGCCGCCTGTGGCGGCATTTGGGATGCGGCCCCTTGCCCCCCATGCTTACCTTCACATCGCTGGCAGGGGGCTAGAGGCCACATCTCTAGTGCAGAAAGCCAGTTTAATAATTTGGCTCTTAATTTTACCATGAGTGACTTTTTGCCACCTCTGGTAACTTCTGGGAAACTCTCACTTTGCAAAACAAGTCATTGTAGGGAAGCGCAGAAATGGATACTATGGTGTAGTACCCTTAAATTTGTATATTAAAGTGGCAAGTGCAAAGTAAAATTTGTTTAAACAGTGCCATATGCTGTAGACCACCCACCAATAGCTCGTGAGCATCATGTTGCTCTCCAACCCCTTGGATGTTGCTCCCAGTGGCCACAAAGCAGGTGCTTATTTTTGAATTCCAGGCTTGGAGACAAGTTTTGATTGCATAAAAACCAGATGTACTGCCAAACAGAGACTCCTTTAGGCTGACAGTCCACATAGGGGCCATTAATAGCCAATCACAGCCCTTATTTGGCATTACCCAGGAACTTGTTTCATGTTTGTGTTGCTCCCCAACTCTTTTTACATCTCAATGTTGCTCACAGATGAAAAAGGTTGGGGGCCCCTGCTGTAGACCCTTCAGGTAAGTTAGACCAAAGATGGTTAATCATGCCAGCTGATGAAATTGTTTACTCAGATTTTCAAAGTATGTTCACATCAAACAAACTGGTGCTGACTCCAAGGTGTCCTCGAGTATTCACACAATGTTCATAAAAAGAAGAAATATATGATAGTGCAGACGTATTTATTTAAAATTGTGCCCCAGCAACTGGGTATACATGAAATTGAGAACATTGTACAATTATGCCACGCTTCTGAAGAAAATCTGGTGAGTAGGCAATTTCATCAGAGGTGGGCTGATTTACCATCCTTGGTCTAACTTACCTGAAGGGTCTACAGCACACGGCACTTTTTAAACAAATTTCACATAATTAACACAGCACAGTGTGTTGCACTTGTCACTTTAATATGCAAATTTAAGGTTACTGCACCATAGTATCCATTTTTGCACTTCCCTACAGAGATTTGTTTTGCATTGGAGAGTCCAGCAGAATGGAACAGTGAAGGGCAGCTGCAATCAAGATTCTTTACAATTTAAGCACCGAATAAACTTTGTTTGTATTAAAATTCTTACTTTGTCTCATGGCAGAAACACCCTCACAAGGATTTTTCATAATAAAAGGATTTTTTTCATTTCATAAGCAAGTTGTAACATATGGTATCCCAAAACCTATGGCAAACCCCAAGGTCCTGATCTCGGATGCCTATAGCAGCCGCCTTTGGCTTTGGGAAGAGCCAGCGCAGATGAACTTAACGGGAAAGGACCAAGGGGGAAGCTCTGGGCAGGCAAAGGAACCCTAACGTATACAGAAAAGAACAAGGAGCGTGGTCAAGGGACAGGCCGGGTCAATACCAAACAGACAATACGGTACCAAATCAGGAAGCAAAAGCGTAATTGAGGTCACAGGCCAGGATTCGTGGTACAGTAATGAGATCCAATAGAATAGCCAAAGAAGAGGCAGAGGTCGGTACAGGCAGTAGAACAGCAAGGGTCAAGGTCAGGCAGTGGTCAATAAACAACATCAAACAATATAACACACCCAGGAAATATGGAACATAAACCTATACTGGACAATACGTCAGAGCAAAGTAGGGGGTTTGATAGCCAGACTAGTGGCTTACACTGATCACCTGTGGCCAGATTAGCAAAAGGTGAAACAAGCCTTGCCTATTTGCAATTACAAGCATAGCCTTAAATGGGACCCATCACCCAAAAAAAAATCCTATTTTATCACATTAGTCAAGCAAAATTATCTTAAATTACACTATATAAATTATTTAAATCATGTTTCTTTCAGTCTGGGAATTCATAATTATAGCAAGCAGGTAGGAGCTATTTTGTGGACACTGTTATTAAGACAAGTCTTGTATCATCTCAGAATCTTGTTTGTGCACCAGAATGGGGGACCTGATGTCCATCCCCATGCCCTGGCTACACAATTAAATAGTAAAGAGAATGGGGGAATGTGGGGAGAGCAGTGACATCTAGGAAGTGCTGAAAGGAAAGTGAAACTAATTGCCTGCCCTGCCTCTATGCCCATGGCATAGAGGAGGGGCAGACAATATTTGATTGACAGCTGAGATTTTTAAGTGAGCTTACAACATCTATGAATGTATTAATAAAAAATAGAAATTGGATTTCATGTTCAATTAGAAAAGGACTTTTATTATACAGTTTTGTGTGTCTGGGTGACAGGTCCACTTTAAGAGTGAACCAGGGCCTTATCTGTCTGCTCACATAGTGCAGCAGTAATGCAGACAGCACAGAAACATCAAGTCCCTGGTTCAACTCCTAGTGCAAAGTCAATGTTATGGATGTGCTTGCTGAACTACTAAATGGCACCCAGGCAGATGGTGGGTTTGTGTGTGCCCTCCATTACTATGGTGTAACTCTAAAAGTTAATAGCTGTTGTTAGGTGGATCTTTTTGACATGGATCATAGTTATTTTTGGCTCAAATAAAGAGCAGCTGACTCTGAAGATCCATGAAGAGACAAGTAGGGATCATTCATGATCTCTGGGGGTGCAAGAGCAGGCGGTAAGGACAAGGCCACAATGTGGCCTGTGCCTCTTGCCACCTTGTACCTTGCTAGTCTAAATGATGTGTATGGTAGAGGGTGGGTAGGGGTGAGCTTATGTGCCTCTTCCCACCTGCCTCTTTTGAATCAAGTGCAGCCTAACACAGTCCATGGTTATTTGCACAATGTCTCACTCAATGAGCAAAATGCAAAAATTGTCTTCTTTGCACTTTCCACACTGCATGGGGCATTGTGAGCCCTAGTATAAAAAAATGTAGTTGCCAATAATTTTGTTAAGAAATCTCAAAACACAATAATTATTCTGAATACTGGAACATAGAATAGAATGATTTTAGTTTTCCGATGGCAGCAGATGTAAATTTAGATTTAAAAATGTATATGACAGCTAAAACTCTGGCAGTTTCTTTTTGTCAATTTATTGTAATGCAGTTGTTGATTAGAGCAAATCTTCATCCCAAACTGTGTAATTCGACAATACATACATGGCTGCTCTTTGCAAGGTAATTTAATGAAAAAGTAAAATCCTTCTTAGGCATATTCTGTTAGAAATGAGCAATATATTCAGCATGGTTGTCGTAAATAATGCAACTCATTTGAAAATGCAAATGACATTCACAAACAATAATTAGGAGAATTTTTTCTGCTACCTTTGTTATTTATTCAATGCTCCTGGCAAACAATCTCAATTTTATGGGAAGGTTCAAAGCTCTGGAAAAAAATTCTCATTAAACTATGCCAACAGTTTGAAGTGCTTAGCAATTTGAGATTCTTTTCTGCTCATAAAGACTAGAATGCTTCTATCTGTGTTACCAATGTAATGATGCTGATAGCACAAAAGATTAGTGTAAAAATGTGACTTACTTGGCTTGAGAAGATACTTTTCATTTCTAGTTGTGTATGATTTATATGTGACTTTAGCCAAAATGTCTTGAGGACAATGCATATAAAATTATGTTTTTAAAACATGCATGTGGTTCAAGAAAAGACACGGATATAACAGCAAAGTGTGAAGAGGGGCAACATGACCCAGACTTAAAACTGTAAAAGGGGAGATTTTTGTTGGGGCGTTGGAGTAGGTGGCAATCTTTGCCGTAGGTTAGGTCAAATTTGTCACCATTTTCAGTTAGGTAGCTAAAAGTTTCTCTACCACCCTCCCTAGGTTGGGGTAGATTTTGCTGTTTTAGTTTGTGTAGTAGGACCTCCTTATTTATAGTAGTCGTTAAAGCAACGTGGCAGGAACCCTTGTCAGTCTTGTCAGCCTTGTCTATTTTGGCAGATGGTTCAATCCCTAAGGTTGGTGACCATTATTGTGGATGAAGTTAACTAAGATAATCAGTAAGTGATGGCAGGCGACAGTTAACGTGGAGACTCTACAATAATTCCGGAGTGGCAACATACCCTCTCTAGAGGATACTGCTTCTGGTTATGCATTTTTTACAATGTTCAATGTTGCTGTTAAAAATTGGGAAAAGTGATATGGATGGATTTTACATTACATTAATATGGACTGTATTGTTTGTAACTTTAATAAAGCTGTGGCTTTTTTAAACACATCATACATTTTACATTTTATACAGTGGAGGAAGCATGAAGAATTAACAACATTCACATTTATGCATTGGGCATGTATATTGTACTGTATATTGTCAATTGGGATTTAGCAGTTAGGAGCATGATTTGCAGTTAAATTATATGTTTCTGTAAAGTATATTGGTGGC
Organism: Xenopus petersii; assembly: GCA_038501925.1. Taxonomy (NCBI): domain Eukaryota; kingdom Metazoa; phylum Chordata; class Amphibia; order Anura; family Pipidae; genus Xenopus; species Xenopus petersii. The sequence continues at coordinate 47,842,187 of CM076686.1, read as the reverse complement.
TTTCAATTGCAAAGCAGAAAAAAAACAACAGTTTTAATGTCCAACTTTGTAACAAAATTCAAAAGTTTATGCGGCCAAAATTAACATTTTGGAGTGAAGCAAGAGTGACAAGGAGGGGCGCAGGTGATCATATATTTTCTAACATCTATTAATGTCATATTCAGAACTCATAATGCTATTCTATACTGGATTATGTACCAATTCTACTGGTATCTGTACCTGTAACTGCACAGTGCAATGGACAGCTACTATATATAGGGCAGTTGCTACAGTTTCAGAACCATCTGCTTTGTCATGTGTCTGATGCTTTGCTGTTTGTGTTGGCCACATTCTGAAGCAGTAAATGAACTTGGCATTGTGTTTTATTTTGACATCTTGAAACTCATTCGCTTTACTTGGATTTTGATGCCTCTGTGTCGACACCATTTTTACAGTTTAGGACCTGTCTGCCCCAATTTCATTATATGCTTCAGACCTTGTTAATATAAGTTGTGTTTGCCTAATAAATCATATGCACTTGGCTCTAACTGTTTGGTGATTTTCAGCTTGGGCTCTGTTTTGATTCTTTATTGTTTGCATGTGTTGATTGAACGTTGCTAGCTTACAACCCATCTGTATTGTTTTCATTTCATTAGGCTGGAGCCCATATTCTTCATTCAGAATCAATGCAAATGGTCTAGACTTTCTGGAACTATAATCTCGTAGTTATATGTATTAAAAATAATAGATACATATTCTGTTTATCTTAAAAGCTTGTGTATATTATTCACTACATATGGTTCCCCAACACAATCACCTTAAGAGCATGTGCAGTTATGAAATAATTCCATAAAAGCATGGACAGGAGACAAATAATTTTATTCTTCATGATGTGGTGTAGTAGTTTGTTTTGTCTCTCAAAGCAAATATTCATCATAAATTTGTTTCCAAAACATATTTGCATGCATTCTAAGGTTGAGAATAGTAAATGAGTTCAGTAGTCAAAGTTTCTTCTATAGTCCCATCTGTTTTAACAGCACTCTGCTATCACATCAAACAAATTATACAAGCCATACAATGTCTTCAAGTTCTATTCTCCATGACTAATAAAATGTTTATCACAGTGTCACATTTGGCACCCTAAATCCACAACTAATGCTAAGCTCCCTGGTCTCGGCTCTTGCTTCTGCCTTTATCAGCCGCCTTTTACCTTGGGTGGAGCCCTCAGCTAATTGGATGCCGCCAGGTCTTACTAAGAGAGAAGCAGAGCGAAAGGTTCTGGACGAGCAAAGGGGCATGATCGTTTCACAAGGATACTGGAAATGGAAGATCACACAACTTGGAAGAAAGGCCAAATAACACAACATGGAACAGGCAGGCCGGGCAGCACAAGCAGAGCATAAAATAAACAGACAGGCTGGAATCAGGATTGGAGAGCATAGAATAGTCAGACAGGCCGGAATCAGGATTGGAGAACGTAGAGTAAACACGGAGGCAAAGGTCAGGATACAGAGTTCAGAATAGTCAGGCTAGGCAAGGGTCAATAAGAAGATCAATCTATTTCACATAGCAATAGCACCACAGTTTGAATTACACGCCAAGCACAATGATGTCATCACGCCGGTGTGTAAAATCAGGTAGTGCGTGTCACGCTCGCCATAGGGAAGTCGGCATAGGAACAACATGGCAGCACACCCACTATACCACCAGGGTCTTTACACACAGTAGACATAAAATGTAGTCTGAAAGAGTCATCTATTTTAAAGGCAGCAACAAATATGTAATATAGAAATTGATCAACTGTTGTAAACATACAGTAGATAATATGATCAGTTATGTTCTGTAAGCAATTCCACAAAAGCTAGACAGGTAATGTAACAGAAAGAGGCCATAGGTCAAAGCAGCTACTACTCTTCTTGATTTACTTCAGTGTAAGTATATATGTAATAAACAGCAGCCACTAACCCCTAAAAAACATAATAAAGCATCAAAGAGAGTTTGTATTGTATTATTAAAGTGGGAGTCACCTGTTCCAAATCAGTACTGAGATGAGGGGAGCTAAAATGCAGTTTAGACATATTGACTTCTACCTGCCATTGACCCATTTCACTTGAAAATTACTGGTCTCTCCACATAGTCTCTCGCCCCATAATCTCTATCATTCTAGAATCTTAAATAATTACCCTTGACTGTCAGGCTGTCCTTTGTAATGTAAAATACACTTCAAACATAGGTTTCACAGTCACTGGCTACAGATGAGTTTTCTAAAACCCTTTAACTTTTAAAGCACAGTAGCAGCCAAGTAACAGTACTATTTGTTAAGGACCTGGGGTTTTCCAGATAAGGGCTCTTTCCATAATTTGTATCACCATACTTTGTATACTATAAAAAAAATCAATAAGGATCAATTATTTAAAAATGGTGTCTATGGGTTCCATAATTCAGAACTTCCTGGATAATGAGCTTTCAGATAACAAATCCCATACCAGTAGTCAGTGGCAGACTGTCTCATTGCTGCTCAATCTGTAGAATCATGTTTATCCATTGCAACTCACATAACATTTAAGTTGCTTTTTTTTACATTAGCCCATCTGAATATGCTTTTGTCAAAAAGGGGTTATTTTAAAACACCTGTGTAGTCAAACAGAAATACACACACTTTTAAGGCTACTGTATATAGGCACTATGTAGTTGCATTTTAATAATCAGTATTATGTCATGGATCAGTGCTCAGAATGAACTAGCCTTCAGCATCAGCTCACAAATGAAATAATAATAATGAATGGATTAGATTAATAATGAATCGGAAGAACAGATGAAATTGGATTGGAGGATATGCCAGTTTGTTTATGATAAGCTAGTGCATAGTAAAGCATTGCCCTTAAAATAATTTAAGTCATAAAAACAGAGAAGTCCCTTTGTTGGTCTGGACATTGCTACATTGTAGTATTTCAAGTCATGACACTGTGGTCTCCTCAGGGTAAATTGCTTGACACTGTTGCAAACACTCAAAACAGAGGCACACATACAGTAATTCAATCCAATATAAATGTACTGTAGCAGTGTATGTAAGGAGTTAAGTCACCCCAAGAAAACAAAATACAGAAAATAAGTCTTAAATCTGTCTGACTTTACCTAATTCACAGGTGATTTCCCTGTCTACCATAGATTGAAGGCCTATTGATCTCCCCCATCCATTGTCTCACTCTTTACACTGAAAACTCAGCTCCTTTTATTGGGAACCAATACTCAAACTACATGCTGCCTGGCTTGGAAACCAGTCAACTGGAATGAAGAATTTACTGACACTCCCCATTAACTTCAGGACCATGTAAACCAGTCTTTTTTTCAGAAGCTGATCTTTGGGATTAAAAACAACACATTTGTTCTACCGACTGCAGAACTAATACTTCCTGAAGTTACAACATTTAGGACCTGGGTGACATAAAAACCCCAACAATCTGTTCCCCAGAGTTTTCCTTACATGTTATAATGATACATTTCTAACCTTCTTTACTAGCTGAGCTTGTTGCTAACCAATTGGGATCCATGCCCCCATTTTAAAACAATGCATTTTTTACTATTACTTTGTGAATGAATGTACCTGTAGTTACAAAATGGATAAAAACTTTTGTGATGTTCAGTAAAAAGCTAGCTAATATATTCAATAATATTATCACTATTGAAATGTTTATTTTCTGTTTCAAAAACTTTCTAAAGTGCAGCAAAGTTATACAGGGTATTGTCTTTTTTTTATATAACTACACTATTCCTCTGACATAGAAGTGAAATGACATGTAAACCAATTAAAGCACATTTTCTTGGTTTTAAATGTTGCTTAGCAAGTTTATGAAACAAATGGAAAAGTTTGTGTTAAATTACTGTAAAACAGGTTATTTACATTCGAGGATGTACAGTATACAATGCAAGACCCTGTGTGCACAATGCAAAAAAGACTGCAGTGAGACTTTGTTTGTACTTTGCACAATATCTCTTGCATTGAGTAAGTTGCCGAGGGTCCTCTGCTCATTTTCGAAGCACAGAGACCTGTGGCCGACCCTGTGAATGAAGTGAAGTCTGCCTTAGGCAGATTGGTCTAAGAGGGGCAGGCAGGCATGGCACATTGGTGCTCCCTCCTGCTCTCTTACTCCCACAGTCACTGTAGAGAGCAGCTAACCCAGTGGTGCATGTGCTTCTTATATGAACACTAAGAGGTGAACTCTTGCACCCATTTTCTCTAACACTTGTGACCCCAAAGTTCAGTAAATTACCCCTTTTATCGTTAAAATCCCCCTCCCCTTTGAATGCAGAAATTGTCCGGCTCCATAATACCCCAATGCAACATGTCAATGACTTCCTACTCCATGTGTGCTGCCAATTTTCCTTTTTACAATTTTGGTCTTGCCTTGTACATTTGTGCTGTACCAGCTCATTCTATAGAATGAGATGGAACAGTGAGACCAAATTAAATCTTTTTTATTTTTAAGAGTAGATGGTAGCTGGGCAAACAGAGATGTGTATGCAGAACAAATAGTGTAGATAGATAGAAGGACAGTTCCCATCAATATGGCATTGCTAAATGCATAAATACTTTCCAGCCTCAAGTCAAATGACAAGGCTGAAGAAGAAGGTGAGTGGGTGACTTTTGATGCCAACATTGATCCAATACATTCTTACCTAAGGTACTCATTATTTGATATTTCCTTGTTGTCTAACTCAAAATGCAAGGGATTGTAAAGAATTATGGGATGTTCATCTTCTCTAGACTCCATTTAAATCAACTAATTCATATTTTTAATAGTGTTCTCCTTGTTTTGTTGTTGCTGTAATCATATAACAGTAACAGTGAGCCCAACTAAGATATAATGCATCCTTATTGGAGGCAAAATCAGCCTATTGGGTTTGCTGTTTAACTGACTTAAAATATGGAACTCCAAATTATGGAGACATCCCTTATTCAGAAAACTCCAGGTCCGAGCATTCTTAATAACAGGTCCCATACTTGTATGTACTTTTTTATGTATTTTTGGAGGTAGCATTCTCTTTTCCACAGAAACAATATGTTGTATGCCTTTCTTATCTTTTAATTGAGAATTATTTTAAAACACAAATACTTAAACTTGAAACATACAGTCATTCAGATTTATTATAACTGTGTCTGGACAACATGTACACCAGAAGTGTTCATTCACAAGTTGAACAAATGGTCAAAAACAGGTTGGGAGAGTGAGTCATCTTTGTGCCATCGACTGAATAAATAAAGGAAAAACGCAATTTGTTCACTGGTTTAAAGGCTCAACACTTGCCTCCCTGATGTGTGAGAACTATTATCATATATATTGTCAGAATTACACTCCTAAGAATACAGCTGATGTATTTCATACTGATAAAGCCATCAATATTTTTTTGCTGGATGCACAGCTGGCTAGTACTGTAAAATGGCTGCTGAAAGATTTATAACCATGTTCACAAGAAAGGGGTTGCTTTAAGCAAATGACTATATTTCTGGAGCTGTTTGCTCTTCTATTTATTTATTGGAATGATCATATACAAAACAAGCTAGGTGTGTGTGTTGGCTTTGAAATGAAAATTCCTCAGAATTGACGAGACTGCAGATAATCTTATCTTATCTTAGTCCAAAGACAAAAAAAACCCACTAATGGAAGGACTAAATTGACATTGTACTGACACATTCTTTGCTAGATCTGCACAAGTCCACATCTTATGCCAACTCTTATTAGTTTTATTACATTGATGGAATGCTGAGTCTTGGAAATTGTCCTTCACCCATTAGCATCATTGTTTTGTTTTATTTAGGTATCACTTTTTCTTTAGGATCAGGGATGTGATGATATTGGGGATGATGTTAGGGATATTGCTGACTATATAAGTGTAAACTGTAAGGCTAAACATGATTTTCAAGTTTACATTTATAGGAATGTGCTTTTTACTGTAAATATGTGGTATTTTGTTATAGTTGTACCTATTCTCTTAGGCATGATCTCATGCATGTTCTTATTTTCTGCTACATTAGAAAGAATTGTGCAATGCAAATAATTTCCCCTTCACTGGAATTTAATAAAGGGTTTGAAAATCTTCAAAGGTTCTTAACCCATCGGTCAGGGGTAATAAGATTGTGAAATTCATTCACAATCTTATTATTGTGAATTTCTTACTGAGCGGGTCATCACCATATCTGGGACAAAAATATGCATTGTGAAGAACTAAATGGATGCGTGTTTTTTTCTGTTGTGAAAGAACTTCATAATTTGGGGGAATTAATCTTATTTGTGGTGGTTCTGCATAATAAACAGTTGTACTCAACAAACTTCCAGAATTTGTGGAAACTAATCAGAGAAGTAGGTCCATAATGGTCTTATATGTCACAAAGAGCCACACACAACAAAAGGAGTTATCAACAAGTAAAATTGTGGGTGATATACCTCCCTTTGTCACATGGTATGAACAAGCACAATACGCATCATTTTGCATTCGAATACTGATGAACTGCCAGACATCCAGCGGAAGCATTGCATCAGAGTACTACTATATATGTTAACACTGAAATGACCTGCCAAATAAAAATGTATTTATAAATATTCATATAAATGCAGGTGTAGCCAGGTGATATTGCCGAACTGCTTTTGTACTCGAGAAGAAATCTCTTTGTTGTTCTGTGCTGGAGCTGAGGGAAAGATCAACCACACAGGGGAATTACAGGTCATATTGATACGAGTTAACACAACTGATCTGCTCTTAGAGTCTGTCAGTTTTACTACAGATTTGATTGTTTATACTTTACCTTTGATCTTATCTGCCAGTGTGGCATATTTTCAAGGAAAGATCAAACATAAGAGCACATCACATATTTCTTCTTGGACAGCAAGTATTTCTTGTTCTTTAGATGCAACACAGGTACATCAACTAAACAGTAATCCAATACTATGATATTGTGATATGATAAATATAAGAAAACGTGTTTCATTTAGACGCACACACACTTTGAGGACATAACAGTGGTGCAGTTATATTGTGCCACAAAAGTACAATTTAAGACAAGATAGTTTGTCATTTTCAGAACAATCTAAAGTGCAAAGGTAGCTTAAGCCATGGTCAGGTGCGCTGCCATTAGTAACAAGCAGCAATATCCTATTATTCTTTGCTATATGATAGTGTGACACATTATAGCACTGTATGTTCTTTCCGGGGATCCAGGATAATCTATGGTATAGCTCAACATCCAGCATACTTTACAACATGCCATTGAATATAAGCCATTGCACTTGCTTTTTCTGTTCTGCTGATGCTAGAAAATCCTTTTCTTTTATAGTTGCTTCTTCTGTTATCAAACCATTAACAGTATTTCACAAATGTCAGACTTTTGTATCAGACCCCCCCACATACAGTAATTGCAGTTCATTTAAAATACAACTCACTAATGCATATATATATATATATATATATATATATATATATATATATATATATATATATATATAGTATATATATATATATATATATATATATATATATATATATATATATATATATATATATATATATATATATATTATATATATATATATTAAAACACAATGTAATGCCACTCATGGGTGCACATGGGTCAGGCTTGATATACAAATTCCAAACATATCCCTCACATTTCTGGGTCTTCTATATAAATGCATAGGCGGCTGATGAAATTCTGCCACTTGTGGATAAAACACTCCAATGTTTATTAAACATATGTAAAATCTGCTTCATTTTAATTCGCTTTTTTTTCACAAATCATCAAACTTTTTAGCTCTTAAAATCTTGCATGTTAAGATTTCATGTTTTAAAACAATACATTTTTTTAAACTCTGAACTTTGATCGTATTTATTATTTCAAAAACTTGAAAAAAAAACGAATAAAAGTGAGCAAAAACACAAATCATTAGATTTCTTTTCAGACTTTTTTCCCGAATCGCTAGATTTTTTTCGTGCTTTTTTAAAATGCGAGTGTAGTCATGGTTAAAAAAAACCTCTAAAACTACACCAATTTGAATTTTGATAAAAATGGCTCAAAGTGTTTGTATTTTAATCATATACATACTGTTCAATACACAGATGTACAACATTCCAGTTTCCTATAAAGAGAATATAGTGTTTCTTCAGTGGCATACCTCAATATATTTCCCACATGTAAGTTGTTTTCTCATCAATGTATGTTAAAGTACCTAGGACCTTAAATATTACTCTAATCTTAAACCGCAAGGTACAATTGTGTATCAATTGCCTACTTCCATAGTATATACATAGTCTATACAGACTTAGACAGACTCACATACTGTATATAGAAGTATATGTAACACTATTTTTGGCTATATTAGACCATAAAAGGTTAATGTCCAGCCAAAGAGTAGAGCAATGGTTACACTTGACTCTAACACTTAAGGGTTAGCCACCCCTAACCAGACAATATCTTAAAGTGTGGCAGGAAGTGGTCATAGGCCAATAGTACAAATATATAAATGAAGTAACTAGATACATGGGCATCTGCCCAGCAACTAGGGAGATAAGGAAGTGTAGGGATTTAAAGTCATAGGGACATACTAAACCTATGGGTCCCTACATAAAATAAAAGACGAAAAGCCTTTTATTTTAAATAAGTTTCACAAACTTATGTAACTTTTTCAGGTGTCAGTACAGGAGGTCAAGGAGAAACTCTGGAAATTGCAGTAAGAAACTCAGGCTGAGCTGTCAAAATCAGGACTGTCCCGCAGAACACGGAACAGTTGGGAGGTATGCTAACAACAAAAAATCACTGCACTCAACAGACTCAGTTTAGAAAGAAATATTTTAATAAACAAAAAGAATTCCAAAGATCGCAACATTATGATTTTCTTCAGGGAAAACAAAAAATAATCTACAGTATAGACACACCTATCAGTGATAAGCATAACTGCCCCACTTTGCTCTGTCACAAAGTTTGGAAACATTTGCAAAATGCATTGGCATCAAATGGGTGTTTTTTCTTCACGTCAACAGGCGTTTGTTCTCTGTGTTTTCCCCTTTGCCAAATGCATCAGAGTCAATGGCCATTTATTCCATCGAAACGTAACGTATAGTGACCATGTATCAAAATGCTAATTTTTCTGTAATTCTGTATCAGGCAAAATAATATGTTCAATCCCAATACTAAACTAAATCCACTGTAGATCTTAAAATCACTGCTATGCTTGTTCAAGAAATTATCCAACCCACTCAGGCATTTATATATATATATAGTCTGTCCTTAAGAATTTGTATCGACCAACAAATGCCTGAATGGGAGAACTGTTCTGTGATATGACGGCACAACTTGTGATGTATATTTCTCTTTTAATTATATGGATCAGTGGGACTTATAAATATATATATATATATATATATATATATATATATATATATATATATAGTCAACTACAATATATATTGTATATGTTTTATATATATATATATATATATATATATATATATATATATATATATATATATATATATATATACAATATCAAAACAGGGGGGTTGTGGGAGCACTCTAAAGGCTTTAAAGTATATATATATATATATATAAGTATAATAAATGCTATTGCATATGTACCCAAATAGGGGTTATTTTGTTACAAAGTTATGATCATAAAATTGATAAGCTACCATACCACGTTAAGGTAAACCCCGAATGGCGGTCCCTAACTTGATTTATTTTTTATGTGCATTCCTGTAATCAAAAGTGAAAAAACAGCGTTCAATGGACATTGATTACAGGTAATGCTAGAATGCACATAAAAAATAAAACAAGTTAGGGACCGCCATTCAGAGTTTACCTTGACGTGGTATGGTGGCTTATCAATTTTATGATCATAACTTTGTAACAAAATAACCCCTATTTGGGTACATATGCAATAGCATTTATTATACATATATATATACTTTAAAGCCTTTAGAGTGCTTTAAAGTATATATTTAAAGTATATATATATACTTTAAAGCCTTTAGAGTGCTCCCACAACCCCCCTGTTTTGATATTATATATATATATATATATATATATATATATATATATATATATATATATATTGTACAAATAAGGTCCGCACTCTCAGGACTTAGGAAAAGTTAAGAATTTTTTATTCACATAGGAGACTGACGTTTCGACCTCAGAGGCCTTTCTCAAAGTACTTTTCCTAAGTCCTGAGAGTGCGGACCTTATTTGTACAATATTGAATCTTATTTTGGACACTGCACCCAGGCAACTGTGAACCTTGTGTCGTGAGTGCCGACTCCTCCATTGACTACATATATATATATATATATATATATATACACACACACACACACACACACATTGGGGGGCGGTAGATAGGTTGAATGGACCTGGAATCTTTATATTTTAATACACTGTTGACTTAGACATGTTATACAGATAAATCTGTGTACTGAACTGATGAGAATACAGTGGATTTCTTTAGCTGCATGTCTGAATTCATTTCCCATGTGTATGCTTTTTGATCATTGGAACAGGACTGCAATCAAGTTTAACATTTCATTGTTCTGTACAAAGCCAAAGAGACATTGGCAGCCAATGTGTTAAAAACACTATAGTTGACAGAACAATTCTGCATTTTTTTAATGACCGATTACAACAGACTCAGAATTTGCTGTATAAATAAATCCGCAATTAATGTAAAACCTAAAGCAGTCGTATTGCTCAAATCAAACAAAAGCTCTTTGAACTGAAACAATAATCACTGCATTTTTATACCTCCAAAGCCTCGATATCTCTTTGTTTTCCAACAAATCCATCTGATCTTCAAGGACAAATCTACAGGAAATAAAGTGCACAGTAGCACTGCTCTGCCATCAAAAGACATAAAAAGCAAAATTTAGTAATACTGCAGTTTGGTAGATTGTACTGTAAATATACATGTATATACCAATGTCCTAAGCTGCATGTCATTGTTTTCAGGCTGGTATAAAAAATGAATGTTGGTGTTATATTGATTTCACAGCTGTATTTCTGAAAACATGCTTTATTATACAAAATGTCAATTCAGACAGCAAAATCCTTGTGCATTTTGCACATTGCAAAATATATGGATAATTCCTTAGTGTATTGAAGAGCTGGCGTCGGGTTCATGTTTTATGCAAACAAGCTGCAAACCTGTAGAGATAGCCTGAGGGACCTGTAATTAAAATATAAACAAGTGCCACTTGACCTAAAGGCATATTACTGAAACAACGCAATAGCTTCAAAATCGTTCATATACCGCCTCTGCCTTCTGAACAAAAATAATTTCTGCCATTGTTAATGTGCAAGGAGAGAACAATATATAGATATAGATAGATTAATATATACGTATAACCACAATCAGTAGGCAGCTCTTGAGTACAGTAAGCTAAAAAACAATCTGTATCATAGGAAAAGCGTAAAGCACAGAAGTGATTATTATTATTATTATTATTAAGATTATTACGAAGTATTTATCAATCCTCAACATATACGGTGCACATTTATATATGCGTATTAAAGTTAGTTCACCTAAAATTTAATGAAGTATGATATAGTCAATAGTAATAGGAAGACAATTTGCAACTGGTATTCTTTTTTTGTGGTTTTGGAGTTATTTAACTTTATATTCTGCAGCTGTCATTTTTGAATTTAAAATGGTATATGGTTTCTGTGTTATTTACCCTAGCAACCAGACAGGCCTTTGCAGCTGGGAAGGGGACAGTACTACATTTACTATAGAAAACGATTTAAATATTAAATAAAACCAGTAGGATTGTTTTGCCTTCAATATGGATTAATTACATCTTAGTTGGGATCAAGAACACGGTAATGTTTAATTATTACAGTGAAAATGCAATTATTTTTTCATAATTTGAATTATTGGATTAAAATGGAGTCAATGGGAGATAGCCTTTCCATAATTCAGAGCTTTCTGGATAACGGGTTTTGGGATAATGGACCTGTACTTAAGGTTAAATTAAATTAAAGGTAAACTCTCCCTCCTCTCCCTAACATATAGGATGTTATTTATTAAAGGCTGAGTTGTGTTTTTCTTGAAAAATTCAAGTTTTTTTCAAAGGTAATTTCAGTAAAAACTTTTTGGGATTAAAAAAAAAACTTAAATTTTTTTAAAGTATTCCCCGAAGCTGCAAAAAGCTTGAATATGAAAATACTCCAGCTAAAACCTGTCAAGGTCATGTAGTTAATGGCAGAGGTCCCTTGAGAACCATTTGTAGATGCCGTTATGATTTTTGGGGGGGTTCAGTGGTTTATGCTTGAAAACTCAATTCGAGCTTTTTGAGTTTGTTTTTGCTGATAACTCGATAAATTCGAGTTTCCCCCCAGATTGCACTGATTCGAGTTTTGTACATTCTGGTTTTTTTTCATAAATAAGCATACATTCGAGATTGTGAGTATATTAGAGGTAGAAAACAACCTCACAAACTCGACTTTTGATAAATAACCCCCTTATTGTTTAAACTGTATTTATCTTTTTTTTTCGTAGCAACCTTCTGTAAATATTCTCCCATATTATTCATAAAGGCTGACTTACTGGTGTAAGGCAAAATGGGTATGGAGGAGTTCAATTTGTGAGTGGGTGGGAGCAAATTTGTGTTACATCAGAAAGGACAGAGCAGACAGTTTATAGCAGGAGACAGAAGTGAAGAGCTACCATTTTGTGATGCCTTGTGTGCTGCCTCAGAGATCACATGACCAGAAATGCTTTAGCTCTAACTGTAACAGGATGAAGTGTGGCAGCAAAAGAAACAACTCTGTTCATTAAAATGGCAATTTTCTATTTAACATTACCAAATAGTACATACTACTAAAAATGATATTAATATGAAAATGGTTTATTTAGATGAGGCAGGGTTTCACATATGACCTGTTTTATGCAATGTATTTTTATAGAGACCTACATTGTTCGGGGGGGGGGAATTTTACCTTTAATAGAGGCATTGTGAGTTGGAAATATACATTATTGAAGTGAAAAAAAAAAACAAACATCTTCCTTGCTGAATGCTCAGTTTAATGTTAGAAACTCCTGTTATTTGCAGTGTTGCTTGTACCAGTTATGGACTATTGACCTGAGACAAACCAAGTTGTTCTAGAGAAATTGATTACCTTTAAACATGGGCGCAAAGGCAATCTTCCTAAAGGTGTGAATATACTGTGTTTTATGGTCTGACCTGAAGCCCATGGATAAAATGCCAAACAAATGCACAGTTCTGGGCAATCGATACAAACTCTGTGACAGCACTATGCATCCATGGAGGGATTAGAATGATTGAATAAACTGTAAATTGATAACCAAATTCCATGCAGGAGGATGATGACATTAATAATAATAATAATAATAATAATATAATATATTAGCCGTTTTTTTGTTGAGAAAAGTGATTCTGTATCAGTTTATTCTTAAGAGATGTTAAAGTCAATTGTTTTTTTGAAGCTTGAGTCATATGGGGACACAGTGAAATGCATAGGGTCAAAGTGTATGGGCATGGCAGTTGAATAACATTTCACTGCTGTAAGTGTGTCACAGCTGCTAATCCAGTATTCACAAGCTCATAATGGTCATCATTATTATTATTACTAGACATTAAGCCCGTTAAATTAACGGGCGCTAGAACATATGTAGTCAAACATTTATAAAAACAGAATTGTTCTAGGTCGGCGAACGGTAACGTATTTACATTTTTCAGACTATCACCCACAATGGTAAAACACGCCACAGCGTAAGGGTGCGAAGTTGCGCGTCTATCTACGTCGCTAGCGTAAATGCGCCAGAGACGGTCTGTGGGGCACATGTGCAGTAGAGCAATCCCACGGACACAGGGACTGGACGCAGAGACACTTCAACTTTATTATATAAGGATATCCTATATAATAAAGTTGAAGTGTCTCTGCGTCCAGTCCCTGTTCCGTGGAATTGCGCTACTGCGCATGTGCCCCACGGGACGCAGAGACACTTCAACTTATAACGTCACAATCAGCCATTAGCTCCTCAGCTTCACGCCTCCCCTTCCATTTCCTGGTCATGTGGCTGCGCCGTCCAACGTACGGCACGTCCAATCAGGCTGACGTGGTGCCGCCCCCTGTCTCCCTCCCTTGCCCAACTGGCTGCTATATCCCGGCATCCCTTGAAGTGTCTCTGCGTCCCGTGGGGCACATGCGCAGTAGTGCAATCCCACGGACACAGGGACTGGACGCAGAGACACTTCAACTTTATTATATAGGATTAATTCTAATAATCGTCTGCAGTGCACTGACAACGTGGCACATGTGGAGCAATTACTGCACATACATTAAAGGGGTTATTTACTAAACTCCGAATGCAAAAATCACGAAACATTTGTGATTTTTTTCATAAAATCTGACTTAAAAAATCAAAATTTTTTCGGAATTTATTAAACCCGGAGGATGGAAAAGTCCGAATCAGAAAATCCGGCATCTCAGACCTGTTGATGTTTCATATAAGTCAATGGGAAAAGTCCCAATGATTTTTTGATGTGCGCTGGGTTTCGTGCAATACTCCAAGAGTTTTTTTGGGCAAAAATCTGAAAATCAGAAAAAATCTGGAAAAAGTGCTGTTGTCCAGTGCCTTAAAGTCACAAGAGAGGAATCTGGTACAGTTTGCTTAAACACTAAAGGGCAATATAATAAAATTTGTTGATGGTTGATACAGGCAATTTTTCTTTGTGCAGATTTAATTTTGTGAACCCTGAATGTACGTAGTAACCCCATTTTCCAGTGGAAAATAAATTGTGATGTATGTAATAAAACAATCTTGCTGAAAAAGTAATTACTTTAGTGTCAAAATATGCCTCTTAAAATCAGGCCATAAAAATGCACTAATGAGCAATATAACATTGAGAAATGCACATTTATGTTCTAATTCATGCAATATTTTATTCACATTACCTACTAACAGTTTGGCTGATTCTGAATCCTGCACAAACAGCTGGGATTAGACTGTTTCAGACTGAATTCTGTACCCCTCATATATACTATATTTGGGTTTAGGGTAATTAAACATTAACTTCATGATACTGTCAGCAATCAGTAAAGAACCAATGCATAACAAATAGTGATGTAGCGAACTGTTCGCCGGCGAACTAGTTCGCGCGAACTTCGACTGTTCGCGTCCGCCGCAAGTTCGCGAACGTCGCGCGACGTTCGCCAATAGGCGTTCGCGTCAAAATCGTTCGACCATTCGACCATTCGATCGCTAAAATCGAACGATTTTCGTTCGAATCGAACGATCGAAGCCATTGGATTGAATGAAATCATTCGATCCAATGGCTTCGATCGTTCGATTCGAACGATTTTCGGATGTTCGAAGTTCCCGAACTGTTCACGAACTGTTCGCATTTTTTGCCGGTGTTCGCGAACGGCGTTCGCGAACACATACACGGCAGTTCGCTACATCCCTAATAACAAATGCACTTTTCAGATAAACATTTTTGGTAGACTGTGAAATATAGCTTGCTGGTTATAGAAAGGCACTGTACATATCTGCCTAGATTCTTTTCTGTTTGGAATCTTATTTCTAACTGTTTCTGTAGAATAACTTCAAAGATTTGTTTGAGCTTGTGCTGGGCCCTAGAAGCCATATCGTGTTAGAAGGAAACTTTACAGCAAGACTTTATAAGGGGGCCTGTGTAAAGGGAGTAAACATCTAAAATATACCTGTGTAGTGGTCTGCTATACAATTTTGCTCCTAGCGATGTTGTTGGAGGCGCAGAATGGGAGAATGCAAAATTATGTTTCTACAGCTGGGATTTAAATTCAATAATGTTCAAATTCAAAGAATCTTAAAAGTTATTCAAAAACCATCTAAGCAATAACACAGACAGAAATAAATCAAACGATAATAGATTAAATAGATGGATGCTTGTATGCCTGTATCAGATTGATATGAATAATAAAGAAAAATATTTGTTCTTAAAGAAAAAAGAAATTAATCTGCTCTTCCAGTCTGTGTGCAGTTTCTAAAACATAGTAAACCCAACAATTTTTTGCACATAGATCTCATTATATAGCACAGTCTTCTTAAAGAAAAACCCACTACTGTCAGAATGGCATGAACCTCCGGCAGTCTTTATTCCAGACAGTTTGTAGGAGTGGGAGTTTATAGAAGCGGGGCGGATAATGGAACACCAAAGGGAGTGTCAAGAGAACATGTGGAATTCCAGATTCTGCACCAATATTAGTTTCCTACTTGCACATGTGTTCCACTAGCAATATGGACTACTAATAGACTAGGCAAGATGCCATTGATTCAGAACATTGCAATAACCCTTCTCTAAGCTTTAAAGCTATCATGAATGCCAGAATGATACTGTTTGAAACATAGAATAAAAATTGCTTAATATAGTAAGGTGTTGGTAGCTTAAAGGTTTTACATGCTTAATAGTGATAGGTGAATCTGTCCAAAAAACTTGCGAAACGCATTGAAGTCATTGGGCGTCAAAATCATTTTGATGTGCGTCAATTTTTACATGAGTGGCGATTTTTATACGTGCGACTAATTTGTCTAAATGCATTAAAGTCAATCGGTGTCCGAATGGTTTTGACGCGCTACAAATTTTAGGCGCGTGCACGAAAATTTTGACACAAATTGTTGCAAATTTTTCGCTGGTGGCGGAAAGCAAAAATTCACTGTTATCTGAAAACCCGTCATCCATAAAACTTTGAATTACAGAAAGATCATCTAGATTCCGTTTTATCCAAATAATCCAAATTTTTAAAACTATCCTTTTTCTCTGTAATAATAAAACAGTACCTTGTACTTGATCCAAACTAAGATATCATTAGTCGTTATTGGAAACGAAAGCAACCTATTGAGTTTATTTTAATGTTTAAATTATTTTCTAGTAGATCCAAATAACTGAAAGATGAGGTCTCATTCCTGTATATAGTTATAATAAGACTATGACCGTGGATGAGTTTACTTTTTCCCTGTTCATGACAAACATTGCCTGGTAAAGTTTTATACTGTTAAAATGTTTGCTTTCATCAGAAAAGATTTGAGTCAACGCTACAGCATCAGTGACAGACATGAGGTCTGTGCATAAAAATGACAGCGATGTTGTGTTCTACTTCCTTTTGTTAGCTTAGTGTGAGAAGTGGAAGGATCCAAAATGATAGCAAAACAGAGCAGGGCAAAGACAACAGAAAATTAAAGAGACAATTATAAAAATGTGGAAAAATAGAAAAGACAAAGGGAAAGGGGAGCTATAAAACATGGAAGAAAGAAAAAAAGAAATATCATAACTTATTCTCAATTTAATAAACAGTTTATCATTAGTATTTCAAAATTAATTATGTTTGCATTTCTGTTCCTTTTCTCCACGCACCTCAAAGGGCTGTTGAGTTTTGTTATTTGTTGCACTATACAAATAGTTGAATGCAATACAGGTATAGGATCCGTTGTCTAGAAACCTGTTATCCAGAAAGCTTTGAATTATGAAAGGCTATCTCCGATAGACTCATTTTATCCAAATAATCCAAATTTTAAAAAAATTATTTCCTTTTTATCTGTAATAATAAAACAGTGCCTTGCACTTGATCCAAACTAAGATATAATTATTCTTATTGGAAGCAAAAACAGCCTATTGGGTTTATTTAATGTTTACATGATTTTTTAGTAGACTTAAGGTAAGAAGATACAAATTACAGAAAGATCCATTATCTGGAAAACCCCAGGTCCCAAGGATGCTGGATAACAGGCCCCATACATGTACAAATACTATTTGTTAATGGAAAAATATGCACAATGCAAACAAAGAAAAAAAAAAAAAAAAAAAAGGATTGTTTTATGCAGTTTCACTTTTGCTTTAATTTAATATAACTTTGCACCAGTATTCATTGTATGTAATGAGATCCCTTACTGCACCACAAAACTATGCATTCTATAAGCAGACCTAAAAAATACAAAAAAGTGCAATGTAATAAAATATCAAATGAAGAATACAGGTATGGGATCCGTTATCCGGGAACCCATTATCCAGAAAGCTCCAAATTACAGAAAGACCATCCCCCATAGACTCCATTTTATGCAAATAATCCAAATTTTTAACAATAATTTCCCTTTTCTCTGTAATAATAAAACAGTACCTTGTACTTGATCTAAACTCAGATATAATTAATCCTCACTGGAAACAGAACCAGCCTATTGGGTTTATTTCATGTTTAAATAATTAAGTAGACTTAAGGTATGAAGATCCAAACTACGGAAATATGCTATTTGGAAAAGCCCAGGTCCCGAGCATTCTGGAAAAATGTCCCATACCTGTATTACATGGCAAGATGCAAATTGTTCTGTTTTTACAATTTTCTGCAAAGTAACAGTTTGTAGAGGAAGAAAGCCCAGACAAGCCCTCTGTCTCATTATTATTTTATGCTTATTATCTTAAAGTCTAACAGAGGCTGCAACTAGGGGAACTAGGGGTAGGCAGAGCAGGCACGTGCCTAGGGCGCAAAGTTGGGGGGGCGCCAGGCACGCACCTTATCTGCTTCTCCTACCCCCTAGTCCGATCCCCGCTTGCAGATGAATCCGGCGTGTGCACTGTGTTGACTTTTCGCGCATGCGCGCATTCATTTTTTTCTCGCTTGCGAGCATCTGGTATTTCTGCGCATGCGCACATTTGGTATTTCTGCGCATGTGCGTCTGTGGATTGCTCTGTCCGGCCAGGCAGCCTAGGGCGCCTGCCCAGGTTGGCCTGGCGCTGTTTGTTTATACAGAGTTCAACATCTCAGTTGCAATAAATGATCCTGCTTATAGGGGGGAGTTTAGTTTAGAAAAAACAAAACAATGTATTATCAGTGCTGTTTACAGGGCACTAATGGAATAATAAATGACCTTTAGTTTGCTACTTGTCCAGTAACCCATAGTAAACAAAAGCAGCTAGCATCTACTGGTTAGCTGTTTAAAAATAAAGATCTGATCGGTTGCTATTACATTTTACCGTACAGAATAGGCAGGCTATATTTTCAACACAACTGCTAAACATTGTACTCATGTTGAGCAAAAGTGTATAGAGGCAATGCCCCTTTGAGCAATGCAATTCACATATGGCCATTGTGACAGATGCTCAGTAATAAAGATGGTATCTCATTCATTAACGAGATGGTTTACATTTGTTTTTTCCCTCTATGTATTTGTTAAATGGAAATTATATCATTGCAACAAATCTAAAATTACTTGACTTTTTCTTTTTTCTGCCTACCTACCATGAATATTTACTTACTCAGCTTGCAGTTTTAGTATTTCTTAATCTGCCTCTTTCTTAGACTGGCTGAGCACAATCCTTTTTTAACATTCCAGTTGGATAATCCCGTTACAAGAACATAGCAGTAGTGATGGGTGAATTTATTCGCCAGGCGCGAATTCGCGGCAAAATCACAGGATTTTTTGAAAAAACGGATGTGATTTTTCGAAAAACGGATGAAAAATCACGTTCATTTTTTTTCGAAAAATCACAAAGTTTGCGCCAGCGTCCGTTTTTCCGAAAAATCGTGAATTTTTTGCAGTTTCGCGAATTTCATGCGAAATTCGCAAATTTTTCGGTGAAACGCCGCAAATTCGCCCATCAATACATAGCAGACTTGCAACCTTGAACTCCATAGCATGGTATAAGGTCACTGGGGGTAGGAAAGGACATACAAAGCAGACCCACAAATCTGCTGTAAATCTCTTTTTTCTGTAATGTAGAGCACCGTGCCTTATAGCCAAGGAACTATACATTTAAAAATTCAAAAACCCCAATAGAATGTATGTTAGTTTAGAACATGGTACAAAAATGGGATCCTTTATCCAGAAACCTGTTATCCAGAAAGCTCAGAGTTACAGGGAGGTAATCTCCCATAAACTCCATTTATGCAAATAATTGTAATGTAATCTTTTTTCTCTATAATGATAAGTAGCTTGTATCTGATGGTAAGTAAGCTTCATGAATGCATATGGGTGGCACAACTATCTTGTTAGTTGTATTTCATGTTTACCGGTAAATGATTTTTGTCAAACCTAAGGTATGGTGATCCAAATTATGTACTTATAATTAAAGACACATGAAAAACACTTTTATTTAACTCAGGTAATTTTACTCAGGTAAAAGGGCATTGCAGATACAGGATACAGGTATAAGACCTGTTATCCAGAATGCTCATGACCTGGGATTTTCCAGATAATGGCTCTTTCCATAGTTTGAATCTGCATTCCTTAAGTCTACTAGAAAATCATGTGAACATTAAGGGGGTTATTATTTATCAAAGGTTGAGTTTCTGAGGTTTTTTCTACCTTGAATAAACTCCCAACTCAAATGTTTGCTTATTTATAAAAAAAAGCATGAATGTAAAAAAAACTCAAATGAATACAATTGGGTAGTGATGGGCGAATTTATGCGCCAGGCGCGAATTAGCTGCGAATTTGCGCGATTCGCCGTCAGCGAATAAATTCACGAAACACCCGCGAAAATTCGCGGAAAAAATTTGCGTCAAAAACGATGTTTCGCAAATTTTTCGCCGTTTCGTGAATTTCGTGCAAAATTTGCAAATTTTTTGGCGAAGCGAAACGACGCAAATTCGCCCATCACTACAATCGGGGTGAAAAACTCAAATGCTCGAATTAATTGAGTTATTGAAGAAAAAAACCTCTACTTGATCGAGTTATTGTGAGCAAATCACCAAATAAAACCGGAAAATCATGAAGGCTCAAAACATCTTCAAATGGTTCAAGGGACCTCTGCCATTTACTGAAACTACAGTTCCCACGAAAAACTAGAATGTTTGGGGAAAAACACTACTCAACCTTTAATGAATAACCCCCTAAATAAACCGATTAGTCTGGTTTTGCTTCCAGTGCGGATTAATTATATCTTAGTTCGAATCAAGGGACTGTTTTATTATTACAGAGATGGATGTAATAATGGATGCTATCATATTTAAGAATGTGGATTATTTGGATAAATGGAGTCTATGCGAGAGCATTTCTGTAATTCTGAGCTTTCTGGATAGCAGGTTTCTGGATAACAGATCCCATACCTGTATTGGATCAAATGCCAAGAAACCTGTTATCCACAAAGCTCCAAAAACATAGCAAGACCAGATCTCATAGGGTCCTATTTAAATGTACAAAGCTTCATTTATAACTTATGTGTAGTGATGGGCGAATTTCTCCCTTTCCAAAAATCTGGGAATTTCCCTCAATATTGCGAAAGGGGGAAAAAATTCTGATGGCAGCGATAATTCTGATGCACATTAAAGTCAATGGCTGTCTATTAAAAATTTGACGCCAACTAATTTTCGCATTGGTTTCCCAAATTTATTCGCCGGTGCTGAAACTCTGCAATTCACCGTGAATTTGCGCCTGCCGAATAAATTCTACCATTGCTACTGATATGCGTTTTCTCTGTATTAATAACAACATACCATGTCCACTTAGCCAACATATAGTCAAATTACTGAAAAAACTGTCTTTTTTCCATTTCTTTTAATAGGGTCAAGGCTTGTTGATGCGAATTACAGAACCTTGGAAAACATCAATTCCTAAGCACTCTGAATAATACATCACATACCTGTACTATATGAATTCAGTCTTTCCGTTAATGCATGTTTATTCTTCTTTTTCCTGTTCTGCCTGATAAGGATTTACCCCAACAAAAATGACCTTTCATATAGTTAGTTTGATTAAGTTAAGTTAGTTTAATTACACTCTAGTATATCTAATAAGGCAACAAACAGAATTGTGTTTGTTTGCAAAGATAACTGTGTTTGATCTAAGCTCTTTCTTCACTTATTAACTTTTAATTGAGGGTTTGTGCCAGCTGTTAAATCTACATTATAGCAAATCCTGCAAGCAAGCAGTGTATTAAATAAAAAAAAATTGTGAATTTCAGATGAGATATTGAACAGTGAGAACTGGTGTTCTAACTGTGTAGTCCAGATGGACATGTTATGAGTTTGATATGTATTAAAAAATTAAGAGATAAAATCCACTGTGGGAAAACCCCTATTCATTAGTTTATTTTACTAGAAAAAATTGATATGAATTAATAAAGCCTGCTCACAGCACCAGAGAGCAAGGCTGGCAAGAAGCCAGCATTTACAAGGAATAATTATAAGCAAAATGGAAAAAAAAAATATTTAAATTGCTTACATAGATGTTCATGTTTATTAAATATTTAGCAATAGATAGATTGATAGATAGAGTGACTAGAGCAATGACTTTAGTAAGGCGGACCCAGATCCAGTTTAGAAAGGGTTACATTTTTCAAACATATGTTTAATTGTGTTGCAAATTCAGGGTTAAGTCACAACATAAAAGGGAACATCTTAAACTGGTATATTGTCACCTGTTGGCAGCAGGGCAGTGTTTATGACATCCTGCATTTCTTTGTAGTTTCCAATAAAATCAATAGACCACCTGTGCTTATAGAGCCCCTGAAGAGAGCAATACATCACAGCAGGCCAATTAACATTATTAGGAAGCCATAAGAAATTGCTGTACCCAAAGAGGCCATACACCCTCATTGTTCTACATACGTTTAATGAATAGAACTTGTGTTGATCATTCCTTTTGCCTATTGTTTTAATGTACATTTTATGATATTTCTTGAGCTAAACAAAGGAAAAAAAAGAAACCAATGCTACTCCATATTTGGTCCTTGCATGATAATTAGATTCTCAGTGCACAGATAAACCAACTTCATAATGGACTTCTATTTACAAAACAGTGACAACAAAGGGTGAAGGGAAGGGATTGTACACTGGTATACTGGTAAAACTAACCCCAAAGACCAAATATGGAGTAGATTCAGTTTCTCTCTTTTGCCTGTTTAGCTCATAAAAATAACAAAAACATAGATTTTTCTGTGATTAAAACTATAAACAAAATGTATGTTTGGCACAAGCCCTACGCATTAAACTTATGTTGAACAATGGAGTTCACTGCCCTTTTTATGCCCTGGGTAAGAAAGTTCTAATACAGTCTCATGAGATTTGCTTTTTCTTCTCCTAGAATTACCAAGACTATGGTATCATGGACTATCATTTAAGATAACACAATTTAATGTATTTTTTTTAACTTTTATTACATCAATAATGAGGATTACTCTTTGGGTCTGCTGAGCTGAATTGCAAGTTTTCAGGTAAATTGTGATTATGTACTGAATACACGCATTATGTTAAAGGTTACCAATCGTTGTAGTCCAGAGATACCTCCTTGTGCAGGTGAGTGACCTTTGTGTAGACTAAGCGGATGCATCCGCAATAAACGAGCAAGGTTAAACCTGCTAGTAATACCCACGTTGTGCCGGTGTGTTCTGTGTCTACGTTGCTTTTGAGGTTGCCCAATTCCTCTATCATCGAGCACCTGGGATTCGTTTGATTCTGGACGGCCAGGGTGTGTGAGTGTAAGTTTCTCCTTTAAGGGCTCTTACACATGAGCGTTCTGACCTGCGCTCCCCTGCGTTCCGTTTTTTGGCGTTCAGCCGCAGGGGAGCGCAGGAATAGACGCAAGTCATTATTTGAAATGGGGCTGTACTCACTCAGGCGCGTGTAGGCGCCGAACACAGGTTCAGACGCAACATGCTGCATTTTTCCTGCGTTCGGCGCCTACACGCGCCTGAGTGAGTACAGCCCCATTTCAAATAATGACTTGCGTCTATTCCTGCGCTCCCCTGCGGCTGAACGCCAAAAAACGGAACGCAGGGGAGCGCAGGTCGGAACGCTCATGTGTAAGAGCCCTTACTTTGTGTAGAATAAGTCATAGATAAATCTTTCAGTAGTAATTACATTTGCAAATAACTCTATGATCATTGAACATTTTGAATTAGTGTGTATGGGAAAGCTGCTTAGAATTTACATTTACTTTCACTAGACTGCTATTATTTGTATTGTTAATACAAAATGAAGCCAACACAAAATTAGGTCTCTGCTATATTCTATAAATTAAGCATAAATGTCTAGGAAAAATAAAATCACAGCATATATAATGTGTCTATATGTCCAGCATGTTTTTTGCTTTGTCTCTGTTCATTGTCTCCACCATCTCTTGGTCCATGTGTTAGACCAAGTGCTTTCAAAACACACAGGCCCAGGTAGCACTCCACCCTGTCAGCTCTCTCATAATACAAATGGAGAAAAATTAGGGATGGGCAAATTTTTTCGCCTTGTTTCACCACAGAAATGACACCCATAGACTTATATGGCATCATGCGTCAAGCGTCAAAAAAAAAAAAAAAGACGCACGATTAAAAAAAATGTTGATGCCCATAGACTTTAATGGGCATGGGCGACATTTTGCCGGCGGCGAATTTTTGACGAAACAAAACGGGTCAAATTCACCCATCCCTATTACTGACCTTTTCATTTTTATCATTTTCAGAAAGTGTAGGAACTAAGTGGCCAGCACAACACTGCTTAAACCGGTGAAAAAATCATTACTTACATGCAGCACTAGTAATAAACAGAATAATAGCTGTTTGTAAATTCAACCAAAACTCACTGTACAAATGGCAGTTAACCATCCTCCTTATGCAACTATTCATGGCCATTACACAGTCACTAGTTTGACATGGTATTAACTAGCTCAAGAGGCAATGTCCATGCGTCCATGTCCATAAGCTAATAATAAGGGGGTTATTTATCAAAGGTCGGGTTGATTTTTACCCAAAAAATTTAAGTTTTTGAGTGTATTTTTTGAAAAAGAAATTACATCTTTCAAGATGTATTATACCCCGAAGCTGGAAATAGCTTGAATCAGAAAATACTCCAGCTAAAACCTGTCGAGGTCATGTAGACAACTAAATACATAACCAGCTCCAATCCCTAAGAAAGTTCAGTTCAAATAATAACACAGAGACATAAACATTCCGAGCATTAAGCAAGATGCAGTAAATAAAGTTAACTGCAGCTCACCCAATGGGGAGGATGACCTGGGTGTATAAACCACAGGTCCACCGCTTTTGGACACAATTTGCACAATATAATGAATGAAGGTTAATGTCCTAGACATTACATTTACATTTTAGTAACATGGAATAAACTTCATTTTTAAATTCATCAGTTGGCTCCATGAGTGTGTGTTCGCTTTTTCTGAGGTCATGTACAAGTCAATGGCAGAGGCCCGTTGAACCATTTGAAGATGTTTGTAGCCTTTATGATGTTCGAGTTTTTTTAGCCGCAAACTTGATAAATTCGAGTATTGTTTTTTTACGAGTTTTTTCATAAATTAGAAAACACTGGAGTTGTGAGTTCATTTGAGATATAAGAAACCTCACAAACCTCTAAAACACAACCTTTGATAAATAACCCCCATAATGATATATTTAAAGCTGCAATAATATCATGTAGTGTACATTTGCAGCTTAATTTCTCACATTGGTTACAGAGAATTCTCCACAAAGTATTTCAGCAAACAAACCTTAAGCTACAGATCTATTAGCCCATATTACATGTCCCAACTCAATAATAAATATCTAAGGCATTGGTATTCATATTTAAAATTTCTTACAAACTCTTTTACTCAGTACAGAGAGAATCTGCAGTGAACGTAGATGATATTGTCATTGTATAATTCATATGATTTGTATCATAATTTGATTATCTAAATCTTAGTACAAAAGCTTAAGAACCAGAGCTTATCCTTTGGTACTCTCAACAACACAAAACCAAATTTGTACTCTTTAAAAAATCATAACTAAAATCCTGCCCCACTTCAGAATAGCTTGTAATAAACATTAATATTTAAAACCCAGTGACTAAAGACACAGGAATCAGAGACAATAATATCTTATATATACTTCGAATGATACAGTTCATATTCCTGGGCCAGTTTCACTTGATTACCAAAATAAAATTTTCTGTTTATAGATTGATATTTTAATCTCATAACCAATGTTAATAGTTATATGTACGGGTATGGCTTCCATTATCTGGAAACCTGTTATCAAAGACACTCCAGATTACAGGTAGGCCATCTCCTATAAACCCCATTTTAATCAAATATTTTCAAAAATTTTTTCAGCATCATTATGGTCAAAACAGCACAATGCATTATGCTGCACCTACCACAATTGCTTCCAATTTGCCATATTAGGACAGAAGGTGGCTGACATATTAGCGTGAAGAGAGTCAAAGGGAGAAGAGAGATGCAGCACGCCTAGTCACAGTAGGTATGTGTTTGGGGAATAGCAGGGGGTGTGAAAGGAGTTAGTGAGAGTTAAATTGTGAGCATTTTGTTATCAGAGAGGGAAGTGGTAAATTAGTGAAATTGGAATTGCACCACCCCAGATCCTGCCCACTCCACACTACAGTTAAAAGACCACATAGACATCAGTGCTAAAAAAACTAGCCCCCCCCACACACAAGTTATAAAAAGCTATTGATGGTCAGGCCCCCTTATAACTTAAAAAAAACTGTGGTGCCAGGGCCCCCCATAAATTTTTTTAAAAGAATTGGTGATCAGGGCCCCCCTATAAGTTAAAAAAAATAATTGGTGATCAGGGCCCCCCTACACATTTAAAAAAATAATTGGTGATCAGGGGCCCCCTATAAGTTAAAATAATAATTGGTGATCAGGGCCCTCCTACATGTTAAAAAAAATAATTGGTGATCAGGGCCCACCTACACGTTAAAAAAATAATTGGTGATCAGGGGCCCCTATAAGTTAAAAAAAATAATAGGTGATCAGGGCCCCCCTACATGTTAAAAAAAATAATTGGTGATCAGGGGCCCCCTATAAGTTAAAAAAAATAATTGGTGATCAGGGCCCACCTACACGTTAAAAAAATAATTGGTTATCAGGGGCCCCCTATAAGTTAAAAAAAATAATAGGTGATCAGGGGCCCCTATAATTTAAAAAAAATAATTGGTGACCAGGGCCCCCCTATAAGTCAAAAAAAATAATTGGTGACTGCCCCCCCCATAAGTTAAAAAAAACATTGGTGCCAGGGCCCCCCATAAAAGTTTTTTTTTTTTTAAGAAAACATTGGTGATCAGGGGCCCCCCTGCAAGTAAAAAAAAAAATTGATGGCCTGCCCCTCCCCACAAGTTATAAAAAGCTATTGGTGATCAGGGCCCCCCCTGCAAGTATAAAAAAAAAATTGGCCAGGCCCGACCATGCTTCACTTAATTGATTAGCTGGGCCCCCAGCAGCTCTGTGCATGAAAGATTTTCTCCTATTAAGATTTCCTGTACCCTCATGGTCCTTTAAGAATAAGTCCCGGTACTTATTCTTAAGGACCAATGAGGTTACAGGAAATCTTAATAGGAGAAAATCTTCCATGCAGAGAGTTGCTGTGCAGCACGCTGAAGACGGGGGGGCCCGGCTAATCAAGTAAGTGAAGCATGGCCAGGCCCCCGTTAGACACAAAATCCTGTGGGCCCGGGACAACTGTCCCCCCTGTGACCCCCCTGTTGGCGGCCCTGTTGGCCCCGAGTGCATCGCCCTGAACCCAGAGCGGAAGGTGAATGTGCAAATTCTTTCTTCATGAGCATGTGATAAGCCTAGGGAGGATGTTAATGAAAGAAGTTTAGAGACAGCAGGGTTGTTAAGATTGTTAACTGATATATTAAAGTCACTTAATATGATGGATGGAGCGTCAAATGAAAAGAAATAAGGAAGCCAAGCAGCAAAGTTGTCAAAAAATTGTGAGGTTGGTCCAGGAGGTCAATATATCATAGCAATGCAAAGTGATACAGGAGAAAAGAGCCTAATGCAGTGAGACTCAAATGAGGAAAATGACAGAGTAGAAACAGGTGGATGAACTTAAAGGAGGGAGCGAGAAGAAGAATTTTGCATATGTTAAAAGGATTTATTTTATAAACTTGTTTCTCAGCAAGATAAGAAATCCTTCTATTTGAATAATTACACAATATAAAATTGTATTATTCTTTTTTTATTCCAAGTTATAGCATGCAGCAGTAGTAATAATTATAATTAATTTTGTGTCTCCTTTATTTTAATGTTTTCCCTTTTTATGAGTGAAGAGCACTTGTTTATAAAAATATATCTAATGTGACACTTTAATAGACTTAGACATGTTTGGATTTGATATTAGGCCGTGATATTAATTAACTCTTGTATTAGTGACCGACATTAGTTGAAACAAATTGTAAACACATTGAGGATGCTGTGCTGTAATGACTTTGAAAGGACAAGTTAATGAATAAAATATTATGATTTTACTTGTAAATTGATAGTTTATTTAATTAATCCAATAAACTCACTTTTAAACTAGATTAAATTATGTTTATGGAAATAAATGTGATGATTTTATTCTAATTTGCCATGGTTGTTTAGAGAGTTGTAAGCTATAAAACTGGAAAACCATAACAATCTGAGACAAAACAGTCTAATATATATAATCGTTGCCAACCCATGGTGTTGCCAGTTAGCAGAATCAGGTCTTAAAGGAATCTCTTTGAAGTGGAATACTTTGGCCAACTGGGACAGGCATTTCTAATGTAACAATAAAAAATAATAAATCTTACCTTTTCACCCAAACTTCTATCAAATGCTTATTTTAAGAGCCATAAGAATAACGGAACAACATTACTTACTACAAAAATGTTAAAGTCTTTCTTACACAATGTGGCCTATATTGAATACCATAAAAAAACAGGCTACCCTATCTATCAGTTGACAACTTGTATTCTTCTGGATTTAATGTTTTTGTGATATTGTGTTATCAACTGGAAATTAGGCTAATGGTGGTTTCCCGAGATGTGCATCTACTGTATCAATTATAGGGTGGAGTTAGAAAACATGAAAATAGACAAAGGATTGAAAATGTAAAATTCTTTGGAGCAGTTACTCAATTTTCCACCAGGGAATTAGTTCAAAATGAATTGTGTCCGCAGCCTTATGCATTTCGTGTGTTACAAAATTTTCCATTGAGATCTACCTCTATAACAATGCAGACATCTTAAGATGGAGCTGAAAATTATTCTTAGAAGCAAACTGAGAAAGACACAAGGAGTTTTGCATTAATTTTTATTTGAAGGAGACCTTGCCTTCTAAGTACCTTTGAGAATATATTACTTCATCAAACACAATTTGAAAAGGTTGAATGTTGTTTTTTCTGGGTGAATGGGAAGTTCAAATGTTATCAGCGCCTCAAAGCTGAAGCGCTATAATTAGGAACTCAACCATAATTGTATTTGATTGAAGTAGAAGATCTTTGATGTAGTAGTTTTAAAAATTGTCTCTCAAATCTGAAATGGGAAACACTAATGATGGTAGTGGATACAGATGAGTAGGGGTTGCTGGAATGGTAATTGGTAGGGTAGAAGTTTCAGGATCATCACTGCAGGTGTAAGTAGAAATCCATTCTAAGGAAAAATATGTTACAGGCCGCAATGTAACACGACCCACACAGAATAATCACACGCTTGTTAAGAAAAAAACAATACAGAAAACAACATATTTGAATTTCTCTTATCAAATGAAACCTATGTTTAGAGAAAAATGTAATTGTTTAAGTGGCATGTTTAAAATGTATTACTATGGAGTGAAGGCCAATGACCCAAAATACAGTTAAATACAAAAGGCTTATAGTATACAAATAAGGCCTTATAGGCACAGATACAATTTTAAATCTGTCATCTTGGTCTCTTCAGACTGAGTAAGCAACTTATTGGTCTGTAAATAGGACCCACTGAGGGGCCAGCCTGACCAGTACCTTGCTGAAAATAAATCAGCCTTTCTTCTAATCTGAATGGATGATCTTGTGTTCGCTGGAAGAATCTACTGATGAATAAAGCATCCAAGAGTTTATTGAATGGTCCCCTTGCATATTTATACAAAGTAGTCACATCCTTCCTTAAGCACCTCTTCTCCAATGTAAACAACCTCAACTTTCCACATAACGAAGAACTTCGATACCCTTTATCAACTTAGGGGCAGATTTATCAAGGGTCGAATCTCGAAGTAGAAAAAACTTTGAAATTCGACCATCGAATAGAATCCTCCGACATTCGAATTTGAAGTCGGAGGATTTTATACATCGTATGATCGTACTCCGAATCAAAGGATTCAAACGATTTTATCGTACGACCGCACGATTTTCCCAAAAAATCCTTAGACTTAAAAAAAACTTAGCAAAACACACAGGAGGTCCCCCCATAGGCTAAACAGCAATTCGGCAGGTTTAAGTTGGCGAAGTATTGAAGTCGAAGTTTTTTTTAAAGAGACAGTACTTCGATTATCTAATGGTCAAATAGTCGAACGATTTTTACTTCGAATCGAAGTCGAAGTAAATTTGAAGTCGTAGTATCCTATTCGATGGTCGAAGCATACAAAAAATTACTTCGAATTTCGATTTTTCTACTTCGAAAATTCTTTCTAATTCACTTAGACCCTTGATAAATCTGCCCCTTAATATGTTTTCTTTGTACTTTGTCTATTTTGTTAATATACTTTATAAGAATTAGAGACCAAAATTGAACTGCAAATTCTAGATGGGGCCTTAGCAGCACTTTTTAAATGCAGAATAATAAAAAAATACTGCAACCCAAATGTCCACATTCCTACCTGCCTCATCATAAAAATAATCTTTTTTTTTCTTTTAATCAAACAAAAATTGCCTGGACTTGCATATACACACAATTCTTGGAAAACCAATATAGATAAGTATAGATGAATACATTATCAGAAAAAAAAGAAAATCAGAAAATGTGGTCTGGCTAAAGATAAAAAGCGCAGATTTATCAAAATGTAAGCCTTTACTACAGAAAACCTCAACCACTTTATATTAGTTCCCATGGGAAGCAAAAGTTGAATCTAATTTTCACCCATTGGTAAATACACTTCTAAAAATTCCATATAGGAATGAATAGAAAGTGGGTGAATTTTTCTGTGGTAAACTCTAATTTCACATTTTGATAAATCTGCCCCTAAGTTCATTAAGTACCCTAGGGTTTATTCTATCAGAACCCGGGCCATAAGCAGCTTTACAAAGTTGGTCCTTTAACTACCCCAGGCCCAGTCCAAACCTGATCCACATATGTTCCTTTTTTGTTCCTCATTTGTTAAGGCAGCCGTGCAAAAAAGCACACTCTTCTCTCGCAGTGTAACTGTCCCCTGATTCAGCGAGTGCTCCTTTTTGCAACCATTATTAGTAACCGCACTTCTTCAGGACCAGAAATTTTTATATCACACACAGGCATTATTGTTACCCAAGCACAGATTAACTTAGCTGCTCTCTTTCTAAAATTAAGGAGTGAAAAGAAAATAAACTGGTACTAGTTCAGCTCATATACAGATATATATAGTAATATATACTGTATATGAATTAAAACTGGGTCTGTTGTAAAACAGCACCGTTGCTTTTCTGTGTTTTATTAACAGTAATACCAAGGCAGTAAATTGTATAATTTATATGTTGTAATATAGAACATGTATATATCTTCTGGTTTTGATGTTTTGCAGACAACCCTGAATCTTGCTCTGGATATGTCCAAGTGAATTATGTTACTGGGAGCCATCAACCAGATTTAATGACCTTGTTCTAAAATGTTTACTTTATCGTTGTTTTAAATGATACTCATGAGTTCAGTAAAAGAAATCTATTCCAAAGTAATGTCTCTATCCCATTGAATGTTGTGTTTCGAGTAGTGTTACTTGATGTTGGAATGTGCTGTTAGCTTAACTATTCATGTAACAGAGTTTTTAAGTGGTCATCCAGAGGAAGTTGGAGGCTTTACTGGAGACTGAGCTGTAAATGGTCATTTATTACTTTATCTGCTTTATTTTAAATGATGCAATTGCATAACTATAAAAAAAAGCATCTGTCTTTCTAGCAGTAGAAAGTTAAAACATTAATTCTCTGGAAATGAGAATAAAGATCCACAAAAACCCTTTTGTCATTTTCCATTTGGCATGTATTTTCTGGAAAATATCTGGTATAGGTCAACAAGCCCATGCCCCACCAGCCTTGTCATATGCACTTCTAATATGGTTTAATGTTGCAGTCAGGGATGCTGGGATTCTCTGTATGGAATTTTGCAGCCTAACAGATGTTCATTCATGAAGTTCATTAATACCTGAGCAGAAGGCAGAACATGACCGTTGCCTCCTGCAACTACCTTGCCATAAGCCACACTTGCAGTAAAATATCATGCACAGCAGAGAAACATTTCTGCATTTAAATGAAATCCATTTTTTTTGTTTTACCATAACATCGGTTATGAGTTCAGTTTGGGAAATGCACTATATTTCTCCTTTCATAACATATATTTTAGAAGCAATAATGTGCTCTGCGAAAGACCCATGCAGGGGAAATTCACTTGGGGACCATGCTGAGAGGTAAATGAAAAAAGCAGAATCCAGTCAAGAAATGTGTGGACATTTCAGGTCACATTTATTTTACTAATGTAGTCAAGCAAATATATACCATAATGTGACTTAGCAAGCAGTTGTGCGATCTACACATCTGAGGTGTTAACTTACTGATCTGAGTTCCAGAAAGCAGTTCTGAGCAGTTAATAAGCACTATTTGCTGTTCACAACAATACATTTTAACTGTTATAGTTTTGTTTTCCTTTTCTTCTCTTGCTTGATATATAAATACAGGTATTGGATCTCTTCTCTGAAAGCTGATATCCAGAAAGTTCTGAATAATGGGAGCACCATCTCCCACAGAGTCGATTTCAAGCAAATAATTAATTTTTTTTTTATTAACATTTTTAGCAGTTTCACATTTTCCAGAGAAGAGAGAACAAAAGAGAAGTGAGAGGAGGAAACAGAAACAGAAGAGCCAATGAAGATGAGCTTTAGGGTAGGACTTCATGTTGCGAGAGGAGCCGACACGTCACTATGCGACAAAACGCATGCGATGTGTCGGATGTTCAAAAGAAACAGGAAGTGAAGGAGAAATCGCAGGTAAGAACTACATTTATCCAACTGTCAGATGAAAATGCAGCGCGTGCGGTCTCTTTTCTGTTTTTGCAGCGAGCTGCATTTTCATCCGACAATCGAATAAATGTAGTTCTTACCTGAGATTTCTCCTTCACTTCCTGTTTCTTTAGAACATCTGACACGCCGCATGCATTTTGTTGCATAGCGACGTGTCAGCTCCTCTCGTATCATCAAGTCCTACCCTTAATTACTGATTATTGCCAATCTGAGAGCCTTACAGTATGTTGTTTGGCAACATAGTTGCTGAGGAAAATTGGACAGTAATTGGTACGGCATTGTGTTGCTTATGGTAAAGTTGCTTCGATTTGTTCATATAGGGATTTCCATAGGAGTTCAGTTTGTATGCCAATATAAGTGGTAATTCAGATTTTTTCCAATTTATGGCCAGGAGTTTTCTGCCAACCTTTAGTCTAGAAGGTTTGTGCAACTGAGCATAACTGCCATATGTGATAAAGCAAACCTAATTATGTGTCGCAGCTCCAGCGGTATTTTGTGATTTTGGCAAAACAGTTAGAATTTTTCAATTATTTATTTTTCTCTGTAATAATAAAACAATACCTTGTGTATGATGGTAACTATACTGGACAAATCAATATTTGTGGCAAAAAATATTACTGGGTGTATTCAATGTTAAAATGTTTTTAGTAATCGGATCCGTGTCGCTTCGCCAAAAATTAGCGAAACGGCAAAAAAATTTGTTGACAACATTTTTTTGTACGCACAACATTTTTTTTTTGATGCTCACCATTGGAGTCCTATGGGTGTCATTTTCACAGTGAAACTTGGCGAAAGATTTCGCTCATCACTAATAGTCATCCAAACTAGAAAAAGATCCCTTATCAGAAAAATCTCACAAGTATTCCAGATAATAGTTGGCTTAAATGAACAGTTCAGTGTAAAAATAAAACTGGGTAAATAGGCTATGCAAAATAAAAAATGTTTCTAATATAGTTAGTTAGTCAAAAATGTAATCCATAAAATGCTGGAGTGACTGGATGTCTAACATAATAGCCAGAACACTACTTCCTGTTTTTCAGCTCTCTAACTCTGAGATAGTCAGCAATATTGTTCCACATGGGACATAACTGCTCATTGAGTTTGCAATTGATCCTCAGCATTGAGCTCAGATTCAAATATAGAGTGGGCTGTAATAACCTTCCCTGGGAATTTCCCTGAATCACAATTACACACAGAGGAAAGGTTGATGGTAGGATTACCACCTGTTCAGATTTGACCCGAACAGTTCAGTTTTTATAAGGCCTGTTCGGGTCTCAATTTTCTGTTCGGTTTTGAGCCTAGTGAAAACCGAACGATAATTGGGCCAGTAATGGAATTATCAACTGAGGTCAAAGTCTTATTACAGAAACAAAAAAAAAAAAGCAAATCAATCAAAAATAAGAAATAGTTTTTCTAAATTAGCATTGCTGTATTTCATAGCTTTCTGGATAACTGATTTCTGTATAATAGATCCCATGACTGTAATTAAAGTATTGGGCTTACTAATCAGGCACAATATAGATAAGAGATAGGGTTGCCACCAGTGTTGTTTTGAACTGGACATCACAATTTCTGTCTGGTTTAGAACATTGAGAAAATTGGTTGGAAAGTAATGTGATATGTGTCCTGGCAACATAACTCCACCTACTTCATTGTGCCTGCTTCTTTTGTCATCACTACTCCACCCCCAATGCAATCTGCCCTGCCCCCTTTGTTCAGGTTTAACCACGGCAAAGGTGGCAACCCTAGTTGTTGGGTTTATTTTGCAGGACATTGTAGCTTAAAATAACTATGATACATACAGTATTGCCTGCCAGCATATTTACATAAAACTATATATCAGATGGTTTTCTCTCTGTGCTGCTGGGGGAGCTTCCCACTTATGTGGCAGTTTCTTCAGAGTCCTAAGAAGGACTCCTTTTGGCTTTCCATGCCATGAGAAGAGCCTGCTTTGCTCTTCAGAGCCCTGACAACCACCCCCTTTCCTTCTGCACCCTAAAAAGACCATGCTTTTCTGCCACTGGGGTTCCCTACTGACTTTTCACACACAGAATAATTTCTGGGACCTTGCAGCACCTAGCTTTCACTTCTCTCTCTCACAGCACTTCCTGTGCAACACTTCCTTTCTGTCAGCTCACAGGGGTGGGGACTCCTCCCCATCCTTGCACAGAACAACACATTTTAATATTGTTTGTTACACTTCTGGCTTTCCATTCTAATAAAACTGTAAAATAAATGTTGAATTTACATCCGCAATAAAAGATAAAAGATGCTTCGATTTTTTTGTAAGCTGTGTTTGGGATGTCTGCATTAGAGCTCCATTTATAAAACTAAATACAAACGGCCAACAGTTCAGTAAGGAGACTGGCAGGCAAAATGACAGAACATTTAGATGTTAATTTGACAAACAGCCAAATCTGTCAGCTTATAACAGCAAATACAATATACATATTCAGTCCAGTCAGAAAATGTTCCACATGGAGACAGTCATAGAGATAAGAATATAAGCATTTTTATAGAACTCATATCAAACTGTGAAATGTTCTAATCCTCTGTAAGATAGTCATTATAGGGGTTAGTCAGTGGTTATCTGAAACTGTGCATGCCATTTATGGACAAATATTCCTCATGTCTAAGCTGTATTGTGGTATAAAGGTATTGGCTACATTTTCCCATGTCTGTTTGTCTTTCAGTGAAATGTTGTTGTAACATGTTAGTGTTTAAAAGGATGTTGAATTCTCCAATCATTTTCTCCAGAAACCATTTAATCCTCAAAGAAAATTACTTATAAATATGTATTGGTGGTACCAAAACGCTGGAGATAGGGAGCTAAGCCTAAAGGCAAGTCAGGCAGAGATTTGGGAATAAATGCTTGTTTTCTGTAGTGCTATCTATAGGAAAGTGGCCATATGTTTCACGTATTTGTAACCTTATTAGAAAACGTCAGACCACAAATGGAGGACTAAGGAAAAAACGATGCGGCTAATGGCGGAGCTCACCCATGGCACGCCGGCTCCTGCTAAGCCGCAGCTCTCGCGATAAATCGGCTCCTTCTAGCCGGCTTCACATATACTTCAATGGTACCGCTGCGGAGCGCCGTTCAAAGCGCAGATGTAATCCCCCTCCACTTCAATTTTAATGCGCTTAATAAAGCCAATATTTTGATATCCAAACGCCAGACTCCGTTACTGCTTTGAACGGCGCTCCGCAGCGGTACCATTGAAGTATACACAAATGGAGGACTGAACCCAAAAAGCCTCTGCCATATGGAATATTTTTATTCTCTCTTGTTGAGAAACAAATTAATTTTCCTGGCTATGTGTACCTTATCTGTCATTTTCATTTGCTGTTAGATA
This sequence comes from Xenopus petersii, assembly GCA_038501925.1. NCBI lineage: Eukaryota > Metazoa > Chordata > Amphibia > Anura > Pipidae > Xenopus > Xenopus petersii. Next base: position 47,805,895 of record CM076686.1, on the reverse strand, counting down.
AAAATAAAGTCATTTTCTTTGCTCATTTAGTCATTATGCATACAGCCAATCACAATGTTTCCTGGTAGGATTTAATTGATGTTTAAGTGATGGTCTGCTTGTCTACACTCTTATCAAATATAGTCCACTCCAGCAACATCTTGGAATACTAACATAAGCATAGTTTTCAATAGGTGCACAGTGGTACATTGTATAGCATTTCTGCTGTACAGTCGGGTACTGAACTGAATTCTAGCAAGGGCACTGTGGGCAAGGAGGTTTTATTTTCTGCCAGTGAAGGCTTCCTTTGGGTACAATGGTTTCCTTCCCCAACCAAAACACATATGAGAAGGTTAGTTGGCTCCCACTAAAATTTAATATTGTGTTGGCCTGTCACCCTACCATGAACATACTGTATCTGCATATACTGAAAAACTACCACCCACTGGTTTTAACCTGTCCAATCACAGGGTCTTGCTCCAGAAAAATGTGACACCATAAATCCATGTTTTTAGTTATCTCTTAGCTCTTGATACATTGCAACCCCTTCCTACAGGGCTCCAGTAAACATCAGTAATACAAGACATGTGCTGTTCAAATCTAGAGATTAACCTGGTAACTGTTTTGCCATAAAGAATCACTTTTTTTCATCGGCAACACTCAAGAAGAATCTTGATTTGCAACAAGCAGTTAATTGTTTTTGAATAATGTTGCTGCAAGATAATCTGTGATTTTAAGGAGTTGAAAATTTCTTTCTAATTATAAATAGCTCTTTCTTACAAACTGTCATTATGGGACACTAATTATATATTTCACTGTATAAATTGCAATTTGCTTTCACATTTAATTCTCTCAATTACTCTTGACTTGCACAGTACTTTGTAATAATTCAAGAGAAGTTAAAATGCCCTGCTTACATATCTTTAGCTTTACGTATATGTTTGCCTCAAGTAGCGTTTAAATACTATCACTATCTTTCAATTACTAATAATTAGTATTTTCATAAACCTTTTAGCAAACAATTCCTGAAGTGGGTGTTGTAATTACACAAATAAATGCTTATAATTGAAAAACCTAATTAGTTTAATTTAACTGCAGCTAAAGTATATCCCACATAAAGGTAACAGGAGAATATCCATAACTGGGCTCATTTATTTTATACATAAGTACTTAATTTCTATAAACACTTTGAATTTGTTAGTGTCATCTCCCCAAAACTGATTGTTAGTGTCAGTCCCCAAAACTGCTTGTTTTGAAAAAGTTAATGGTTTAGAGCTGTGATCCCCCAACCAGTGGCTTATGAGCAACAAGTTACTCACCAACCCCCTTATATGTCACTCCTAGTGGCCTCAAAGCAGGTACTCATTTTTTAATTTCTGACTTGTAGGTAAGTTTTGTAGGCAACAAATCCATGTTTGCTGCCAAACAGAGCCTCCTGTAGGAATAGTCCACATGGGGTCATCAAACAACCAATTACTGTTTTACTGTTTTCATACTTGTTTTGATCCCCAACTTTTTTTTATATTTAAATGTGTCTCATGGGTAAAAGAGATTGGGGACCACTGATTTATAATCAATCTATTAAAAGGTTATACTTCAGACTGTAGAGATGCAAAACTGGATCTTAAAAATTCTAAAAAAAGATCAAGTGAAAACGAATCTAAAAAAATAAGAATGCTACTATAACATAGTAAATGTTGCCTTTCAGTGGTGTAATTAGATGTTACTGGGACCCACACATATTAGGGCCTTACTTGCCCCCCTACACTCCTGGGCTCCACTGCAACCACAGGATCTGCTTCCTGTCTAGTTACTCCCCTTCTTCCGTGTACTTTTAATACCTTTTTCATTAAGCTTGCATGCACCAAGTGCTATTCCAGACAGTATACTACACCTATGAGTTCAGGCAATTGCTGTTGAATTTTTGTCACCCACCCATGAGCAGGAGATTACCCAGGAGAAAACGTACCCAGAGTAAACCTACAGTATGTGTCATTGCCTTAATGCACAATATGCCGTTCAGTGTGTATGTGAATTAGGTACAATGTTAAACACATAAGAGATGAAATCAGCCAAAATCACTAGGTAGACTTTAATCTTCTCCCTGGGGATATAAAATGTAGCAATTCACAGAGGAAAATAAGCACGCCTAGGCTTTAGTATAAGTCTTATTTATCTCAGCAAGATTTCCAAATCTTCTTCACATTTAGAAAGCATGTGCCAATCTTTTAAAGTCTTTATGAATGAATCAACTGTTACTGCAAGTGGGGAAAAATGGAATTTCTTGTGATTTTCTGGTCTCTGAAAATGAGCTTTAGAGGAACCTCCAAAAGACATGGCATGATGCATTAAAGCAGGGCCGATTACTAGGACTGAAAAAGTAAAAATGTAATCCAGTGGATTTTAAAAACATTTATTTTAATATTTAAGTAGATCCATAGTTGTTTAGTTGTTGAGGTGGAAATGGGCCCATGGCCACCAGGTTTATTTACTGACTGAGGTTTCCAGTTTAGATATTTGTCATTCCTATTTTTTAATAGTTAATGCCATTAATTAAACTTTTAAACATCTTTTTTGATCTTCTGTGGCATATTATATAATGTACTGATTGCAGTCTTGAGTCACTTGGTTCTCACTGCTTCACACTAGTGTTGCTGCCCACTGCATGTCTGCAACTGAGTTAACGGGGTAATTCTGTGCTTTTTTTGGATCTGCACTCCCTACTGAAACATTTGAAGATCTTCTGTATGATGGATGACCAAACAGTGCACTGTACCCCAAGGACATCCACATGTAAGAGCTCTTACCTGAATTCATGATATAAGCTACCATCTTACAGGAAAATAAAATCACAATAGGGTGTTTTCAGTTAAATTCGATGGAATTAATATTCTTCTTTGTTCATTTGATGCTTAACTGAAAGTATAATTTGTAATGTGGACTGAAACACATTAAGATGTTGCTACTGTCATCAAATAATTTAAATATAAAACGAAATACACAAATATAAATGGAAATGATATTCCCTTGTTCTGCATATCTCTGCATAGTTCCCTTTCAATTAACACCATGTGGATAGAAATGATCACAAAGCATTTTCTTCAAGTATATAAAATACATTCTGGGATCATGTGGCTTTTTTTTGTTAAATAAAGGGATTTAAGGAAGAATGAAAAGGATTGGAATAACTGGCACTGAACATTTGTGCGTAAGTTTAATGCTAAATGAATAAAATATAGTATTATACACATGACAGCTCAATGGATTTTTCACTAAATTTCAGTCCTGATGTGCAGCTGGTGAAGCTAAGTCTTAAAACCCAAGGATTTTATTTACCATCCTTCAGTGAGGAAAATGATGGATAAGTGGAGCTGACAAGGATCAAAAGGGACCAGCCTCAAAGCAATCTGTAAAGTCCTAGCAGTCTGATTGATAGGGATCATCTTGCAGAGTTTTTCTTTATTTAAGGGTTACATGCACTTTAAAGGACTTTAATACTTTACATTCAAAGTCCCTCACCATTAGCTGATCCGATGATACTGTCAGCATGCTCCTTAAGAGCTGGTGTAGAATGTTTAATGACATTAGAAAATCCTCATTGTGATGGCACAGCATATAAATTTGTTGTATCCATCAATTGTGCCAGCACAGTCATAAATCAACCCATTTGGGGAAAGCCTCTGCTAGAAACAAGAAAAGATCTACTTGCTTGAAGTGACAATAAACAAAAGGAAAAATGGATTAGTATTTTATTAGCAGATTTGATTAAACCTTTTTGAAAATATTGTTCCTGGTGCAAAAATAAAAATAAAACCAGCTCTTAAAGGAGAAACAAACCCTTAATAAAAAAAACCCTACCCCCTACCCTACATAGACTCCCCTCCCCAGCCTAGGTGCCCCCCTGTTCAAATGCCCCTAACGCTTTACTTACCCCCCGTGCAGATTCTGTCCAGCAGAGTTCACGGGCCCCATCTTCTTCTCTTCGGAAATCTTCGGAATGAGACCAGCGAAGCAATTTTCTGTGCTATGACAACTGAACATGCGCCGAAACTCACGAAAATTGAGGAAGCGCCGGTCTCAATCCAAAGATTAACGAAGTGGCTGAAGATAGCGCCGTGAACTCTGATTCCTGAATCTGCACCGAGGGGTAAGTAGAGTTAGGGCCATTTGCCTGGGGTGCACGTAGGCTGGGGAGTGAGGGTCTATGTAGGGTTGGGGGGTAGGGTTTTTTTTATTAAGGGTTTGTTCCTCCATTAAAGAAGCAACGTAAAGTGACATAGCTCAATATATTATCTATATTAAAGTTAATGCAATGCAAGTTAATGGAGCACATAACAAGATGGCAAAATATATTTCCATCCTGCAACAAAAGGACAAGAAAAGTTAAAATCATTTGGGTTGCCAAATGTTAGACACCCTAAAGTGATTATAATCGCTTGCCTGGTACCCTAGGCCTGTGGTCCTGTTAGTAGAACAGCCCTGTGTGCTTTTATACGAGTACTGTGTTGATCATTCTTCTGGTGCCCTGGGTCAGTGCATGTACAGTGGAGTGGAGTGGAAAAGCCTGGTTTTTGCTTCAACTTCACACTACTGTTTATACACACCTGGGGTCATGTGCTGCTCTACAGAAGAACCCCATATCAGTGTGTTTTTAACTAATAGGATCACCGGTTTCGGGTACCAGCGTGTATAATCATTGGGGGGTGCCTAATATGTTATGTGCCTACCCCCAGTAATTAGACCTTCTTTCTTTAAAACATAATAAAAAGATTTTTAGATGTTAAAGTTACCAAGCTGTAACCGTTTGTTCAGTATATAAAAAATTACAGACAATTCTTAAATCTTCCATTAGATGGCCAGCATAGGAAATAAGATGATGAATTTTGGGTACCAAAGTGTATCACAAAGGTGCCTAGGACTGCATTAGCAGGAGTCATGTACCTTGGAGTGGGATCAGGATCCAAATATATACAGGGCACTTGGCAGTTTTTTCCCCTATTCCCCTATTCCCCACCCTGCTCCCTCCCACTTACTTGCTTATTTACTGAAATATTTGTTATGCTTTTGCTATCCTGTAATACCAGTACAAATTGCTGGGCCCTTGCAGCTCAAGGTGCATATTAGAACTATATTCCCACAATCATACCAGGAAATATATTAACCAGCCCCTCCTTGTTGGCGAGTATAGTCAGATGCTGAACTAGAACCCACAAGCATGCCAGGAGTTGTATTAGCAAGCCCCAGCTCCTTGCTTGCCAGTTTTAGCTGGATGCAGAACTATAAATCACAACAGTGCCAGGAATTGTATTAGCAAGCCTCAGCAACTTGCATGCTAGTATATCTGGATGCAGAACTATAACTCACAACAGTGCTGGGAATCATATTAGCAAGCCCCAGCTCATTGCTTGCCAGTATAGTAGTGTCACTGAAAACAGTGGGTGCAGAGGAATGGTCATACAGTCAGTTTCCTACACAAGGGAGGAGGCACGGTACAAAGGGGTCAGACAGGAGCATAGTCAAGAGGCTAGCCAGATTATACACAAGAGGGAAACTGATAGAGTACCTGTGATTAGAGATGTCGCGAACTGTTCGCCGGCGAACTTGTTCGCGCGAACATCGGGTGTTCGCGCTCGCCGGAAGTTCGCGAACGTCGCGCGACGTTCGCCATTTTGGGTTCGCCATTGTTGGCGCTTTTTTTTGCCCTCTCACCCCAGACCAGCAGGTACATGGCAGCCAATCAGGAAGCTCTCCCCTGGACCACTCCCCTTCCCTATAAAAACCGAAGCCCTGCAGCGTTTTTTCACTCTGCCTGTGTGTGCTGAAGAGATAGTGTAGGGAGAGAGCTGCTGCCTGTTAGTGATTTCAGGGACAGTTGAAAGTTTGCTGGCTAGTAATCGTTTTGATACTGCTCTGTTATTGGAGGGACAGAAGTCTGCAGGGGTTTGAGGGACATTTAAGCTTAGGTAGCTTTGCTGGCTAGTAATCTACCTTCTACTGCAGTGCTCTGTATGTAGCTGCAGTGGGCAGCTGTCCTGCTTCTGATCTCATCTGCTGACTGCTGCAATAACAGTAGTCCTTGTAAGGACTGCTTTTATTTATTTTTTTGTTCCAATACAGAGCAGTATCAAGCAGATTACTAGCCAGCAAACTTACTATCATCTGTCCCTGAAATCACTAACAGCTCTCCCCCTACACTATCTCTTCCAAGCACACACAGGCAGATTTTTCAGATACATTTTTGCCCTTGATCCCCCTCTGGCATGCCACTGTCCAGGTCGTTGCACCCTTTAAACAACTTTAAAATCATTTTTCTGGCCAGAAATGTCTTTTTTAGATGTTAAAGTTCGCCTTCCCATTGAAGTCTATGGGGTTCGCGAACCGTTCGCGAACCGCTCGCATTTTTGCGCAAGTTCGCGAATATGTTCGCAAACTTTTTTTCCGATGTTCGCTACATCCCTACCTGTGATTGAACAGAGTCAGAAACTAGAACAGACACGGGTCATAACCCATAAGTCAGAGTCAGGTTTGGACTGGGATTCAAAATAGGCCCAGGCATCAGCGCCGGATTTCACAGAGGCGCGCCCCTAGGCCGCGCGGTCCGAACAGGCGGCCGCGCGGTCCTAGCACCCACCCCACCTCACTTTACCAGCGCGCCGGCGAAAAAACGCCGGCGCAGCTGCTGTAAATGAATGGGGACGCACGCGTCCCCATAATGCGGCTGGGCGGCATGCCGCCCCTATTTTTCTGCCGCCCTAGGCCCGGGCCTATGCGGCCTTGCCGCAAATCCGGGCCTGCCAGGCATTTCAAGTACACAGAGGCCCAAAGAGCCCCACTAAATAGTTATTGTCTATGGCATCTTACAGCAGCCCCTTTGCCATTTGCCAGAATCCACAGATTGCCATTCCGGCTAGACAATACACTACAAAAGTATTAACACAAATCAAAGTCGGACAGGTCAAAGTCAAATACTAAGTAATAGGTGGAACTCACTAACTGAAACAAGCTTTCCACCCACACTTCAACACACAAAACCTGTTTGCTCAGGCAACAAACATGCAGATGCAAGACCAGCAGCTGATTGGTGGAAGGTTTCAGGTAGGTTTAACCCCTCTCCTTGCCAGAGCGCCCCTGACAACTGGTCATTGGATTAATTGCTTGGTGATTGTAAAGACATTTTGGATTTTAAAAGGGATTACGCAAGTCCTTGCACCTCTACTTCAAGAAAGAAAGCCTAAATCATTCCATTTAGTAGCTTTATATAGCCATCTAAAACTTCTCCCTCCTGCAATCATTCAATGAGAAAAGCTGCAATCATTTAATAACAACCCCGCTTTTCAGTTTTCTTCACAATTTCTACATTTTAAGGTGGATATAATGACATCTGAATGTTTTGTCCAACAGATAGGAAGCATCAAGATAAAAAAAAAGGTGATGCATTATAATGGATCATTGTTTCTTTTTTTCTTTTAAAGACCACTGTCTTTACTTGATAAAATGCAGCTATCAATCCTGAAAAAATAGCCATGACTGATTATTCAACAGTAACATAGAAAGACCCTTCAGACCTACCCATACTTGCCATCCATTGAGGCCTTGTCAATTAAGTAATGTGGCTTCCTTTCAGCCAGCATTATAAATCTTGTTCTTTGCCATTATTGGTGCAAATGAAGCTGCTGTATTGATCATTTGCATCTTTGTTCCCTGATGAAAATTTATTGCAAATCAGTCTGGGGTTTGAAAAAAAAAAAAACGTCGCAGAGATAAATTAAAAGATTGCAGAGTCTCTATCTTTGTTATGCATTAAAATGAAACAAAAACAATGGCTGTGAAATGATTTATATTTAATGGTGGATGTTCTCTGACAAATGCAAAAAGACTTTGAAAGGCTGCAATGCATTTTACCATTCAGTAGAAAAAAAAATCTTGTGAAATGGCAAATGCAAAGGACCCTTATTTTATATATATATATATATATATATATATATATATATATATATATATATATATATATATTTATATATATATATATATATTTATATTTATGCATGTATGTGATTATTCCAACATGAAGAAATATTGTCATCCTACAGTCACGCCAGTAAAAGTATGAAGTCATAGTGCACTTTAATAGCTAATTTGTGACAAAGAAAAGTGCTGAAAAGGAGCAGTAACAACCCCAGCAGATGATTGAGATGGAGCTGTTCATTAATGAAAGTATGTTTACTTTAATTCCCATAAAATACGACATGCAACATTTTCTCATCAATTTAATTACCCTTCCAGAGACAATATAATAGAATTTAGTCCTCAACAAAATCATATGAAACCTAATTTTCTGGACAAAGAAAATGTGCTTCCCAATATGTTAAGACTATATAAAATGCTTGTGACCAAAACGACTGACTGACTTTCTATCTGGAAAAAATTCAGAGTATAAACGTTATCACCAAGTGTGTTTGTTTTTGGAGCTGGATCTATGTTAGGTGTTTACTAGTCTGGGTGAAGTTTTGGGCATTCGTCAAAATCAGTAAATTTGGCAGGAACAAGGAGAAAAGGCTGAAATTCTGTATAGAACAGATGGAATGTAGGGGAAAACAGGCTTTTTGATATCTGGTTCCTTATCTTTCTTGCAGACAGGTGTCCAATGCACAATAATACTTTCTGCACTTATGTGGACATAACAAAGATCTTAAATTACATTTTATTTTGTTATTACTGAATAATATCTATGACACACAGTGTATTTTAGGAAATCATGGAAAGGGTCTATTTTATAATATGTGCAGCCAGCTACTGGCTGGACATATTTTAAAACACTTCTTCTATTCTACATTTTCATCTTCCTTAATTTTTTAGGGTTGTGTGGTACATGTAAAGGACAATATAAAGCAGGATGATGATGCAGGATGCAGTGCAGTGCTCACCTTTCCATGAAATACAAGAACTCCATACCTGGTGGGCTAACAAGATATAAGTAAACTGGTCCAGTTCTGACCAGTTACAAATGGTGTTACAATGGTGCCTTCAAAATATATTGCAACACTAGGGACACCTACCCCCGTACTGTAGATGAGGTTGGTGTCCAAAAATAAAACCAGGATGAGTCCCTGACAAAAGAATTTTTCCCTCTGTTTGCCAGTGGATGTCCTATTTATATTCCTCTCTTGATGATACTTCATTGAGAACATTGGTTCCCTTTTGTACTAAAATTTCTAGTTTTATATTTCAGCAAAGAAAAGGGAGAATTGTTTCATACTTACCGTAATTCTCCTTTCCTGGCCACTCTCCATATCAGCATTACACCCGAGAGGCCCCTCCCATCCCTGCCTACAGACCAGACAGTCCCTCCCCCTCCAAATCTTTAAAGGCACCCCCATGACTCATCCAGCTTGTCTAATACCAAGTTCGTCAAAAAGGGTGGGAAATGCTGATATGGAGAGTGGCCAGGAAAGGAGAATTACGGTAAGTATGAAACAATTCTCCCTTTTCCTGGCCACTCCATATCTGCATTACACCTGGATATACCAAGCCATAATAATCTTAAGGGTGGGCAAAAGAATAAGTCCAAAACACTCAAACTAATGCAATAGACTTTAATTCAAGACTTAAAGGCAAGGTGAGACCCTGACGCAAATGCATGGTTACTGGATGTAGCCACGCGAATAATGATTGATGAATGTCCTGGCTGATGACCAAGAAGACACTTCGCAGATCTGTGAACTTGGCACCTCCACCAATGCTGGCCAGGATGCAGCCACAGCCCTTGATGAATGAGCCCTCAAGCCTTCTGTGGCTAGCTTGCCTTGATACTGATATGCCTTTGAGATACACAAGCAAATACATATACTGATAGTCGAGGAGGAGGCCACCTGGCCTTTCTTGGAACCTGCTGGGACTACAAACAGCTTCTCTGATTTCCTAAAGGTGCTTGGAACTTCCAGATAATGGGTCAGACAACATACTGGATCAATCTTGTGCATATCTTCCCCATCCTGATGAACCGACTTGAATATAGGAAGAACCACCTCCTTCTGAAAAGGACGACACAACCTTTGGTAGAAAGGCCTTATCTGGGTCTCAGAATCACTCTATCATGCAGAAAGAGGATGTGTTCCGATCCACAGGAGAGGGCTTGTAACTCCCCTACTCTACAAGCGGAGGCTATCGCCACCAGCCTTCAGCACTAGAGGAAGACTCCATATTACTGGGGAAGTCTTTACCAGAGGCCGTATCTTGAGAGCCTCCACAAAAAACCCTTTTCACCATAGGGTCCTCAGCCCACGATTTTCTTGACAGGGCTGAGAGGCCCGAAACTTGGACTTTTAGCATTCTATACTGAAGTCCCTTTCCCGTACCTTCTTGTAAGAAGCCTAAGATTTGAGATAATGAAATCTCCTCTCTTTCCTTATGTTGAGCCTTCCACAACAGAAATCTCTCACAAATCCTGTAATAAGTCTAAGATGTAGAAGGCTTTCTAGCCTTTAGGGGAGTAGATACCACAGCATCCGATAAACCTAAGGCCCCCAGTCTCTTGTGCTCAACCTCCAGGCCTGAAGCGCCAGTGCCTCCGGGTCTGGATGTAGTACTGGACCCTGAAGCAATAGGTCTCTCCTCTTGGGAAGAGGCCAAGGAGGTGCTATCACTAACTTGAGTAGAAGAGAGTACCATGGCCTGCGTGGCCATCTTGGAGCAATCAAGATCAGATCTGCTTTGTCCTGGATGACTTTCTGAAGTGTCTGAAGAATGAGTGGTACTGAAGGAAAGGCATAAGCCAGCTTGAAGGCCCAGGTCTGAAGCAGAGCATCTACTGCCTTTGCCTGGAAGAAGACCGGATGTTGGGTGTTGAGACTTGATGCCATCAAATCAACCTCTGGCAACCCCCATCTCTGTACTATCATGTGAAAGACTTCTTGGTTGGTTCAAGGACCATTCGTGGACCGATAGCACATTCCGACTTAGGAAGTCCGCTTTCTGATTCTCTACCCCCGGAAGATATGCTGCCGTCAAGAGAACCAGATTCTTCTCTTCCCAAGAAAAAATTGCCTGAACCTCTTGTAGAAGGGATCTGCTCCTGGTCCCTCCCTGTCTTCTAAGCCACAGCCGAGGTGTTGTCTATCAGCATCTTGACTGAGGAGCCCTGTAGGACCCTGGCAAAAGAGAATAACGCCAGTTTTGCCTCTCTTATCTCATCATATTGGAAGGAATATTCTTCTGTTGCGAAGACCATCTCCCCTTGACCCATTTCATGTCCATGTGTGCCCTCCAACCCCACGTGGAGGCATCCGAGACCTCCGTCTCCCAATGAGGTTGAGCCAAAGGCAGCCCTCAAATTCTGACACTGGGCTGGTCTCATGTGCCACCTGGCCCACTTGGTGACCGGAATAGTCGACGCCATGGAGCCTATGAGAGTCATTAGCTCCTGGGCTGAATCTCTCAACCTCTCCAACATCATTGATGCTTGGCCGACTATAGCTTGAATACTTTGCAGAGGAAGCGAGACCATCCCTTCTAAGTTGTTGAAGGTTGCCCCAAGGTATAACTGATGAGCAATTAGCTTCTCCTCGTTCCCCACCAACACTAGTATGTCGTCCAAGTAATGCCAAATGGAAATCCCTTCTAGTCTCAGGGGAGTGATCAGGGTTACTAGGTTGAGAGGCCAAATGGAAGGCAATGGAATTGGTAATGCTTGCCCCCAAGGGAAAAACGCAGGAAGCGGTGTGAGCTTCTATTACCGGAATACGTAGATAGGCATCTCGGAGATCTATAGAGAGAAGCCAATCTCCTGGTAACACCGCTGAAATGATTGAGAAGATGGACTCCATCTTGAATTTTTGGACTCTGAGATGCTTGTTTACCTCCTTGAGATCCAAAATTGGTCTCCAACCTCCTGAAACCTTCTTTACGAGGAAAAGGATTTAATAGATCCCCTTGTTCCTCTCCGGATGAGGTACTGGGACTACTGCTCTTTCTTCTATTAGCCACTGGACATATTGATCCAATGCTCTTCTCTTTTCTCCCAAGCCCGGGTAAGGGGATTCCAAAAATCTGTTTCCTACTGGCATTGATTTGAACTCCAGCCGATAACCCCATGTCAGAATGTCTAAAACCCATTGATCCAAAATGGTGTGCCAAACATAAAAAACTCTGCCAGTCTGGCCCCTACTCCTCCTTCTGTCGGCTGATAGTCAGGAAGATTTCTTTGGTGGTTGAGCTGACCTGGACTTATCATTCCTTGAAAAATTAGACTGCTTCCTTCTCCAAGCAAAGGGTTTGAAGCCATCCCTTGCCCCCCTGGAGGAATAGTGTGAGGATCCTGAGCATCCTGCCCCTCGGGAACTGAAAGGCCTAAAAGGCTGAAATCTTGGTTTTTTCCTCTCCTGAGGCAAGAACTGGCTCTTTCCCCCTGAGGCTTTGGATATGACTTCATCTAGTCTGGCTCCAAAGAGTCGGGATCCCTCAAAGGGCAAAGTGCGCAGGCTCATCTTGGATGAGACATCCGCAGACCAGGACCTTAGCCAAAGATCCCTTCTAGTTGCAACCAAAATGGCCATGGACCGTCCTGATAATTGTGTGAGGTCAACTGCCCCCTCCCGGACAAATCCTGCTGCAATCTTAAGCTCTGCAAGACCTGCGGAAATCTCTTTCCTATATGCCCCATCACTTAAAGCCTTGTTGATAGTATCGATCCATAAGGACATGGCTTTTTGCCATTCTGACTTAATTAGCTCAGATACTTCCTGAAATAAGGGGAATGTCTGATGACTCCTAAAAGGGGTAGGCAAGACCTTAAGAGTCTTAGAACTCTCTGCTTCTTCCTCCACTCCCAGAGATAGCTTTAAAGCTTTAATGAGAGGCGACACCAATGATAAATCGAAAGAATCCTTGAAAGCCTCAGAGTCATCATCTGAATCCCTGAAGGTCTCTGCAGTGCTCAATGGAAACACTTCCTCCACCTCAGAGAGGTCTTCATTCACTTCCCCCCCCTCAAGGGGTGACATCTGATCCTCTTCCCAGATATCTCTAACCCTGGAGGAAGAATCAGAGGCATTCCTGCAAAAGTCTTTCCAGTTGGAGTCACAAAATTTTTTGCCCATGATAGGGGTCTTAAAACATCCCAGGCATTCCGACATGAGCCGCTGATTCCCCTTATTCTGAGCTAAGGATCAGAGAGAAAGAAAAGAGAGAGAGGGAGAGATAAGAAACATACAAACAATGAGAAGAGAGAGGGACAATAAAAGAAAAGAGAAAAAAAAAAAGATAGGAGGGACCTAGCTTGAAAGGCAGAGGCACCTGAGGCTGGAAAATCCATGATGTGACTAGACGATGCCAAGTCCAATCTACAAACATGAGGCATAATGAGTAAGGTGAGCCCCTTGCCTCCCCACCCCCGCACCTAGCAGTCCAGGTCACCGCAGGGCTTTACCTGCAAGGAGCGCACAAGACACCGGCACCCAAGGGAACAACCTGGTAGAGGGAGAGCAAGCAGAGGCAACAGACACGCAGAGTTTAAACCCACCCGCCCGTGTACTCTCCCCCTCCCACCTTCCCAAGATGGCCACTGCCTGCATCGCTCCAGACCTTTCCAAGATGGCCACCGCATATCCTTCCACCGCCGCCATCTTGAGAGAGGCAGAACGCAACTGCAACCATGCACTGCCTTCGCCTGCAGCCGCGGGGAGAGGAAGCTGACCGGCAAGGAGAGGAAGCTGCACCAGAGCCGCATCATGGGTCTTCGGTGATATGACCAACCCCTCAAGTCACCCCCATATCACGCCTCCTTAGGGATAAAGGAAAAGAGGCCACTTAGTTAAACTATAAGCCACATGACCCTTAGTCAGCCCGCTCATATCCATAACAAGGAATGGAGGAAGGGTCCCCATTCTGCCATACGTTCACCTGCAAAGTTCTTAACCCCCTCAGGGAACTTATCCGAAACTAGGCAAGTACCCTCAAGGCCCAATAGGCACAAACAGAAAGAAAAAAGACAAGCTGGGTGAGTCATGGGGGTGGGACTGTCTGGTCTGTAGGCAGGGATGGGAGGGGTCTCCCAGGTGTAATGCTGATATGGAGTGGCCAGGAAAAATGTATTTTAAACACCTGTACAGATCACCATCGGCTTATGGGACAAAGGCTCTGATGTGGGGAGGAGTAATTTATGTTCCTGCACCTTGCAAATTAAATTGTATTTTAATAGAAAAAGGGCTGGATAGTAGGGATGTAGCGAACTGTTCGCCGGCGAACTAGTTCGCGCGAACTTCGACTGTTCGCGTCCGCCGCAAGTTCGCGAACGTCACGCGACGTTCGCCAATAGGCGTTCGCGTCAAAATCGTTCGACCATTCGACCATTCGATCGCTAAAATCGAACGATTTTCGTTCGAATCGAACGATCGAAGCCATTGGATTGAATGAAATCATTCGATCCAATGGCTTCGATCGTTCGATTCGAACGGAAATCGTTCGATCGAATGATTAAAATCCTTCGATCATTCGAATCGAACGATTTTCGGATGTTCGAAGTTCGCGAACTGTTCGCGAACTGTTCGCATTTTTTGCCGGTGTTCGCGAACGGCGTTCGCGAACACATTGTCGGCGGTTCGCTACATCCCTACTGGATAGTGTTTGAATAACTAGTATTAGTAACTATATCCTGATTTATATGTATTTTATAAGGAAGAATTACATAAGTTTTTCTTAAATTTTTCATGAACAGAAGTAGAACTATTTATGAGCTAGTACCACGTACTTACTATTAGGCTTCTCGCCAACAGTTTCCATAGAGAAACGTCTGATATCACTTTGTATTAGAGAAACCTGGAAAACGGCAGTGCCTGAGAGAATCTATTGATTTGGGTTATATTGAATAGTTCAGCAGTAACTGCAAGGCAGATGTGTCTGCGTCTTTCTTCTTGTTTAACATGTACCACTATGATTTTAACTGAATAGAAGATCCTGAATAAATAAGGGGCAGACATCTGGTTTGCCTGACATACACTCAGAGCTCAATAAGAAATCACAGGCCAAGGGGATGGATGGAAATAACTGTGAATTTTTAGTACCCTTGTATTTATATTAAGCTGCACAGAGAGTAATATTTATGTCTTAAATTTATGGGTTGGCTTATGCACCTAAAATAGAACAACGGATGCACTGACACCCAGATTTTTTTTATTTTAGAAAAGGCCATCATTTACTTTTTCCTACAAAGCTTGTACAGGTATGGGACCTGTTATCCAGAATGCTCAGGACCTGGGGTTTTCCGGATAACAGATTTTTCTGTAATTTGGGTCGTCATGCCTTAAGTCTACTAGTTCATGTAAACATTAAATAAACCCAACAGGCTGGTTTTGCTTCCAATAAGGATGAATTATATCTTACTTGGGATCGAGAACAAGCTACTGTTTTATTACTACAGAGAAAAAGGAAATCATTTTTACAAATTTGGATTATTTGGATAAAATGGATCCATTCCGTAATTCGGAGCTTTCTGGATATCGGGTTTCCGGATAAGGGAACTGGAACAACAATAGTCAACATTCACCAAAAAATGTGTTAAGTAACACTCAGAGGGAGATTTACTGATTTTCAAATTCAAGTTTTTATAAATTTGACCACAGAGAGAAAATCACGATTAAACCCATGATTATTTCATTAAAATGGAGTCTATTGGAGGTGGCCTTTCCATGATTCGGTTCTTTCTGGATAAAGGGTTTCCGGATAATGGATCCCATACCTGTACCACTATTTGTGATATATTCATGTGTAGAATAGAAGTCTGACAATTACATTCATACAGAAATTTACACAAATATACAGTGTTCTTAAAGGGAAAAGTATTTAATTTCTTCAGCAATAAATACGATGTAAAGCACAGATAATGTAAACGTAGGTGCAGCCTTATCATGTCACAGCACAAATATCATGTATCAAACTTTTCTTATTTACAAATAATATTAAGTCAATGGACAAGAAGGACAGTGCATAGGGGTACACAGCAGATGTTTAGAATGCCCTGTACCAAATAACTACTTGTCTATAATTATACTTAGCAGACAACTGTCATGTTCATTGATAACTACACATTTTGCCCAAATAGCCATATCACTTTGCCTTTTTTTTTCAGTAAAGCTAAAAATCAATCTCCTTTGAAACTGTGGATTTTAAAGATTGTTTGATAATTCTAATTTCCTACAAAGAGTTACTGTGTATGACTTTCACCGGCCATTTTCAATAAAAAAAAAATCAAACATTTTTTCCTATTCCTTCATAAGAATCATAACCCTTATAAACAAGATATAACATTTCTCCGTTAGGCTCATTAATTTTAATGCCTTATATACACAAAAAAATTTCACACATCTGTCTCTTATTTCCTGTGTAAAAGTCAGACTTGGCTTAAATCTCTCAAACAATCCTTTTCCAAGACAGATTAATACCAAACCATTATGTTCCAGCCACAATATAATAGTGACAAATTGCAGCATGCTTTCCAATCCCTCAAAGCACATCGGTTTCAGCGGCAGCTGCAAAGATAGAGAATGATTCATCTTTAATGAATTCTAAAGCACTTTCCCTGTGCCTGGACGCTGAGGTACAAATATTAAGCAACATGGCTAAACTCATCTGCATGCAAATCTGCAGTCGCTTAAAAAGTATTATCAAGGTTGTTAAAAGACTAAGTTGTATTTTATTGAGCAATTTGTTGCACTTCCCCAAGCTATTAAGAAGCACTCTGTAGTGAGTCTTTATACATGCAAATGGCCCACTAACTACAGATCTGATGTGGTACATTGAGCATGCATCAATGAATTAAAGCAATTTGCACCAAATTTAAGATGTTATAACAAGGCAGATGGGAGGAGTTAATCACTGAATGAGTTTTAATGTTCTATATCAAACATTCAAAAGAGGCCTTTTCTTTTATTTGCTGCAAAGATTAATACGAATTACAAGGAACAACTGTTTTTATCGCATAATACTATGAATTTTGTTGTGTTTCTTTTTATATTTGCATTCTATTATCTGGAAAATGTGGAACAAGTGTTATATCCCTAATGATCTTTAGAGAATCGCGAGTATTACTGCCATGGTAGTCTAGACCCAGATTTTTTATCTAGTTTGCCTCATAAAGGCCTGTAACATTATGTTAGTACAGCAATTATTAGAAAACTGGGAAAAAATTAAGAGTTCTTTAAATGTGGAACTAATTATTGAACTAACTATTGAACTAATTACAGGTTCCAAGGTTCCAGTGCATTTTCTTTATTTTATGGAAATTGTTCACTATTCACACGTCCCTGTCCCAGTGGGGTTTACAACACACCTGGGTTAACTTCATCATATTTTTAAAGTGTAGAATGAAAATAAAGTACCCAAATGCAGATATGAAGAGAACATGAACCTATTGCCAAACGCTCATGGCTCCCAGCATGACTTCTTCAGAGGAAAAAGTAGCAAGGGAATCTTTAGAGGCTACAGGAGTAAATGTACCTTCAATGGCAACAGGATTGAGTGTTTATTGGAATACACTGGGGACTACAGGAATGACTGCTGTGGAAATGGGGTTCCCCTAGCTTCTAGCTCCACTAGATCAGAGATTTATACACACATAAAAATGCTAAATAAGAGGGGGCAGCAGATGGCATCCCTAATCCATAGAGTTAAGGAATAAAGTCAGCAAGAGATATGTTACACCCTCTAGTCCCTTTCACTGACAGTTTCTTTTAACTTTAGTTACCTGCACACTTTTGTCAAACTGACTGGGAAAGGCTTAGTTTCTCGGGCGTACATTTCTTTATTAAGAAGACTTCTTGACCTGACTGGGAAATACCTGTCTGCATGTCAAATTGTAAACTTGCTTAGCAGCAACAAAGTTTGTACGGAGGCAGGTGTGCTCACACTTAAGCCCCCTAGCAACAACTTCTTCCAGATATTGAAACACAATTTTTTTTTTATTTTATTTCAGTTTTTCATACCACATCAGAGATATGCTTTACATAGAGCTGCCATTCTTGTTTTGGCAACTCTAAAATAGCAAAATTCTATTTAATAATTTAAAATCAGAAAAGGCCTCAAATTTCTTTATTTAGACAGTGCTGGAATGACATTACAGTTACAAAGGTTCTGCCATCATTATAAAATATAAAGAAAACATCCCACACGGTGCTAAATCTAGAAAGTCTTTGTCAATTCAGATAAAAATGAAAGTCAGGTTATTAAGACAGGTAATTAAGATATATATTTATGGTCACTCCACCTACCTCACATGGATGGGTAATCCAACCTTCCCAATAGGGAAAACCAATAAAACATTACTAAACTGGCAAAATCAAAACTTGAGATTGATCAAAGACATAGCTACTGATAAATTCACTATACCTACCAAAGAAAATCTAACTCAGAAATTTCTATCTGATGACTACTTACTCTCTATCCAAATCCTTCATTTTGCTACAAAAGCTTACAACACCTTTCTCAGATTGATAAAAATAACCCAATAAACACACTATGGCCCAGAGGACCTACGGTTAAGACCACAGCTCAAATCTATCGTACAATCAGGACCACACTACTAATTGAAGCCCCAGATAATTTCATAAGCAAATGGACCTCCGTAATCCCACAGAGGCTGCTAAAATACTTAAATTCCATACAAAATCTATGCAAACATTATCTACTAATAAATACCAGGAGATGTCTTTACAGATATTGAATCAATCTTACCTGACACTGATTCGGAGACATCACTTAGGCACCACAAACACAGAAAGGTGCCTGAGATGTCAACAACCTAGAGCTGACCTCGTATACTGTGTTTGGTTTTGCCCCAATATCCAACAATTATGGGGAAAAGTTCAGGGATACTGGAAATCTCTAACACAACTAACGGCCCCCTTCACATTAACATGGGCAATTTTCGGAAACCCCCCCCGACAATTGAAACTTACACGTTTAGAGAGGCTTCTAGCAGAAAGACTGACTGCCACAACCAGTGGCTCTCTTCATCTTCTCCCCCACTCTCACTAGTCAAACAAAAACTTCATCACATTTTCCATATGGATTGGCTGGAATCTATGATAAACAAAGAACAACATACAGAAACATTTTTCTTAACCTGGATGAACTATATTTCCTCCCTTCATATGCACATTAAAAACCTTACTATTTATACATTTAGACATACCACCTGGTTCGACACTAAATTATTATCTAACAACCCCATCGTACAAGAAAAACCATCTGGTTTGACGCTAAATTATTATCTAACAACCCCATTGTACAAGAAATAGATATATACATCCAAAACCTTTCTCTTCCTCAGGAGCAGGGTCATCGATCACCCCCCAGGAGTCGCCAAATAAATCGGATGTTACTTACACATTGCTAATTACTCTAAACTATGATATGAGGAAAAACGGGTGTTTTTACTATTCTTCTACTGACGCTAACTATACTGATTTGTTATTTGGCATGTTCTAGATAAATATCTAAGAATGTATTGAAGTGGAACCCTCTTTATGTACCTCCAAACTTTTCCATTTTGTTATTATTGCTATTTACTTTATTTGGAAATTAAATAAAAACATATGTTAAAAAAAAGATATATATTTATATAAATGAATAAAAAAAAAAAATATATATATATATATATAAATACACAATGTAGATAGATATAATAATTATATATATATATATATATATATATATATATATATATATATATATATATATATATAATCGAGAGAGAGAGAGAGAGAGAGAAAGATGCTATACACATATAAGCATATAAGGTAAACAAAAAAAAAAAAAAAAAAATATATATATATATATATATATAGTGAATAAAGTACCCCCTTTTGTAAAATATAAGGATATTATTAGTTACCGAGGAGTTACATGACCATATAAAAACACGAGGCCGAAGGCCGAGTGTTTTTATACAGGTCATGGAACTCCGAGGTAACTTCTAATATCCTCATATTTTACAACTGGGGGTACTTTATTTATTATAATACACAAATTTTAGTGAGTCATGTGACAGAAATGACATCACTACTCACCGTTTATAACTGATGACATCACTACTCACCGTTTATAAGGATATAATTTACAGGATATTCATGGCTTTTGTGTATTATATATATATATATATAAATATATATATATATATGGATGGCTTTTTGCAAGTGAAGGAATACAGGGTTATTGAAGATAGCTCATAGTACAAGTTGATACAAGGACTAGTGTTTTTTCTCTTCAGTATTCATTTTACATTCATTATAACCAAAAAGAAGATGCAAAATCCCACAGCTATGCTGAGTATTTTAAGAACATTTGAGGGCATTTAAGAGGTGATGGTTTGCTACTGGAAACAATACTGAGCAATGGCTTTTAGATTAATGTAGCATCGCTGTGATTATATGCAAATGTGCAGCTTTTCTGAGGTTTATTATTTTCCATTTAGAAATTGGATGTGATCTTTTTGAAAGGGTGGAGTAAGAAACTTAAAGGTTTGTGTGTATTCAATGATTTAAATTCAGAAGAATACAAAAAACCACATAAAGTATTACAGTCAGCTGATTAATTGAGCATGTATGTGCATAATTAAGCTTGCAAATATTGTTCTTGTATACATAAATTATCATATAAATGCTTTCAGTTTAAGCTTCAAGCAGTGGTAACAGCACATATGCAACTGCTAGCTACATTTGTCACAGCATGAATAGATATTGCTTGTGTTCATTCATTTAATTAAACCTCGCTACAATGTGATATAAGTTTATGGGATGTTTGGAGAACTTATTTACTTTACTCCCATAGGGTTCCAATCTGTCCAGTATAATGTAATTGATGCTTAGTGGTATGATTGCTCTTTAGGAAAAAGCTTCTAATCTTTCTAATCCAGTTGTTTGCTGTCATGAAAATTTTATATAAGTTTTAAATCTCACTGAAATAATAAACTTTCTAAAATTTAAAATATGATAACATTTCGGAAATAATCTATTGACTTTGCAAAATGTCTCTACATGCAGCATTGTGTTAGTGTTATTTTTTTTTTTTTTTTTTTTAAAAAGACAGTCAGCTAATACACAGTCTAGGCAAATGATGTACACACCAATGTGTTTTAACAAACTGTCAATCAATCTTTACAGTAGGGTCTATATGTAATAAGGATGCACCGAATCCACTATTTTGGAGCAAAATGTCTCTCTTTTGTAGCAAAATGTCTCTCTACATGCAGCATTGTGTTAGTGTTATTTTTTTTTTTTTATTTAAAAAGACAGTCAGCTAATACACAGTCTAGGCAAATGATGTACACACCAATGTGTTTTAACAAACTGTCAATCAATCTTTACAGTAGGGTCTATATGTAATAAGGATGCACCGAATCCACTATTTTGGATTCGGCTGAACCCCCGAATCCTTTGCGAAAGATTCGCCGAATACCGAACTGAATCCGAAGCCTAATTTGCATATGCAAATTAGGGGTGGGAAGGAGAAAATATTTTTTACTTCCTTGTTTTGTGACAAAAAGTTACACGATCTCCTCCAGCCCCTAATTTGCATATGCAAATTAGGATTTGGATTCGGTGCAGCCGGGCAGAAGAATTCCTGCTGAAAAAGTCAGAATCCTGGCCGAATCCCGAACCGAATCCTGGATTCGGTGCATCCCTAATATGTAATGTATGTTTGTGTATACTGTATGTATGTATGCATGTATAACTTTATTTGTAAAGTGCTGTTAAGGAGCCGCAGTGCTGTACAATGCATAAAAGTACAATATATATAAAAGTATACATGGGGAAGACAAGTCACACAATAAATATACACACAATTCATATCAGGACAGAGAGCTTAAAGGGGACCTGCCACACAGTCATAAAAATCTGTATACTAAAAATGCTTTTCATATTAAACATGAATCCCAATTTTGTTTAGTTGTGAAAACATTCATATCTGTTATAAACTCTAACTGGGTAGCCAGAGTATGGGCACCAGGCCCCTCATTCTGGCACATAAACAAGATTTTGGCATGATCCAAAGCTTGCCTTAATAACAGAGCCCACAAAATGGCTGCTGCCTGCTTGTTATGATTATGAATTCCATGACTAAAAAAAAAACAAGATTTAAATAATGTTTATAGTGTAAAGTAAAGTTTATGTTGCTTGACTTACATCATAAAAGATGATTTGATATTATTTTTTAAGGTGACGGGTCCCCTTTAAGTGCTATGTGGTAAGAGACACAGTGGGAAGGAGGTCCCTGCCCCGCAGAGCTTACAGTCTAATGTATTAATGTAGTCACTGTACTTAATGCCAAGAACTGGAGGCATACCTCACAAAAGTGGCTGGCCTCACAATTTGAGAAACCCCATACTGAATGATGAACTGTCCTTGAGACATCATACAATAGAAATTAAAACAGCTTACCTTTGATTAGTGCACTATTTTTAATAATTTATTTAATCAACTAAAGGGTTAACATTGATGAACTAAATTCTAGACAACTGTATGTAGGTGATTTCCTCACCTTATTTTCATACACGTTAATAAGGGCAGCCAATCTTCCATTCTGATAGTAATTGAACAAGATAATAAGAATCGTATTAGCTGCAGCAAAATGAGAAATAACAGTGACCTTTGCTATATACTATGCATAACAGTTTTTGTCATAAATATTGAGTCTATTTATTTTCCAGCCCCAGATAGCCCACGTAAACGACCTATTTACATTTTCCTGTAGAAATTTGGCCAAAGAGATGCATGCTTGAGTTTAGCTTCTTTGGCTTAGAGTTAATTGTTTTGGGGTGAATAAATAATGTTAATATTCCTGTAGAAGGTAAACTGGCTTTCTGCTTAATCATCAATTCTTATCTATTAGCTAGCTTCCACGGATTCATTATCTAGTAAAGCAAAAGCTTTAAAAGGATATGTTCAATTTTAGGGCCATTTTTCAGTTATATATTAAGCATCTTTTGAACGAGAACATGCCTCAGGCTTTAATATCTCCATAAAATATTCTTCTACATGCTATCTTCCTATGGAAATTCATTTTTCTCATTTTACCTTTCTGATTATAGAAATTAACTTTTTAGTATGGTAGACCATTGCGTTATTGTAATATATAGCATAAACTAGTATCAAATCTAAAAACTGGGTCATGTTTGAAATGTGACATTGACCAAATATCATCAGTGAGGTACATCAGAACAGCAGAGGGAAAATGCTAACTCTGCATTGTACAGTGTACAACCTTTAGGAGTCAGTGGTATCTCACATCTTTCCACACGATGTCCCCAAAACCAATTTCTTAGGGTGTAGGTTGAAGGGCGTCCTAGGTGGATGGAATGTAAAAAAAAAACAGCTTTTAAACACAGATCTTAAAAAAAATAAATAGACCAAAGCATTCCCTAAAACCACCAATACACTATGGGGGCTATTTACTAAGCTCCGAATGCCCGAAATTCCCTGAAATCTGTGATTTTTTTGTGTTATAATAGGCTTTAAAAAAAATTCCCAAATTTTTCAGAATTTAATAAACCCGAGGGCTAAAAAGACAGAATATAAAACCACGGCATCTCAAACCTGTCAAGGTTGCATAAAAGTGAACAGAAACAGGTAATTTCACTATGTTTTCGGAGCTTTCAGAGGAAAACTCAAAAATTCTGCGATTTCTGGGAAAATTCACAAATAAATTGTGAAATTCGGAGCTTTTCCCGCAAAGGTAATTTTCGGGAAAATGTAATAATAAATAAGCGTGGAAAACCCGAGTGGGTTAGATCGGAGTTTGAAGCAGCCGATATTGAGATAAATTCGGACCTAAATAAATAACCCCCTATGTATTGCTGGTCACAGTAGACTGTAATGTAATGGATTACCACATAACTTATGCCCTTATCCTACTGGATAGTGGTATGACAAATGTGGTATCCTGATCTTCTGTGTCCCAATGACCTATTAAAAAAGTGAACTATTTTGTCTGTTTTTCCACAACAAAAAGAAGGGGCACTAAAATGTCAAAAAGTACTTTATCAGTCTGTTTTATTTTTAAACAGCATTCCAGTCCTCCTCATTTGAAGAGCCAAATCATATTATGCCTGGTCCTAAAAGAATGGCACAACCCTGTCAGGGAGCCAGAACCCTCTTCTGTGATTGACTGATGCTTATTTTGAGTTTTGGCTGAAAAGTCATTTTCCCAAGGTAACCCAGTGTGCAATGCTCGTCTTGGGCAGGCAGTAATTACAAGGCACACAATTTGTTTTGTTCCCACAGGCAATCTTTCTTGCACCTCATGAATGAACAGAAACTAAGGGCGTGTGGGCAATCCATTTGCCTCCCCTTAAATAACAGGTGCATATGCTGAAGGCATTAAGATACAAAAGAAGTGTGGGGAAAAAAAGGAAGCAAAGGGGCAGGTTTACTAAAATTGTGATTTTCTTTCACAAATCTTTTTATTTTCTAAAAGTTTGTGTATTTCAATTTCTTTAAACCTCTAAAAAGTCAAGATTTATTAGGTGTAAAAAGTGTAAGGTGTAAATGTAGAACTCTTATGTCAAGTAAAAGTAGTCAAGGTCCCATAGAAGTCAATGGAAGTTTGATAATCCTATTGGACTTTTTTTTTAACCATTCAGACTTTGAGAGGTTTTCAGATATTGTTTTACTGGTAATTAACTCAAAAACTTGAATTTTTAGAGGCATTGGAGATATTCATATTTGTTTTTTTTAGATTGTTCAGCTTTTTTTAGGTTCATACTTTTTTAATTCAGATCTTTTAATAGCTGTCATGGCTTTCATGATATTAGAGAAAAAGGGGTATATTTATCAGAGTGAAGTTAATAGTGAAGTTCCGCCACTAGAGTGAAATTCCGCCACTCTCCATTCATTTCTATGGGATTTTTATAGGCGTATTTATCAAAGGGTGAACTTTCACTTCACCCATTGATAAATACGCCTTTCAAAATCCCATAGAAATGAATTGAGAGTTGTGGAATTTCACTCTAGTGGCGGAACTTCACTCTTTGATAAATTTACCCCATGGAGTTTAATCATGGTTTCAAAAACCTCTAATACCACTAAAATGCAACCTTTATTAAATGGGCCTCAAAGTGTGTGGTGGAGAAAAACAAATTCAGTTTTTTCTGCACTTTTGTTTTTTTTTTCACTTTGCACCTTTATGATTCTCATCTCATTAGAATAATAAATCTCTATTTAAGATTGGCCATACTATACTCGTGTTTGTGCTGTATTCCTCATGTATACAGAACAAACAGGAGTATAGTATGGCCAAGCTTAAATAGAGATTTATTATTCTAATTAGAATCATAAACAAGAAGCTAATTCAAGGTTAGAGCATTGACCTGAATAATTAGCCTTTGGGATTTATTACAACATGCAGGTTCAGGCCCATGAAATTCCTGATGGGCCATCATTGACCTGGTTTTCCATTTTGATTTATTAGAGCTTGATTTGACTGGTTAAACAACTAGAGTAAGACAGAAAATGTCTGAATTTGGAAATGACTGAAATGTGTGAAGTTATTTACTATTTGTGACCAGCCTCAGAAGTACAAACCATGTAGGTCTTATAATTAACGTATGCTGAACTCAATAACAAAGAGGCAATCTAAACAACTATGAAAGGTCTACGTTCATTTCACTTGTGATCATTCAGTTACAATTTATGTGAATGCCTCTTTTGGACTACTATATTGTAAAACACCTACCTGCATGTATGTCAGGCCCAAATGTGAATGATAAAGGAGTCATAAAGGGGAGGTAATTTGTTCAAGTATCCCTACTGAGGTAGCACCATCCTTGGTGCAACTCTGTAAGGCTTTCAATAAAATGTAATTGGATAATAATTAATGAACATTGTTATTTTGTATTAATATTCTACTGCAATTTTTGACATTATATATGAATCACTGATTTCATTATGTGACCCTAGTTTATATTGATTAGGTCACATGAAAGTGAGTAGTCTTTAATTACATTCAGTTTTTTTACATTTAAATACAATTCTTTTTACCATTTTTGTTGAGTTTAGAAAAATAAATACAAAAACAGATTTGTTTTCCTAGAGACAGAAAGGGGCCGATTCACGAAATTCGGGTGAAGGGTTCGAATAAAAAAAAATTCGAATTTCAAAGTTTTTTTGGGCTACTTCGACCATCGAATGGGCTACTTCGACCTTTGACTTCGACCTTCAACTTCGAATCGAACGATTCGAACTAAAAATCGTTCGACTATTCGACCATTCGATAGTCGAAGTACTGTCCCTTTAAGAAAAACTTCGACCCCCTAGTCAAAGTCAATGTTAGCCTATGGGGAAGGTCCCCATAGGCTTGCCTGTGATTTTTTGATCGAAGGATTTTCCTTCGATCGTTGGATTTAAATCCTTCGAATCGTTCGATCGCAGGATTTGCGCAAAATCGTTCGACTTCGATATTCGAAGTCGAACGATTTTAGTTCCCAGTCGAATATCGAGGGTTAATTAACCCTCGATATTCGACCCTTCGTGAATCGGCCCCTAAATGTTGCGAACTACATAGTATAAGCATGGAAATATAACAATGCAAACAGTGAAGCATACAAATAATTTCCTTAAATGGACAAGATTATTTACTGTAGTTACACTTAAAAACAAGTAAGAATAGTAGAATGAAATGACTTATACTAACATTGATTGTTAGAACCACTATTTCTAGTTCATGACATAATACATTAATTCTACCAGTGAGACTAATTGTTTCCAGTCTTAATATTGATATATATTTTATTCTTAAATTAAATTCACAGTTTTAGCACTTGGTGGTCCATTGAATTTTAGTGGTGTTAGAGCTTTTTGAAACCACGATTAAACTCTATTTCTCTTAAACTATGAATGCTATTATTATAGGTTATTAAAAGATTTTAATATAAGAAGCACAAATGAAAATAATTTGAATCATCTTAAAAAATACAAATATCTCTAAAACCTATAAAAATTCTAGTTTAAAGCAAAAAAAATCCCCCAAAAACTCTCAGGGGGTTATTTATCAAAGTCCAAATTTATCTCAATATTTTCTGCTAAAAACTCAGATCAAAAAAATATTAAATTTTCCTGAAAATTTGCTTTGTGGGAAAAATCTGATTTTCACAATATTTTCGGATATTTTATCAGACTTTTACGTTTTTTTCAAATTTTTCATCCGATTTTCACAATTTTCAAGAAATTTTCCAATTTTTCACCCAAAAACTCAGAAAACGTCAGGTTATTGCACAAAATTCAGCACACATCAAAAAATCATTGGGACTTCCCCCATTGACTTATATGCAACCTTGACAGGTCTGAGATTTCCTGGATTTTCAGATTCAGACTTTTCCATTCTCAGGGTTTAATAAATTCTGAAAAATTTGTGATTTTTGCATTCGGAGTATATTAAATAACCCCCTAAAAGTCTGAATCTTTTTTTTTTTTTTTTTTTTTTAGAGATTTTACTAAAGTTTTTACAATATTTCATTTTATTAGAGTATTACTGGAATTTTTACAATTAATAAATCTCCAATTTTTTGAGTTTTAGAGAAATTTAAAAACCATGCATTTTCAGAGAAAAAATATATTTCATGAAAAAAAAAAGATCTGAATTTTAGCGAATGGGCCCCTTAAATAGATAGTTTAGCTGCCTTATCCAAATTCACTCCTTCGTGGGCCATATTCTGTTTTTATGTCTTTTACCTTTCTTATCCTCTCATAACCTTGTTTAATTTTCAGCTGGTCTTCTGCCTGGGTCTGTAATTCTCTGCCCCACAAACATCAATCCCACCTAGGACAGCCAGGAACTGGATCTGAAAGGTTTTACCCACTTTTAACATACTTTCCCTTTCACCGTGACTATATAACAACTATAGCAGAGTGACTGTAGCAACAGTTCTTTCATACAACATACCATACAAACTGTATTGTAAGGCGCAATCCTCCTCTGAATGAGAAAGGATTGACATTAAATTAATCAGCAGCTAATTAGTTTTGAATTTTTATTCTGGATTGCTGCACAGCTGAGAGTATAGACCATGCAGCTGTCCATTGCTCAGGTGCTGATTTGTGAAAGGATATCTTCAATACCATTATTTTCTAGCAGAACCTTCCTCCTGCCTTTCTTTCTCCAACCAATATTTATACATATATTCCGGTATAAGATATAATAGGCCAGATTCAAGTCACTGAGAAAAAGTTATCTCATGGTTTAGTCCATGAAAACTCATAGATAAGATTCAATTCAAGGAGAAAAAACGTTTCTCCTAATTCACTTCATAGAGTTTTCATATGATAAACCATGAGATAAGTTTTTCTGAATTAAATTGCATATTACTTTTTTCACTGAATTAGATCTGTAACATTGTCTGGGGTTTTCCAGTGTACTTCGATCATGATACCTTAAGTCTGGTAAAAAAAAATCATTCAAATGATAAATAAATCCAATAGGATAGGGTCAACTACAAGTTACTGTTTTATTATTAAAAGATAAAGGATTTTTTTTTTAAAGTATGATTATTTTCTCAAAATTAACTCAATGGCAGATAGTCTTCCCATAATTCAGAGTTTTTCTGGATTACAGGTTTCCGGATAAAGGATCCCATACCTGTATTATAAAAACAGTATCACCATATCATTCTCAAGTGTTACTAAAAGGTAAAGATGCTGAGTAAACATGAGAAATTAGCACAGGAAAAAACAGTAATTATATACAGCAATCCATTGCGGATGTCTGGGTACACAAATTTAGCCAACAGGATCCACTAATCCTTCTGATTCAGTCTGCAACTTTTGTTACTTACTGTAACTGCTGCATAACGTTTTGGTGCATATAAATACGGTAGACTATGATGAGGATAATAACAGTGGACAATGGCAGTGTTCCAAAGGTAGATCAGATTAGTGATGGGCGAATGAATTCACAAGACAAAAATTTGCAGGAAATTTCCGCATTTCGCAGCCCAATCTTTTGGACCAAATAGTCGCGTGTATAAGAATTGACGTGTCAAAATTATTTTGCCGCCCATTGTCTTCTAGAATTTTGTGGTAAATTCACAGATTTTTCTGTGAAGCAAAACTGCACTGATTTGCCCATCACTAGATCAGATCATTATAATCACACCTAGTAAAACAAAATTCATGTAAGCTCCTCTTAGGGGCACATTCACCAAGCTCGGGTGAATGAATAGAGGGAAAAAACTCGAATTTCGAGTAGTTTTTTGTGCTCCTCGACTATCGAATTGGTGTAAATTCGCCTGAGTAGAATGATTCGAGTAGATCGAGCGCAAAAACGCTGCGACTATTCACCCATTCGATAGTCGAAGTACTGTCTCTTTTAAAAATACTTCGACTGCCTACTTCGCCACCTAAAACCTACCGAATTGCTTTAAAAGCCTATGGGAAAGTCCCATAGGCATGTTTTCTACGTTTTTGATCGAATAAAAAGGCATTCAATCGAATGAAAATCCTTCGATCGAATATTCGATCATTCGACTATTCGCCAGCACGTAAATTCGCCCGAATTGCCTATTCGATTCTATTTCCCAGTCGAATTTCGAGGGATTTAACCCCTCAAAATTTGACCATTGATTCATCTGCCCCTAGATGTCACACAATGTTTTCTACACTCATGGAGGCGTTCGAGCGGCGAAGTAGGGGGGCGGGGGGCCCTGGACCAGCAGTCCCGGTGGGCCCCGGTCCCCCCAGTCCGACCCTGGGCAGCCCTGAGTGGTTTAGGAGCTATCCTGGGCTTCCTTCCCACAATTCCTTCAGCTTTGCATACAAAGGAAGACATCTCTCCTCAACCAAAATGCTTTTGTACTATATTTAGGTTAATAACTATTGAATATTTAATTGCTGATTTGCAACATGTTCTCAACTTAGCAAATATGTCAGTTTTGTGCACTTAAAAAGTGGTGTGGAAATGCTTATCTCTGCCTTGTTTTTTATTCAGCTTTCTATATTTATGCTTGTTTCTGAGATGCCAGTATGCATTATGTATGTGATATATATTTTTATATCTCAAATTATCTATTAATCTTATATATTATTACCCAGAAATATATTGTCCACATTCGGTTTGTCATTTTAAGGCTTTAAAGGCAAAAGAACAAAACAGTATCAAGTATTTTAAGACACTTCACTGCTTACAGTCTGTTTTAAAGTCTTTTACAATACACACCCCATGGGTTTTGCGTAAATTGCTTTTCAATTTATATTCAGAAAAGACTCTGCAATAATTCTCTGTTGCAAATAAAACAGTGGAATGCTGTAAAACCAACTTTCTTCAAATTGCATATCTGACCATTCATCCACCACATCATTTCGCTGCAAACACATTTTCTTCTCCGTAGGTACACCTGATAACGTATGATAGGCAAACTTCTTAAAACTACAAATGCACGTTATATACTTTATTGGAAATATGACCATAATATTTCAGAGTTTTCAATTTCGTCTTCGAATTTGAATCTGGGAAACTCACGGGGAAAAGAATGTAAGATCTGAATGTCTCTTTATAACAAGGGAATGTGATAGCAAGAAAAACACTTCTTTCTTATGTGCGTTTTGGGTTTAATTCTGTATGTTATTATGAAATGCATATCTGAATCTTGAGGGCTTGCAGCTCTGGTCTGTTCCAGTTCTGTTTGCGGGTATATTTAATGTTATGCAGTTTCATTTTCCTTTGGAGATTTTCACCTTGTATAAAAAATATCACATATGTGCAACAAATTAAAAGAACATGGCACATGTAATTGGAATTTATGTATTGTTTGCAGCTGTCCTACTTGCATATTTTCTAGAAAGCTGGATATTTTCACATACCTCTCTAGAACTGAAAATGTAGGCTACACTGACATTGCACACCAGCTATCCCCAGTCACAACTAATTGTACCCCTCAATCTGCTCTAAACACTACTATGTTTCAAGTAAACATTTGGGTTTCCCAACCGAATAACAATTTTGAACTATGTTTTTATGTTGAGATTGTGGAATGCCCTGCCGTGTGATGTTGGGATGACTGATTCTATAAATGCCAAGAGTGGCTTGGATGATTTCTTGGACAAGCATAATGTCAAAGGCTATTATGATACTAAAATCTACAATAGTATAGTTATTGGTATGTATAGTTTATGTATGTGAGTGTATAGATAAGTTGGTATACGTATGTGTTGTACAACTCGGAGGGGATATATTCTGGATGACAGGTATATATCCCCATTCTTTAGGTTTTAAAATCATCCCTTTAAGAGACACCATGGGGGGGAATTCACAAAAGTGGTGATATTGAGACAAAATAAAAGCGGAGATAAAAATTCCTACAAAATTCACAAACTTCTATCTCCACTTTTGTGACTTTGTCTTTTAAACAGACAGTTTTCAGATTTTGTCTTTTGCACAACATTTTAAAGACATTTTTTCTGAATTTGACTTTAGCTCTCACTACAACTGTCATCAAATTGGAATATTTAGGGTAGGAGGTTTATTGTACCAAGGAAAATATACATAATTTGTTTCAGGGTAACTTGGGTTTTCTAAATCTGCCTACATGTTTGTGTAATTCCAAATACAGTAATTCTAAATACAATTAATGCTATTTTGCATAATTAGGGATTTGTATCAGAAATATGTTTTATTATCCTAGGTCAAGTTTCTGATTGCTGCTTAAACTAAAAAATGGTTGGGAGGCTTTACTTTTCCTTTAAATAATATATTCACTCAAATTGCTTATATTGCCTCATTTATTACGCTAAAACTAGTAAAATAATGCAAATGTGTGAGTTAAAAACTTTTTACATATCAAATTGTATAAAATACACTTATTTTGTTTAATCAGTGTTTTACTTGTTTTGTTAATGAAGCTTTTACACCTATAGGGTTACACACAAACGTGTGCCCTGACTATAATATGCTAATCCCTAGTAATATTATAATAATTCCCGAATGGGACACCTACAAGAGGTGTGAAATGAAGATTGGGTGAATCAAAGCAAATCAGTTTATTTTAGAATTGATCTGACACATGGGGAAGATATAGACTGAGCTTGAAGATGTTGTTTAAAATGTAATTTTTGCACCATTTTGAAAGATGACATGTCTGTAAACTGTCTTTCTTTCACTAAAATATGAAAAGTGGTGGTTGAGTGTAGGTGGATTTGTGTTTGTGAATTTGGAGAAAGTATTTTACTCCAGTTTACCACCACTTTTACTCCAAAAATGGGCTATCTTCACTTTTGTGAATTCCCCCATGGGTTTAACCAGCCAGAGGTGGGCTGGACATCTAAGGGGTGTTTTAAAGGAATGAGCAGCAGGTGTGTGGAGAGGGAGGAGCTACACGTGGGAGCTGCTGGGGTTTGACACATGTTTCGAGTCAGCAAGGACCCTTTCAGCAAGGGCTTGCTCATTTTTGGGGGGCTGTATTGTACACTACTAATGCAGTAGTGAATTAAGTGAATTTCCCCTTCCTACAACTATTTAAAAATGTCTTTTGCTTTTCAAATGATCAAGTATTCCATTGGAAACAGCTGGAACCTTGCACAAAAGTTTCCCGTTTGAAAAACATATGTAGAGACATTTTGTCTTAGCCTGCCACTCTATATCCCTTTGTAAATGCATTGCATGACCTGGATCCATTGTCATAGATTATTAAAGGAATTGTACAGTATAAAAATAAAAACTGGGTAAATAGATAGTATGTGCAAAATAAAAAATGTTTCTGATATATTTAGCCAAAAATGTAATGTATAAAGGCTGGAGTGATTTTATATATAACATGTCAGTAAGAACACTACTTCCTGCTTTTCAGCTCTCTTGGTTTACACTGACTGGTTACCCTGGTTACCAGGCAGTAACCAATCAGAGACTTGAGGGGGGGCACATGGGTCATATCTGTTGCTTTTGAATCTGAGCTGAATGCTGAGGATCAATTGCAAACTCACTGAACAGAAATGTCCCATGTGGCCCCCCTTCAAGTCGCTGACTAGCTCAGAGTTATAGAGCTGAAAAGCAGGAAGTTGGATTCTGGCTGTTTTATTAGACATCTGTTCACTCCAGCCTTTATATATTACATGTTTGGCTAACTAACTATATTAGAAACATTTTTTATTTTGCACAGCCTATTTACACAATTTATATTTTCACACTGAATTGTTCCTTTAATGAAGCATTTAAGCTGTTTGGTGACAGTTATTTAGAATAAATAAACAACAAGTATTCTATATTGCCCCTCACACAGCAAAATTAATTTTGTTTCTTCTTCTTTAAACAGACCTGGCTGCTCAGAAATATACAGTATATGCATATTCTCTCTTTTTGGATGGTTCAAATTTGTGTTTAAGCTCTAAATTTTGCGCAATACATAGCCTGACTGTGTGAGACAACATTTTCTCAATACAACTCTGGGAGATCTGGAATTACTCTGAAACCTTCTTGCTGGTTAAATATTATACAGCCCTTCATTTATGAAAAAGTACACATTTATGGCTAAGTATTTTAATCACTAGAATGTACTACTTTATATATGAATAAATTAAGGACTGGCAGTTTGCTAGAAGTAATATATATTTTTCTCCGAAACACTGTTAATATTGTCATACAGACATGCCACAGACTGCGGTACAAAAAGCATGTCTACTTGTAAAACGCTTTATTGCACATTTTCACATTTAAGTTTTCTTTTATTGCTGATGAAGAACGCAATCATTTCTAAAATAAATGTAATAAAATGTTATAGCAGAGCAACAAAATGCTGGTGTGGTACACTTCTCATTACTGAGTTTTGTCATTTTCCCAGCTCTTTTCTCAACACAGCACAAGAAAAAAAAAAGTAAAGCAGAATGTAATGGAAAAAATAAGCATCATGGTGAAAGAAAACTCATACTTAGGAACTGTGGACAAAATTACCTTGAGGCTCTATATCTATGTCAGTGTGTTTTGCTAGATTCAGAATATATTTAATCTGTGTTTAAGAAAAAACTTTTGAACATATTCTGATGTAACTTAAAATATATATTATTATTTTTTTTTTAATTTCTCATTGCTTGGTTCACTGGTTTCATATTCTGTTGCTCTCCTGAGAAGTACAATGTTATCTGACTGCCAGTAATCAAAGATACATTTTGAAACTAAAGTTTTTTGTTATCTTAAAATGTTAAAATGTAAACTTGTTCAGGTCCTTTTCTATTCTCCTGTAGGTGACTTAAAACATATATTATTTTAATTTTTCATTGCTTGGTTCACTGGTTTTATACTCTGTTGCTCTCCTGAGAAGTACAATGTTATCCGACTGCCAGTTATCAAAGATACATGCTGAAACGTAACTTTTTCTAATCTTAAAATGTTAAAATGTAAAAATGTTCAGGTCCTTTTATATTCTCCTGTAGGTCTTTAATTCAATTCCCTGATTGGCTGATATGGTATGGTAGGGTTTAAATTCCAAACTAGATTGCATTCAAATTGCATAAGAATAAAAAAATAAAACCTTTGTCTTTTGGGTAGTCAGACTGGGGGGAACTAGGAGGGTTAGTTCAAGGTCATAAACAAGAGTGTTAGTTTTATGTTACACTGGGGATTGGGAGGGTTCTTCTTTTTGAAGTAATAAAAGGCTAATATCAAACAGGACAACTTTTGAGGGATGATGTAGAGGGACTACTGTGGCATGACAGGGCCATGAAAATGTAATCAGAAATACAACTTCAAAATTACTGTCCACCTTGAGGAGATCAGTTGTCAACATTAGATTCTTTACCTGTAGCGTAAACTGTCCCTGGTGATTCTAAAAGCATGAAATTAAAAAAAAACTACCTCAACAGTAAAAGAGATCAGAAGTATTTCACCAAGAAAGACCTGATGCTGATCTATCCCGCACTGCTCAGCTCACTAATGCTTTGGACTGTGAGCAGGCTGCAACACTGCTAATGTAGAGAGCAGTAATGCACCCCAGAGGCAATGATCCAACCTCATCTCATGGCAGAAGCCACATTTGTTTCTTGTCTTCTGGACAAAAATATTTAATAACAATCTACCAATATCCAGTAGTTATACTACTATACTACTGTATATACTGAAGACTCTGCTTCTCTCTCTCACAGCTAATTCCCTCGAGGCTTACATCCTGGAAGAGTTTAGAAAATCAGCAGCCAATGCTAAAATTCAAAGTATACGCTATAAATATATGGGTAGCGTGACCTAATTTGTAAAGTTTAGATAAAGATCTAACGAGACGTTTCCAGAAAACAGCAGGTTCCCTTCATTCATTCAGTACATAATTAAAATAAATGATTTCTGGTCCAACATGTTTTAACATTTGTAATGAATACCTGTATATAAACATTAAAGATAGTATAAACCTGTTATTATGAATAAACATAGAGCAATGATATTACTTTTTATCTCACCGCCATAGCATAGTTTATTTTCCAGCATCTTCTCTTTTAAAGACAGCAAAATATTAAGTAGGGAGCCTACCCCAAGGCACATTTATAAAAGCACATATTAGCATTTTGAAAATGTTCATTTTTATTTTGATAAAGCACAGTGTTTGATATATCTAGAATTTGTAACCCACAACTATATAAATAATATGACATTTAAAAAAAAGGGGAAAAGTATTAATAATCTGAAAAAATAAGTTTTCAAAACAAATTATTGGTTTCACTTTGAGCATTCTCATCAAGGTAGCCAGGTACACTGTAAGATATTGCAATAAAAGGGTATCTGAAAAACTGACTGCATATTGAAGTGTAGAAATCTACTACCTTTTAACCAGTTATAAAGAGTGTCTGGCAAACTATTAAGTTTGTTATAAAGAAATATTTACTAGTGACCCTAACATGCCACCTCCCAACCCGAACCCAGCTCAGCCCACTCTGTCCCCTCTATTTAAAGATCTACACCTGACATCTAAAAAGGGACAGGATAGTAGCGAGTCTATAAATTCAGGAACTGGAAGCTGGAAGCCGGCAGTGTGAGGCCTGAGTCTGTCCACACATCACTAGTATTAACATATAAAAAAGAAATTATATGATACACAAAGTAATGTAAATAATATATTATCCTCTGTAGGTAGATGAATATAGAAATATATTGAAATAAAAAAACAATACTACAGTATCATTATTGTTGCTATTGTTTCTGTTATTATTATTATTATCTTTATTTATGGTAGAGCTGGACTAGCTCATTTGTTTAAAAGGGGCACATTCCTCCCATTGTACCCCAAAATGTATCAACTAATTAGAATTTTTAATCACACTTGCATATATTATCTCTATAGACTTTTAAAAAGCTCGGTATTTGACTGCTGACCTTTGCCTTAATTTAGCTTTATTCATAGCGGAAAGGACAAGTAATACGACTGGACTAGATAAAATCATCCCAGCAAAATCAGAAATAAAATATGTCACTAAAAATATACAACTAGGGGCAATGATTTTTTTTACAAGTCTAATGCAGAGTGACATTTGAATATATCTTGCTGAGACAAAGTGTATGAAGTAATCAAGGCAAATAACTTCTTAAGTAGGGATATTGTCCTAAAACACTTATTTCTCTATCTTTAAAATGGTATTAGTATATATACATACTGACAATTGCTCCAGGTGAGCCGAAACACGTTGATACACCATGCACCAATAAATAATGTTTTGATATACGCTGGATGGTGTTTGCTGTGAGTGCTTTCATGGACTGTGAATAATAAGTATTGATTGGTTAGCACCCAGCATTTGACTAAGTGAATGGTGAGTGCCGATTATCTCTACACGTGTGTATATATATATATATATATATATATATATATATATATATATATATAAAATCACTGTTTTTTACAAGTCTAATGCAGAGTGGCATTTGAATATATCTTGCTGAGACAAAGTGTATGAAGTAATCAAGGCAAAGAAAGGAAAAAGATATATGAGAAAATAACTTCTTAAGACATGACATTTGCTTGTGTCTATCAAAGGTAGCCTATGCATAGCATGCTGTGTATCTGCAAGATTGAATTTCCTATATCATTGTACTTACAGTTCTCTCAAGCTAGTAGGGAAATACATTTTGAACATTTTCAGAACATCTAGTTCAGGGTATGAAACATGGGTATAAATAATCAAGAGAGAAAAGAGTTGAGATTCAATTAAAATGATTCAAGCGACAGAGAAAAACATACTGCATGTTTCCATTAGAGGGGAATCTAGTGATGAGATAGATTTATTGTAGTTGAAATGTTCCTTACATGAAAAATGTGTTTAATTTATTTCTTCATTAGGAATTGAGAGGGTTCCAAAGTAGGGATATTGTCTATCTTTAAAATGGTATTAGTATGTGTGTATATATATATATATATATATATATATATATATATATATATATATATATATATATATATATATATATATATATATATATATATATATATATATATATATATATATAAAATCACGATCTAACATCCATACTATCTCAGATAATATAGCAGCATGCTTTCATTTGTACTCTTTACTTTTTCTTATTCTATCTATTTGTGTCTAACAATGTATTTCTCTTCTAATCTATCATTAAACCATTTGTCTAGTTGCTAGGGAAATTTGGACCATACCTTTGAAAAGCAGTTTAAACTGTTGGAGAATTACAGAACAAAACAAAGAATAACATTTAAAAAAAATACTATTTGCAAATGTTTTATCAGCATACTAAAAGCTGTTTTAAGGTAAACATTCCCTTTATAAAAATGTACTTAGTAAATTTGGTTGCCAAAAGATGATTTCTAACAAGTATTTATCGAGTATTCTTGAACACTGTACAAGAGAAAGGTGTGCATGCAAAATACCTGTGGTGACTAAAAAACGAATAGACAAGGTATATATTTGAATTCATCAAGTTTTTCTATTTACTTCAGCTACATTTAACATGACTTTACTGGATTAGCACTCTTTTTAATCTTTTTACCACAATCGTTAATAAAGCAATAACAAAATCTACAGGGCTGTACACAAAGGTATTTAACAACAATAGTCATACACCCAAACAATAAAGAGCATTCATTTCAAATTACAATAATATGAGTTTTGACAGTTTAGTTTTACATGCAATAGATCTTGCTAGACAAATTGTATTCCTTTCTGAATGAATTGGTGAGCAGAAACCTAGATAAGGGATGGCAGTTGATGTGATCTTCTAGATTTGCTAAAGCCTTTGATACAGCACCACAAATAATTCTTAGATTAAATTAAGGAATATTGGCCTGGATCATAATATTTGTACTTACATAAAGAACTGACTGAAACCTGGATTTAAATGAGTTGTGATAAATGGAACATTTTTTAATTGGACCAGTGTTGTTGGTGGAGTAGCTCAGGGGTCTGTCCTTGATCATTTGATTTTTAACTTGTTTAGGCATTTTACGTACTGTCTCTATTTTTGCTGTTGATAAAAAATTGTGCAAAGCTCCATGCATATGTAGGTCTCTATAAAAATATATTGAATAAAACAGCTCATATGTAAAACCCTGCTTCATGTAAAAAAAGTATTTGTAGTAGTATGTGTAGTAGTATGTGCCATTGGGTAATCATAAATAGAAAATTGCCATTTTAAAAGATAAGGGCCGCCCATTGGGATCCTAGGATTCCCTGTGCACACAAACAAACCAAACAAACCATACTTGTTAAGTATACATTTTGTTAAGTATACATTTAAGTATACAAGTGTACTGTTAAGTCACATGAGCCAATTAACAGAAAAGGTTATGTATTTTGCTTTCACGCTTCTTCCTTTTACAGTTACAACTGTAATATTTCTGGTCAGGTGATCTCTAAAGCAGCACAGAGACCACAAAGAAATGGCGGTTCAAGGCAAGAGATGTAAAAGGGCAATATTTACTTAAATATATATACCAGTTTGGTAAGATTCTTTATTATGATATAATCTGTTGCTTAAGTATTCATTTTGGGGGTATAGATTTCCTTTAAGGACCAGATGTGTTTGAAATGCGACAGGGGACAATATGTCTACTTGTCTTCATGTTCTTTTAATAGCCATAAATAGAATAAAAATTTTAACTTTTTCTGCAGAGGTGCGATCCATTTTTCAGCATGGTCTTGTTGATTCTGCTGTGACCAACACTCCTATACAAGCAATACTGATGAGTGGAGACTGTAAGGACATGGCAAAACTAGTGTGGTCATGTGATTCAAACATTTGGTTGCACCCCTGGTTAAAACTATGTTACAGAGGAAGATGCTGGTTACTGATCCATTGACTGCTGGGAGCAAATGGTTTTACACCTGGATATTTTTATGCAATTTTTATTTATCATTTTAAATTCTATACACATGTATAGTATGGGTATATTTTTAGCTGGGTAATTGTTTTATTAAATTTCACACTATTAGTGCTTTTTATTTCCTGTAGCATAATTCACATTAGAAGGCAGTTTCCCTCCCATCAAATTTGCATAAGATCGATATATCAAAGTTCAGTGTGCCTATTAAGTCTTTGAGTACACATCCATCACCAGAATGGATGGTGAGACACCATAAATTCTCTTTATAAATTCTCTTTATAAATTTCTCTTTATATCTTTTGATAGAGCGTTAACTCCTACTTGCCCTAAAGGTGATTTCATACATTACAAGTGTCTTCTATGTATTTTTTATTTATGTACACAAAACAGTTCCATGTGGGAAAAAGTCTACACTATAATACCATTGCTTGTTTTTCTCCCGAGCTTTTGAGCACTGGCTCCACTTTAGGGGGGTAATTTATTAAAGGTCGACTCTTAGAGCTGCCTTTTTAGACCTCAAATGAACTTGAAACTCTAATGGTTTCTAATTTAAGAAAACACTTGAATGGAGAAAAACTTGAATCAGCAATTTTGGGGCTAACAACCCAAAAACTCAAATTGAACCGCTCAAATTGATCTACTTTTTTAAACATCCACTTTAAACAATGTTAGTCAGTGGCTACTAAAGCAAAGAACACAAGGCCACATCTTTAGATTTTAGTGTAAGGAATACTCATACTCACCGCTCTGGGCAAGATGGCGGTTCCGGTTTTCCTCGGCAAGATGGCGACTTCTAGCGCTCCCTGTGGCAAGTTTTGACGCCCCTACGTCAAAAGTGCGAAACGTTTTGATGCTAGAACATCAGAATGGGCGCAGCGCCAGGACGCCAGCGCGTCAAGTTGCTCAGCATCAGCATGCAGTGTCATGATACCAGCGTGTCTGTTTGGGGCCAAAATTGCCCTATTTAAGATGCCAGAACATTACAGACCTTGCCCAAATATAGGTTCATCTTATTGAGTTCCTGGGTGTGATCTATTGCTAAATTCCTTGATTCTTGTTATTGACCTTGGTCTGTTATTTGGATTATGAACCTTCCAGCCTGGATTGACCCTTTTGCCTGGACTTTGTTTACTCTTCTGCCTAAACCTTTTGATACTGCGAACTGCATTTAACTGGTAGCTTCCTCTTTATTCCACAAAATCCCAACAGAGCCTTTGGGCCCTGACATTAAGGAACTGAACTTTCCTTTGAGTGCAGAGAGATTGTGTTTGGTACTCTGCTGGATCATGAGTGCTGCAGTAGGATGGAGAGGAAATATCAAGTGAGAATTTGTTTTCTAGGACTTGTGTTATTAGTGCATGTTTAATGTCAGAAGGGAGCATCCCTTTGGAAAGTGATAGACTAATACAATTGATGAAGTGCTGGGCAGTGAACAGTGGTGAGTGAAAGTGATTGTTAGATGCTAGCACGTGTAATTTACCATGCATAATGATATACAGCAATATCATGAGCTGTCAGGGAAG
This sequence comes from Xenopus petersii, assembly GCA_038501925.1. Classification (NCBI taxonomy): domain Eukaryota; kingdom Metazoa; phylum Chordata; class Amphibia; order Anura; family Pipidae; genus Xenopus; species Xenopus petersii. Next base: position 47,765,101 of record CM076686.1, on the reverse strand, counting down.
AAAAGCCATGCAAAGGCCAACACATATTAAGTCAAAAGGGTGGGAAAGGTACAAAGGTTTGGGAGGATACTAATGTGCTGAAATATTGCTTGGCAAGAGAGGGTAATATAGATTTGTAGTATAACAATACAGCTTTTGTTTGTGTCTTGAGCTGGTGACCATGCTTTTCTATAGTATCTCAGAGGAGATACACAGTGTAAGCAAGGTTTTGGCAGTAAAAGGTGACATTTTATTATTTGCATTGTAATGTTTTATTGCTTCTTGGGCAGGAAACAGAGGAGATGTGGTACAGTGATGGGGACAGCAAATCTGAAAGACCAAGTAAGTTAATAAGGCAAAACTAATAATAAATATTACAGGTTCTGGAGAGTGACAGATTACTTCAACATGAACCACTAAGGAAGGGCTAAAGACATATGGTGTGGACTGTTTAGCATTTGGGGCAGAGAAAATGAGAATTTTAAGTAAATCAGTGTAAATGGAGTTAACTAACTGCATAGAAGGGATGGAATCAAAAATTTGTTACCAATACCATTCATGAAACATTAGTGACTGGGCAGTCAGGATAAAGTTCATGGGTCTCAACTTATTTCACTGTTCCTAATGCATCTGAGCATACCAAATATTCTTCCCCATGGAAACAAACAGGTAATCTGAGTATATCTTGCACACCATACAGAATAGAAGAGCATGTAGAAATTCAATCATTATAAAACATGTAATCTGTCAATGAGAATGGATGGTAACTATTGGTTAATATTGGGTCATAAGAGGTTGGCACTATATGTCTGTATAGTAAAGATGTACCATGCAGATATATTATATATTAAACAAAACATTTAAAAATATCTGCCCCAATAGAAGATGGAAAATAATTTATTATGTTATTCCTTGAACAACCAACCCTTGGTCAAAGGAAAGATGGATGCACTAAATAAACAAAACCCAGTATTGTACTGAAAAGGTAGTATTTTATTAATGGGCTCAGAATTACATTTACAGACAGAAAAACTTGACCTACAAATTGTGCAAACAGCATTGTGATGTAGAATAAATATCACACACAGAGAATCAGATACTCTATCTTCATTCATCAAATAAATGCTAGAATCCAACAAAAGTCAATTCAATTATTTGTCAATAATATACATGAATATAATCCATCAGATGGCAGGACTTATTTAATTACATGAGACCTTCTGGCAAAATAACTTAGCAACATAAGCACAGATTTTCACTGCAATCTATGAAAATATTGGCAGGAGAACTACCATGATGATAATAAAATATTTACATAACATTCACACACACACACTATTTTATAGTAGATAAGAATGCTTATGCCATTTAAGCTGTGCATTTTCCTATCTAACTAAAGTACTCTGCCTTATTTAAAGGGGAACTGTCATTCAACAATTATTTAATATAATCATTTAGGCAAAGGTAGCATGGGCCAATGATATATTAGAGCTAAATGTCCATTAAAGCAGACTAAGCCGCAAAGCCTGGATGTAGAAAAATAGATTTGCTAAGAGGGGAATGGTGAAGATTAATTGTATTATTTTAGAAACCATGAGGGGTTTTTAATTTGATTATATTTACAAAAAAAATCTTATTTTCAGCAGTAATATTTTTTATTTTCATTTTAGTTCTACTCCACCTCTAAAAAAAACAAAATTCATTTATTTTGTAATTAATTTCATTACTGATACTGAACACTCTGAATTATTATACTTTATCTTAGTGATTTACATGTTTCCACCCATAAATCCTTATGTGAGGGTTAAAACCCAATGGATATAACAATACCTTACTGCCAAATCTGTTTTTTGTTTCTAGAACATCTGTTTTTATGGATCAGATTGCCTTTTCCAAGGAAAGGGAAACATCTAGTTAACTGGATGTCAATGCTGGTCCCTCTCTCTTTTAGAGAGGTAAAATAAAGTTAGGCTCTAGAATTCCAAAACAACTACCATTCTCTAAAATTCTTGAATCTGCAAGAACTACTAAATCAAATTATATAATTGGTAATGGTAAACAAATGTAATGCACCTTATTTAAAACATAAAGATATTGCTTGACAAGAAAGACTCATTTTCTATTAAAGTTGCAACTGCTGTACACCTTCAGTTTTGAGTATTTTATGACATATTTCTCTAAAGCACTTGCTGCCATTATCGTATGTACGTAAAATGTAATATATAATAAGTCATGCCAAATGTTGAGTACTCTAGCATGGACCTGAGCTCTTCATGGTCAGAACCTGTAATAAATGAAATGTTAAGTATCTTCATAACCTACAAAAACGTTTCCATAAACCCATCTCATATTTTTATGTTCCTTAGTTTGTACAGATTACTGCTTATAATAGACTTTTTATGCAACTAGGCAACTGTCTAGCACTTAATTGGAATGCCATGTCAAATTTTTAAATTAAGAATCTTATACTCAAGCACCACTGCCTTTTTCATTATTATAATGAAACCCTAATTGAATTCTCTGGCAAATATACTGCACACATTTAATTAGAGAAGCATAAGAAAAACTATATTTCTTAAATGGTATTTTAATTATTGAAAAATCTGATTGTATTCTTGTTGCAAATTATTTCCCAACCATTCCGACCTGCTAAACAGGACTGGTCTAGGCCCCGTGATGCTGTAGTCCGTAATCTTACCAGTATATTGCAGGGCCCATTTGCATTTCCCTAATCCGACAGCATGGGGGAATATACATTTAGATCAATAGGAACTAATCTAGTCTCAACTAAGTTGTAAAATCAAAAATTTCTATTGAAGCATAGGCAGACTTGTTGCCTTACCCACTTTATACAATATGTATCACTTAAGAGCCTGTTAGAATGTAAATACCATTTTTTAAGATGCAGAGTACAGCTAGACAGTGTTGCCGAAACAGTGTGCACTCTTGTACTTAATTAGAGTTACTAAATCACTTGGAAATTCAGGGACACCTCTAATAAATGCATGTTTCAAGGCTGGCATTTAAATTAAATTGCAATCAGTGCAGCCCTTCTAGCTGGATTTTCTTCACTTGTCCCTCTGTGTGCACAGCAGGGTGAACATTGCATGATAGCTATCATATCAGTATCACTAAGGATAATGCCACTGTATTTGGATTATAGAGCTTCATATACCTTGTCACATTGGGCTACGGCACATTTGAATGTCCTGGTATTACATTGCTCAAACAGTATTTAAACAGTACTTCATCCTTTGAGAAATCCCCACTTACTTGCAGCCCTGTTTCAGGAAGAGTTATTTTAATTTGATATCCAAGAAGTCTTAAGCAATGTGCCTAAATGAATCAGTTGCCTTTTAAATTTAAAATTAAAACAAATAATAGCTATTTGGATTAGAAAACATAGTCCATATTAGTTGTCTATTGTTCTTCCATGATCATGCATTTTACTTTAGTTCCTGTTTAGTAAATTTTAACTGGTTCTATAAAGCACCTGAAGGTATTATTTAAAAAAACACTATTTTTACTTTTGCTTTAAGTACTATTTTCAGAATTCTAATGTAATTAATTTGCAGCCTCTCCACGGTGTATCAAGCTTACAGTAGCATGTCCTGTAAGCACAGCTACTGTTCATCTTATCATCATCTGCTATAGGTTAGCAGACAACAACAGGGAATAACAATCTTAATAATTCATGTGCAGTGCTCCTACACATTCCCATCTCCTTCACAGTGGGGATTTGGTTTGCCAAAACAAGTAAAGTAATAGATGGAAAGAACGATTCACCTGAATACAGTATATGAATCTATACATCTGGGATGACATCGACAGTCATAATATAGTATATACAACCTCAGTATAATCTTGGAGGCAACCTTTGGATTCTACACAGCGGTTGTTCTGAAGAGTCAGATTCAGACTGAAAGCATGGGTGACAGTTTGATTTGACAAAGGATATTGCCATTGCGATGTGTGTTTGATATATTTAATACTGTATATATAGGTCAGTCTCTTTGTCTATCGGTAAATACATTTTTTGAACTTAAGATGTTTTTATATTATTTTTGTAAAATACACAGAGGAATAAGTCACTAGATGTAGAGGATACCATCCACCCAGATTTGCTTGTTTTCCAGACTTTGCAAACAAGCCAGTCCTTGGCAAGTAATAACTGAATCATATTGGGCTTCTTCAGACCTAATCCCAGTGCAAATTTAGCCTAGTCCCATTTTCCAACTACATATATGAAACCTGCTATCTAGAATGTTTGGAAGCTGGGCTGTTCCAGATAAGGGTCTTTACCATTATTTTTATCACCATACCTTAAGTCTACTAAATAATCATTTAAGCATTTATTAAACCCAATAAGATTGTTTTGCCGCTGATAAGGATGAATTATACATTAGGAATGGATCAATACACAAGGTACTGATTTATTGTTACAGAGAAAAAATAAGTCACATTTTTAAAATTTGAATGATTCGATGAAAATGGAGTCTATGGAAGATGGCCTTCCAGTTATTCAGAGCTTTCTGGATGACATGATAATGGATCCTATACCTTTACTTGAGTTATATATGACTGGACCCTAATCAGATACGAGTCTATAATTTTGCAGCAAAAAACATGAATTAGAGTTTCCAAAATGCAAATATTCAAAATGTAATAAGCACAAAAATCCTCAAAAACATAAAAATGTGACATCTAAAAGATGGAAAAATGAAAAAAAAAGCTAAAATATTCTAATTTTAACAAATCTACCCCTATCACAACCAGATATTGCCATTCGGTGTAACATATAGGAGATATTACAGCTAGATGTTACATATAGTAGAAGCAAATATACTAGTAGTGATGGGCGCCGGCGTCTCGTTTCTGACGCCTGCATCCGTTTTTTTTACGCCAGCGTCCGTTTTTGATGCCGGCATCCGTTTTTGATGCTGGCATCCGTTTCTTTTTGACGCCGGTGAATCTTTGCGCCCGTTTTGTGAATTGCGAATTCGCGTCTTGACGAATAAATTCGCCCATCACTAACTAGTAGTAATGTAGGAAGATATAAGATGTTGGAGGATAAAGTTTCTAGTTGTGCCCTAGACTTTCTACTTACTAAACACAAGTACAATATGACCACTATCTGTTTGCTTGTACAGTATAATTGCCAATTTGTAATAATTTGAGCAATGTGATACCACTGATGCATCTATTATGACATAGGGATGCAGCTTGCGTCAATTCTTGGCACAGGGATGTCAGATATGCTGAATTTGATGCAGAGATGTATCAGTCTTGACATAGGGACGTTGGATGTGTCATTCTTGATGCAATAATGACAGACCACTCAGATCACATGGTGAAATACTAACGTGGATTCATGGGAAAATATTGCTGCTTTTAAAAAAGCAGATTTCACTAGCAAACTGTACTAGGCAAAAAAGTTTGCTCAACCCTATACAAACCAAAACTCGGAAGTGCCGAGAACAGAGGCACAAAACACGTGTTTGTTATTAATATTGTTATTAATATTAGCGTCTTCAGTATGAATATGATGGTCAGCGCTCACTGCGAGTATCTGTCGTTGCAACAACATAATTTATGGTTGGAATGATTTATATATAATGTGATATACATGATTTATAATAGATTCCTCATATTGGTTACCTACAAAATGTATTATGAACTGCAAACATGTCTTTACATTTAAATTGCATGACTTTAATTAATTCTTATTTAATGTTAAGTTCTGATGGGAATCAGTTTATTATCTAGTAGGTTAAAATAAGTTCCTAATTTTTGTCTCTGTTAAATTGCTGTGCCTTTTGGTCTAAATGCTACTTGAACTTTTCCAACAAAAGATTTTTTAAATAAATCCCTTCTTTCATTCTCTTATATTATCCCAGATTTTAGACCTGACTTTTATTATATTTCTAAAAGTAATTATATAATGGGTCATTGAGTTTTTTGACCTCTTTACAGAACTCTACCTAGTGATCATGTTGCAGAACTGCAAGATTTCTAAGTGAGATTCTGCTGTGACCTTGAAACAGTGAATCAAGTTGGTTCATTAGCTTCTGGAGAGAAAAAAGGAAGTAAAAAGACTAAAACATGTGGTTGCTAAAAATTTATTTTTTAAAACATGTTTCTATTATATTATAATGAAGTTCCTTGTACTGTAAACTATAAGGAAGTCACCAATGAGTTCCATAACCAAATAAAAGCACATGGTCAAAGACGTATGAGTTGTATGCACATCAGAACAAATTGTTCAATATTATTATAAGTTCAAAGAAACTACCAAGGGGATACAGTTGACCAACAGTGCAGTACTTTATTTCAGTGGACACAGTTGCTAAACATTAACTATTAAGATGGAAATCAGTTCAAATGTATTGAAAAAAGGTATTTTTCCTACTGGGTGCAATGTATCCCCCACTGGGATAAGTTAAGGGGTCCTTCATGATCCTATACTTTGGTTTTATGGGCTAGGGTGAAATTTATTATATGTAGTTTATAATAAAACTCTTTGATTCAGTGCTTGCTGCATCCAATTGCACCAGTATACAAATAACGCTGAACTGTTTGGAAGAAGTCTTAATTAGTGGTGAAGTATTGTTGACTGCTTTCAGACACCAAGTCGTCAGTGCTCAAGAAAGAAGGATAGTTCAACATTGGTGGTAGTGTAGCAAGAAAGCTGGATTGCTATGGGAGACCATATCTGCAACACTTTACAACTAAACTTAGAATTTATCTGGTTCGGCTTTTTGTGGCAAAAACTCAAAATTTTGATAGAAAAAAAAACATGCAAGCCCCCAAAATTAGAGCAATCCAATCGTTCTCTTGATTTTATTGAGTTTCGAGATCCAATGAAATATTTATTTTATTAATAGATAAGCTAAAATTGGGCATGAGAGTTTGGTCATGGTTTTTTTAAATAAAATATGAGATTAATTCGAATTTTAGTAAATAACCCCATCAGTGTCTTCCTCCTGTTCAACCAAGTTAAACAAATCATAGCCTGCTTTCTATTTTTCTCTACCCATATGGCTGATAAACCACCAGCCCACCTTATACACTGACAACTGAATTAAAGTCCAGGGGCAAGTGCCATTTTTAAAAAAAAAATCATATATAATCTGGTGGCATTAAAACTGGCTTTAATGCCAGTGTTAAGTAAGAAGCAGAGCTCCCTGGGTACCTCTTATCCCTAATTGTATTTGTGTGCCTCTTGGAACACTAACAACACCTCAGTGGGAAAGAAAGAAAAGAAAAAAGAAAAGAAGAAGAAACACTATAGTAGTGATTTAATATTGCTCGATCCTTCAGGCTTGAGCAATCATTTACTAAAACTATGTGCAGGTTTCTGAATTCACCCATAGTTTCTTCACCAGTTACCTTGGCTTAGGTAGGTTCTTTCCCCTGAGTTGGAAACCTGCAAACTTATAATATATGATACTACAATACTGATATGTCCAATCACCCCAAAACTTATCCTAAACCTGAAGGAAAATACCTTGCTGAATGGCACTGAGCATTTGGGTTCTACTAAATCCTCTATTTAGAAGAATAAACCTTTATAGCTGTATTAGAGGTTGCTATAAATCTTTTGTTGCAAAATCAGGGATCCACATGCCAGTATCCCATATCTGTTTATATTGTTGTCTATTCCCTCCATAATATTGTATAGAGTATCTATACAACAGTGTTATCTGTTTACTTCTGTTTAAGCCACAGCAAAGTATTCAAGATGTTATGGAATCAAATCTAATGGTAGTGTTTTGGAATGATTACTATGTGAAAATAGAGTTCATTCACATGTGAAAAACAGTCATTGCAGTTTTTGTTTTGCCTGCCATTCAGCTAGAAAACATTTTAAGCAAAATAATTTCAAGGACTCCTGATGTGATAATGCTTTAATTTTTATTCATAGATGTTCCTTTTGTATTTAAAGATATTGTTTAAAATCTGTTTTTTTTTACTTCAATGTAATCATAAATTACATATTGTTTAACAGCCGGTTTATGCATTGAATCCAAGTTGCTAATATGCTTAGAACCGATAAATGCATAATTTTTCAGCAGTTTCTGTAAAAACACACATTTTTGGTCTAGGCATTTGTACTTTGTTAATAAATAAAACAGTCAGAGAGTTCATTTGACTCTTATTTAAGCCTAAAACGGCACATCATTAAATGTTGGAATATTTTGTATCTGGCCTGATAATATTTATTTGAAGAGCAATTTGATTTAATTTCATGGGGAATATGTACACCAAATCTCATAATAACATATATTTACAAAAATGTGGTCACAAGGCGTAAAGGTTGATGTATCCTTGAAGGCAGTTGGAAAGCTTGCAGCCATATAATGCATATTATAATTTTGCCTATTGTAATATTGTATCATGCTTCATCAGCCCTATATCTTGCAGAATTATATTAAAAATATATATATATTCAGGAAGATGTCCTACCTATGGATGTTCTGGCTTTGCATTAGTATTTTGTCTAGGTCATTGTGACCTTTGCGTTAATATTCAGAAAATGTTAGAATACATTATGCATTAAATTAATTTGATACACATTTTGCATAATCATGGGTACACATATGAATACAGATCAACATTAAAAGATCTGTTAGTCATTGTTTAAATGCTGAATCAATTGGTAGTTTAAATATAGTCTAGAAAAATGTATTCTTCCTTTTAGTGCTGCTTGAAAAAGTAGAATTTGACAATGTAGTCAAAAGAATGACCACACGAAATAGAAACAATGTGAATAAGTGAAACCACACAGAACATGCAAGATGCAAATTCATTCACTACATGTTCTCACATTAGTGTATCTTTACTTAACTAAGCAATACATTAACAGAAATGAACAAAAAGTCAGAATAGATGGGCGCCCAGAGATTTCAACAAATTGAAGCAGCTTCCTCAGATATGTGGTCTACACCCCATTAAAGCAAGCAATAATAAGATGAAAAGTAGAAAGTGCATTAAAGGCCTAATAGTGCAATATTGTTTGAAAATAAAACTTCCCTGTGGTTCTCCTTAATTTTTAAACATTACTCATAGTGAACTGGGATTCCAATTGGTGTTAATATCAAACAATATTGTGCTAATGGGTCTTTTATGTGCTTCCTCCTAAATTTCATATTATTATTATTATTATTACATTAACACAAGTATTTGACTTTGATGACCTTTCTATGCATACCCGGGTCTTTTCTCGGTACTGTAGCCTGGTGCACAGTCCTTTGGGGAGACAGCCCCTTCCAGCAATTACTTAATGAAGGGGCATGCCCCTGAAACATTGTTTGTTATTTTACAAAATAAAAAGGCTACTCCCTCTTTTGCAATTGCATTTTCAGTGCTGGTACCATATCTTGTTGTGCCTTCATATGCTTATAGTTAACTATAAAAGTGTCATGATGCAGAACCTTAAACATGTGGGGTGCCAAACTTAGTGAACTTAGGTGAGCTGAAGCTGAGGGCCTGGAAAATACTGAGGAAAACTAAAAAATTTTCTAGACAAGGATCAGAGTTCAAGAAACAAGACACAGGATACAAGGCAAGGTTGAATCCCATTAGTTAAGGGCACAGGCTCAGGAAAAAGGTTGACCTATAAACAGGCAAAGTTTCAGTGCAGGATTAGGGCATATATAGGCAGTCTCTGCTTGAAGATCTCTCTTTTAATAGACAGCAGCTGGGAGTAATTAACAGAACCTGGGACCTCAGTATAAAGAATCCTGATACTCAAAGCCTTCCTCTGTAGCATAGATTTAAGGGCAACAGTCTTCAGAATACCAGGTCCCTGAGAAAAACCAAGCATAGGGCAGACATATCTCACATAAAGTTATCTAATCATACTCTTCTCATTTTCAGTAGCCACTTGCAGTTTCAGCCCTGCATGAATGTCTATTTTATGGTTACAGTTGTAATAGAACCTTCTCCCTTCCTTATATGCTCGCTCTTGTTTTACAACTTCTTTTAAACGGCCAAGAAAAAGTTAGGAATAATGCTGAAGACATGAGGGCTCATTTTCCAACTGCAAGTGCAGTTGCAGTCACACATTAATTAAATCATTTGCTGCAATAATTGATGCATGCTTCAAGGGAACTTGTGTCCAAAGCCACTCTTTGCACAATTACCCTGCCTCCTGTTGTCAATAATGTACAAGGGCCCCTATTGCTACTGGCACCTCGTGGGGCCAGCATCAATAAGTAGAGCGCAATAAAAGAATCACTCGAAGATGTCATTTTGATGCTAAACACTGGAAATGACTTGATCTCAAAAACATTTTCCTCACAAATGTGTATGATTTGCATTAAAGTGTGTGCAGCTTGATGTTTCAGGCACAACTGCAATAGTCACATCTCCACATTGTGGTTGCAATTATTCTTGAATTACAAGGACAAAAGCCTGCATTGTCGGTAAAAAAGTCAACTTGTGTCCAAAATTGTAAAATGTGGGGGGCTGACATATAACTTAAAGTAAAATAATCCACACATAATTGCAGTATCTTTGCTGTGTGTTGATACATAGCACACTTTTTACACATAAATGAATTAACATAATTTGAGTTTTCGGGTTGTTCAAATTGAATTCACTGATTCCAGTTTTTTCATAAATTGGAAAAAACTAGATTTGTAAGTTCATTAGAGGTATAAAAAACCTCCCAAAGCTCTAAAATTCAACCTTTGATGAATAGATTTTAGATTTATTAAAGGTTGAGTTGTTGTTAATCTGAAAAATTCTAGGGTATTTTTCAGTCGAAACTCGAATTTGCGTGTAAAAAAAAAACCTCTTTTTTTTTGGGGTTTAAAAAAAACTTTTGTAAAACTGGAAAAACTGGAAATCAAACTGGAAATAGCTCAAATCCGAAAATACTCCAGCTAAAATCCGTCGAGGTCAATGGCAGAGGTCCCTTGAACCATTTGAAGATGTTAATAGCATTCATGGAAGTATACATTTATTTGTATGTATAACTGTATTTTTAAAGGTGGGTTTTGCTTGAAAACACATGCAAGCAATTTGAGTTTTTTTACAATGGAAAAAAGTTTTTAGGTTGTTCAACCCATATTCATTGTGAGATGATTTAAGGTATAAAAAAAACTCACCAAGTTCTAAATTTGACATTTGATAAATAACCCCCTACAATGATTGCAAGTTTTAAGTTGTGGGGAAACAGGGTCTGCATTTTCTGAGCCATCTGAGCTTCCATTAGATAATGTCAGAGTGCAATTTCAGTAACAAAATGACAGGTGTGAGCCTGAAGGGAATTGTGTTTGTACAGATGTTGTTGTGTAAAGTCTAAAGATGAAGGATAAATATTATCTGCTGTCACATTTCACAGGGTTAACAGCTTATTGGCCTGCGTATGGTTTCTATAGTGAGGCTGTTCCTAATCAATAATCTCATTGTGCCTCAGTCAGATATTGACTGGGACAGGTGGAAAATACAGTTGGCCTGGGACCACATAAGGCTCTTTCTCATAAGAAATCGAATGCTGCATGATGGATCGTCGCCGTATCACCTTTTCTGAAGAGGAGCACAAGCAGAGTTTCAGTAAGTTATTTCTTAATAAAAACTTAGCGATTTAAAAGTTTAATTTATCTTTGTGGTATTTTTTCGTTCTATACTAACCATTTTTTTAAAAAAAAATTGATGTTACTGGTACTTTAATGCAGCTAAAAATCTTGTTTGGCATGTGTTGACAGCATGGACCATCTGGGTGTTGATGTTAAATATAAAGAGCTGCAGTTCGGAATACTTTATATAAGTATGCTATCTGTGGTCAGTCTATAATCTTAACTGCACATACATATACATGGGAGCTATGTTTGTATACTTTTCTATTCCCTTTGTTGTTTTGTGCAAGGAGAGGGAGGAGTCCCCACCCCTGTGAGCTGACAGGAAGGAAGTGCTGAGCAGGAAGTGCTGGGAGAGAGAAGCAGCAGAGTGAAAGCAAGGTGCTGCAAGGTCCCAGATATTACAGAGAAAGAGTAATAGAAAGTCAGTAGGGAACCCAGTGCATATCTCCCAACATTTTGGAAGTAAAATGAGGAACAAATTTTTTTTCCGCACGTGGCGCAGCAAATTTTTTAACCACACCCTTTCTGTGGCCACACCCCCTGATTGCCATGTTCATTTTAGAAAATTTGTCAGTTTATGAAAGTTTGAAAATAAGTCTCCTTATCTAAACTGTTTATTTGTGTCTCAAAATTGTTACAAAGTATCTTATTTGCACCTTAGCTGTTCTGTGCTCTCTGCTAAAAGCCAATTAAGTTAGAAACTTTGTTTCTTTTTCTGGCTGTTCAGTGCAGAGAAAATAGGGACTTTCCAGTGCAAATGAGGGACTGCGGGTTGAGCTGTCAAAAGAGGGACCGTCCCTCCGAAAAAGGGACAGTTGGGAGGTATGCCAGTGGCAGAAAAGTCTGCTCTATTTAGGGTAGGAAAGGGTAGGAAAGGGGGTCAATGTCAGGGCTCAAAAGTGCAACTCAGAGATAAAACCATCTGAAATATCAGGCTGGCAGACTGTATCATGGTTATTTAAAGGTACAATGTTCTGCAAATAAACCCATCAACATTTCCCTGATTGTGGATCTGGGAAGTTCCCAGGGAGGGGTATCATAGCCCAGTCTGTCCAGACCCTGGGTGAAGCCTGGGGGAAGTCGATTTATAGGAACATGATTTTGGTGTTAAAATTGAATATATATATATTAATTATCTAAAAAAAATATTTCCGCAAATTAGTTAGGACAATCAGTGCCTGCACTCAAATGACACAACATTTCTAAAAGAATGAATACTGCACTGTTTGTAATGTTTTCTTAATTATTATAGCCATAATCTGTAGCTAGCAGCACATTATTCTGCTTTAATATCATTCTTTAAATTACTAGTTACAGAGATTTGTTTTGATCCATGGAAACAAAATGCAGTGTTTGGAAAATGTATGTAACAAATCAAAGGAATGCATTGAAGATCACGCACAAAATGTGCACCGTATACAGTACAATGGCCTTAGATTTTTTTTTTCTCTCTAAATGGGTTTTGCTATTTATTTTTATGCTGACCAGCATCCAATATTTCCATTAACAAAAGTCCATGATCATAAATATGTTATCCTATAAAAATCTATCAGTGCCAAAAGCCATGTTACCTTAAATAGCCCACCAGGGTTGGGAACACAAACATCCTTATCTCATTTCCAAAGTGATTATATCTTCTAACTACAGTATTTTCATTACCACTCCCAATTCAGTAAGTCATAACACAGCAGCTTTATACATTTGCAACATAGTGAATACTTGATCATCTGTATCCTGGTGTTTGTTTTTTTCTGGCTTTTAATAGCATATCTGATTATGCCACCTATCATTAAACAAAATGAACTGTTTTGTGGAAAAATGCCATTTTCATTATGATGTGTTTAATTTTCCATAAGACAAATGGGTCTTATGAATTTTCCATGATGTCCTCAACATATGGACATTTTATCTCTCCATACCATTTTGTCAGTTTATTGTAAAAGTCAGTGTATTGTATAGTGTTTTGGACAAACGTAATTTGAATATACATCCGTTTGTTAAAAGCCACTGTGCATGAAGGCAGCACACCCCATTTGTTACTGACATTTCATCAACATCACTACATCTCCATAGCAGAAGTTATATGCTCCTCTCATTAAAGGGCTACAGATACATACAAGCATGGGCATAACAGTCTCTCTGACCCAGCACAAGGAAAAGCCAAGACATAGTAAAATAAACATTTGCCCAAAATCTTACTCTTAGTAACCCTAAAGCATGGCCCACCTCTTTTATTCCACTGGAAGCTCCATAGTTTGCAAAACAGTGTTCTAAAGCATTTCATTACATGTATATTATGAGCTTTTAAAGAAAAAAGCAGCTCAAATCTATTTTTTGTGTTTTTTTTTACATTTTCAAATAACCAATGGCATCCTTTTATGCTACCTGTTTGCTTCTGTACCTCCTCCTCTTTGTTGTTCTTTTTTCATGCCAAACCACCACACACCAGTCAACAAAAATTAACTATACCACTTCCCTCTCTTCTAGCCTGAACCCAGCCAGACCCGGCTAGGCATCATTCTTTAAATACCCAGGCCCTCCGACCAACTCATTGATGTGGGTCGGACAGGGAGGCACAAGTATATTTAAGATCAATGGTAGGTTGCCAAAGAAGGAAGAAGGCCCTTCTTGACATTGCAGGTTAGGAAGGCCGTTGGAAAAGTTTGGCCATCCACCCACCTGCAACCACAAGAAAAGTATTTTCCGCACATCTCTAATGCAATGTGAAGATCTCACAGCTGACAAAGGAACTGAATCCAAATAGCCAGGACTATTCACTTTTGTCCTTTTTTCCACCCAAAATGAACTTTGTAACTATGTAATACCTTCATCTGTGAACACTTTAACATTATTTTTTTTTAGTGAACATAGATCTGCATTATATACTTTTTAGATCAAAGTGAAAAGGTAAAAAACATATTTTCTCATGTCCACATTTCTGGTATATTTATATTCTATTATTCTGCACACCTTTGATGTTTTTGTGTGAAGAATGTGTGAAATATTCTGTTAGCTGATTTGCCAATAATGTAGATTTCTAAAATCCATCATCTGAGAACAGGATAAAGATACCTTTAAAATGAAGCAATTACCACATTGAACAGCAACAATGAAAGAGCAACACCTATCCCTGTAGATGACAACATAAAAGACCAGCTATTATTATAAAGGAATATACTGGGCAAATATTTTGCTTGCACATTTCCAGATCACACTGACAGAATCACATTTCCTTTGTTTAATAAATTAATCAGGGTTGGCAGACAGAAAAAGGGAAATCAACGGTGAACTGCTTCATAGGCAGCTTATTAACTGTGATTGTCATAGGAATGCGGCAGAAAAAACATCCCAGCATGAGAGCTGCCTAAATATGCTTAAACGCTGCACAGGAAACATTCCAATAACAATGTCATAAAAGATGTGAAAGGCTAAAGTTGACATATTCTGTAAGAGCAGAAATTCCATTTTTGGAAAAAAAATCCTTTTTTTCTTCAGCCGGTGTGCAATTTTTTATGTATAATGGGTAAAACCAGCTTGACAGAATATAATGATAATAATAGATACATGTAGACATAGCTTATTAATATATGAAAACAAGAGTATTACAAAAAGTTTTACTTTGTTGAATTTTGCCATAGGTGAATGTTTTTGAGAAACAGATCCAAAAAAGATTTTCACTGCAGAATAGTTGCCATAAAATTGTCCATATACTCTATTTTGTGCTGGAAAAGTCTCAGTGAAAAACACCTACAGACTAATGTATTTTATGCTTTAAAAGTCACCATAAAAAAGCCCATTGACTTCAATGCATTTGGGAAGTTTGCAAGTTTTCTTGCTGTTTTGTACAATTTTCAGTGAAGCAAAATGATTTGCTCACTACAAATTGTGAGCAGCTCTTTGGGGCAGAGACCTAATGCCAGCTGTATATTGAACACTTAGTACAGTACAGGTATGGGATCTGTTATCTGAAAACACGGTATACAGAAAGCTCAAATTATGGAAAGCAGTCTCTCACAGACTCCATTTAAATCAAATAATTCAGATTTTTACAATTGATTTCCTTTTTCTCTGTGTTGATAAAACAATACTTGGTTCTAACTAAGATATAATGAATCCTTACCAGAGGCCAAAACTTATTGGGTGTATGTAATGTTTAAATCGATTTTTATTTGATTTTTTGTATAAAGATACTAATTATGAAAAGATCCATTATATTGAAAACCAAGTCCCAAACATTCTCATACCTGTACATATAGTATTAAGTATTTATTTTCACTAATGTATAATCTGTACCCTGTTTATGTCTACCCCTTGTGTTGTGTTACGATTGGTATAGCAAACCCAGAACAAACCCCAAGGTCGCGGCTCAGTCTTCTGCCTTTTAACAGCCACCTTTGGCTTTGGGAGGAGCCCTTCGCTACTCGGGTGCCGCCAGGTCTTAGTGTGAGAGGACCAGGAGGAGATTTCTGGTCAGGCAAGCAAACTACACATGGTACAAGAACAGAGGACAAGAAGTGTAGTCAAGGGACAGTCCAGGTCAATAATAAGCATCAGACAATACGGCACCAAATCAGGAACAGAAGCATAATTGAGGTCACTGGCAAGTGGGTCAAACATAGATATCAATAATAATCACACCCAGGAACTACTAAACAGAACCTATATTGGACGATGATTCAGTGCAGGGCTTTATAGGCAGCCTAATGGTTTATACTGATCCCATGGGACCAGATGGGCCAGATAGATAAACCTTTAGAATTGTGCAAATAAGTGCCTTTTTGTGATATGTACTAGCTGGAGCCACGTCATCTCGTCTCACTGTGTATTCGTATACTGCTGAGATGACAATAAAGTTTACTTTGACTTTGACATTGACTTTAGATAACAGCTGAACAAAGCCTTGCCCTACTTGCAGTTACACATATAGCAATGGGAGTGAACAAGGGCCTGTGCTGTCTGCTCACATAGAGCAGTGGTAACTCAGACAGCCAGAAACACCAGGACCCTGGTTCAACTGCAGGCAGGACATTACATATTGTGTACATTTTTAATGCTTTGTAAAATAAATACATATTTATTTTTTATATATAAATGGATAAGTTGGTAGATACTGTATATTTTTGGGAAATAAAATCAACGGAATTCCATGTTTTTGAAATGCAAGGTTAGTCATATTATTCTGTACACAGCTCAGTGCTTTGGAATTAGCCCTGCTGTTTCCTGTCATTTATTTAATCTCTAACTTCCACTTGAATTGATACATTTCATATTCTCAAAATACATCAATAATCGGGGCAAAATGAATGTGACATTATATGGAACATCTACATCGTATAGTGTCTTTATGAGCAGTAGTCATTATATCAAAGGACTCATGAATTTTGGTTCTTTCCTCTCTGGACCAAAAGCAGTCAATGGGATATTTCTGAAGGCAAATTAAAGTTTAAGGGTATCTTGTTTGCTTGCCTAGATATTTCTGGATGCCCACATCTTGAAGATAGTGTGAGACACGGAGTTAACACTGTTTCTGTAGTTCTAGCAATTCTTTGAACTATAGCTGTAATACGTTGTTCCACCTAGGATGCCTGAAAGCCAGAAATCCATTCCTGTACAATGTCCCAATAATAACAAATGTAATACCATGTACTGAATGGGAGGTCAGTGCATACAGTAGCATTGTGAATAAAATCATTTAAGACTTATGTTTTTAAAGAACACATTTTTTCTTTACACTTCCCAGGCCCTACATCTGGTAATGTACAAATAAAGGGATTGGAGAATGGATACCTAGATGTCAAGGAAAATGATTTGCATTAAGCCTCCCTTTTATATTCCTGCACTTGATGTTTGTAAGCCATAAAGTATAAAAAGGTAAGAGCGATATTGTTAAGGCAAGATTAAACTGCAATGGAATTTATTGCGTAGTGTGTGCAGTTTATCCTCAATAAATTTCATTGCAGTTGTCCTGCCTTTGTTGCTTTGCTTCTTCATATGTATATGTGGTTTTGAGCTTAGTATAGGTTGAAAGTTTTCAGTTTTATAAAGAAAATAGGACCCCTGAAAAAAAAACCTAAAAATGTGTTATACTGTGTTATTTTTTGTTAAGTGGCATTTAGAAGGTTATTTACTAAAATTCAAATTTATCTAATTTATCTATTTTTTGAAATTAAAAAAACAAACTCTAATTCCTGACTTTATCTTATTTGTTATTAAAAAGCTTGATTTAATTGGTTTGGGTAAAAACTCAGTAAAATAGAACAAAAACTCAAATTGTACGATTTTTTTCCTGAGGTTCTTCCCATATTGCTCAACTTTTTTCTGTCTTTTTCCCAAAAAGCCCGAATTTTTCTGATTTTTGCCCAAAAAGTCTGAAATGGTCAGCTTTTCAGGCTAATTCCATAGCAGAAACTTCAAAATATTGTAGTTTAGGGACCTCTACCAATGACTTATACACAACCTCGGCAGATCTGAGATAACAGATTTTCAGATTCAGGCTTTTTGCTGCATCTGGCTTTAATAAATATCAAAAAATTTGAGTTTTAAAAAATACACCAAGAGGTTTTGCCCCAAAAAACCCGACCATAGTTTAGTAATTACCCCCCTAACTGATGGAGGTATAGTAATACAGTAAGTACACACAGGGCTGAAAAAGACCCTTTCTGCAACATGCAGGGTGTAAAGTATATGTATAATATACCGAACAAAGCCACTCCCTCCAAGTCCAGTGCAATCAGAGTACAATCAGCAGATAACAGATCTATAAAAGAATGCATTGTTTTGCTGTTAATCTGCTAAGAAATATGCTTCAAATGGTGATTTGTCCATATAGGGGACTAGTTCTGCAAATACCTATTTGTGGTATCTTTTTTATCCAAGCTCTAATGAGGGAATGTAATAAAAGACGGTAATGGAAAAACTATTCACAATGAGAAAAATTATGTCTTTGCTCGAACAAATTTGACTTTGACCGAATTTAATATAGCTTTTGCAAACCTGGAAACTGTTTACTGACCACTTCTGACAGTGGAAGACCATTTTGCAAATTTTATAATATTATTTTTTTTTAATTTGCGCCAATGCGCAGTCGATGTAATAAAACTTCTTACTGAAAAAGTCGTTATATTTGCTCCAAAAGATTAGGACACCTTCAAGCACTTCTTAAGAGTGTGCAATTAAAATTTGCAATGTAAAAACAGTTTAAGGAACGATATTACATTGCAAGATGTGGATTTTTATTCCTATTGGTGAGAATTGTTTTGCTCTTTGCGACTTTTATTACATTCCCCCATAAGTGTTGTAGATCCTAGGGTCTATAGCAGTGGTCCCCAACCAGTAGCTCGTGAGCAACATGTTGCTCTCCAACCCCATGGATGTTGCTCCCATTGGCCTCAAGCAGGAGATTATTTTTGAATTCCAGGCTTGAAGGCAAGTTTTGGTTGTATAAAAACCAGATGCATTGCCAAACAGAGCCTCAATGTAGGTTGACAATCCACATAGGGGCTACCAAATGGCCAATCATTTATTCTTATTTGGCACCCCAAGAACATTTTTCATGGTAGTGTTGCTCCCCAACTCCTTTTACTTCTGAATGTTGCTCACGGGTACAAAAGTTTGGGGATCCCTGGTCTACAGTGTTTGCACAGAATTAGTAGTGTGCCAACTCTGTATGTTCTATTTCACGGTTCTCAACCCTTTACCTTGTCCTACTGGCCAAAGCTGAAAGCCAGCATATAGGACTATTTACTCTGACTTCAGAAACTACTGTTCACATTTACAGTATAAGGCATGGTAGACTGCTTCAGAATGTGGAGTAACTGCAGTTTAGTCAGGACTGTTGGGGACTCAGGTTCCCAAATGCATTCTCTACAGCAGAAGGCTAGAGGCTTCTTGTTATGTGCTTCCCTGCTTAGCACTGAAAATTCTTATTTCCACTTCTGCTAGCTACATCAATTGTAATACAGATAAGAAAAATGTACTATTTGCTTTCTAGACATGAGCAAGATTCCCATAAAACTGTATATTAGTAGGTACTAGGCAGTGTAAATGGAAAATCCACAAGAACATTTCAATTATAATAGTTACAAATGTTTACAATTATTAGTTATGTGCCAGGTTAACGGCACATTTATCAAAGGTCGAATTTAGAATTAGTGATGGGCGAAATAGTGAAAAATTCAAGAAACCCCGCAGGCATCTCGTTTTTAACGCCGGCGTCCATTTTTGGCGCTGCAGTTTCGAGAATTTATTTGCCGGTGGCGAATTGCGGGACTTTGCCGCAAATTCGCGCCTGGCTAATAAATTCACCCATCACTGTTTAGAATTCATGTGAGTTTTTAAAAACTCCCATAAATTTGACCAATCAAAATTTCTTAATAAAATCTAATTTTTTAAACTTTGATGAATGGAATAGACCTGAAAATTCAAATTGAATTCACATTTTAAAAACTCGATTCAAGTTTTTTCTCTCTGGAAAAAAAACTTCCTAAACTCCCATAAATTTGACCAATCAAAATTTCTTAATAAAATCTAGTTTTTTAAACTTTGATGAATGGAATAGACCTGAAAACTCAAATTGTATTTGCATTTTAAAAACTCGATTCAAGTTTTTTCTCTGAAAAAAAACTCGAATGTCAGAAAGGCTGCAAACAACTCCAAATTGATCCCTGGACCTCTCCCATTGACTTAAACAGAAATCCGGCAGGTTTTAGGGGTCGAATAGTCAAATTTGAGGGCCAGAGTATGATAAATCTCGAAAATCTAATTCCAATTTTTTTTTTTTTTTTTTTTCAATCTTTTTATTATTTTAAATCACAAATAACAGGACAAAACACAATACTGTACATTACAGAATAGTATTAATCTTACAACACAACACAAAAAAAAAAAAAAGGGGGGGAGGGAACAGAAAAAGTGAAATACCAAATTAACGTAACATTACCGTATTTCCCTATCTAATGACGTTATATTGGACCAAAGCAATTATTATAGGTATCATAGCAAGTGAACCACAACTTAAGAGGGTCATATATAACTGACCCATATCCATATTAAATGTGAGAATAGAATAAAAAGTGAGAGTAAGAAAAAAAAAAAAAAGAGAAAAAAAAAAAAAAAAAAAATTTGTGCTTAGATTCAAACTCGTGCCCAAATAAAAGGCCCAAAAAGGGCGCATGTTACTAACTCCCGTGTCTCTAGGGTTTCTATGACCTTACTATTAAACTCTCGTTAATCATGGTGATCAAATATCTCTATTAGTGCCTAAAGAGGGAAAAAAAAAAAAAAAAAAAAAAGAAAAAACCCCAATACAGTACAGTCCAAAACTATACATTTCACCTCAACTGCTTACATTTACACATGAACAAGTATTTTTATACTATTACAATGATAAAAGATTGTCTGGCATTCCCGATCCATACCTATATTCAATCCAAGGATTCCATACTACTAGAAATTTCGAATGAGTATCCTGGAGGATGCTCATCATTTTCTCTTGGGACATAATCCAATCTATTCTGGATTTAACTGGCTCTATTGGAATTTGTTTTTGCTTCCATGCACCAGCTATCGTTCTTTTGGCTGACAATAAGATAAATCCAAGTAGGCTAAACTGGGTATTAGTGAGGGCATCCGGTTTTTTACCCAGGAGAGCCAACAATGGATCTTTTGGGATGGAAACCTCGAAGATTGAATAGATCATATTAAAAATCCTTATCCAGAATCTCCTAACCTGGGGACATGTCCACCAAGTGTGGATCATTGTACCTGGCTCCCCACAACCTCTAAAACAATTAGGGTCTGCTGTATTAACAAATTTAGCTATACGAGTGGGGACTAAGTACCAGCGAAATAAAACTTTATAGTTTGTTTCCAGTAAGGATACATTATTAGATGACCTTTTAATTGAACTCCAAATCTGATCCCAGTCTTCCAGGGCTATTTCCCTTGATATATCCTCTTGCCAAGCTGACGTATAGGGCAGCATTGAAGATGGAGAAGACCCAAAAAACTTGTTATATAGCATAGAAACCACTTTTTGTATTCTAGGGGATCGGGCGCACCAGTTTTCAAAAAATGTCTCCCTATTATCCACATCTTGTACCTGCCAATATGTAGAGACAAAATGATGCAGTTGCTGTGCCCTAAATCTTTCTATTAAAGGGACCGAAAACTTATCTATCAATTTCTGTAAAGACAGAGGTCCTGAGGAGTTACATAATTGCCCCACTGTTTTAATATCCCTATCCAACCACCACTTGAATCGGAATGTTTGTAACCCCGGTGGAAACTGTGGGTTCTGGAACAAGGGCGCCAATAGGCTTCCAGGAGTTTTCAACTGGATATGTTTACCAACAGCACCCCAGAGTTTCAAGGTATGCTGTAAGCATCTACTTGTCTGTTTAAATTTCCCCTCTGTTCGATTCCAAATAAGTGCAAGAGGGGAGCAGGATCCTGTAAATGCACCTTCCAGAGCCACCCAATGAGGACTATCCTCCCGGGTATGTAGGGTAAGAATCTGTGCTAGTTGGGCAGCCTGATAATAATAAGATAGCTTGGGAAGACCCAGCCCCCCTCCATCTTTAGGTTGGAATAAAGTATTTTTATTGACTCTTGGTATTTTACTTGCCCACACAAACTTTAATACCTTGGATTCAAACTCCTTAAGATGTCCTGATGGGATTGGGATCGGTAAAGTTCTAAATAGGTATAACAATTTCGGCAGAAGTGTCATTTTTACAGAATTTATACGGCCTATCCATGAGATATGGTGGGAGCTCCATTTCTCCAGAAGAGAGGATAGGGCCTTAAACAGTGGGGGATAATTAAATTTAAATAAGTGATCATATGATCTGGTCAATTTAATACCTAATAGCGAAATATAATTAGGGTGCCAATGGAAGTCGAAGTTTAGTTTAAGTAGCTTTTCCATATCATGGGGGAGATTAATATTTAAGACTTCAGTTTTGCTATGGTTAATTTGTAACCCTGAAATTTTACCGAAGCTATCTAATAATCCATATAAATTTGGGAGTGACGTAAGGGGTTTAGAAATGGTAAGGGACAAATCGTCTGCGAAGAGACTAAGTTTGTGTTGGTGACCCTTTACCTCAATACCAGCAATATTTGGGTTGGAACGGACCGCTATAGCTAATGGTTCAATTGCCAGGTTAAATAAAATCGGAGATAGGGGACACCCCTGGCGCGTCCCCCTGAAGATCTGAAATGGATTAGAGACAGAGCCTGCTATATTAACCACAGCTGAGGGCCTATCATATAACGCAGTCACCCACGACAGTAAATTTGATCCAAACCCCCATTTTCTGAGAACATAATAAAGATAGTCCCACGATAAAGAATCGAAGGCCTTACATATGTCCAATTTAAGGATCATAGATTTAATCCCTTTAGAGACAGCATATTGTGTTAGCAGGATTAGACGTCTAATAGCGTCTGAGGCCTGACGCCCCGGAACAAAGCCCACTTGGTCCTTATTTATTATAGATGGGAGAAAAGTATTAATCCGTGTTGCTATAATTTTCCCTAAGATCTTAATGTCTGTATTTAAGACCGAAATCGGTCTATAGTTTTTACAGTCATATAGGTCAGAATCCGGCTTAGGTATGGCCGAGATTTTAGCTCGCACAGATTCCGGTCGAAATCGTTGTCCCTCTCTCAGGCCATTAAACATGTCGGTTAGATATGGAATTAATTCAACTGAAAATTTTTTATAGTACATATTAGTAAGGCCGTCGATGCCTGGAGCTGTATTAGATTTAAGCTGCTTGATCGCCAATGCTACTTCTTCCACCGTTATACTTTCCTCTATCAATGAGGATTGCTCAGGGGAGAGTTGAGGTAGCTCAAAATCTCTAAAGAATTTGGGTATTGCCTCAGGTCCAGACGGGCCCGGGCAGGTATATAACTTCTGATAAAACTGCTCAAATGTCTCAGCTATCTTCCGTGGGTTCCCTGATATAGGGCCTTGTGCAGTCTTAATTCTATGTATCGGGGATGGATTATCCCTCTCGTTTAATTTCCGAGCTAGCATCCTACCTGGCTTATCAAGGGAACTATATAATTTATGTTTAGCCCATCTCAAGGTTTTCTCTGCCCTAGATGTTAAGAGAAGATCTAGATCCCTTTGGGCTTGTTGCACCTGTGATAAAAGGGCCTCTGTAGGTTTACTCATATACAGTTCTGATAACCTATCAAGTTCTTTAACCAACACATTAACCGCTTTGTCCCTTGTTTTTTTCCTTTGGGAACCTATCTTGATAAATACCCCCCTAATTACTGGTTTGTGGGCTTCCCATAATGTTGTTTCAGTTGCCACAGAGGAAGCATTTTCAAGAAAGTACCTTTCTAAATTCTCCCTTATTTCTGCCACGACCCCGGGATAGCTCAAGAGAGACTCATTGAGTCGCCACTGCCGGCCCGGAGTGGTGGCAGAAACAAGGGACAGACCTATCAATACCGGGCAGTGATCAGACCACCCAATATTAATCATTTTAGCTGATTGGAGTGATGTGACTATAGGAGAGGTAATAAAAATATGATCTATTCTAGTAGAGACCTTATGAGGGGCAGAGTAATGGGAAAATTGACGGGTTCCCGGATTAATTTCTCTCCAGGCATCTACAAGTCCTAACGAACTTAGGAGATTCTTAAATTCCACAACCTGCTTATTTGTAGTCCCGATATTTCCCCTATCAATAAGAGATAGATGGTCTAGGTGTGTATTCCAGACCATATTAGAATCCCCACATAAGATCATCTGGGCTACCTGATTTTGCTTACAAGAGTCAAACAGCTTAGTTAGAAACCCCAACTGGTGTAAATTGGGAGCATAATAAGACACTATAGTAAGAGGGGAGTCCCCAATGTGGACATTAGCTATAACGTATCTTCCCTCGGGGTCCGTGATAACCTTGTCTATCACAATTGATAAGCTAGCATGAAAGCATATAGCGACCCCTTTAGTTTTTGTAGTACTCGTTGCTAGTAAGACTCTGGGATATCTTTTATGAAAATATTTAGGGTAAGAAGAATGCGAAAAGTGAGTCTCCTGTAAGCAAACAATGTCAGCTTTCAAAGCTGCATATTGGGCAAAAGCTTTGGTTCTTTTAACCGGTGAATTAAACCCCTGAACATTGTGACTAAGTATCTTAATTGACATTATTATACATAACGGTATACAGTTTACACTTTTTTACGGGCCAAGACAGGCATCTAAGTATCAAACCCTTTAGGGCAATGCCAGACAATCCTAATACAAAGAACGTATTATACATTTCCTTTCTTGAAGTTGGACCTGCAAGTTGAGGCATAATAGAGAAAAAAAAAAGAAAAAAAAAAAAACAGTATAAACCATACATACATCCAGCTTATTAATAACTCTAACGTAAATACTTTATAATAATCTCAAGAATCTAATGGAGGGGAGGCTTGGGACTACAACCTAACACTAGAGAAGCCCCACCCAACTAACCCTCCTAACAGGGGGGGAAGCCCCACGTATCGAGAGCTTTTGATAGCTACTTATTTCACGACCTATTGTACCCCTTAAACAAATTGAGGTCAAAAGTTCCTTCACATAGTTTCCATTCCATGCCTGTAGCCTCCGAGCTAATCAGTTATAGTAGAAGCTCTGGAATATAATAAAACAAAGAGAGGGGGGAGAGTAGAAGAATGGAGGAGAAAAAAAAAAAAAAAAAAAAAGGGGGGGGTGAACCCCCCACCTTCCACCCCCTCTCTTCCCCCTCTCTTAAACATAAGCCTTTATCAAAGGATATCCAGGATCAATTCTTAACAGATAGATGAACCTAAATCCCAGGTCTTAGTAAAAGTTGGGGCCCATGCATAGCGTTGGTTACTGGAATAGAGGATAGTACTATACAGGCCCTTTTACTCTTTCCCACATTGGTAAGATCTTCCGTGAAGCTTTAGAGGTTTTGGGGATCTCTTTCAATGAGGCATCATCTAGACCCAGTTTTATAAGTAAGTCACGGCCCTCTTCTGGTGATGAAACTGAATATTGCTTATTATTGTAGGTAAACATCAAACGGAATGGGAATAGCCAACGATATAAAATTTTACGTTGTTGTAGAATTCTTGTAATCGGGCCCAAATTCCTTCTCCTCTGTAGCGTTGTGGGAGACAAATCGGCGTAAAGCTGAAAAGGGAATGTTTGATAAATCAGCTTACTTTGGCTGCGTGCGGCTGCTAAGATAGCCACCTGGGTTTGATGAAAGTGAAGACGGAGTATAATATCACGTGGAGGGTCCTCTGGTCTACGTGGTCTGAGGGCTCTATGGACTCGATCCATCTCTAGCCTATCTGGCGTAAGATCTGGAACTAACGCCTGCATTAGCTCTGTGACTGCTGTATTAAGATCTGTAATGTTTTCCGGAAGACCCCTTATCCGGATATTATTGCGTCTGGATCTGTTGTCAGAGTCCTCAATTCTATCTTGCACTTCTTTTAATTGGGCTTGGATCGCTTCAATATCTTGCTCATGTGCATCAAGGACCGTTATGCAGTCATCCATTTTAGATTCTGTTTCAGCAATCCTCTGACCCATTTCAGCCACCTGTTTTGCAAGATCCGCTGAGATTTTGCAGGCCATTAAATCCAATTCCCCTTGTAGTAAAGTTTTAATTTTACCCAGGAGTACTTCTTCCATGGGCAATGCCTGCTGGCTCTGGGTTAGTAGCCCTGGCTCCTGACTTTCAGGGGTTTCCATGGTCATAGGCCTCCCAACAGGTGATACTGAGCCCCTTTTAGATGTATTTAACATATCTGAAACTGTGCGTTGTGGGGTTACTGCCTTACCTGGCCCAGAGGATTGGCCAGCCTTGGCGTTCCTATTTCGGCCTGCCATTTCCTGTCAGCATAGACCTCTAGGGACAGAGGAATTCGCAGCGTCCTAGCCTCGGGACCCACACCGGTCGTCTGTGTCGAAAGGGGACCAGGAGTGATCGCTCCAACCACCCGCCGTCCGCGCCAAAGCAAGCGCCAACTGACCGCTGACCGGAAACAAAAGTCCCCCTCTTAGGCCTCGAGGTCACACAGCCGAGCCCAAAGCGCCTCCGCGGACAAAGTCTCCCCACTGGCGGACCACTCGCGGAACCGCCTTGCCGCCTCTAATCCGCCGCACTGCATAAGAGCCGGTACAATGTGTCGGAGCGGCTTCCGTTAGTTAGGAGCTCATGGATACTTGCGGAGCAGAGTCAAGGCGCATCCATCTTGCCCTGCTCACGCATGCGCACCCCCTAATTCCAATTTTTTTAAAAAAAATTTTATCAAATTACTATAACTCCTTTATCGAATATGACAATTTTAACCATAAAACATTGGAAAATTCGAATTGATAAATCTGCCCCTTAATGATTTACTTCTGTGACTTCCATTGCATAAAGCCATTAACTCTTGCAGTGCTGAGAAGGAAAATGCAAGTTGCTATTGGGAAGAATTCCTACAGAAATGGAGAGGGGTTGTTTAGCCTCCAGCCATAGTGAGGAGGTAACAGAGCAAGCTATAATTTATAATATGAATGTCAATCAAAAATATGCAATTTGGCCTTGCCTTTCAACCTAAAGCTAACAGCAAGAGGTTAGCTTTTTAATGGACCCAATTCTATATAAGTATTGATCGCTGGGTCACTCATGAGGAAATTATTTGAACACGTTAAGGTATACAATAGTCCACGACCAGATAGTATTCATTCCAGGGTACTAAATGAGCTTAGTTTTGTGATTTAACTTCTTTGCTTAATTTTTTAGGATACACTGAGGTCTGGCATGGTGCAGAAAGACTGGCCAATTGCAGCCGCTATTCAAAAAGAGATCCCATTCTCAGCCTCAAAACTATAGGCTGTCTGAGATTCATTAAGTTTAGGAACCATGAAAACTCAAATACAAAACTTCAGCAGTTGAGAGTCATTGGGAGCTGCACTGAACCTATTTGGACCTTTTTTTTAGCCATTCAGATTTTAATATTTTTTTTAGTGCATCGTTGTTTTTTGTATTTGTATTTTTTAATAATTTTGATTGGATTCATGGTTTTGGAGAAAATTAGTTGAATCATGGTTTCAAAAAGCTCTACCACTAAAAAAAAATCATATATTTAAAATGGTTCAAGGGACCTCTGCAATTGACTCTTACATGACATTGACAGGTTTTAGAATATTTGAGGTTTTTTTAACCCAAAAAAATGATTTTTGACAAAAAACACCTCAAAAACACAACTCAAACCTTAATAAATCTGCCCATAAATAAGGGGCACATTTACTTTTCACATTTCACTTGAGTGAAGGATTAGAATGAAAAATACTTCGAATTTCAAAGTATTTTTTTGGCTATTTCGACCATCGAATTGGCTACTTCGAGCTTTGACTACGACTTTGAATCGAACGATTTGTACTAAAAATCAAGTACTGTCTCTTTAAAAAAAATTTCGACCACCTATTTCACCACCTAAAACCTACCGAGCACCAATGTTAGCCTATGGGGAAGGTCCCCATAGGCTTTCCTAGCAATTTCTGAACGAAGGAAAATCGTTAGATTGATGGATTAAAATCCTTCTAATCATTTTTCCTTCGATCGTTCGATCGAACGAATTGCGGTAAATCCTTTGACTTCGATATTCGAAATCGAAGGATTTAACTTCGATGGTCGAATATTGAGGGTTATCCAACCCATAGTAAATGTGCTCCTAAGTGTTCATTTAGTCCAGCCAGTAATCTATAGCAGAAGAGTGACAATATTAATGCCCCAATGTGCAGTGGCACTTGATAATTGGAACAAAGCTCTTGCAAAACCATACCTGGAACAATCTAGCACTTCCAGAGATCCATATATTTCATCAAATCAAGCTGTGCATCTGAAAATTGCATATGATCACATGGTTGGTCAATAACTCACTCTGTAATTATTAATGCCAGCATCTTCCAATTCTCCAGATCAACAGCAAAGCAAACAGTTTCACTGACGAATGCTTCTTTGGAGCCTTTGTGACGTTTTAAAGATGAAGATGCAGGATACAAAATACACGTTTGCATAATCCTGTATGAAGTGTTAAATAAAAACCCTTTGTCTTTGTTTCGTCTCACTTATCTCCGGGAGATAGGAAGCAAAGAGAATTAACATTTATCCCAGTGCTATTATCTTCTGCTTGGGATGACTTTTTTGAGACAGGCTATATTTGAAATAAGGCAAAGGTTTAATTTAGTCTCCCACCCTGGGCCATTCAGTGTCAGTCTTCAGTTCCTTGTCAGCAAAGGACAGCCTGCAGCCCCTCATTATCACTTCAAAAGTGTTGGGATACAGATGTGCCTTGATGGTTTCTTTAATGTGCAGTGATGTCCTGTAATTAATCTTCAGAAAGGACAAAATGGCAAGCTTTTATTGGTGACATGTAGAGTGATGCTCAGAATACAATACATACTCTATGTGAGATACAGCAGTAATACTTTGTAAAAATATATTTACTAATTCTGAGTGCTAAGCGAGATGGTATAGATAAAGGAAGGGTTTGCTTTTAGCGTAAATAGAATTTCTTTGCTTCCATTTTTCCGACATACTTTTTGTATCAGTGCAATCCTGTCTGCCTTCCCCCAAAAAAAAGGTTTCCCTGGCTGTTAGTATAGGCACCCTGATATCTGTTATTTTTATATATTATAACAAGCTCGCTGCAAAGAGATGTAGTAGACTAACCCATTATGAATGAAACAATACAGGACTCATAATGGACCATTAAAGAGTGAGCAAAGTGACACCAATGTGCACCTCCCTACTTGTATGCAGTACTGACAGACATTGTTAATGCTACATGCAATATGATGTCCCTTTTAAACAGCTATACCAGCTGAATCTATACCACTTAGATAAAACATGTGAGAAAAATGGCTACATTTAAAGGGGCCCATTCACTAAGTTCGAGTGAAGGAAAAGAGGAAAAATAGTTCGAATTTTGAATGTTTTTTGGCTATCTCGACCTTCGGATTTTAATTCGGCAGTTGAATATCAAGGGTTAATTAACCCTCGATATTCGACCCTTGATACATCTGCCCCCAAATGTAAGGATGTGAATCTGTTAATTTTTGTCTGTCTTAATATTCATTGGACAAGATGTGGCCTGTGCCCTATAGGAGAGAGGTATACTCCTATTGGTTCTGTGATATTTTGGGATGTTCTGCTTCATAGTTGCTCCACTACAACTACTATTTCCTTCCTCCGCCATACAGCATGGACCCATCCTGGGTTTAGGAGTTTGCATTTAATTCCTGCATTGCTTGGTGCTGTCCCTCACCTGGCACGGTTGAGGGCAAGCAAAGGTTAAAATACAGTGTCCTCTTGTTAGAGTAGCACAGAGCACAACACTGCATTTACACATGTATTACTCTATAAATAAATAATGGCACTTTTTAATAAAAGGCATAGACAATTACTGGAAAAACCCCTCACAAATAGGTAATGGCAAAAGAGTGTTTATTTTTAAACATTGTATACTATCAGGTACATATGAGGGTTTTTTTTTTTTTTTTGCAGAGAACACCCTGAATTCTGGATTATACAGAGAAATTTATAACAGTGACCCTTTTTGTTACCTGTATAAGCCACAAAAGAGAATCAATAAATAAAGATAGAAAAACGAATACCTTGGCTGAGATACAATCTGGATGCAGAAGTTACTATAAGTCAAAAGGTGAGAAGCTAACATTTGGCTCCAAATACAATATTTGGCTTTTCGTCTGTAAAAATAACAAATAATTGTTCAACCTTTTCCTCGGATAGTTTTCAAAAAAAAAAATGAACCCTGGTGCCATTTTGATCCACATTCAATTTTCAATTGCTGTAGTCTACTCTTCTCTTATAAAATGGTATATCTGCTGTAATGGAAAACAGTTTACTCATAGCATTCAGAAATCTATTCTTCTATTGGGGTGAAACCTGCATCAGTTCAGCAGAACATTTGTACCACAGGGTAAAGATTAGTACTATACCAATTACAAAATGGAAATTCAATTTCAAGGAAGATTTATATACATTGTACCATATGTATTGGCTATGTATTGGCATTCTTGTGTTTGCAGATGTGATAAAAATGGATATATTTACAATACAGTAGCAAGTCAATTAAACAATATGTCAGACAATCAACAGATCTGACAAGTGGAATAGTTCATGCACCGGCTTATATTAAATTGTAAGGACTTGTTTAATACATTTCTATTTGTACACTATCTACAAAAGTGATCTGCTCAGTCTCCTACTCGAAAATGGATGCATGCAGAATTAATCCTGGATAGGGGAAGATAACAATAAAAATGAAATCTTCGCCCCAAACCTTTTGTTTTTTGTATAGGGAAAGAAAATTACATTTTAAGCTACTTCAAATATATTCAAATATATTCATAAACAATAGAAATTATGTAAAACCTATATGTAAATGTTCTGTAATTTAAATGAAAAGTTTAAACATAAATGGTGTTATGTAATAAAATGCACTAAGCTTGCCCAGGAGCAGTAACCCATATTAACCAATCAGCAGGTAGAATTTAATGATCACCTGTTTAAAAGCTAACATCTTATTGGCTGCTGTTGCTTACTGCTCCTGTGCAAACTTAGGGGCCTATTTATTAAACCTCGATTTTTTCTGGGTGATTTTTTAAAGGGGAAACTGACATTTTTATATGGAAAAGAAATTGTTTTTTTTTAGAGGTTTATTATACCCCAAAGCTGCTAAAAATCATAAAATACTCCAGCTAAAACCTGTTGAGATCATGTAGAAGTCAATGGTAGATGTCCCTGAAGAAGTATCTTGACATCATGATCTGCACAGGTTGACTTTTTTTTAATAAAAAAACAGATTATTTGAGTTTTAGTAAATACCCCCCCAATAACAAAAAATAGATTATTTGTGTTTTAGTAAATCCCTCCCTAGTGTCTTTTATTAGACATGGGGGAAAAGTTGTAAAGTTTGTAAAGCAGTGAAATAACGACTACTTTATAATTGAAATGACCCTTATCATAGGTATACAATATTTATAGCCTGTGAATGAGCAAATCATCCTTAAAATCATGTATTATGCATCATGTTTTGCACATTTTGACAGATAAGGGTCAATTTATTATTCTTTCTTGATCGTGGAAAAACTCAAATTTTTAGAGATTTATCATACCCCAAAGCTGCTAAAAATCCAAATCAAACTTGAATACAATAAATTCAAGTTTGAGTGTTAATCGGACGATACAAATTGATGCTCGATTTTGTCACTCCGATTTTTTCAAGTAAAATTATTGATAAATGAGTTCAATTAGTGGAAAGGAATTTGGTTGACTTGTTTTCATAAAAAAACAGATTATTTCAAGTTTTGGTAAATAAGCCCCAAAATAAGAAGAGTGCCCAACTTTTTCAAAAAAGCAACGTATGTTGTCAATTAAGAAAATTCAGTGTAGTATAATGAGAACAACACAAGTGACAAATGGGAGTTAAATCAAAAATGAGCAGAAAAAACCTTTTCACCCAACAAGGCATCATGTTAGGAGACATCAAAATACTTGTTCATAAGGGGAGGCAGAATAGTAGGATCCTGGGAATCTGAATAAGTAGTAGAAAAATTATGAATATAGACAATATAGTCATTTTCTGCCCTACCAGAAACTGTAGTGGACTGTCAACTGTCAATGTGTTGGAACAGTATTGTGTTTCAGGGTTATTTTTTGGTCAAAAAAATCTATTTTTCAGGTTTAAATTTTTTTTCAAAATTTTAGTTTTTTTTAAAAAAACTCAAGTTTTTTGAGATTTATTATACCCTGACATTGGAAATCACTCGAATCTAAACATACACCATCTAAATCCTGTCAAGGTCATGTAAGAGTCAATGGCAGAGACCCCCTTGAACTATTTGAAGATGTTAATAGCCTTCAAGATGTTCGATTTTTTTTTCAGTGGCTTTTCAGTTGAAAACTCGAACAATTTGAGTGATTTTATCCTCTGCATTGTTGCATTGTTGTGTATCATTATTCCAGACACAGGTTGACCATGATCTGTTTACATTTAAAGAACCCAGATAACTAAATAAAAGTAATATTAATTTTAGATGCACAAAGGTCTGTCAAAAGGTTAATACACATTATGGGGCATAATTATCAAGGGTCGAATTTCAAATTTGAAAAACTTCAAAATTCGAATTCAAAAAGACCAACCAAAATTAATCAAAGTTTGTTTTTTGGCCGATTAGGTCTTTTTTTGATCAAATAGGTCCGTATTTCGACTGAATTTGAATCATACAAATCGAAGTAATAGCACATTTGACTCAAAGTTTTTCCCAAAGAAAACTTTGATTTTTCAAAGTCCACCAATTGACTCCAAATAGATTCTAGGTGGTCCCCCATGGGCTAAAATGGCAATTCGGCAGGTTTTAGATGGCGAATGGTCGAAGTCAGATTTTTTAAAAAACAGTACATGATAAATTTTGATATTCGAATGTTTACATTTTTTTTCAAATCGAATTTGGACTATTACTTAGTCGAAGTACACAAACAATAGCTCGAAATTTGAATTTCTTAAATTCGGAAATTCACCTCGACCTTTGATAAATCTGGCCCTAAGTCACCTAAATACAAATTGATTAAATCCATAGAATCCATCAATTATTTTTGTTCAATTGAACAAAAAATCAGTAATAAATACCTTCACAAATTACAGATGCTTTTATAAAGTATATATATATATATATATATATATATATATATATATATATATATATATACTGTGACAATGGTGATGGTCATTAAATGCTCAACTGTGTTTTGTATGCGGTTCATGTGGTTCACACTAAATAATTCTAATCTATCTATCTTTCTATCCCTCTATTGAACATCTCAACCAAGCAACTGTATGGAATAAAGGACTCCTCCTTTATTGACTTTGTTGAATTTATTAAAGGCAAAAAAACCTAGTAAACTTGAAGAGTAGTTTCTTACCACAGCCAGAAGGCATGCCAGAGGAAAATAAATTCCCATGAGATGTGCACTGTTCAAACAACCGTAAACAGTATGGAAAATATATCACAATGACTTTGAACTTGGTCTTTCCCAAAGGCTAGAAGAACAATGTAACCTGACCAAAACTCAGACATATTAGATGTTGAATGTTGACGTGAGAAGTCTAGCATTTCAGACAGAGTCCAATTAAAATGCCCTTAATTTCACGTGTACAAAATATTCTTGAAAATGTGTAGAAAGGTTACTAGTAAAACTGGAACATGAGCTCAAATTATAACTGGAACATGTATTTAACATTGTTTACAACATCTCTCCAATGTCGGCTTTGCATTTAGTTTGTTAGAGTGTAATGCTCTCGATCATATTGATACAGATGCCCAGTGGAAATTCAACATGAATAAACAAAAAGTCAGTGAACTGTAAGGTAAATAATTATTTTGGGTGATCAATAAACAAAAACACCCCTTCAGCCTATTTTGATGTTGTTGTTCCTAGCTTCACTATCTGAAATGGATTGTCCAGCAAAATATAAAACAGCAGATAGAAAAGGGATACATTTATACATATTTTTAGTGATGAGTGAATCTGTCCCCGAAAATTTCACCAGCAAAAATTTGCGAAACGTCAAAAAATGTGCAAAACGCTTTAGGTGAATAGGTGTTGACATTTAAAAATGTGCACAATTTTTTTCTCACTCCAAATGCATTAAAGTCCAAGGGGCACATTTTTGAAGGGTCGAATTGCGAGGGATATTAAACCCTCGATTTAAATCCTTCGAAATTCGGATATCGAATTCAAAGGATTTAGCGCAAATGCTTAGATCGAAGTAAAAATCGTATGATCGAACGATAAAATCCTTCGGATCGAACGATCGATGGATTTTTATTCGATCAAAAAAATGTTAGAAAAGTGCTGGGGAAGGTCCCCATAGGCTAACATTGAACCTCAGTAGGTTTAAAGTGGCGAAGGATGTCGTCAAAGAATTTTTTAAAGAGACAGTACTTCGACTATCGAATGGTCGAATAGTTGAACGATTTTTACGTCGAAACGTTTGAATCATTCAATTTGATCGAATTAGATCGAATTTGACCCATTCGATGGTCGAAGTACCCCAAAAAATACTTCAAAATTCGAATTTTTTTTCATTTGAATCCTTCACTTGAGCTTAGTAAATCTGCTCCAAAGAGTGTTTTTTTCTTGTGGCAACTTTTTTGTCCAAATGCAATACAGTACATTTTTGCCTCTGCAACAATTTAGTCTTGGTGACTTTTTGTTAGAATTTTTCACGGACGATTTTTGCCAAAGTTTTATGAAAAAAATTGCAATGGCGAAGTGTGCCGCAAATTTATGCCTGGCGAAAAAAATTTGCTCATCACTACATATATGGTCTCATGCTTTCTATATGGTACTTCTTAAAAACATCTTGTTTGGGTGTTTGACTTGGTTAGACATGCATAAGGGAGGAAAAGGTTGATTTAGTTCGAGAGGAAGTAAAGGAAAGAGCAAAGGAGAGGGGAAGGACCCCCCTTTAAGTCTGTGTTAGTACTGATGTGACCAACATCGCACACTTGTTTTTTGGTGGTAAGCCTTGGCAGCGCCTGGGCTTTGATAGTGGGAGTGTTTTTTTGGTACTGTTGCAGTTTAATTGGTGGGGGAATGCTTGCTGGAGTAGGGTATGGGTTAGTATTCCCATATTTGTAGAGTTGGTTGGTATCTCTTTGGGTAATGGTCCCAGTATGTAAAGGTTTGAGCATGGTAAACTTGCTTCTACTTGCTCATCCAAGTCCTGCAGAATTTGGATGACTGGCATGGGGGTAGCATGTTTACTTGGTAAAGTGATTTAGGCAAACATTCCAGTTGGAGCAATGTTTGTAATGAAACATTTAGGGGGTTATTTATCAAACACCGAATTTATCCCTTATTTATTAATACACTTTTCTGAAAATATTTTTGCGGTAAAAAACCCACAAAAAAATCATGAAAAATACGAATCATACAATTTTTACAGATTTTCCACCCGAAAACTTCAGGTTATAGCACAAAACCCAGCACAGATCAAAAAATCTTTGGGACTTCTCCCATTAACTTATATGCAAATTCTATAGAAGAGGGTTTTACACAGATTAGCGTTTGTACCTCACTTCTTGTGATGGTTCCCTGGATGCTCAGTCTCTGGCGCCCTATATAGATCCAATGTATTGTGAAATGTGGGAATCACTTACAACCTGCAATTCAGCTGTTTATTGTGTAACCACACGACATGTTTCGGGCCTATTGGCCATTTTTCAAGTATATGCAAATTCGACAGGTCTGAGAATTTGAATTCAGACTTTTTCCATTCTCTTTTTTTATGCACTAAAAGTTCGGATTTTATACAAATAAAACACGAATTTTCCAGGTTTTTGGCATTCGAAGTTTAGTAAACAACCTCCTTACAGTTATGTTTCATAATTAAAAAAAGTTGCAGCCTTTAAAATCCATCCCTGGTGTCTTTATTATACAGTTATCAGGTACATGCAAGGTACAGGTATGCTAAGTTTGACCGGTTGCTTTGACGCTGCCCACGTTCTATGTTGTATGAGCTGATACCAGAGGAAACAAACAGCCAGCTAAGCTTAGGACATTATTTTTAAAACTATGCCACAAAAAATCAGTTCCTCTGATTTCAATGAGATATTCTGCATTAGCATATCACCACACACCTTCAACTCCAAGCACAAATTAAATAAACATAGGTGTTATCGACTGAATTGGTTTCGGAACAGCACTTCAGCATGTATCTAATTAATTAGTAATGAACTGTTCAGCATATTGATTGTATGTTGTATCTGATATTAAATGATTGAGGCAGCAAAACAGAGTGTCTTGTTGTACAACAGCTTAGTTTAGATGTAGCAATCTGAAGACACATTTGGGGGGTTATTTACTAAAGAATATATCTCATATTTTTTATTAAACCAATCTCGACCAAACTCCCATTCAAGATTTTACCTTCATTCATCAATGAAATAACTCTACAAAGTTGGGTTTGGAAGAAACTGAATAATATCACGCAAAAACCTGAATTGTAAGAATTTTTCAGATTTGACACCCAAATCACTTGATTTGTTTGTGTTATCGCTCAAAAACACCAAAATTCGCAATAACCCATGGCAACCAATCAGATTTCTGCATTTAGAGGCAGATTTATCAAGGGTCGAATTTCGAAGTAAAAAATACTTCGAATTCAAATATCGAATTCAAACTTTTTTCATCGAATTCGGGTATTTTGTCGTACGATCGAACGATTTTACTTCGACTTCAAAAAACGTAGAAAAATCCTGTAGAAGGTCCCCATAGGCTTACATAGCACTTCGACAGGTTTAATTTGGCGAAGTATTGAAGTCGAAGTGTTTTAAAGAGACAGTACTTCGATTATCGAATATTCGAATATTCAATCGAATTCAAAGTAAATTCGAAGTCGTAGTATCCTATTCGATGGTCGAAATATCCAAAAAATTACTTTGAATTTCGAATTTTTTTACATAGAAAATTCCCGTGAATTCACTTCGACCCTTGATAAATCTGCCCCTTAGTGTCCTACTTGCAGCTGGCTTCAAAAAGCTAATCACTGATTGGTTGCAATAGGTAACTGCCCATGGGCAAAATTGCCCAGTGTTGATAAATGAGCCTCATTGTGTAGTATCGTACAAAGCATAAGTGCATTGTGTGCTGTTTATAAGCATCCCTTCCTCTAGAAATAATTAAATATGAAACCTCTAAATATGTATAGGCTTGGACCATATTCCAACACTTTAAAAACTCCCCTTTAAGAAAGTCAAAAGAACAAATAAATCTAAAAAAAGCAATATAGTAGTAAATCATAGTACACTATTTATATAATCTTTAATAGAAAGTTATTTTGAACATATATTTCCTCTCAGGCAAATTACTCCATGGTTCATTTGAATCTAATTACATTATTATAATCTTTTAAGGTGTTCGTACTTTTGAAATAAAAAATGATCATATTACATACATATTTGAAGGAAGAGAAGCATTAAGTAATTTTGCTGTTCATCAGGTCTTAGATTATGAAATTGTGATAATTATTATTTTCTGCATTACTACTCATCACTAAAATAACAGCTTTTTACTGTAGAAAATCTATTTATTGATGCAATGTATAACTACAACAGGCAAGGCTGACAATACAATCTCTTCAACTATTATAGTTCATGTTTACCTTGGGAGAAAGATATATCTCTCCCACAATGCAGAGGTCAGTACAAATGAGTGCCTAGTGAGGTGTTTGTGCAACACCAGTAATTAAATTAGGCATGAGGGGTCATTTAAAGGCGTGGTTCACCTTTAGGGCAGGACTACACGATCGATTCCGCCACGATCCGACTCGCTGCGCAAAATCGCAGGCGTCACGTCGGATGCAACAGAAACAAGGTAACTAATGGCAGCGTGCAGCGTCTGCATCCGACAGTTGTGTCGCGTTGCATCAATGCAGCGACACAATGAGACAATTGAATTGCTTATTTCTGTTGCATCCAATGTGACGCCTGCGATTTTGCGCAGCACGGCGGATCACGGCGGAATCGGCCGTGTAGTCCTGCCCTTAATGTAAGTTTTAGTATGATATAAAATGGCCGCTTCTAAACAACTTTTTAATTGGTCTTCATTATTTTCTTCTGACTCTTTGCAGCTTTCAAATGGGCGTCGCTGACCCCACCTAAAAAACAAATGCTCTGTAAGGCTACAAATGTATTGTTATTGCTACTTTTTATTCATCTATTTTATTCAGGCCCTCTCCTATTCATAGTCCAGTCACTTATTCAAATCAGTGCATGTTGCTAGGGGAATGTAGACCCTAGCAACCAGATTTCTGAAACTGCAAGCTGGAGAGCTGCTTAATAGGGATGTAGCGAACGTCGGAAAAAAAGTTCGCGAACATATTCGCGAACTTGCGCAAAAATGCGAGCGGTTCGCGAACGGTTCGCAAACCCCATAGACTTCAATGGGAAGGCGAACTTTAACATCTAAAAAAGACATTTCTGGCCAGAAAAATGATTTTAAAGTTGTTTAAAGGGTGCAACGACCTGGACAGTGGCATGCCAGAGGGGGATCAAGGGCAAAAATTTATCTGAAAAATCTGCCTGTGTGTGCTTGGAAGAGATAGTGTAGGGGGAGAGCTGTTAGTGATTTCAGGGACAGATGATAGTAAGTTTGCTGGCTAGTAATCTGCTTGATACTGCTCTGTATTGGAGGGACAGAAGTCTGCAGGGATTTGAGGGACATTTTAGCTTAGGTAGCTTTGCTGGCTAGTAATCTACTGTTCTCTTTAAACAACTGCCATACATTGACCTTGTAGGCATTGTTTGCCCAGTTTTTTTGGACGCAGCCACTGAAGCACAGTTGCCAGAAAAAATATGCCATATAAATGCTGAAAATAGTCATTTTTCGCCATACGTTGACCTTGTAGACATTGTTTGCCCAGTTTTTTTGGACGCAGCCACTGAAGCACAGTTGCCAGAAAAAATATGCCATATAAATGCTGAAAATAGTCATTTTTCGCCATACGTTGACCTTGTAGACATTGTTTGCCCAGTTTTTTTGGTTGCAGCCACTGAAGCACAGTTGCCAGAAAAAATATGCCATATAAATGCTGAAAATATTCATTTTTTGCCATATACGTTGAGTCAACGTATGGCAAAAAATGACTATTTTCAGCATTTATGTGGCATATTTTTTCTGGCCTCTGTGCTTCATTGGCTGCGGCCAAAAAAACTGGGCAAACAATGCCTACAAGGTCAACGTCGTTGACCTTGTAGGCATTGTTTGCCCAGTTTTTTTGGCCGCAGCCACTGAAGCACAGAGGCCAGAAAAAATATGCCATATAAATGCTGAAAATAGTCATTTTTTTGGTCGCAGCCACTGAAGCACAGTTGCCAGAAAAATTATGCCATATAAATGCTGAAAATATAAATTTTTTTGGTTGCAGCCACTGAAGCACAGAGGCCAGAAAAATTATGCCATATAAATGCAGAAAATATGCATTTTTTTGGTCGCAGCCACTGAAGCACAGTTGACAGAAAAATTATGCCATATAAATGCTGAAAATATAATTTTTTTTGGTTGCAGCCACTGAAGCACAGAGGCTAGAAAAATTATGCCATATAAATGGACAAAATATGCATTTTTTTGGTTGCAGCCACTGAAGCACAGAGGCCAGAAAAATTATGCCATATAAATGCAGAAAATATGCATTTTTTTGGTTGCAGCCACTGAAGCACAGAGGCCAGAAAAATTATGCCATATAAATGCAGAAAATATGCATTTTTTTGGACGCAGCCACTGAAGCACAGTTGCCAGAAAAAATATGCCATATAAATGCTGAAAATAGTCATTTTTCGCCATACGTTGACCTTGTAGACATTGTTTGCCCAGTTTTTTTGGTTGCAGCCACTGAGGCCAGAAAAAATTAAACCAGTAGGGTTTGCACCCTAGTTTGTAACGGTGGCGGAGGGAGGAGGACGCTAAAGGACAGCTGTGTGTGGAGTCATGAGGCTTGAAGAGAAGGACAGCTGCATAGAAGTCAGAACAAGTCTTCCGGCGTGCAGTAACCCTCCGAGATCCACCCCTCATTCATTTTAATAAAGGTCAGGTAATCGACACTTTTGTGACCTAGGCGAGTTCTCTTCTCAGTTACAATCCCTCCTGCTGCACTGAAGGTCCTTTCTGAGAGCACACTTGAGGCTGGGCAAGACAAGAGGTTCATGGCAAATTGTGACAGCTCTGGCCACAGATCAAGCCTGCGCACCCAGTAGTCCAGGGGTTCATCGCTCCTCAGAGTGTCGATATCTGCAGTTAATGCCAGGTAGTCCGCTACCTGCCGGTCGAGGCGTTCTTTGAGAGTGGATCCAGAAGGGTTGTGGCGCTGCCTTGGACAGAAAAACATTTGCATGTCTGATGTTACAGACCGGCCAAAGGGCTTTGTCCTTGCAGGTGTGCTCGTGGCAGGATTACTGGCACCTCTGCCCCTGGAATGTTGATGAGTTCCTGAAGTGACATCACCCTTAAAAGCATTGTACAACATGTTTTGCAGGCTGGTTTGTAAATGCCGCATCTTTTCGGACTTGTGGTATGTTGGTAACATTTCTGACACTTTATGCTTGTACCGAGGGTCTAGTAGCGTTGCGACCCAGTACAGGTCCTTCTCCTTAAGCCTCTTGATACGGGGGTCCTTCAACAGGCATGCCAGCATGAAAGACCCCATTCTCACAAGGTTGGATGCAGAGCTATCCATCTCCGCTTCCTCATTATCAAGGACTGCATCATCCACGGTCTCCTCCCCCCAGCCACGTACAAGACCAGGGGTCCCCAAAAGGTCACCACTAGCCCCCTGGGAAGCCTGCTCCTGTTGGTCCTCCTCCTCCTCCTCCACAAAGCCACCTTCCTCCTCTGACTCCACTTCTGGCACCTCTCCCTGCGTTGCAGCAGGTGCCTGGGTTCGTTCTGGTGATTGCGACCATAAATCGTGCGCTTCCAGCTCCTCGTCACGCTGGTCTACAGCCTCATCTGTCACTCGTCGCACGGCACGCTCCAGGAAGAAAGCGAAGGGTATTAGGTCGCTGATGGTGCCTTCGGTGCGACTGACCATATTTGTCACCTCTTCAAAAGGTCGCATGAGCCTGCAGGCATCGCGCATAAGCACCCAGTAACGGGGGAAAAAAATCCCCAGCTCTGCAGATCCAGTCCTACCACCCAGTTCAAAAAGGTACTCGTTGACGGCCCTTTGTTGTTGCAGCAGACGTTCCAACATAAGGAGCGTTGAATTCCAGCGAGTCTGGTTGTCAGAAATCAAACGCCTGACTGGCATGTTGTAGCGCTGCTGAATGTCAGCAAGGCGTGCCATGGCTGTGTAGGAACGTCTGAAATGGGCCGACACCTTTCTGGACTGGGTGAGAACGTCCTGGAATCCTGGGTACTTGGAGACAAAACGTTGGACTATTAAATTTAACACATGTGCCATGCAGGGCACATGTGTTAAATTTCCCAGTCTCAACGCTGCCAACAGATTGCTTCCATTGTCACACACCACTTTTCCGATCTGCAGTTGGTGTGGGGTCAGCCACCGATCGGCCTGTGACTGCAGAGATGACAGGAGTACAGATCCGGTATGGTTTTTGCTTTCCAGGCACGTCATCCCCAAGACAGCGTGACAACGGCGTACCTGGCACGTCGAATAGCCTAGGGGGAGCTGGGGGTGCACAGGTGTGGAGGAGGAGAAGGAGGACCCAGCAGCAGAGTAAGAAGAAGAAGAGGAAGAAGACGAGGTAGAGAGCGATGGAGGAGTAGAGGTGGTGGCAGAACCGCGTGCAATCCGTGGCGGTGACACCAACTCCACTGTTGTTGTTGTTGTTGAGCTACCCATTCCCTGCTTCCCATTCCCAGCCATTACCAAGTTCACCCAGTGGGCAGTGTAGGTGACATACCTGCCCTGACCATGCTTGGAGGACCATGCGTCAGTAGTCATATGGACCTTTGGCCCAACACTAAGTGACAGAGATGCGGTAACTTGGCTCTGCACATGTTGGTACAGGTGTGGTGTTCCCTTTTTAGAAAAAAAATTGCGGCTGGGTACCTTCCACTGCGGTGTCCCAATTGCTACAAATTTGCGGAAGGCCTCAGAGTCCACCAGCTGGTATGGTAAAAGCTGGCGGGCTAAGAGTGCAGACAAGCCAGCTGTCAGACGCCGGGCAAGGGGGTGACAGTCAGACATTGGCTTCTTACGCTCAAACATGGCCTTCACAGAAACTTGGCTGGTGGCAGATGACTGGGAATGGGAACAGGTGGTCAAGGTGGAAGGCGGAGTGGAGGGTGGTTCAGATGGGTCAAGGAGAGCAGAGGTAGAGCAGTAAGATGCTGGACCAGAAGGAGTGTGGCTTTTAGTTTGCCTGTTGCCTTTGAGGTGTTGCTCCCAAAGTGCTTTGTGCTTGCCGCTCATGTGCCTTCGCATAGAAGTTGTACCTATGTGGCTGTTGGGCTTACCAAGGCTCAGTTTCTGACTGCACTCATTGCAAATTACAATGCTTTTGTCAGAGGCACACACATTAAAAAAATCCCACACTGCTGACTTTTTGGAAGTGTGCGATCTGGCGGTAACAGTAGAAGTTGGCGGCATTGGCGGCAATGGCGGGTGCGTTGGCTGGCTGAACACAGGTGCCGATACATGTTGTTGCCCTACTGATCCCTGCGGGCTGTCCTCCCTGCTTCTTCTAAGTCTTATTCTCCTACTGCCTCTCTGACTCTCCGTCTCTCCATCTGAACTACCCTCCTCTTGCTCTCTTCTACTAGGCACCCACAAAACATCAATCTCCTCATCATCATTCTCCTCAGATGCATCAATTTCTTCTGACACATCACAGAAGGAAGCAGCAGCGGGGACCTCCTCCTCATCACTCATCATTATGTCCATCTCTGTCGTGTTCTCTGCCAGAATTAAATCTGGTGTAACGTCCTCATCTCCTTCATCTTCTTCTGCCAATAATGGTTGCGCATTACTCAGTTCAAGAAACTCATGGGAAAATAACTCCTCTGACTCCAGTGAAGAAGGGGCACCGGTGGTGGAGGAAGTGTTACGTGGGGTGGCCATAGCAGTGGAGGATGAGGAGGATGTTGTGGTAAAGTTAGAAACGGTAGAGGATGGGGTGTGCTGTGTAAGCCAGTCAACTACCTCTTCAGCATTTTGGGAGTTCAGGGTCATTGGCTTTTTAAAACTGGGCAATTTGCTAGGGCCACAGGATTGCATAGCAGCACGGCCCCTAGCACGGCCTCTGCGTGGCGGCCTGCCT
Organism: Xenopus petersii; assembly: GCA_038501925.1. Lineage (NCBI taxonomy): Eukaryota > Metazoa > Chordata > Amphibia > Anura > Pipidae > Xenopus > Xenopus petersii. Next base: position 47,721,685 of record CM076686.1, on the reverse strand, counting down.
TTGCCTGGCATTATTTTTAAAAAAACAACAACAACAAAAACTCAGTTGGTTTTTCTGGAAACGATAATACACACAGCTAGATGGCGGTTTGAAGAAAACACTGTGCAAATAATGCCTACAAGGTCAACGTATACACAGCGGTGGATACGGATTACGTAAAATATAAGAATGCTGCTTGAAAAAAAGTAACTCAAGTGGTTTTTCTAGAGACGATAATATTATCAATATTTAGACAAAATGTGAACAAGCTCACACAGCTAGATGGCGGTTTGAAGAAAACACTGTGCAAATAATGCCTACAAGGTCAACGTATACACAGCGGTGGATACGGATTACGTAAAATATAAGAATGCTGCTTGAAAAAAAGTAACTCAAGTGGTTTTTCTAGAGACGATAATATTATCAATATTTAGACAAAATGTGAACAAGCTCACACAGCTAGATGGCGGTTTGAAGAAAACACTGTGCAAATAATGCCCACAAGATCAACGTATACACTACTACAGCGGTGGATACGGATTACGTAAAATATATTATGGCTGCTTGAAAAAAGTCACTCCGGTGTTTTTTCTGGAGACGGTAATATTATGGATATTTAGACAGAATGTGAACAAGGTCACACAGCTAGATGGCTGTTGGTTGAATAACACACTGGGCAAAAAATGCCTACAGGGCAAATAATGCCTAAAAGGTCAACTTATACACTACTACAGCGATGGATACGGATTACGTAAAATTTATTATGGCTGCTTGAAAAAAGTCACTCCGGTGTTTTTTCTGGAGACGGTAATATTATGGATATTTAGACAGAATGTGAACAAGGTCACACAGCTAGATGGCTGTTGGTTGAATAACACACTGGGCAAAAAATGCCTACAGGGCAAATAATGCCTAAAAGGTCAACTTATACACTACTACAGCGATGGATACGGATTACGTAAAATTTATTATGGCTGCTTGAAAAAAGTCGCTCCGGTGTTTTTTCTGGAGACGGTAATATTATGGATATTTAGACAGAATGTGAACAAGGTCACACAGCTAGATGGCTGTTGGTTGAATAACACACTGGGCAAAAAATGCCTACAGGGCAAATAATGCCTAAAAGGTCAACTTATACACTACTACAGCGATGGATACGGATTACGTAAAATTTATTATGGCTGCTTGAAAAAAGTCACTCCGGTGTTTTTCTGGAGACGGTAATATTATGGATATTTAGACAGAATGTGAACAAGGTCACACAGCTAGATGGCTGTTGGTTGAATAACACACTGGGCAAAAAATGCCTACAGGGCAAATAATGCCTAAAAGGTCAACTTATACACTACTACAGCGGTAGTAAAATAAAAAAAAGTAAAATAAAAAAAAAATGAATATTAAAAAAAAAAAATTACAGTTGGTGCTGCTGAACTACTAGGAGCAGCAGATTAGCACACCAGTCCCACTCCCCAACACTGCTAGACTAATAGCACTGGGCTCTTATAGTAGTAGTAGTAGTAGTAGTAGTAGTAGTAGTAAAACAACAAAAAAATAAATAAAAGCAGTCCTTACAAGGACTACTGTTATTGCAGCAGTCAGCAGATGAGATCAGAAGCAGGACAGCTGCCCACTGCAGCTACATACAGAGCACTGCAGTAGAAGGTAGATTACTAGCCAGCAAAGCTACCTAAGCTTAAATGTCCCTCAAACCCCTGCAGACTTCTGTCCCTCCAATAACAGAGCAGTATCAAAACGATTACTAGCCAGCAAACTTTCAACTGTCCCTGAAATCACTAACAGGCAGCAGCTCTCTCCCTACACTATCTCTTCAGCACACACAGGCAGAGTGAAAAAAAGCTGCAGGGCTTCGGTTTTTATAGGGAAGGGGAGTGGTCCAGGGGAGAGCTTCCTGATTGGCTGCCATGTACCTGCTGGTCTGGGGTGAGAGGGCAAAAAAAAGCGCCAACAATGGCGAACCCAAAATGGCGAACGTCGCGCGACGTTCGCGAACTTCCGGCGAGCGCGAACACCCGATGTTCGCGCGAACAAGTTCGCCGGCGAACAGTTCGCGCCATCTCTATTGCTTAATAAAAAGCAAAATAAGTCAAAAACCACAAATAATAAAACATGAAAACCGATTGCAAATTGTCTCAGAATATCCCTCTCTACATCAGTTGATTTAAAGGTGAACAACCCCTTTAAGACAGCAAGCAAATTCACGATCTGGACGTTTTTTTCCCCATAGCGAGATGCACAGGGATTCTGTCATGATTTTTATAGTGTAGTTTTTATTTCTGAATTTCACTGTTTACACTGCAAATACAGTTATTCATCCTACACTATAAAATTTTATTCCTGAACCAACAAATGTCTTATTTTTTAGTTGTAATGTTGGTGTGTAGGCAGCCATCTTGTGTCATTTTGCCTGGTCATGTGCTTTTAGAAAGAGCCAGCACTTTAGGATAGAACTGCTTTCTGGCAGGCTGTTGTTCCTCCTACTCAATGTAACTGAATGGATTTTACTATTGAGTGCTGCTCTTAGATCTACCAGGGAGCTATAGAACTGTCAAAATGACTAGAGATTTAGGGGTCATTTTGCACTTTCTACAGCATACAAAATGCATAAAATGGGTGGCCCCTGGTGTGCCAGATGTAAATCACTTTGCAGCACAAAACCTTTCAGGTAACTTTTAGTATGTTATAGAATGTCCAATTTCTAGAAGCTTTGCAATTGGTCCTCATTATTTGTATTTTATAGTTGTTGAGTAATTTCCCTTTTTCCTCTGACTCTTTACAAGCGCTCAAATGGGGGTCAATTACCCCATCTAAAAAACAAATGCTCTGTAAGGCTACAAATGCACAGTATTGTTATTGCTACTTTTTATTACTCATCTTTCTATTCAGGACTCTCTCCTATTGATATTCCAATCTCTTATTCAAATCACTGCATAGTTGCTAGAGTAATTTGGACCCTAGCAACCAGACAGCTGAAACTGCAAGCTGCTGAATAAAAAGCTAAATAACCCAAAAACCACAAATAATAAAAAATGTAAACCAATTGCAAATGTTCTCAGAATGTCACTCTACATCATACCAACATGTAATTTAAATGTGAACAACCCCTTTAATGTCTCTTTCTCCTACCTGTAGGAAAAATAGTGAGTATAAACACAAAGGCATTTGTCTTCAATACATAGTTACCATGGAAGTACTTGAAGAAACATGTTGTAACTTCAGAACAAAGGTCAAATGTTGCTGTTAAATACTCACATTATAACAATTCAAATAACAAATTTAGTGTATTCAGATCTATTCAATCCCAAAGGAAAACAAGATTCATATTGATAAATATTAAACAATTTTTATTGAATCCCATAGTAGACTATGGGCAATGGTAAATTTCTGTAAGAAATTGACAATCTAGTCCAGTCTTTCATATTTCTCCCCCAAATTTTAGTAATGTTCAGAATAGAACTGCAAATTGTGATTTCTCTAAGATGTATTTTAATATATGAATGTATTAAATGAAAAGGTGTTAATAGGTATTCTCCAGCTAACTACTATAGAGACAAAGGAACCTGATCTCACCCAACAGCTTTGAGAGGGGACTATAAAAGGAAAGGCAAAACAAAAAGTTTGCGTATTGTGTATTTATCGGGCAGATTTAATCCTGTAGAAATTATGACAATTAAATCCTTGCATTTTGCTAATATGTATCATACTGATTAAGATAAACTTTACTTTACATAAATATGTATAATGTATTATCCTCATGTTTCTGTATCAATGACAATTAAATCAAAATTCCCCAGCTGCTACCTCATTTGCATAATTGGTGTTGAATAGCCCTGTTTCATTTCCAGTATTATATGCCTTAAGATAATTAAAATAATCTTTTTTACGATCATCCATATTTTATAGAAACATATGGCAGTTTAAATTTGTAAAAAATATCACCACGTTTAAAGGTAAAAAAGGTTTATTGATTAGAATCTAAAACTAAGTTATTTAGAGACAGTCATGGGATTTATCATCTTTATATTTTGGGAATTTTATAAATGTACCAATTCTGAATTTCTGGGCTGAGTTTATATTAACCATTCTGAACTAATTAATGGGGCAGATTTAATAAAGGGTGAAAGGCCATTGCTAGCAAAAATTAACCAGAAATCTCATTCACAGGGGCATTGCCAATTTACGAACAAGCATAGAGGACAATTCGGTAGAGAAACAGATTGTTGCTAGCGCAGATTCCCCCCCCCCCATCACCAATCGAGTTTTCGCAAAAGTGCGAAATTTACAGAACATTAAGGGGCACATTTATCAAGGGTCAAATGTTGAGGGTTAATTAATCCTCGAATTTAAATCCTTCAAATTCGAATATCGAATTCAAAGGATTTAGCACAAATCCTTAGTTCGATGGATCAAAGTAAAAATCGTTCGATCGAACGATAAAATCCTTTGAATCAAACGATTCGAACAATTTTTAAGCGATCGGTCGAAGGATTTTTCTTTGATCAAAAAAAGGAAAGTGCTGGGGAAGGTCCCCATAGTCTAACATTGTATCTCGGTAGGTTTAAACTGCTGAAGTATGTAGTCGAAGTATTTTTTAAAAAGACAGTACTTCGACTACCGAATGGTCGAATAGTCGAACGATTTTTAGAATCGTTCGAATCGAAGTTGAAGGTCATAGTAGCCTATTCGATGGTCTAAGTACCCAAAAAAAACTTCGAAATTCGAAGTTTTTTTTCATTCGAATCCTTCACTCAAGCTTAGTAAATGTGCCCCTAACTCTTTTGACAGAGTTTCCTTCACCACCTTAGAACAGGCGAACTGCTCATATGAAGCTAGATCTTCCTCAATCTTATGTCAGTGACATCATATCCTGTACACCGGAAAGTCATAAAAGTTGTAAAAAAAAAAATGCTGGTGTTTTTTAATTTTTGAAAGCGCGATTGCCTTCAAACGTTCTGTTAATGATTTTTGTTTTAACATTTTTTTCCAACCATTTGAGGGTCATGCCACATTTGTTTTAGGGTGGGCTCGTCTAGGCAGGGCATTAGAGTATTTTTTTGTGATAATAATAAGTGGCCACTTCAAGCATTTGCACTAACATCTCCAATAAAGCCGTCTATACGACCTTTATGTACCCGCCCTATTCAAATTGACCTAAGTGCAAGAGTACTAACGAAGTTTCGCTAGGCAGAATTAAACACTAGCGAAAGTTTGCTAAGCAATGCTTGCGGGCACAAATTAACGCTAGCTTTGCAAGCATTCAGCTGATGAGAATCAGCTTCTCATTTTAGTGAATTAGTGTAGTGGTAATGAAATTACGCCTGGCAAAGTGGCGCATAGTGTGGTGGAGCGTTCGCTGGCTAAAATTTGCCCCAATGTGTTTTAAAATGCCAGAACTTAAATAAATGCAAAGTCTAATTTTTCAAAGGTTTCCACCATTCCCTGTCCTTATATGTGTTTTTTAATATGTTTTTTTTCATTAGACCATGTCAGTCCTATGGCAAATGTTTGTATATAGCTTCTTCCAAAATTTGGCTTTCCAAGACAGCAGACCTACCTTTATCTGCATCAGTATGTGATGTGCTCCTCACTCTCTGCCAGAAACCATTCTCTATGTTATGTTGTCACAAGTGCATCCTCAAACCCCAGACATACAGTAAATAATTTGGGCTGCACATCTACCCAATCACTTAGTTTGGTCTGATAAAAAGTTTGATAGAAACCCTGTCTAACTTGTCTTATTACATATGCATTTTACTACCTACTCAACGGCTTTCTGTTTTGCCAAACTAAATTATTTCTGCTATTTATTTACAGTTCAGCCCTCTTTTCATGCATTCAATCAATTTACACAAATCTAACAATGTAAGGTAACCACACAAAATAGGGTTCGGAGAAAATATATATTGTTTTGTTCAATATTCTATTGGAAATGCAGAATCGGCAAGTACTCTCATCATGCTTAAAGGGATCCTGTCATCGGAAAACATATTGCATCAGTTAATAGTGCTGCTCCAACAGAATTCTGCACTGAAATCCATTTCTCAAAAGAGCAAACAGATTTTTTTATATTCAATTTTGAAATCTGACATGGGGCTAGACATTTTGTCAATTTCCCAGCTGCCCCCAGTCATGTGACTTGTGCCTGCACTTTAGGAGAGAAATGCTTTCTGGCAGGCTGCTGTTTTTCCTTCTCAATGTAAGTGAATGTGTCTCAGTGAGACATGGGTTTTTACTATTGAGTGTTGTTCTTAGATCTACCAGGCAGCTGTTATCTTGTGTTAGGGAGCTGTTATCTGGTTACCTTCCCATTGTTCTTTTGTTTGGCTGCTGGGGGGGAAAAAGGAAGGGGGGTGAGATCACTCTAACTTGCAGTACAGCAGTAAAGAGTGATTGAAGTTTATCAGAGCACAAGTCACATGACTTGGGGCAGCTGGGAAATCAGAGCACAAGTCACATGACTTGGGGCAGCTGGGAAATTGACAATATGTCTAGCCCCATATCATATTTCAAAATTAAATATAAAAAAATCTGTTTGCTCTTTTGAGAAATGGATTCCAGTGCAGAATTCTGCTGGAGCAGCACTATTAACTGATTCATTTTGAAAAAACATTTTTTTCCTATGACAGCATCCCTTTAAGGATAAAACAAGTATTTTATTTATTTTACACCATTAAAATCACAAATGGGCTAATGTGTTTCATATCTACTGATACGTAGTCATAAGCTGAAGTATACTTGTTCAAAAAGATTTCCCGGTTATGATATATCCACGGTATCTAAGCACTTTAAGGAGTTCAATGGTGGTGATATTGCTGGTTTACAAAGGTATAGAGAGCATTTACTCATCAATGAGGGGTGGAGACTTACCTTCGAGGCTCTTATTGGATTTTCACTTTGCAAACAATGAATCCCAAGGGCCTCAATAAAAGTTTTGATGTGACATGTTTGGTTTGATATAATATTGCTGTTGTCTTTGTTGCTGTATTTGGATTGAAATCACTGTATAGGATATAGCACTAATGGTTATAATTGAGTGGGGTTCTACCTCTAAAAATGTTTTAACTAATTTTGTAAATGTTTCAATTAGTAACTAGTGTTTATGAAACATTTTACTTTGTGAAACTTTTCCACATCATTGTCAGTCAGTATTTAAAGAACTAATTGGTTTAGTGATTAATCACCAATTAGGTGATCTCACTTCCTATTTAACGGTATTTTGAGCAAGTATACTTCAGCCTATGACTACGTATCTGGAGATATGATACCCGTCTGACCATTTATGATTTTAATGGTGTGAAATAAATAAAAGATTTATGTTTTATCCTTAACCATGGTGTACCGGAGTGCTTGCCGATTCTGCATTTCCAAGAGTTTCCATCTCCCCAAGCTACAGGTCAGCATCCGGTCCATTGAAATGTACTGGTGAGTGATCTCTTCCCGGGCTCTACATTACATGCGGTTTCCATTACATATGGTAAGAAACTTTGTTTGTTTTTAGCTGAGCACCATAAATCTATTTTTTTTTTAGTTTTTTCAATATGCTACTGAGGATCAATTTTGGTTTTACTTTGGAAATCGGAACTGATGCTTCTATCATTGCACAATGCCTGTACACCGAAAAAAGAAATGCATATGAATGTTAGTACCAATTCTCTTCCTAAATGCTTTTTAAACATACAGTATATACCATCAGCACAAAAAAGATGAATTATAATCCCTTCTTCACCAAAATGAAGGAAAGAATTACGATTATATTACTTTTATTTTGTCCTATGCTGTAACTACAAAACATACTGCTGGATTCTTCTGCTGTATCAATCAAAGATCATCAGCTGCTGCCACTTATTTCAAATTCCTGTACTGGCTTCCAGTTTCATTTCTTATCAGCTTCAAAATTTTGAACTAAAAAGCATTCTACCCATATATCCAATTATCCTTCAGATCATCCCTTCCATTCACTCAATGACCTTTGACTTTTCTGTTCTTAATGCATCCCATTCATGCTTGCAACATTTTTGTCCCCAGACTGTGCCATCTCTATAGAATGCAAGATCCCATATTACCCAGGTTTTTAGCATATCATGATATATTTCATCTGTTTTCAGCCAGCTAAGATATTTGGCTAAACAATCACCCTATATATTTTAAATGTACCATATGCAAAAAAACTCATCTGTTACACAAAGATTGAAATAATAAAAATATATGTTCTTTTGGCTTTAATTGTGGTAAATTGAGGTTCAAGAAGCGCCTACTGAATACAACTAATGCAGTTAAGACTTATCTGATATGGACATGTCAATTGATTACCAAGAACTTGTACAGTATATGACTAAATCTATTATTGTTTCTGTTTTCACAAATAGTGCGCTTTCGCAAAGTTCTGCCCTGAATTTTCATTAATCTTTTTATATGCATAGTTCTGTTTCATCCAAAAAATACTGTTTTATTTATACCACAAAGCCCTCTCCAGTTTGGACACCTCAGGCTGGTAAAAAACCCACCTTGGTGTGCAACAATACAACAATAAAGGAAAACAAATCCATATAACGATCCATTACACCCAATTTTTACTGGACACTGGACCCAAATGGACTAACATTGTTAACTTGAGATTGTCCACAGCTGGGGACATCCTATATTGAAGAAGGTGACAGTCATAAGGTTTCATGAGCTTTTCTGGCCAATAATAATCCTCCTGTTGATGTTTATTTACTTTACCCTACCTTAAGAATCATATCTGGGCAATTAAGCAGCACGTAAGGAGATGATATGCCAGATCATGTGCTACCATGCCACTACAAAAGATTGACAATGTGTTTTCCCAGGTTGGTGGCAGTTTGCAATTGTTTGAGGTGGATTCTGTGACAAAGGCTGTTGAAAAGATGTCTGCCTTCAAATAAGCAAAGTATGTTTTTATTTCTTATTCAAAGTTATTAGCACAAATTAATTTTGGAAAGTCAATATATCAACACAAAGCAAACATCCTGTGCAATATTAGTTTCATTTACCTACATCTCTGAGCTATGTATGAGAAGTTCAGCATTTCATCACAATGACAAGTCATGTCATTAAGCTGCATAATGTAACAAAGTGACATGTGGGCATGATGAAATGCCATTCTACTGCATCACATTCTTTTATAAAAAGTAATGTATAACTGCATCAGAACATCAGTAAATCATTGCTTCACTCCCACATGAAATGAAAATAGCTTTGTTCATGTAGGATGGATAAACACATCCAACTTTTCTCTAACAATTGTGAACAGGATGGTGAAGAATAAGAATACCCTGAGTTATGAATAAGAAAGGCCCTACAGTTCTTTAGCCATTATTTGCATCAGCAATGGTAATCCTAAAACAGATCTATTTAAAAAAATGTAAATAATTTTCTTTGCTCATAAAATCTAGAGACATTTGGGGAATGTAATATCAGTTGCTAACACAAAAATCATACGTAATCTTTTTGCAATGCGAATAAATGTTCGCAAAGCAAAAAATGTTGCCTTTGTGAACACTTTGCCCCTCATGTGACAGTAGGATAGCGATTTTTATGCTTAGCGATAATGCGCAATATATGTATAAAATTTCTCAAACGCAAACCGTTTTTTGCGACACAATATTTAACGAAACTCCAGAGCAGGTGTTAAAGGTTCGAAATGCGATTATCTGTATTATTTTTCATTTTGCACTGCAGCATTACTTTTGCTTAGAGATCCTTCATTATTAACATGTTCATTATTTAATGCTGGGTTGTGTTGCAAAGAAACGCAAGCAACCAAACGGAGGGGCAGAATATAATGTAAGTTAAAGAAAAATCGCAGCTACACACTACATGCATCCGACTGTCGGATGAAAATGCAGAGTGTGGCGTTTGCATCCATTTGGTTGCATGTAGTTTGTAGCAGCGATGTTTTGTTAACTTACATTTTAATCTGCCACTCTGATTGGTCTTCTGTGTTTCCGCGCATCGCAACCAAGCGCACCACATCAGATCGTGGAGTTCTGCCCTTAAGGATATGTAGGATACCATTAATTAAGGAAATTGATCAAGAAGCTTTCAATTTGCTAATAGAGCAATGATGGTGTTTATGGTATGTACCGCAGAACCAATGACAGAGAAAAAACACTGAACATTTTTGCCATGCACTTTGTTTTGTACTGCAAGGGCTTTAGGAGTTCTGTTGGCACTGACAGTTTAGGAGAGTGGGCTACAATGTTCCCTCTTCCATCAAAATTCCACTTTAAAAATATAAGGTTCAGTTTTAGGGGCTCACCGATTTTTTTTGGTCAAGTTTTTTAGGGGGAAAATCTGAATTTTTTGTGAAAGAAAAATAAAATTATTATACCCTAAAGCTGCAAAAAATCCGAATCCGGAAATAGGCCTTTTCAAATCTGTCGAGGCCATGTAGAAGTCAATGGCAGATGTCCCTGAAGTTGTTTCTTGACATTGTGATCTGCGCTGGAGAATCCGAAAAAATTTTGGGTTTTTTTGTCCAATAATCCGAAAAAAGTTGAGTTTTCACAGCGAAAACTCGCCAAACTCAAGTTTTTAGAGCATTAATTGAGTTCAATTTGTGGAAGGGAGTTAGGTTGACTTTTCGGAAAAAATGTAGAAAAATTTGAGTTTTAGTAAATTAGCCACATGAAGTAGCATTGGCTTTGAGATTGCAATTCTACAGCTTGAGGGCTCATTGTTGCTTTTGAATGGGTCTCCCACTCAGAATTATTTTATCATTGTTAATGAATGTGTGGGGCAATGTGAACAAAGTAGCATTTTAGGGTTTTATTTACTAAAGGATTCATTTGCTTCCATATAAATTCATCCAAGTGCAAATGAGTTGTGTCAATGTGACAAGGCGTTTAGGTTCCTCTGGGGCAGAGCCTAATGTAAATTAAACCATTCCTGCAAAGATCATAAACATTAAAGGTTAGTATTAAATATATACAGTAGGTGCTATATTTATATGTAAAATACTCTCTGTTCATTATCATTTTATTATATATATTTGTGTAACGCTTTTCTGGCCTATCCCGCCAATTAGGGGTTAAGGGTGTCCAGCTAGTGTATGAGCATGGGTTACACTGTGAAACTACACTCAGGGCGGAGCCTTCGCTAAATGGAAGCTTCTCCTTTAAGATGGTGTATAACTACAACCCACAGGCATATAAGTGTAAAAGATAGAATAATGGACGCCAGGAGGTTCTTTAAAAAGTGAAAACAGTGAGATGGTTTATTAGCACAACAATATGCAAAAGCAAATGACCACAGGTTTACTCACGCAGGAGCTGTAGTAGGAGTTAGCATATCACAGAGGAGACAGGATAGCATTGAGGATGATGCAGCATGTACAGATGTCACTCCTCAAGTCAAACAACAGGAAGAATATCTCACTCCTAAAGACCAGCGACCAAAGTGAAACAGGATCGATCAAGTAGGGGTCAGGCAGTGCTCTGCGAACTGAGTTCCCTATCACTGAGTTCCTTACACTAAAGGCACCTTAAAAGCCTTTGGGAGGCTACTCCCTGCTATTCTCCTTGTTGGAGCACAGAACTGCTCATGCTACTAAAATCTGGCTATCTCTCTCTCCTAGAGAGACTATAACAGGATCTGCCCTAATGATAGCTAATCCTCGTTCACGGGATTGCCTGGTTCCCGACTTAAGCACCAAAGGTACAGGTCCCTTTGGGGTAAATGGCTTACTGGGGCCTTGGTGATCCCAGGCTCAATGGGAAACACCTAGCAGCACAGACACCAGGAGCCAAAGAGGAAGAGGCCACTCCCTACACAGCACTATATAGCAGTGTGGCAGGGGAGTGTCATTACACTCTTTGTCCAATAGGTGTAGATGTTACACTTTACCAGTTAGAAGGGCTTGGCCCAATAACAAGGGAAAAGAGAACTTAAGCAAAGATAGGGAATTAACTCTATAGGAGCCTAATAGATCCTATAGGTCCCTACATACACCCGGGGGAAAAATCCATTTCGTCCCGACAATGGTGAAATGATATAAACACAATAGTAACAAAGAATATATAAGTGCAAACCAACAAGTGCAAACCAACAATACCATTGAACATCACTCTTCTGGTACCCTCTCCTGAGGAATACCTGGTAACAATGGGTACTGTGGAGAAAAGAACAGTAAAGAGCAGAAATGCAATACTGTCAGAGTAAGTAAGTGCAAAAACTGTTTCAGTTACAATAAACTTTAGTACAATTTCGTGAGAACCCTTAAGGACACTCAGGCACTTGACTTATGATACTTGAACCATACCTACACATCAGGAGGTCCAGGCACAGGCTTGGCTGAAAAGAAAAAAATTAACATAGATTTCTTTTCACATAGCAACACTCATTTTCATTGCAGTTGAGTTACATGACCCCACCATAACCAAAAGCTTTATTCCATATCACCCCCCCCACCCAAGTGTACAAAGTTACTGAGAGCCACTTGGGGAGTAGTAAGGCAAGGAAATAAAGGTGCTACTCAGCGAGTAGTTAGAGGTAGAAGAGTTTTGGTGGGGCTCAGCAGTCTTTGTCTCATGAACCCAACATATATACAAAGGTCCTGGACAATGTCCATAAGTCCAGCAACTGAAAATGGTGAACAAACAAATGAAGAAGGCCCAAACAGGGGCATCAATCTAGACGACTTCTTTGAAGAAGGCCCCAATAAACGGGCATCAATCTAGACGAACAGAAGCCTGGATGTAAATTAACATCATTTACAACAGGAACAGTGGACAAATCAGGCTCTCAAGCAGGAGTCCCTTGACTTGTAACAACCTGCAGGAAACCATGTGTGTAGGGAGGAAAACTTCACACCCCCCTAGGGGATGGCTGGTGGTGCTCCCTGCTAAGGCAAGACTTTGCCACGGTATCCTTGTAGGACAAGTAATAATTGGGGTGTGGCTTCTCCACACGACCCCCATGGGAAACTTGCTCCATTAAGCTAAAATGCTTATCATCCTGGAACTTCCCACAGCTTTTCACCGAATGCTTTAACACAGTGCGGCCATACCACCATTCATGGACCACATTGCTCAAGAAAGAAAGATTGCGCTCCCTCTTCGAAGCATTTTTCTGGAACAGTCCTCCTGATCCAATCTTCTCCCTTCTGATCAACTCTCCATACACCCATTCGTCTAGGTGCTTTTCCACTTCATCATAGACGAATTCCGGGGCATAAGGCATATAGTAGCCCCATTGGTCAAACACTCGAATGTTGATAATCCTCTGGATTCTTGACACCGTACGCTGCTTTTGAGGATCAGCACGGCCAGGAGAAACCCAAAAGGAAGTATCATTGGCAGGGTTCCCTGCAGGCGGCATGGGCTTTTCAAAGAAAGTGACCAGTTCCTCTTTAGAGGATGCAGAAGATGAAGGCAGCGGTCCAAAGTCCATTTCTCCCCAATCTGGGTCAGGAGACGAATGCAAGGACTCAAAGCTGTTCCCTTCAGAGGAGCAGGAGGCGGAGGTAAAAACACCAGTCAGCTTGGCAGGTGGTTTTTCTCCAAAAACTTTGGGAGGGGCGCGTCCGCGACCCCTTCCACTTGTAGCAGACTTCTTGGTGGCAGGTTCCACCTTTAGACCCCCCATGGAATCTGTAACTTCCTGCAACTCTTCCCCTTTAGACTCGGCAGAGATAGGAGAGGAAGGTATAGAAGTAATTGTAGCACCCATGGGCTGTATAGCAGCTGTGCCAGTAGTAGCTTCAGCTTTGGATGAAGTCGCAGCCGCGACATCAGGCACTGGAAATGGTGGAACAGGCAGAATAGCAGAAAATGGTGAGGCAGGCAATACAGTAGATAATGGTGGAGCCAGTATAATGGGCCCTGAGGATTCCTCCATTTTCAAGAAGGGCTCCATCCAGCAGCTTCGCCCACACATCTTGCAAGAGGGAGTCAGCCTCTTAAATGCAGCCCCACATTCTGCCCCACACTCCCCGCAATATGGCACCATAATATTACAGCCAGGGCTTAGGAAATCTTCACCAAAAGTGCCCCTCCAGACATACCTGTTAGGTGAGGGGGCTGGTACGCTTGGGCGGAATGAAAAGGTGATATGTCCTTCTCGGGCCTCTGGGTCAGGCCATCCATCCCAGCCTTGATCCGCCATCCTTGTCTGGGACACGGTGAAGTGCTGAGAAATTTCCTGAACAGCGTGTACCTGCAGCCGCAGGACAACTATGATATACTGGGAACCTGGACAAACTTCGAATGATTTTGAGTCCAGAAATCCGCAGCAAGAAGCGGTATGCCTTTAGCAGTTATCGCTTTGTTGTGGAAGGCAAAGGCAAGTTCCCTTAGCAGCCGCTAAGGGTGTAGGCCTGTGAAGAGTTTGGAGCTCACAGAGATGCGTCCGTCCTCTAGGAAGTCCTCCACAAAATGGCGGCGGTGACGTGACGTCAGGGAACCGCCTAGTCCAAGCGCGCCAAAGGATATGCGCAGGGACAAGATGGCGCCTGCGAAATCTCGCGATGACACCAATGGCGCTAGCGAAAATTCACAGTGCACAAAAACAAAAATGCCAGCGAATATGTGCCTGGCGAAAACACTAGTGGCGCAGGCGAATAATGGGACACGGGAAGAACCACCAAGCCCGAACCCACGGCCTTACTATGCGCACACCAAAAAAAGCACGTGCGTGCAGGACTGCCCTTTGCCTAATGGGTCCGGCAGCCTGTCAGCAAAATTTAAAGGGACAGAACACAATTTTTACAAAAATTGCCAAAAACACAATATAGCCTGGATTGGGGGCGGGGCCCCACGTTGGGCGCCAAAATGTAACGCTTTTCTGCCCTATCCCGCCAATTAGGGGTTAAGGGTGTCCAGCTAGTGTATGAGCATGGGTTACACTGTGAAACTACACTCAGGGTGGAGCCTTCGCTAAATGGAAGCTTCCCCTTTAAGATGGTGTATAACTACAACCCACAGGCATATAAGTGTAAAAGATAGAATAATGGACGCCAGGAGGTTCTTTAAAAAGTGAAAACAGTGAGATGGTTTATTAGCACAACAATATGCAAAAGCAAATGACCACAGGTTTACTCACGCAGGAGCTGTAGTAGGAGTTAGCATATCACAGAGGAGACAGGATAGCATTGAGGATGATGCAGCATGTACAGATGTCACTCCTCAAGTCAAACAACAGGAAGAATATCTCACTCCTAAAGACCAGCGACCAAAGTGAAACAGGATCGATCAAGTAGGGGTCAGGCAGTGCTCTGCGAACTGAGTTCCCTATCACTGAGTTCCTTACACTAAAGGCACCTTAAAAGCCTTTGGGAGGCTACTCCCTGCTATTCTCCTTGTTGGAGCACAGAACTGCTCATGCTACTAAAATCTGGCTATCTCTCTCTCCTAGAGAGACTATAACAGGATCTGCCCTAATGATAGCTAATCCTCGTTCACGGGATTGCCTGGTTCCCGACTTAAGCACCAAAGGTACAGGTCCCTTTGGGGTAAATGGCTTACTGGGGCCTTGGTGATCCCAGGCTCAATGGGAAACACCTAGCAGCACAGACACCAGGAGCCAAAGAGGAAGAGGCCACTCCCTACACAGCACTATATAGCAGTGTGGCAGGGGAGTGTCATTACACTCTTTGTCCAATAGGTGTAGATGTTACACTTTACCAGTTAGAAGGGCTTGGCCCAATAACAAGGGAAAAGAGAACTTAAGCAAAGATAGGGAATTAACTCTATAGGAGCCTAATAGATCCTATAGGTCCCTACATTTGTAAATAGAGTTTAACTCTCATTGAGATTTGAGAGTTTTGACAACAGAGTTAAAAGATATTAGAAGCCAGAAAGAGAAATGTTCTAACTAAATAAAATCTCAGCACTACCTGCTGTAAACTAAAGTCATGGCCAAATGTTTTAAACATTTGCATCATAATGAATACATTTTGAGGAATGTGTGTCATAGTGATTTTGCATTTTTATTTTCCACAAGAACTGTAGCACAAGCAATGTAAGGCAGGCAAGTCACTTCCATCTTACATACAGTTATTGCACATTCAAATACAATTTAATGTACTGAGTTTGTGTAAAAGTTATTTATATTCCTAATGTGCAACATTTCTTTAATCTAGGATAAGTCACTGAGTGAACTGCCAGCCTTTTCAGCAACGGCTTCATAACAGGCTGCTATTTGACTGGCGCTTTGGTTGATTGTCGAAAGATATTGATATTAAATATATTATTATTAAAATATATTAAAATAACTTAATGTACAGTATGTCAGTGGGTTCAACATGCATGATAGGTATTTTTAATATAAGACAAGTCATTTTTAAGCAGTGCAGAAGTTTTATTGCTCTATTAAGATTTGGCTCCTTTTTAAATTCATTGCACGCAGCTTGAATAATGTAGAGATGTATGGTTGCACTGCTTACTCATACATACCTCACTTATTCTTACAGACCTTTTTATTTTATTGTGGATGCTTGCCATATGTTTATCACTTCTTGAGTAAACAGTAGCCAACAACTGCAATGTATAGTAATACAGGTATGGAACCTGTTATCCAGAATGCTTAGGACCTGGAGCGTTCCAGATAATTTGAAACTCCATGCCTTAATTTGAAAATCCATAATTTAAGTCCACTAAAAAAAACATTTAAACATCAAGGGGCACATTTATCAAGGGTCAAAGTGAAAATTCGAATTCGAGTTTTTTATAGCCAAAACTGTCAAATTCGACTAGGGAAATGTTAAAATTCGATTCAAGTTTCTTTTAAAATTTGAATTTGATTTTTGAGATTTATCATACACTTGCCCTCTATGAACTCAAATTCAACTTTTCACAACCTAAAACCTGCCGAGTTGCTTTTTAAGTCAATGGACGACGTCTTGGGATCAGTTTGGAGTTGTTGGCAGCCTTTCTGACATTCACAATTTTTTCGGAGGAATAACTTGATTCAGGTTTTTAAAACTCGATTAGAATTCGATTCGAATTCAATTCAAGTTTTCGTGTCGATCCTATTCACCTGAGTTTGGAATTTTTTTTAATAAATTTAGAATTTTGGGTTCGTAGGAGTTTATGGGAGTTTTTAAAAAACTCACATGAACTCTTAATTTGTCCTTTGATAAATGTGCCTCCAAATACAGCAAACAAGGATTGTTTTGTCTTGAATTAATTATATCTAAGTTTGGATAAAGTCCATGGTGCTGTTTTATTATTATGAAGAAAAAGAAAATATGTTTTACAATTTTTAATTATTTAATTAAAATGAAGTCTATGGGAGATTGCCTTCCCGTTATTCAGAGCTTTCTGGATAACGTGTAACTTATTTGGCTCCAGGGCCTATTTGAAGGTTAACATTTGGTCAATGCCCCCTTAATTCATAACAAGGTTATGGGACATTTTATCACTTAAAATCTTGCATGTGAAGAATGGTTTTAAAATACAAAATTAAAAAAAGAATAAAAAAAAATCTATAGAAGTCCAGAGAAAGCACTCATGGCATTGACCATCAAATATATTTCAAAGTGTGTTTATTCGAGCTTGATCTAGCACAGAGAGTGGCAGCCGATGGCAAACAGCCAGGGAAGGATAGAACACCTAGAAAGGAGAAAATGGTGTTTATCTCGGACTAAACACCTGCGAGTCAAAAGATTAATGTGGCAGTGAAGAGACATTGGCCGATTTTACAGATTGGTACCAACTTGCCCTTCACACATATGCCGCCTCCAGTATGTGCATACCAAAGAGGTCGGTCTCTAAGGGACCTACTAATGAGAACTGATATGAGGAACACTAATGCTGGCACCTGGCTTAGGAGTAATAAGAATGGATGCTATAGGTGTACAGGATGTAAAATCTGTGGTTGTTCACTTACCGGTGAAACCTCTTACCATCCGCATAGTGGAAAACGATATCAGATTGGACATAGATTGACCGGCATCTCAGAATTTGTTGTCTACTGCATAGTATGCCCATGTGGCCTCTACTATGTTGGTAAGTGTGTCACAAACATTCCGGATACGAATGAACAATCATCGCTCTGTTATACGTGCAGTTTTAGCCACTGGCAAAGCGGATACCCCTCTGGCCAGACACTTTTTGGGACACAAACATCCATTGCCTACTCTACGAGCAATCCTTATTGATCATATCCCCCCTCTGAGCAGAGGTGGAGATAGATCCAAACTTTTATTACAGCGAGAAGCCAAGTGGATGCGGATTTTGGACACAGTAGCTCCTAGAGGGCTTAATGAAATGTACTCATAGCCAGCTATCTGTAACATGAATTGAGTAACATTAGCTGCTTCTAAGTTAGTAGAATATAATAGCTAGTTGCTTCTTTGACTGATATTGCTTTACCGGAGTAGAAATATATAGCCTTTTGAAGTTTTGAGATAGCGTAGTAGGATATGAAGATGTTCAGAAATGTTGCTATTTTGTTATACTGTTTCCCTATCACAATGTTTTTAGCCTTTTAGATGGTTACATTTGTCATAACAAGTTGTTACAATTTTTAACACACTGTACACATTTTGTAGGTTTTAAAAAAAATTTTAATCATGGCACATGATTTTTTTCTACAAACAGAGATATTGTCACATTATATAAGTTTTTAGACACCTAAGGGGTGTGAGCAGATTTATTCACCAACACACATGTGGATAGGTGTTACCTTTTACTCACTTATGTATTTTACATATTGATATGCTGATTGGACACTAGGGCTATTTAGTGAATTGTCTCACTTCATGTTTTCATCCTGACGACGGCTCTGCGTGAGCCGAAACGCGTTGATGCACCATGCACGAATAAACACACTTTGAAATATATTTGATGGTCAATGCCGTGAGTTAGCACCCGGCGAGAAACCTGGGCTTTTAGATCCAGGATACAAAAAGGCATTCTCTTCAAGGCATTCTCTCCTAGTTGGCCTTTAAACTGCTCCCCCAGCAACTTTGGATTTGGCTCCAATGGGAGCCAAATCCAAAGTTTAGGAACCAGCAGCACAACATTTCCCAGTTTCTTTCTACCAACTCTAGAAATGGCTGCAATAGTTTTTCAAATATAATGAAATGTAGTGTGGGAACGCATATAACGCCACAGAGTACAAGAAGATAAAATATCACACAATCCATAGTAATAAATCCAACATATACAGCAAAAGTCCCATTCCCACTTCCTGTCTGCAGCTTCACATTTCAATAATGATGAAAATTAAAAACTAGAGTCAGCCTGCAATAATAACAAATAGTAATTTAGGAGTTTGCCTCTAGAGGTATATTTTACATATTGTAATTTCCTTTACTTAGTGAGCAAATGTAGATTTCCCAAGTGATAATTTTATATTAGGAGTTTAATTGCCTGCCCTGATAAAAAAAAATACCATAAGCAATATATCTGTAGATAAAGTATTTAATTCTTATGTAAGATAAATGTGAAAATGTTAACTTCCTATTTTCATGTCAATATATTAAATACTACATTGATTAGTACTACCATTTATTTCTAGCTTAAATACATCTAATGCTTCTTTCAAGAAACAGAAAAGAGATAAAAGTCTATTAGAGCCAAACAACTGAGCAGATGTTTTGACTACCAAACAGCCTCATTATTTAGTAAACACGTCAAAGTAACATCGAATTTGATGAAACCCACCATATCCTATATGGACAGCAATAGAAATGGCACTCATCTCCCTGGAGAAGCTTTATCTACTTTACCCTGAATGTAGAGCCATGACTGTTTTTTTTGTCTACACACACAATTATTCAGAAGTCCCATTACTTTTTACAAAAATGAATCAATCCACGGCATGGGACATAATAAACTACATCTATTTTTCATCATTTCTCATCATATCTCTTTATGCCCTGCCCCCTTAGTGGACCCATAAAAAAACTGCCAAGTGCAACATTCACAAAATTATGTGAAAAAGTGTAAATACTTTTATGGTCTTGGTATAAAAGCACAGGCTTCCCTTATGTTCCATTGTGGGAGTATAGGTACATTTGAAAAGCAATTTTCAGGATGAAGAACGTGCCACAGACCTTGACAGAGGTAAAGTCAGTTCTCTGACTCCTTCCTTCTAAAACAAATCCTTTTCAGATAGCAAACACACACCACTTGAATTTGGGTTGGAAAAGGCCACAACTTATTTTTTAACTAGCGCATTTATTCACAAATAGTTGTTTTTTGCTAGTTTCCTCTAAAAGCTTAAATATTGCATTGCTGTGCAGAAATATTTACAAATGAGACTGGTGTTTCTGTGAGCGTAGCCATTGTGCAGAATGTAGCATTGACAGTAAATTTGTGTTTATTAAAGTGCAATTTGTGCAAACGCTTTGCGTTTATGGATCCTTTACTTTCGCAGTTTGATATATTAAAACCTTAGGACACTTGCAGTTCTAATACAAAAAAGCAATTATACACCAATATTGCCCATTAAACATGCACAGGGCTAATATTTACAATTTAGTTAGCAACTGAAATAATGGGGATCATTTATAAACTTAATGCAGTTCAAATTTATTCCCATATTGTTGTCTTGTACATGCTCTCCCCTAAATGCTTAAATATTGTGCTGCTGTGTATTTTTTGTTTTTTTTGCAAGTCAGGTTAAGCTGCAAGTTGTGTACAAATATTTTCAAATGTGTTGCAAATGAAATGGGTGTTTGTGTGACTTGGCCACTGTGCATGCTTGTTGTGCCACAATATAAAGTAGCATTTTCTGTAATACAGAAAAGTGGAGTTTGCATACATCGTTTAACATATATTTTTCTCCATACATTTCAGTATAGTAATGTGGACAATATCGGGCTGATTCGTTCATGGGCCCTAGGACCCAACAATCAAATCACAATACCGGAAATGCAGGCAGTCGGAGCAAGGATGCAGTCCTCAATCCAATGGAATTTTTAAACCTGCCTTATCGACAACTAGAATTTCAGCCAGATATCAGTCGGGGAAGCCCATTGAGGGCCCCATATACTGACCAAAAAGCTGCAGACATGGTCTGTGACCAGTTTTTATCTGCACGTGTATGGCCACCATAAGTCTTTGTTTGAGACACCTTAGTAAGGTATGGAAATTAGATTTGTGCCAGTGTATTTCAATTAGAAAAACATACCTACAAATTCAATCCCAAATGTTCCTATAGACTTCTATTGGGTTTCCTCAAAATAAATCTAGCCCATTGTGCTAAAAAGAGTTTGAGTGGAAAAATTCAAATAATCATAAAAAGTCAAACATTCAAGCCATAATAAACTGATTCAATAAAGTAACTTCAATCTTCTAACCTCATGACACTTTATTCATTAATTTTAATGCAGGAGACTACAACTAAAATACAACAGATTTGTTTTACACTGAAACAACACAGGACAGTGCATTTTAGCTCAGGTACAATTTTATGAGAAAAAATGAATCTCCTAATTCAATTCCTGATTTCTCCATAAAATGCTACTGTGTTTCACAAGATAAATCGTATGCAATAAACACGGCCTTTATCTGACTACAGGCCAAATTCAATTTGATGAGAAAAAGCTTATCTCCTAATTCAGTTTCAATTTTCCCATAGAGCCAGATGCAATTCAGTGAGAAAAACTTATCTCACTGTTTACCACATGAAAATTCTATTGAAGTCTATGGGGAAAAAAACTAGATCTGAATTAGTAGAAATGTTTTCTCTCCCTTGTCAAAATCTAAATTTATTTGATTTTTTTACAATCTGACCAAACTGGAATCCAGGATTTGACCTTATTTATTATTAAAAAAGCACAATTTCATCAGATTAGGAAAAACTTGATAAAATTGAGCGAAATCGTAAGGTTTTTTTTTTTTCCGATTTTTTTCCCAAATTGCTCTATTTTCTTTCTGGAAATGTCTGAATTTTTTGGATTTTTGCCTGAAAGACCGAAATAGTCAGATTCTTGTGCTAATTCCAGAGCAAACCACAGAAACTTCCAAATAGGATAGGGACCTCTCCCATTGACTTATATGCAACCTCAGCAGGTCTGA
Source organism: Xenopus petersii (assembly GCA_038501925.1). NCBI lineage: Eukaryota > Metazoa > Chordata > Amphibia > Anura > Pipidae > Xenopus > Xenopus petersii. Next base: position 47,699,699 of record CM076686.1, on the reverse strand, counting down.
GATGGAGGATTTTTGGATTTAGACTTTTTGCAGCCTCAGGGTATAATACATTTTGAAAATTTTGAGTTTTTGTCACTACTAGAAATAATTTGGATTTTATAGTAAAAAAAAAAACTCAAATTTTTAGGGGGTTATTTACTAAACTTTGAATGCAAAGATCATGACAAAAATTTAGATTTTTTTTTTTTATAAAATCAGACTTTTAAAAAAATCAAGAATTTTTCGGAATTTATTAAACCCCCGAGAATGGGAAAAGTCCAAATCTGAAAATCTGGCATCTCAGACCTGTTGAGGTTGCATATAAATCAATGGGAGAAGTCCCAATGATTTTTTCATGTGCGCTGGGTTTTTAGCAATACCCTGAAGTTTTTGGAGTTTTCAGGTAAAATCCCCAAAAAATGGTGAAAAATATGATTTTTTTTCAGATTTTTTCCTGCAAACAAAATTTTCGGGAAAGTGTATTAATAAATTAGCCCAAAAACCCATGCAGATTTGGTCTGAGTTGGTTTCAGAAAATATTGCGATAAATTCGGACTTTGATAAATAACCCCCTTCGAGTTTTTAGCATTTGGACTATAATAATTAACCCCCTAAATCTCTCCCATAGGTTTTCATATGATAAAAAATAAAATGTTTTCACATTGAATTGAATCTGGCCCTATAAACTCAAAATCTGGACACTTTTAAGAGATGGGTCTTTAAAAAGTACATCTGTCATTCTATCTGTCTAAATCTTGAACTTGTATATAAAGTAAAATAAACATGTACTAATTAAACATTCTTTTCAAAATAATACCAAAGTCAGTATGTTAAAAACACCTGCTCAAAGTCTTAAAACATACATAACTTTCCTGTTTTTCATGGAAATAAAAAACTATGCAGCACAGTAACTGCTTAGCAAAACTAATCTCCACCATTAGAGAGAGAAACCATTCATAATACCCTATGAGCAGCAACTTCACAGCTTGAAATAGAACTGTCAGTTGTTACAGAACAATAATAAAAAAAATTACTCTTATCTAATAAGCTGTCCTGTGGGAAGTAGAAGTTAAAAATAAAAACATGTAGACAAAATCAGTGGCTGAAGGTAAAAGTATACTTATTGCATTGTGAAAGGATAATAATAATAATCATGTAAAAACATCAGTCAAAATTGACTTACAATTTGGTAGAATTTATCGATTTATCTGAAATTCAATCTGGGCAAATAGTGTATGAATACTTGCAATTCATATCACTGAAATATGTTAGGGAGCATTTACTTACCGAGGCGCAGTGAGTGCCCACAACGTGCCTTTTTTTCTAGCATTCCGGCAACATTGCGGACACAAACATGTGATTCTCTTGATGCAATTGTGCTGTTCCTACTGCAATTGCATCTGATTTGCCAATATGGACACACAACTGTGCGTGCACTTAGTTTAAAATTGGGTGCAGTTGCATTAAATATTTTCAAAGTCTATCTGGCATCATGTCAAGTGTTGCTGTTTGAATGACATCTATGCGCTATTTTAAGGCACAAATATGCTGCACTAATTGGAGCACGTAACCCTAGAGATACCCCCTGGACAGGAGGTGGACGTAGCTCCAGGGCAGCAGGGCAGGAAGGACGGGGTAGCATTTTAATACAAGTACCTTTAAAGCAAAACTAAAACATAAAAAATAATTTGGCTAGAAATGACATATTTTATATACTGAACATACTGAACCAGCCTAACGGTTCTTTATAGTAATTATGATCCAGGCCTTCAAAATTGTCACAGGAGTTTCTCATCTTGGATTTTGTTAGGAGTGTCTGCGACATGCACATGCTCACTGTGCTCCGGGCAGCTGTTGGGAAGCTAAGCTTAGGGGTTGTCACAAATCTTTAAGCAGAAAATGAGGTTTGTTTGTCATATAAGCTGATGCTGATGATTATTAAATTCTGATGCTAATTGTGCTGCTTTCTGAGCTGCCATGTACCAATAATCTGAATTATTTACTAATCAACCTTACGTTTTGATATTTATATTAAATATATCAACTATATTTTCTGTCGGTCCCTAAGCTCAGTCACTGAAAGTGGCACAAAGCATGTGCAGTGAATCAGCAGAAAAGAAGATAGAGAACTACAGGGGCATCTTCGCCGCTAAAGGGCTGTAGTTGCATGGTATAGAAGCTCAAAACATAATATATGATACTGTATTTATGCCCTACTTCTCTAGCTAAGCTTTAGTTCCCATTTAAAGAGTGGTTAAATAATAAGTGGTTTCGGACACAACTCACTGCATGGAAAAGCAAAGGTTACTCATTGTGCTTGCGGACGTGAATGATCCCTGTTGATTTAGGGGTCATTATAATTGAGAGTGCCAGAATGGAGTGATGTTTTCATCTGTGAGAGCAGATAACTGTAGAATACAGAGCAAGAACCTGTGCTTACCTGAAATACGGTGCAAGATAGGAAACACCCATGGTCTCTAGCTGTAATGGAGCCTTGTATTTAATACCTTCCCTAGGCACACAGCAAGGTCAGCTATGCTCCCACCAGTGCTGGTCTCTGCCCCTTGTGCAAATGCTTGGAGAATGAATAGTAAGGGGCATGATTTTGGAGCTCCTCTTGGACTTGCATCTGGGTCATAGTAAAAGTAAATTACCTCTTTTGAATCTTCTTATTTCCAGTGTGAATTAAAAATAGCTGCTAATTTACTAACTAAGACTTGTTTATGGGTAGACACCTGACAGCAATATTCATTAGCAGTAAAGACAAACCAGCAATTTTAACTCAGCTAGAATAATTATAAGCGGATGGATGTGAGTTACCTGAGCAGATACACGGTACAAGTAATTCAGTTACCCAGTACAGAGAATGGAAAAGCCACGTGATTGAAAAGTACTCAGGCCAGAACAGGGTTAGCATCTAAAATCAACTGTGTAAAAGTGTTACTTTTTCTTCTTTTTCTCTACGGGGATCTAAACTCTCTCACAAAAGACCATAAGAAAAACTGCAAAAATCTTGGTTTGTTCTTCATGCTGCTGGTCTGTGGGAATTTAATGAACAGGTTGAACCTCTGCAGGGCATCATTTTCAGTTGGCAAAAAGACGTCTAAAAAAAGTCACATGGTGAGAACTGAAATTACATTTATCAAGTGGCAATTGGAAATAACTTTTTTATTCTGAATAGTTTTTTTTAGAAGTCTGAACATAGCAGATATATATTTTAATAAAGCAAATGTAGTCAACTGTTTTTTTTAATAAAGCAAATAAGATATTTTCTTGTATAATTCTTTCCATCCAATAATAAATCCAGCGCACTCAACAACTAGTTATGCTATTCCTTTATGGCAGTTTCAGAAATACTCTCAAGTGTGTCTATTTTAGAAAAATAGGGTGGAATATAGTAATTAGTTACTGACAATTACAAGGGCCTGTCTAATAATGCCATGGGCACACTAAGGGGGTTATTTACTAAACACTGAATGCAAAAATTACATAACATTAGTGATTTTTTTTTTATAAAATCAAACTTTTAAAAAATCAAAATTTTTTCGGTATTTATTAAACCCCGAGGATGGAAAAGTCAGAATCTGAAAATATGGCATCTCAGACCTGCCGACGTTGTATATAAGTCAATGGGAGAAGTCCCAATGATTTTTTGATACGCGCTGGGTTTAGTGCAATACCCCGAAGTTTTAAAAAAAAATTCAAAAAAATCATGAAAATCAGATGAAAAAATCATGAAAATCTGATTTTCAAAAAGCAAAGCAAATTTTCAGGAAAATGTAATAACTAATACGCACAAGAAACCCGAGCGGATTTGATTGGAGTTTGTAGCAGAAAATATTGAGATAAATAACCCCCTAAGGGGTGCCTTGTTGTTGTGCTGTTGGGTGCAAGGAAATCTTGTAGCTAATGCCTGTCTATGGGCACAACTCACAGAAACTGGGCTTTGTTCCTGTTTTTTACACTTTTATCCCTACAACCTCATTAATAAATGAGCCATACTTTTTCCATTTCTGTCTTCTTCACTCACACGTGACTTTGGCTGGTATTCTGAAATAGATTATAAATCAAAGGCATTCTACAAAAATAATACTATTATAAATTGTAACCATTTATAGAAATTTTTATGCAGAGTAAATCTTCCTCTGTGAGAAAGCCTTAAATAACCAACTTCATAACAAGAGTTCAAACATATATGAAACTGGTAAAAAACAAAAACTGGGTCATAAAAAGGAAAAAATATATTTTAAGGCATGTTTAATTTAACATTCCATCTACTAACAAAAACATATCCCATTTCTAAGTCAAGCACTTTTGTTATGATTGTAAGCCTTATGTCTACTCCCATATCCAAGTACTTGAATGAGAAGCAAAGATAACAATCACCAATAATTATAGAAAGCCCAAGAGACTATATGCAGCTGATGTTACCATTTATAAGGAACGTGAGATTAAAAAACAGACTGGATAAAACGGGTCAGTGAACTGAAGGGTTACTTTTTCTTCTTTTAGCTAATCTGAACTAAAAGAGCCCACTTGAAATGTTTCAATCACAATTAGAAATAACAGATAAAAAGGGATTAGACTGTATAATGAAATCCTATAAATGGGGGCAAAAGGATATATAAAGTGGATTAAATAATAATTGTATCTATTGATTTTTTTGGTAACAGGTTGAAATGAGATATGAAGGTTGGGATAATAATATTTCTCATGTCTGGTGGTTTATTTGATAAAGGATTGACCTTTTGTTCCTATGATTTGAGACCAGTGCAAATGTAACCTTTGTATCTATGCAATGTACGTCTCAAATATGGCACAGTTATATACGTATCAAATAATAATAAAACGTAACATGATAAATATTCTGCAACATGCCTCCGTCAAATGTGTTGCGAGTTAAAAATATTATTTACAACATATTTATTGAAATATAAATGATGTAAAAATCTATAGGGGTATTTCACATTCAGTTTTACTGATAAGACACTGGATTTTCACAAAAACAGATTTTATCAGAATGAAAAAATGTATCTAATGTAATGTACTCACAGTTGTATAGTAGAGCAGTGAATATGTCTCCGCCAATGCAAAACTTAAAAGGGGGTTCTTTACTAATGTATTTTGAGAAAAACTAGTGTATAATTTTGTGATTTATTATTTTGTGAAAAATTCATGTTTTTTTGAGTTTTCCCCGAAAATGTCATGTCTCCTTACTGATTGGAGCAATATCTTTTACACCTTCTTGCCTTTCACAAACAATTGGATTGAAAAAATTATCATCTTTACTCCAAATAAATAAAACATGAAACATTTTAAAGTGTAGGTTTTTTATAAAATATATTAATAAACATTAAAAAACACTTTAAACATCCACCAAGATGTATTGATGACAAAGGTATCATATTTTATTAAAAAATGTATACAACAATTCCACAAGAAATAGAAATAGCTCCCCTAGCCCTAGGACACATCATAAACCCAGTCTGAGCATTCTTTACATCTTTACATCCTCTAACAGGCTGCCTCACTGCTAAAGGCCAGTGCTTTAGAAAGGGTAACTCGGTTGCTGGCATGCACTTATTTCATGAGACATGATGCCCGGTACAGTCAGGTGAAAGTAACAAGGTCCAGCTCAGTTTGAATGTAGACACCATGTAAAAATATAAAACATCAAAAACAATTCTTAACATTTAGGACATTTGTAAACATATTTGGTGCCCTTTTTCTCAACAGCCACAGATACATGAGGTCAGTGCTGGGCTGCAGACTTCAGCCCTGGAGGACCATCATTTGTTAAAGTGCATAGTAGTAAAACATTCAGTTGCTTGGTAAGGCTTGGACTTTTTTTTGGAAAGCAAAGGAGAAGGACGTTCTGGAGTTGCCCACTGAAAAATATAAGACTACCAGGAGGAGGAGGAGGAGGCATTTACCCAGCTGCCCTTATGCTCAGTGCTGGGCTGCAGACTTAGGCCCTGGAGGACCATCATTGGTTAAAGTGCATAGTAATAATAAACATGGGGTATTTCAAAGCACATATTTGTTTGCTCTTCACATTACATTGTAAAGCAGAGGAAATAGCACAATGAGTGAGAAGGAGCCATGTTTCTTTGGCATGTCTGTACAACACAAATGTGTCTTTTAACACACAACTTGCCCTTAAGTGCACTTAATACAATAGACATACATTTGAAAAGCAAACTGCAGCACAATAACAGTGTTACCACTGCAGGCATATAACATTCACGGCATATACAGAAATATGTTTCACATTTGCCCAAAGAAAGAGAATTTGGTATGTTCTAAATATTTATGTAACATTTGCTTCCCTCTTGCATTTGTTTAAGTAGGGCAATACACATGGATAGCCACAATTGGATTTGTTATTGGATGTTATTGGGGAGGGAACCATGTTACTGTGGCGCCCCTCAGTGATAGGAATACAGTATTTATGGAAGAGGATTTGAAAAACAATGGGACTTGTTGTTTGGTGCTCATTCCCATTGGATCGTGTAGTAGGTCGTGTGAGTCCTGAAGAAATGCATCAGTTCAGTTTGTGGCCACAGAGGGACTGGGTGAAGAGGTATTGGCCACTAGAGGTTGGAAATGACAGTAGGGACACAGATAGGACACCTAATTGGCCTTTCTAGTGGTTCCACAGACAGGGCCGGACCCCCTTCCATGCTCCCATGTCCTAGCTGGTTGGGCAGCATGTGGGGGTGGTGGTAGAGGTGCAGAAGAGGGCCCAGGGAGTGACCCCCCCATCAGACCCGGCAGAGGCAGGTTCGTGCAGTGCATGCCCCAGGAGTGCCAGCAGAGCATTTTTGCACTGGTCACCACTTGCCTGACATTTGCAATGTTGTCGCTCTCTCTCCAACCTACTCTTGCGCAGCTCAGGCTTACATACAAGCTGAGACAGACGCTCCACAGATGACGATTCCAGTCCTTGGAGTTGATCCTGGCTACTTCCCCCAGCAACAGCAACTGTTCAGAAACAAACTATAGAAACAAAGTATAGGTCAATCTAAAAACAACTGGACTTGCTGAGTAATCAATGAAGACGTTTCACTACTCATCCGAGCAGCTTCTTCAGTTCAACTGACTGGTGTGGGAAGTTCTCGGCATATAAACTCTTCCACTAATCCATTTACAATGGCACATTGTAACTCTTCAAAGAGGTGACATCTGAAGAAACTCACAGAGGTGTTGAATCTGTGTAGTTGTGATAGGATTATCCAATGTGTCATGCAACTTCTAGATACAGGTGTTACTTGTGAGAGTTGCATGAATGGATGTGTGAAGTGTTCTAAATCCGCCGGGGTACAGATGTTAGAACAGCATTGTATGTAGCAGACAGGTGGTGTCGAAGGCCCCCACCTCTGTTCAGAGATGGTCTCTCCACCTTGACATGAATCGCCTCTTTCACGCCTCGTTCAAACCAGCGGTCTTCTTTATCCAATATTTGGACCTTGCTGTCTTCAAAGGAGTGTCCCTTGTCTTTTAAGTGTAGAAAGACAGCTGAGTTTTGCCCTGTAGAGTTCTCCCTCCTGTGCTGAGCCATTCGCTTGGAGAGCAGTTGTTTTGTCTCCCCGATTTATAGATCTGTGCACTCCTCGCTACACTGGACTCTGTATACCACATTGCTTTGTTTTTCTTTTGGTGTTTGATCCTTTGGGTGTACCAGTTTTTGTCTCAGTGTTAGTGATGGGCGAATTTGCGCCGTTTCGCTTCGCCGAAAAATTCGCGAATTTCGCGCGAAATTCGCGAAACGGCGAAAAATTCGCGAAACGGCGCCGGCGTCTCGTTTTTGACGCCGGCGCCCGTTTTTTCGACGCCGGCGCCCGTTTTTGACGCCGGCGCCCGTTTTTGACGCCGGCGTCCATTTTTCGGAAAAATTTTTTTTGACGCCGGCGAATTTTTGATGCGAATTTTCGCGCGAGTTTCGCGAATTTATTCGCTGGCGGCGAAACGCGCAAATTCGCCGCGAATTCGCGCCTGGCGAATAAATTCGCCCATCACTACTCAGTGTGTTGCTAGGTTTGAAAAACACAGGGACATGGTGTTTGTTGAAAATCCTCCTGAGTTTCTCTGACACTCCAGCTACATATGGGATGACTATGTTTTGCCTACTATGTGTCTCCGGGTGGTTATTTCTATTGGTTTTCCTGTTGGGCTTGGTTGCTGCTGTTTTGACAAAGGCCCAGTCTGGGTAGCCACACGCTTTCAAAGCTCCTCTGAGATGTTTTTGCTCTTTGTCTTTGGACACTGTATCAGTTGCCACACATTCCGCCCGGTGGTGCAGGGTTCGAATGACACCCAGTTTGTGTTCCAGTGGATGGTGGGAATCAAACAACAGATATTGATCCGTATGAGTGGGTTTCCTGTATACTTCCGTCTTCAAGTTACCCCCCTCTTGGATACATATCAAAAGTCCAAAAAAGCAAGTTTGTTCTCATGGACATCTTCCCTTGTGAACTTGATGTTATTGTCCACTGAGTTAATGTGTTCTGTGAAGGCCGCCACTTCATTGGATCTGATTTTAACCCAAGTATCATCCACATACCTGAACCACTGAGTCGGTGTAGTTCCCTGGAACGTAAGTAAGGCCCTCCTTTCCACTTCCTCCATGTACAAGTTTGCTACAATGGGAGAGACTGGAGAACCCATTGCCCAGCCATGTTTCTGTCTATAAAAAAGGTTCTTGTACTTGAAGTATGTGGTGTTAAGGCACAAATCTAGCAACAAACAAACTTGGTTGGGACTGAGCTTCGTTCTGCTGCTGAGGGTGTTATCATGTTGCAGTCGATTTCTTACAGTCTCAATCGCCTCTGTAGTAGGTATACATGTGAACAAAGAAGTGACATGTTTTTAGATTGACCTATACTAGATATAATATGACCTGGATGAATGAAAATCTTCATAGTCATACAGAAACAAAGCTTTAATTAAAAATCTAGCTGGACTATCATTTTTCAGACAGATAAGGAGATTGGAATTCCTAAACTTAAACAGATTTTCAGGTTCGCTTGGTGCTCGGTGTTCTTCGGCTTTATTCGCCAACTTTTAAATATTTACAGGCGCTGGCGTCATTTGTACTACAGGAGTCATTTATTTTGAGTGTGTTTAGTTGTTACTGACCCTGCCTGTCCCTGGTTCCATCCTGTCTGCTGCCTGTCCTGACCACTTTGACTACTCTCTTGGATTCCTGCTTTGTACTGCGACTCTGGTGTGTTTTTGATCCGGCCTATGACCCCGACTATTCTCTTGCCTCCTGTTGGTTCTGACCCCGCCTGTTCCTGATTATGCTACTTGTTCTCAGTTCTTGAACCACGAGCGGTTCCCTTGCCTGCCCAGAACTCTCTTTCTGGTCCTCTCATTCTAAGACCTGGCGGCACCCGAGTAGCAAAGGACTCATCCAAAAGTGAAGGGTGGTTGTTGTAGGTGGAAGACTGAGCTGCGACCAGGACCTTGGGGATTGTTCTGGGTTTGGCATGCCAATCAGTACAGAAATAAGCCCTAATTGTTGCTATACATCCTCCTCTTCTTCAGACAGTGACCACTGAAGTGAGTGACCACAGCTGTGCTCAGTGTTGTACAGCCTAGGCACACAACTCTTCTAACCACTCATTCATACTTAAAACATAAGAGATCATAATAAATAAAAAAAAATCAAATTACACCTGGGGGGCACCACCGGAGGGGTGGCCAAGGACTGGTGGTGGGGTCTAGCTTGTTCTCCTGAAAAATATGAACAGGTTTAAGATATAAAAATACTTTTGAAAAAATGCAAAATTCATTGCATGGTTACATAACAACAATACTTATAATATTTACCTTCTTTACCTTCTGCCCCACTGGTATCCTGGGGCTCCTCTTCTGCACAGGCCTGTGCTGCTGCCTCTGCAGTGGTCTGACGGGAGGCTGCTCTTCTCTCCCTGCCTGTGGGTCCTTCCCATTGTGGCGATGGCTCTTGAGCTACAAATTAACACAAGGAAAAATAATGCTTAACAATGTTTGAAATAATGCACAAAACCAAAAGTGTACAACAGTCAAGATTACACATCATTTGTAGAAAAGAAATGAACCACAAATATGCTGATTAACAGCTGTAGATTCTCAAATACAGTTGAGTGGGATATGGGGGGGGAACAACTACTGAAAAGAGAAATGTTTTTTACACAAGCTAAAAGTCAGTCACTATTGGATTTAAGTTACAAGTATTTCAAACTAGTACTAAGAACTATATTGTGGTGCAATGTTTAAAGGAAAACTATACCCCCAAAATGAATACTTAAGCAACAGATAGTTTATTTCAAATTGAATGACATATTAAAGAATCTTACCAAACTGGAATATATATTTACATAAATATTGCCCTTTTACATCTCTTACCTTGAACCACCCTTTCGTGACTCTATCTGTGCTGCCTCAGAGATCACCTGACCAGAAATACTACAACACTAACTGTAACAGGAAGAAGTGAGGAAGCAAAAGGCAGAACTCTGTCTGTTAATTGGCTCATGTGACCTTACATATGGTTTGTATGTGTGCACAGTGAATCTTACGATCTCAGGGGGCGGCCCTTATTTTTTAAAATTGTAATTTTCAATTTATGATTACCCAATGGCACATACTACTAAAAAAGTATATTATTATGATAATGGTTCATTTACATGAAGCAGGGTTTTACACTTGAGCTGTTTTACTCAGTATCTTTTAATAGAGACCTACATTGTTTGGGGGGTATAGTTTTCCTTTAATATAAATTTATAAATAAATATTTATTGGACGTTGCACCCAAAGTATCAAGCAAGAAAATTTAGTCTCTTCAGCAAAAGAAACCAGCATAGACAGTGATTACTATATTAAAAGGATTGTTCTAAGAAATGTAAACTTACATATCCTGTCTGAGTCCAGATATTCGCCTTCCAGCCAGCATACCTCTTCACCGATGGTGTCCAGATGGGGTCGCTCAGAAGGCCAGATGGGTGGTGGAGTCCCTCCGCCCATGGTTGCAGCACCTCATACATTAATACTGCATTTTTCTCACCGGTGAACTTGGGGTTTTTGGAGTCTGGCTTGCCCCTACTGCTTCTTGTGGCCCTCCTCCTTGATGGCCTCTCCCCCCCTCCATGCTTGGCTCTCCCCCCCTCCATGCTGGGCTCTCCCCCCCTGCTGTGCTCTTCTCCCCCCTCCCTGCTGGGCTCTCCCCCCAGGGCCCCTCCCCTAACTAATGGGGTCCCCCAGGGTCCCTACCCACTCTCCCCCACTGGCTTCCTTAATTGTGGCCCCCCTACCTGTGGCCCCCCTACCTAACCCCTGCCCCTGGGACTCAGGACTTGTATGAGAGGCAGCTCCTCTTGGTCTCCCTCAAACAAGTCCTGAGCCCCCCACCAATACCTTCCTCACCCCATTCCTGCCCACCTTCCTCCTCCCACTCTTCCTCCTCCTGCTCTCTCCCCCTGTGGGCCATTTTTTCATTTTTTGGGCAGCTTGCCAGAACTTGCTCTTTCTCCTTTGCTTTCTAAATAGAATGTGCACAAAATGTCTGTCTATGCTCCTAAAATGGCCACTGGGGACTTCCTGTTTTTTGAAAATAAACAGAAAGTATGCAAAGGATCATTATTTTCGGCCGCAACCACGAAACATTTGTACCAACTAGCCGATTTTATCATGAGTGTTAATAAATAAGCTGATATTTGTGGGAAAAAAATGTTTATTCAGATTTGACTATGAGATAAATTTGGACTTTGATAAATGGGCCTCTTAAAGTTACATGTGGTTTTATGAAATCTAATAATTAACACTGTTTTAAAGTATGTTGTTTTTACAAAATCCCTCAGAAGAATAACCACTGGAAAACATTCTTGTCCCTGGTCAGACTGATTAGACCCAAGACCCTAAAGCAATCTCTGTCATCTACTTGCCATCATCTTCAGAATGCTGTCACATAACTACAATAAGGAGATTGCTTAGAATATAAACATGCATGAACACTATCTATTTCTGTGATAAATATTGAATAAGTGTGCCTTTCTGATAAGACTCCCTAATGAAAAAGTCTCTTGCTTTTCACCCAGAGAAACAAGCCTACTTTTTGAATCTCAAAATGATCTGATAAAAATACAAGGTGGCTTCTGAAGAACAAATCCTAAAAACTTCAAACTGGCTGCACAATTAGGTAAAAGAAAAGTGATCTCTTGCCTAGCACACTCCTGGGTAATTACAGACACTTGTCTCAGTCCAGCACATCATCACACTAGGATGTCAACATGCTAGCACCATGATACTGCCCACCTTGGTGCTACATAGTGACACCACCACCAGTACTAGTGACATATAGCAACAAATGAATAGGTAGCATTTACTGGACACATGCTTAAACACAAATATGGGTTACTGCACATATCAGCAGGGAACATATTGTTATAACTACCGCTTACCCTGGTGGTCCAGTGGTGTGCCCTCTGGCATGCGTGGACACCCGCCATGCCCTCGGTGGGGATGCCTGCCGCATGTGTCCTGTCTCTTCTGGTGCCGGCTCCCCTATGGCACGCGCGTTGGCGTGCTTCCGGGTTTATGCACCGGCGGGATGACGTCATCGCGCATTGACACGAAATTCAAAAGTATAAAACGGGAATTCAGTTTTAAAAGCACTGCCCATTGTTAGGTTCTATTAGCAAGTTCCTGGGTGTTTATTCCTAGTGAATCCTGATTCATATTCTGTGTTTTGACCTTGCCTGCCTTCTTGACTTCTCTGATCTCTCCAATCCTGACCCTTGCCTGCCTGACTACTCTGATATCTTCAATCCTGACCATAGCCTGTTTAACTCTGAACTCTCCAATCTAACCTTTGCCTGTCCACCGACTATTCTAATCTGCTTGTGCTGGCCCGGCCTGCCTATTCCATGCTGTGTTGTCTGGCTTGCCCTTCCTGTGGTGTTCTTCCATTCCAGTATCCTGGTGAGATGATCGTGCCCCCTTTGCTTGTCCAGAACCATTAGCTTTGCTCCTCTCTCAAATAAGACTTGGAGGCATCCAATTAGCCGAGGGCTCCTCCCGAGGTGAAAGGTTATAGGTTATAGACGGAAGTGAGAGCTGAGACCAGGGAGCTTAGCTTGGGTTCTGGATTTAGATTCGTGACACATATCTATGCAAAAATTATGTTTTTTTTTTTTTTTATTTCTTTATTATTTGTTTTAAAATGCACTGCACCCAGTTGAAAATCTGTTTTCCGCAACATGGTGGAACTTGAAGGGACTGCATAGAGCCCTGACCTCAACCCAACTGCACATCTGTGGGATTAATTGGAATGTCAGGCTTAATTGTTCAACATCAGTGCCCAAACTCATATGAATGGTGTTCCAACATCTAGTGAAAAACCTTCCCAGAATAATAGATGCTACAGGCTATATTAACAGCAAAACCAACTTCATATTAGCATACATTTAAATTGTGAATACTACCATAAATAGGATAACAATGAAGAAGAATATTTGCAAACTCAGGCACAAAGACGAAAACACTGTAAATCTTGCAATTCCTTTTTTAATGGTCTGTTACTCCTAAAATTCAAAACACAAACCTCAACTAGAAAAGACACAAAACAGATGTAAATGAAGCCTCAACAGAATTGTTTTAAATCTGTAAATAAGAAGTCTTTTAAATGTCAGCGCACAATAATACTAAATCAAGCTGTGAAAATTGTTAATGCTTTTTTTTACAAATACTAATCCAAATGGTGCAAGACAGATGCATTTCTTGTGCTATCCATGCATTTCCATCTTAAAGTATGCGTAGCTCCGGAATAAAGACTTAATTTACATAATACTCCTTTATAATGCCTCTTCCTGATGGGGAAAACAATCTAGACTCTGATTTTAAGGCTCTGTGGTAGAAAACAGAGAAAGAGTCTAAATGAACAAGATACAAAGGATTATTAATAGACTTAACTAAGCCCTGCTGTCCCTTTGCAGATAATGATACTCATTTATCTTTGTAAAATTTTGCTTAAAAAGGTTTTGGCAAATTAAAGTTAATTTCCATAATTAAATCAGTTTCCAATTTTCAAACTGAAAAAAATTAAAGGGACAAACTGTTCCGCAATTTTTTTTATTACTTTAAAGATCATCATTACCATTACTATTTGTTATATTTAAATAGGCAATGTTAAATGCGAATAAACAACTGGTTTTAAAAGGAACAGAATGTATATTTTTTAGGGCTACTTTTTAACATTTTACTATTTTCCTGTACTTCCTGGTAACAATATATTATTTTATAAATACGGTATATTTGTTAGATATTTTTCACCAAGTTATAAATGGATTAGGTAAAAATTCAAGACAAATAAAAGTAAAGGTATGGGATCCCCTATCCAGATACTCATCACCCAGGGGAAGCCATTTCCCATAGAGCACATTATAAGAACATGTAGGGGCAAATTTACTAAATTGAAAATTTGCCAGCGTGACGTCATTTTGCCACTTCGCCGATTTAATAATGGGCGCTAGCGTAAATTCGTTAGTGTTAGCTGGCGTAAATTCTTACTCCAGGTGAAGTTGCGCTTTGGCGAAGAGACGTAACTACGCTAATTCACTAAAGTTACGGATTTCCGTGAATGTTACCTCTTGCGTCAGACTTTACTTCGCCAGCTCAGACCAGGCGAAATGCAATAGAGTAGATAGGGATGGTCCAAAAAAAGTTGACATTTTTTCTAAGTCCCAAAAAAACGCTGGCGTCTTTTACTTTTTATAGGGTGATAGGTGAAAAACATTGATTTTTTTTTGGGGTACCCTCCTTCCTCCCTACATTTGATAACATATGGCATATAGCACCTAAACTATACTGTGGGCACATGTGTAGGGCATTAGAAAACATCTATTAAGGTTCCCTGGGCTTGTGTAGTGTAATGTGTTTGCTGCTGCATATTCGGCCATTGTACTTTAACTGCACGCCGTATGCAAATTTGCAATCACTAGCGTAACTTCGAACCGCTGATCATAACATCACTAGCGATCGATAACTTGTGCACAACTTCGGATCTTTGTGAATTTGCGCAGCTCTGGCGAATCTACACTTGACGAAGTGCGGCATTCCAGATAATAGATTTTGTACCTTTATAACTATTTAAATGTAATGAAACTGCAATGGACTGCTTTAAACATGCATAAGAGAGCTTGATTCCCTGGCCCCTGTTTTATAATTATTATTATTATTACAATTTCACACATTTTTAACAATAGATTTTGAATTTGTAAATAAAAATTCTTGTTTCACCAAATATATGACCATTCAAATAATACCACGGCCACGGAATGCACATTGATAAACTCCTTTTTTTCAGTTAACATTGTAATGCATTTGCAAATGTGGTCACTTTTGGACTACAGCCTCTATCCATTCTCCATCTCTTTGTTTTAATAAAGCATCTGCTGTTGTCTGTGTAATTCATAATATTGCTTTATTTTATTCAACATAATGATCTTTAAAAATCTGCTGACTAGATGGTGTCCAACAGCATTGTGTATGGCCTTTGTAAACATTGTAGAAATCTACAGCATTTGTGTGATATGACCAATGGCTAAAAAAAACCTGCGGCTGTTGGGGTAACAGTGTAGAAAATGACATATTTTCGAAATGGCCTTGATTTGTCTATGAGTGCATATACACAATATTTAGCTACCTTGACGGTTTTCCATAATGTCCCTTGCCATTCCGTTGTGCAGTAGTGCCTTTTCAATTAGTCTGGCAATGTCTGACAAAAAAATGAAACCCCAATAGCCAGATCATCTACTATGCCAACCACCCTATGATTCAGACTGTATCTGGTTCACTTTTGCTAATATAAAAAACATCAAGCTCTGTAATGAGTTACCATCACTGATATGCATCCCAAAAGGGTTTGAATAAAATCCAAAGTCTAACCTGTATAAAGAATTAAAGATTTGAAGACAGAGACTTAACTGAAGCAATTTGAGTTACTATAAGCTTGTGTCAGTGCTGATTTGTTAAAGACTTCTGCTAAAAGTTATTTCTGTTAATCAGAATAGACCCTGTGTTGGCTATTGTTGAATTACCTTCTTCATTTTGTAATTGATGTTCATTTTTTATGGAAGTATTTGTTTGATTCCATTGTTCAGAGAGTACATTAAAGGAGCTGTTTCATCTAACATACTGTAAAAAGAACATCATTCAAAGAGCCTTGCCTGGTCTGAATTATTAATACCAATACACCTTTGGCACACTACATATAGCCTATAATATATATATAAGCAGTAACTACAGCATCTTCTTGCCTCATCATGTTTCTATTATGATGCACAAGCTGTAGGACATGCTGCCTACCTACTGCCCATACTGGATGTAGGGCCTGCACTGTGCAAAGTACAAAAAAGAAGGCACTTTACACAATCTATCATTCATAAATGAGGCAAATACAAAATAAATGATTGTTTTATCAGAAAATGCTAGCAAACATTGCAACTGATTCCATACAACATTGGAATACAGATAATTGAGAACTGAGGCTGTTTATTCTTTGTGTATGACAAAGCACATTTCTTTAGGGATGCTTCAACTCATCTAGCTTAGCTCTCTTACATATCCTATAAACTTCTATCACCTTCTATGTGCATCAGTGTTTGGGCAAACCATAGCAGAATCTGTGACCCTGAAGTCCCTGAACTCATATGTGTTTTCTGCAGTCAATTGCTTTGACTTGCAGCTGTATGGGTTAAACATAAAAAAACAAAAAAAACTTTCTTTTACAAGAATAAAAACCTTTTCCCCTGAAACCTGGTGGGGTTTATATGTTTGTCCGCAATTTATTCATGTGGGGGGGGGGAATACAATCAGCAGTCATCCAAATCTTGCCCATCCTCATAACTTGCTTTCTGTATTTGTATGTAATCTATATATTTCATGTATACCCACTTCTATTGAACTGTGCTGCAAAATACAAGTATATAAATGTTTGTTAAGAATTATAATTTTCAAAACAGCTTCCATTATATGAAATAAAGAAATGGAGAAACAGTCTCTCATCTGTAAGTGAAATCTAATCATTGCTCTCCCTCAAAAAAAACATGTGTTTAACAAAAATATGCAAAAAACTGGCAGAGACAAGGAAACTGTCAATCAAAGAGTTCAATCTTATTAAAATGTCTTAGATGACACAAGCTAAGTGTGCCTTTGCATTCTGAACAGTCCCAATGAGAATTCTTCCTGACAGATTATATCCAGACATGGGCTCTGTGCTGAGATGTCTTTTGTTGTCTTGCAAAGAGCATGTTGGGTTCTCAATAATCAGTCACTAATCACAATTTTGTTATGCGATCTTGTAATGGCCCACTCTCCTTCAGTCAATTTCTGTCCCTAAAAGGAATTATCCCAGTTTACTTACCATTCTATTACAAAATGAGGCTTACCAGGCAACTGGAAGTTGGCACTGTGCCTTATTTCCCAGTAGCTACAAATAATAAAAAATGAATGCTTTGAATTTGTAGTGAGCTCTAGTAAAGCATCCATGTGCAGGAAAAACACAAACAAAGAGGATTATTTACTAAAACTAAGATTTATCTAATTTTTTTATGAAAATAAATCCGACCAAACTCCCTTCCATGATCTTAATTCATTTATTAATATTTTTTCTTGAAACATTGGAGCAACAAAACATAACAACAAAATCCAGCGTTAATTCGTATTGTATGACTGATGCTCCAAAACTCTGGATTTTTCCGATTATCCAGTGCAAATTATGATGTCAAGATACAACTTTAGGGACATCTGCCATTGACTTCTAGATTACCTCAATAGGTTTGAAATGGCATATTTTCAGATTCAGATTTTTAGCAGCTTTGGGGTATGATAAAAATTAGATTTTTTTTCCCCAAGAAAAATTTGAGTTTTCCCCCTAAAAATCTCAGAAAAAACGGAGGTTTACTAAATGGGCCCCTAAATGTTATATACAAAGAATTGCAATGAAACTATGTTGCTATTCAACCAATTAATGTCTAGTTTATTTTCACTAGCAAAATAATTTATTGCTATACAGGGAAACTATACTGGGAAGTAAAATAGCTTTAATAAAATAACTGTGTGTGGGCCTCTCAGAAAGTGTCAACAAACTATTCTGTTACCTCATTGTATCACAATCTGTCTGTCTGGACAGAAAATCCTGTCTGATAATACCTTCCATCAGCATATGCAGATGCTCAATGACAGCCCCATGCATGATACATGGTGAACCTCACTCAAACCTCCTTTGTGAAGTGATGAGAACAAATAAGAGGATGAACTTGTGAATCCATGTGTTCGCTTACAATTCACATGGTGGATACGTATCATGAATTTGTATAATGGCTTTAAAAACACACATTTTTTATATTAAGCTAAAAAAGATGAAAAATGTAAAACTTTGGCATCTAAAAGCTTGAAAGGTCACATAAAAGTCAATGGGAGCTGCCCAACCAAAATGTTAGCTATATATTTAACTTGAGTTGTTTGAATTTTTTGAGCATGTAAACTAATAGTGATGGGCGAATTTGGGGCGTTTCGCCAAAAAATTTGCGAATTTCCAATGAAATTCGCGAAACTGCAAAAAATTTGTGAAACGCTGCCTGTGTCTCGATTTTGACGCTTGCGTACAATTTTTTTTACGCCGGTGAATTTTGGCTGGCTAATTTTCGCTGCAGCTTTGCGAATTTATTCACTGGCGGCGAATCATGGGAATTCGCCGCAAATT
Source organism: Xenopus petersii (assembly GCA_038501925.1). Classification (NCBI taxonomy): domain Eukaryota; kingdom Metazoa; phylum Chordata; class Amphibia; order Anura; family Pipidae; genus Xenopus; species Xenopus petersii. Next base: position 47,680,975 of record CM076686.1, on the reverse strand, counting down.
TGCCCATCACTATAAACTAAAAATGATGAGTACCATTCAAGTTTTTTTCCATGATTTTATTTAGGTTTTTTACAGTGTTTAGATTTTTTTTTAATAAATATGAAACATTCCAGTTTTTCTCAAATTGTGAGTTAATTCAAAGGAGAAAAAAAACTTTAAAATTACACAAATTTAAATTTTAATAAATAGGCCTCTATCTGTTGTATAGGAGGGTAAAGTAATTACAAAATCAAAATATTATTACAATCAAGTCAAATGTATGGATAATTAAAAGGTGGATTTTAAATGAATGTTACATTTTTTGTTGTTATTTTAGCAATACAATAATGGGGCAGGGACAAATATGGGATTATTTACTAATAACATTAATGGCCTACAGGTGACATAGTTTCTTTTAATCCTTTTACATAAGCAAATTGCCTCTTTTCTGTGTTCCCTTTAATCCATTTTTTTTCCAAATGTTGTCATTACAGCTATTGAGGCAAATATATTACTAGGAAATAAATATGTTTTATACAAAACTATCATTATAATTAGATGTGTTCTGCAGTGAAATGATAATTCAAAGTTTGCTAAATGAATTCCAGAAGGAAAGAACTGTTTTGTTTCATCCTTGATCACACAATCCACATTTATTAATGATAATTTATTTATTGTCCTGTTAAATGTCAAACAATTGCACCAGGAAAGTGATTCGTCATATGATGAGGTCTGTGGAATTGCTAACTAGGGCCTCCTGGAGGGAAATATGAACAAATATGGATTTTAAATTTTACTGTGTATTTTAAATATACAGTAAAATATATCAAAACTATACAGAACACAATAACAGAAGCTTGTTGCATTTGATACCTACAATGAGATATTCAGACATGAAAGAAGCAGATATTTAAATATAGCTGTCCTAAATCATTAAAACATTCAAGATCATTATTGCAGTCCTTGAAAAGACTTATAATTGAAAACAGAGTTCAGGTATAATCTGTGCTATAATCTGTTATACAGAAACTCATTATCCAGAAAGCTTTGAATTATGGGAAGGCCATCTCCCACAGACTCCATTTGAAAGAATTCACATTTTTAAAAATTATTTCATTTCTCGCTGTAATAATAAAACAGATACTTGTCCCATTTAAGATATATTTATGGCCTGATTTACTAAAACTCAAATTTATCTAATTTTTTTTCTTTTTTTTAAACCAAAACGCCATTCCACGATTTTAATTCATGTATCAATAATTTTTCTCTTGAAAAAAATCGTAGTGACAAAACGTCCCAACAAAATCTAGCGTCAATTCGCATTGTACGATTGACGCTCTGGAAACGTGATTTTATAGAGTTTTCACAGCAAAAATTACTTTTTTCTGATTATCAAATGAAAAACCCAATTTTTTGGATTATCCAACGAAGATCATGATTTTAAGAAACAACTTGACAAGGGACATCTGCCACTGACTACATGACCTTGATAGGTTTGAGATGGCGTGTTTTCAGATTTGGATTTTAAGCAGCTTTGGGTATAATAAATCTCTAAAAGTGAGTGAGTTTTTTTCCATGAAAATTTTGAGTTATCCCCCTAAAAACCTTGACCATAAAAAATTGAAATAAACCTGAACCCATATTGTTCATAATTTTATGCTATTTAAAAAAAATTGTGGAGGATTTGGATGAATCCAGAAATGATGGCTTTGGTGCATCCCTACTGTTTACTGAAGTTGACCTTTGACACTTGCTGTGATGACTGGCCTGTTATCAGACTTGGCTATATGTTTACCAACTTGCCCTGACCCCTTGCCTGTTTTTATCACAAGAGTTGTGCAGCAATAAACTTGAGGGAGATACTCCAAAAGTAATTTAAAACCAGGGAGGTCCCTTTATTTAAATATGCCAGTCAGTGTTGAGATTAAGGATAACCTGTAACCCCTGGAACCCAGACTATCAAGCACATACTGTATATTACTTTCATCAGGCACTGGATTCTTCAAGCTTCCTCACCAGTATGTTTCTGATACTGGTACCCCAATTTTATATGTGCTTAGTGGTTACACATATCTTCATGCTTAGAGGTCCTTTGTATTCTGTTTCTAACTCAGCAAACCCTCAACATAATGGTTCAATATTAACATTGTTATAGTTAATATAAGATTTAAGAATGGGCTTAGTGATGCACTTTATAGGCATGGTGCCCGTTTGTTGCTTAGCAGATTAGTCTGTTGCACCAAGCTATGATCCCCGTTGATCTTATTCTGGCTTTACATATTGTCAACCTGCAGTCTCCAGGCCCCTCAAGTTCCTATACCCTCACTGTTATGAATTAAATTGAGTGAACACTCAAGGGATTCCTTTTTTTTATAAATAAAATACAGGGGACAATTTTGGTTTGTTATAACCATCAGATTCATCCACTACTAGTACACAATCAATCTGAAAGCCTCTCTGGTCCAAGACAGCATACACAAATATATTGGGAACCTTTATTTCTGCCTCTAGCATGAAAGTAGATACGTTAATACAGTCATTACAAGGACTGCATTCCCCATTAAGGTAAGAGCTAAATGTGGTACAATGACAAAGTCAGCTGTAAAAATTTAAATATATCTTTCATTTGCAGTATAAAAAAAAATAAAACAGTAGCCGAGATGGGCAAGTCAATTACATTAAATGCAAATTTAGGGGGTTATTTATCAAAGTCTGAATTTATCTCAATATTTTCTGCTACAAACTCAGATTTACACTTATTTATTATTACATTTTCCCAAAAATTTGCTTTGTGGAAAAAAAAATCAGATTTTCACAATTTTTTTGGTTTTTTTCATCTGAATTTTCACCTTAAAACTTTGGGGTATTGCACGCAACCCAGCGGAAACATCAAAAAATCATTGGGACTTCTCCCATTGACTTATATGCAACCTCGAAAGGTCTGAGATGCCGGATATTCAGATTCAGACTTTTCCATCCTCAGGGTAAATTCCTAAAAATTTGTGATTTTTTAAAAGTCTGATTTTATATTAAAAAAATCACAATTTTTTTGTGATTTTTGCATTCAGAGTTTAGTAAATAAACCCATTAATGTCAGTTTAATATTGGAATGTTAGTTATCCTATTTTAGTAACTATGTATCTGCCTAAAAATACAGTATGTAATAAATACAATGAGTTTATAGGAAAAACAGATGTACATCCATATTTTACATAAAATTTTGTTTTTTTTCAAAATGAACAGCCCAGCTTGCCCTTGTCCTTGATTGATCAAAAGTGACATAAACTACTACTGAAAAATCTGTTGAGCTAGTATTGGACCTTACATGACCTTATGATGTAACAATATGGAATACACTACAACAGCTATTTATGTGGTGTAAACCTTAATGGTCCAATTGGTGAAAATAATAAGATATAATTATGTGTAATGTGTGGGCCATGCTGTCGTTTAAAGCTTCATATTTAATCTGTTACAGAGAAACAGCATTTAAAGTGCAGATTTGTTAATGCCATGAAATGTAACCATATCAACCAACATATTGTTTTGAAGAACTTTTGACCTTTTTTCAATGTTTGTGCTCTGCAAGTAAATCACTCAGACCTTTGCCATCTATGGCATCAGCTGGGAGAAAGTCAGATGCTTTGTAGTGGTCACCCTTATGGGCTCCAAGACAAGTTATGAACGCAGAAAGGGATTTTAATTCTGTGAAAGCATGGCCATATACAGTATTTAAATCTCTGCTGCTCAAAGGCATCTACCCTTTTATTAAGTACCAGAAAACAATAAAAATACTGCGATGGATGGATCTGAAAAACTGGAACATGTAAAAAATAAGCAGTTTGTGCAATGTCAGGGCACTTAGTATAAAAACATTTCTGTGTCTCACTCATTTGAGAGTAATTGTCACATATGCTAATTCTCTTTGGGAAATTGTATTAAGAGGGTATGGTTCCAGGTTTAATTTTGTGATACTGTGAGGCTGCATCTGTTTCTCTAGCTGCTTTAGGATTATTATTGTTTATAGTTGACAGCAGGTCACATGTGTATTGGCTTTTAATCATGACTGAAATCTTTTCAGACCTGAGAACTGTTTTTATCCCAATTTAAAATACGATTCTTTTCCACTATAAGCATTTCATTGAGATCACGGGGTAAAATGGCTTATGTTTTAGGTTTTCTGTTGCTTTTAGTGTATTCATGACAACTCATGATAGCAATTTTAGGCTTCATTTAATTCATCTCAGTGTGTTAAACCCTTCTCTCCCTTTTAAGGTTGATTGATTTTTTTATTATTTTTTTTAATGTACTTAAAACATGAGAAGCCAATGCTAGAAGCAGATTTTTTTTGTAGGTGTTTTAGGAACAAATAAATACAAAATACAGTAACATTCAAGATTAAGGGGGTAATTTACTAAACTCTGAATGCAAACCACAAAAAATTCATGATTTTCTAAAAGTTCAATTTTATAAAAAAAAAATCACGATTTTTTTGTGATTTTTGCATTCGGAGTTTAGTAAATAACCCCCTTAATCTTGAATGTGTATTGAAATTTTCCGAATTTATTAAACCTAGAATCTGAAAATCTGGCATCTCAGACCAGTCGAGGTTGCATATAAGTCAATGAAAGATGTCCCAATGATGTTTTGATGTGCGCTGAGTTTTGTGCATTACCATGAAGTTTTCAGAGTTTTCAGGTGAAAATTCAGAAAAATTTGTGAAAATCGAATGTAGCAGAAAATATCGAGATAAATTCGGACTTTGATAAATAACCCCCTACATGCTAAGGGGCCAACTTATGAAAGTTCATAGAACGTTAGTTCCTTCAGATCGTACTTTTTAGTGCAAACTAACACATTTTTCCATAAAGTTACTTAATCCATGCTTTTTCGTAATTTATCAAGTGTGAAACCATAAAATCTATGAGTACAAAAATAAGGCAAGTAAATTTTGTCAAGGTCATGTAGAAGTTAATGGAAGTTCCCTTTCTTTTCTTGCAAAGATCAGTCTTTCTTTTGTGGTTTTAGAGGCTATCGGAGATCAAATGTTCATTGTAGAACACATTTTTTGTTCGTTCACGAAAAATTCAGCATTTATGATTTTTTTTTAACAGTTATTTTCTTCTGTACCTTTTTTATTTAAAGATATTAATAACTTTCATGGCATTCATGATTTTAGAGCAATAGAGTTTAGCCGTGGTTTCAAAAAACTCTATTACCACTAAAATTGTTTGCTTGTCACTGTGTTAAAGAGACAAGCAGAAGGAGGTCTCTGCCCTTAAGAGAGTGTTAAAAAAAAACTTTCTGCACTGGTCAGAAGAGAATAAAATCTAAAAAAAATCCTAATTTTCCCATTACAGAAAGTTTTGGCAGAAAAATGGAAGGACAAATTGTGGAAGAAGTAATATTAAAGGATAATATATGCCTACCAAAGTAGAACATATATATACAGTATATATATCATGGAACAAATTCAACAGGTGACTGTCAATAGTGCCTGGGCAAAACTAATGAAAGCTGTTTAAAAGTAGTGTTCATGCTTGCTCACAGTGTGCTATAATAGTACTCTAGTGGGAACACCAGGTTCCCAGAATGGTAGTGCTTGTATGAGTGAGACCTTCATTTTATGATGATCAAAACAAATTAATTTCAAAGTGTACAGACATGCTATACTTCTGGGAATAAAAATCAGAACTTTGCATAAAGATACAATTTGTGCTGTACAGAACAGAACAGATTGTTTCTTCGTTATTAAAGACCAAAATGTTTCAAGCCATTTTACAGAGATTGTTCATCGGTCCTTGTCGACAGTCAGACCCATATTTGTGGAAAGGCCACAAAGGCCTGGTACTGGGGATGCACAGGAGATACCATAGTTTTTTAAATTTTCCATGTGCCAATCCCCAATTATGGAAATTTGCATATGTACATGAATGAAGGGGAGGGAATGGGGGTGACAAATGGCAGCGGGCCTAGGGGTGCCCACAATATAAATCTGGAAACAGATAAAACATATCGTTCAAGTTCCAATATTAATAAAAACGTACAGGTAAAAATGGTGTATGCAACAACTCTATAGATATGTCATGTGTAGATGTAGATGTACCAAAACCACAGAAGATAGGAATCTGAAATTAAAAAAAAGGGCACCTAGTGTTTTGTAGGTCTTAAAATTCCCACACATCTGTTCTGTTCATGCAAGAATTCCTTTATACTTCCCTTTATACTTTTCATTTCTTTCGTTGTGGCCATTCCCTCTTCAGATATATGCTTCTTTCCTGAACATGTCCATTGCATATAAATGAGCAGACCCCTATCAGTCGATTTGATCTGGTGCCACCACTGAGCGCATTCACCACTCCAGAGTCTTACAAACACATACCACATTTTCCTATGGACCTCCTAGTTAACAACAGTTTTTATAAACCTCAGAGGATTAATTGTGAGCCATACAAGCTTTATTCATAATAGATCACTTACATTCAGTATGCATATAAATGGCTGCTGACGTATTCCATAACCAGGATTCTGCATTTCCTTAGAGCATAAAGATACATTTTGATAATATTATAATATGTCTTCTCCCTTCTGAGCTGAATATGTTATGGTCTTGAAATCTCTCATCTGCAAGAAATACGTAGAATTTGAATGAAGTAATTTATAAATAAGCATTGTGTAGATGTCAGGACACTCTGGGATTCAAACTCTAGCATGTGTTTTTCTGAGACAATGCACCTTTCAGTTGTGCCACTGGAGGCTCTCATGGCTGCCAGTCCTACTACCTATATTGTATTTTCTGTCTCCTCCCATCTCGTTACCCTCATGTGTTTCCCATTTCCAATTATGTACCCTTTATAAACCTGTCCCTGACCAGCTATCCTTGCTTGATCATCTGAGCTCCTGAGCCCGATCCAGCCTCTGACTTCTGTGATTCCTGACCCTGGTGATTCCTGGTTCCTGTGTTCCCTACCTGGTTCTGTGTCCGTTGCCTGTTTTCTAGTGATGGGCGAATTTGCCCAGCGAAAAATTCCCGAAATGGCTCCTGCGCCCGTTTTTGATGCCGGTGCCCGTTTTTGACACCGGCATCCATTTTTTTAAAAAAAAAATCGCGCAAATTTGCGCCTGGCGAATAAATTCGCCCATTACTACTGTTTTCCCTTGCTCCTGTCCCACCTGGTTCCCATTACCCATCTTCTCTGGATTCCCTGGTTTGACCTTTGGCCTGTTACTCAACTCTGCTTGACTGCTGCCTGCCACTGACCTTGCCTGCCATTCGGACATTGCTAAGTCTTCCGCCAGCCCTGACCTTCTCAGCCTGTTACTGGATTCGATCAGTCTTCTGTCTCTACCCAGGCTTGTATCAGGTTTTTCAGCTTGCACTTCTGTTTCTTGTTGTTTTCAGTCTAACCATTAAGCCTCCTTCACTTAACCATGGCTTCTGCTGTTAATCCTGCAGTAAATGTGTGTCATCAGGGTAATCCAGAATATAGGCTTCAACTGCTGAACATTCACCAGCATTCAAACATGACAGTAGTGAACATAGTTAGTCAACTAGACATATAAAAGGTCTCACTGAACCTGTTGCATATCCAACAATTAAACTGATATACAATGTGCTGGTTACAGGTAATGTAATAAAAGGCACAACATTTTTTCCTGGACGATTATGTGGCTTGATGTGTTGATTGGTTGTTACTAGACCTGTAGAAAAGTTTGCAACTTTCTTTACGTTACTACCAACAACTGTAGGAAATCCCTCATAGTTATTAGCAATATGCATACAAACACAGACTGCAGGTATTTGGCATGGAAAGAAGAGGGAAGATCTGCCTGACATCACTTACCCTGGCTTGTAGTCCCCCATTACACATTTAGAAGTTTGTTTGTAATGTATTAAATTCCTGTGGTTCTACAGAATGTAAATTTTCTCTCCCTATTAGTATTTGATTTAATAATTGATTAGAACAATGTTGACAATTCATTCCATTACATTTAAGATCCAGTTTTTTCTTCCAAAGAATTACTGTCCTTGCCACCAGATGACAAGGGTAACCGGTATAACAGTATGTGATGGCAAATCAATTTATTGTTTTATTTTAGTTGCTGGTGGGGAAAATGAAAACACAATGAGAGCTTTAAATACAAATCATAATGTGTACTTTATGCAGGTTTTAACCAGTTAAAGAGATAGTTAATACTATTGCCACCCCCAAAAAATGGAACCCAAAGGTGTTAAAAACTCAAGTATACACAACAATACATCAAACAACATCAGCTTGCCACACCAATAATCCCCTGTTGAGAAGAAGCAGAGTGGTGCAGTAAGGTTGAAGGACACCCATGTTCTATAAATTGACAAAAACTATGGGAAATGAAGAACATTTAAATGTTTAAAGTATTTTAAAATTAGTGGATAAAAAGGATATACAAAAATATACATTTATGTTTTAGCATGCACACTGTTTTCAAGGGCATAAAGACAATGATATTATCTGCTCAAGATACAGATGCATAGTTTCAATCTAATAAACCAGCTGATTGACATGAAGTACTGTCAGTCAAGTCTATTTTTTACAAGGTTTCTACTCTAATTACTCAGGAATACACATCTGTTCATTGCTATTGGAATTGGGGGTGCATTGAATTGAATAATAGGCTTGGAATTCGGCCAAATTCTTGCCCTTTTTGCAAGATTTAAATTTGGCTCTACACATATTTATGTGACTTTAATGGCGAGTATTTACTCAAATGTATCTTTTTTTTTAATTTAAACAAATTTGACCAAACTCCCATCCACAAATTTAACTAATTTATCAAAAAATCAGCTAAAAAAGTTGGTGCTGGGAATCCCAACTAAATTGTGCAAAAATTTGAATTATAAAAATTTGAATTGTTTGAATAATTTGAGAGTATTTGAGCAAATCTTGCATTTTCTTTGTGTTGTCACTCAGACCCCCCTGACTCTTCTGTATTATCATAGGAAAACCAGTGCAGATCACAATGTCAAGTAACATCTTCAGGGACATCTGCCATTGACTTGTGCATGACCTCGACAGGTTTTAGATGGAGTATTTTTGGATATGGATTATTAGCAACTTTGGGGTATGATAAACCTCTAAAAATGTAAAGATTTTTTTCCATCTAAAAATTTGAGTTTTCCCACTAAAAACTATACCAGAACAAATCAAAGCTACATAAATAGGCCCCTAAAAGTCACAATTCTTTCTAGATTTATATGAAAAAAAAACTAAAAAATCCAAAAATCTGCTATCTCAAACTTGGCTAGGTCAAGTTTAAGTCAATGGGAGTTGTCCCTTTTACAATTTGAAGATCTGGGCTGGGTTTTGTCAGATAATCAGAAAAAATAGTTTTCTGAGTCAAGCATCAAATCCAAAAAAATTAGTACCATTTTTTCTCAACGCTACTTTTTTTAGTTTTTTTTTATTGATAAGATAAAATCGTGGATAGGAGTTTGGTTTAATAAAAATTTGAGATAGATGCAATATTTTGTAAATAATTCAATAAATATGGAAATTCAGGTTTGGATTTAGTTAGGTGTTTGGCCAAATTCTTTTTGAGCAATTTGGTATTCAAGCTAATGAGCTAATGCAAAAATTATGGATTTGATGTATCCTTAGGGGAAATGCCCATGCTTCAGGTACTATGCAGTATGACACTTGACAAAGAAACGTGTTGTGCTTACAATGCTAATAAAAAACTTGCAGTTTATAAATACCGCTTGTAGATGTTTGATTTCCATTTGACTTTGAAAAAATATATCTTCTAATTCAATTCCAGGTTTCCCCTTAGACTTCGAATGAGTTTTCATGAGATAGACCATGAGAAACTTTTTTTGTTGGATTGAATCTGCCACTTTGAACCAGATGCAATTCAGTAAATAAAGCTTATGTCATACTTTATCACCTGAAAACCTAATAGAAATCTGTGTTTCCTCCTTAAATTGAATATGGCCCTTTATGTGGGGTCCTCAGTTTGCAATTAAAAATGCATTTCCAAGTAATCTCACTGAACTGCAGTCATTCTGCCTTTGTAACAAATCATTGGTTGGTTGATATCTGGCAAAATCACATGTGCATGATCATTCTTCAGAAATACTGATGGCTTGACCTGTAAGCTGACTCATAAACAACCCATTTCTGAAATAAAGTTCATAGACAAGATGCAACCATACATGTTTATAGGTGATTTTATTAACTGTACTTATTGATTGGAATAATTTTCATGTTAGTGACATGGGTTATTTACTAAAACTCAAATTATTCTGGTCAGGCTTCTTGGAGCAAAAATTTAACTGGAAAAAAAAACTTGATTCTTTCAAGATTTATTATACCCTGTGGTTTGCACTGGATTTAGCCCAATAATGAGAAAAATTTTGGGTTTTCAGGCAATAACCTGAAAAAAATCAAGCGATTTCAGGAGAAAAGTTAAAAAGAAATATGTTTTTGCTTGATTTTATCGCGTTTTCCCCCAATTCGATATATCAAGTTATTTTTATATTTTAATGATAAATAAGGCAAAATTGTGAATGGGGTTTGGTCAATAATAATAAAAAAATAGATAAATTTGGATTTTAGTAAATAACCCCCTAGGAGTATGAACTTTGGCATTTATTGTATGGACTACTACACTTCCTGACAGTACAGTATAGTAATTACAGAAGTTCCACAAGCCCTGCCCATGGAGGGTTCTTAAAGTAGCCTGGCCTACAGCTGTGCCTTTGTTAGAGTCTGTGTGATTGGCAATAGAATCCCACACTGGGAGTCTCTTATATCTGACTAAGATTAAAAGATTTTCTGAAATGTCTGACAGCAGCAAAGTAAAAATAGAACATTTCCCCTACTTAGGAACTCCCAGACTTGGAGCCATATCAATATATGCCTGGAAGGAATTCTTCTGTGCTTTATGTTGTCAGATCAGAAAATATCAGCGGGAAGATGTTCTGTTTCTAACTCGTATTTTTAAATTGTGCATTAGACAGGATGCATATGGATCCTTCTGTAACTTAATTGTTCTTGAATAAACATATGTATGATTTCAAGGGTGGGGTCTGAGTTGTAATGAAAGAGTTGTATTCTGTAATGTGAGCACCAGAAAACATACACTTCTCATAAATACAAAAGGGGATTTTCCAAAAGTTATATACTGCACATTGTGTCATGTACAAATACAAACTTTCTATAACAGAACCCCTTCTATTCCAAAATTTGACATAAGCATATAGACAAACATGTTTAATTTGTCTAACTTGGTTATGTGATTAATCTGGTCATTGTCTGGATAACTGGAATGACCCATAATTACAACTTGACCTAGTTTTGCATGTTGTGCATTTTCTATTTCTAGTAATTGCTGGACTTGATTCTTTTCACTCAGACTGGGTAGTTTGAAACATACACAAATTAAACATTTTCTTGTATCTTAGCCCAACAGACATCTCTACCCACTGGGTCTGCACAAAGTTTCCAGAGGTCCCTTGAGGCTGTCCAGGGCCATGCACATCTGTTAAAGGTAAACTATTCCCCGAACAATGTAGGTCTCTATAAAAATATATTGCATGAAACAGCTCATATGTAAAACCATGCTTCATGTAAATAAACCTTTTTCATAATAATATACTTTTAGTAGTATGTGCTATTGGGTAATCATACATAGAAAATTGCCATTTTAAATACTAAGGCCCATCTCCTGGGATCCTACGATTCACTGTTCACACAAACATACCAAACTAACCATACATGTTAGGTCACACAAGCCAATTTACAGAGTTCTGTCTTTTGCTTCCTCACTTCTTCCCGTTAAAGTTAAAGTTGTAAAATGGGAAACTGAACCTAGTTAGGATGAGAAGGACAGAAAGGAGCCAAAAAGCCATTCACAAGCAATTACATGCAAAGTGAAGCCTTCTGAAATCAGAAGGTAATTACTTGTCTCATGCCATACACACAGCACTGCCTAGATACCAAAAATGAGAGATTTGATTCTCCCATAAGGCATCATGGATGGAGACATGCATCACTCCTTTATGTCCCCATTGGCCAACTATGCATCTAGAACCATTGGTTTATAGCACAGATGCAGCCTAATGGTTTAGAACTATATATCCAAACTTGCAGACAGCCTGTTTCGATCTTGTTAGATCTTATCAGTGCAAGATATTGGAACATAGCTTCTGAGGGGTAGGACTTAGAGAGTAGCGAAATGGGAAACCACAACTAGTTAGGATGAGAAGGGCTGAAAGGAGCCAAATTTGTGGATTCACTAAGGAGATAAGGAAAGGTTAAAAAAGATACAAGTGAGCCAGAGAGAAGGTTTCAGTTAGGGGAAATAAAGGCACACCTATAAAAACCTTATAGGATTAGGTAGGCTTTCTTTCACTTCCTCAGTCATTTACTATGATTTTTCCAATATATCTAAATCAATACAAAATCATTTCCCTATATATAGCAAACATTTCCATTTATTTTCAACCATAGTATTCAATTTCATGTTCATGAGCTAAAGCCAGATGGCCAAGTCTAGTGTCCACTGTATTTCCTAATCCTGAAATAACAGCAATTTTTCCTATGCAACACATTTCTTCTTCAACTTATCCATGGACACTTGGCCTCAGTGCCTTTTTACTGTTCCTGGAAAATTGCATGATGCAATGTTTACAATCAAATGTATAAGACTAAACATATTTGTTAAAGCTAGCAGAGGATGGATGTGCTTTGCCTTATAGTGTCATATGTTTTCCAATTTAATTAACATTAAACATTAAACAATAAATCACTGGGTAAAAAATTCAATAGAACACTATCTTGGAAAAGCAGTTGCCTTCTGCATGCTAATTGCATGAAGTGATAAAATGGGCATCCCAGTTATGGTCCCATAGCTGACTAGATAGAGTGGTAACAATTGAGTAACATATGTTGTTACATATTCACGTCAGCAACATTTTTCTGCATTATGTTTCCATAATATAATTCTGTTATTGGTTTATTTATTATGCTATACTTTCAATACTAGGTGATAAACTATAAACCATAATTAGATAATGTCAGGAGTGCCCGATCGTGCTCCCGTCTCTGGTGGTGCCGCGTCCAAGATGGCCACACCCATGAACCACGTGGTCCGATGCCACAATGCCGGCGTGATGATGTCACGTGCCAGGTGCGAAATTCAAAATAAAAGGACGCCAAGGATGCCAGTTCGATGCCCGATTGTAGGTTTTGTTTGGAACATTCCTGGGTGCTTGATAATTCTTGCTATATTGATTCCTGGACTTTTGACCATGCCTGAACTTTGACCTTGCTTCATATTTACCTGCCTTTGGACTTCTGCCTGGATATTGACCACGATTACGCCTGATCCTATTTGTACCGTGAACTTGGACTTTAACCCCTACGGCTTCCTCCATGGTCCTGACTACAACGATAGGCCCCCTGACAGATAAATCTTCGAAGATTTTCTAGCATATTACATACTTGTGTGATAACAAAAAAATATAGAGGTAAGAGGTAAATGATTTGTGTGAATTTATATCAACTATTGAACAATACAATACACCAATAGATTCTGGTAAGAGATGATTATCAGTTTTCAGAATTTCAAATAACGAAATCTAATTTCATACAAGCTAGGGGAGGTGTAGAAATGTTATCTCTCAATCGGTGTTTATTCAGTGGTAGCATTGTTTAAAACCCAGATCCACTCTGCATCTGCTACTACAGCTGGCCTCTCCACATGACCAACCTTTATCTAACTGCTCTACCATTTCATTATGGTTGCACTTGGAAGAATTCATAGTCCATTGGTTTTATTGAAGTCAGTTTTTTAGTTTACTTCTAGCTTGGAAAAAGTGCAGCTGTTTTATATGTTCTTTGTGGAACACCTAAAGCTTTTCAGTGTTAATTAAGTTGGATGGCAAAAAATGTCAGCTGTTTTTCATGTTTCAGTGTCAATATAAAACCATAGAATGAATCTGTCCAAGCCATTGGAGACTGAAACTTAGCATTTAGTTGGATGAAGCTCAGTGACCTGAATTTAGTTTACCACAGTTTCTCAATTTCTGGTACAAGTGTAATGATGTCCCTTCTTCTATATTAGCAATTAGCAGCAGTAATCTAGATGTATTACTCTACAGGGTCCTTGGTGAATTTCCTCTAAAGTGTAACCAATAGTTCTTCCCAGAGTTAGGCATTGCCTTTACATTCTGCACTGTAGTCAGCTGCTCCAGCCAATGCCCTTCTTATAGGAGCACTGGAAACCCAATCTGAGCCTTGAAATAATGTCATAATGTAATAATATACGTAATAATATATATAATAATATACGTAATAATACATATAATAATATACGTAATAATATATTTTACTGTTATTGATATTGCATTGCCATGCCACCCAACTGTCTCATTTTCAGCAGGACAGTCCCGCTTTTGACAGCTAAACCTACAGACCCTCAATTGTACTGGAAAGTCACGACTTTCTCTGAACTGAAGAGCCAGAAAAAGAAACATTTCTAACTTAATTGGCTTTTGGCAGAGAGCCCAGAACAGCTAACAGGTGCAAATAAGATACTTTGTAACAATTTTGAGATAAGCAAATAAGTAGTTGTAACAATTTAGATAAGGAGGTCCCTTGGGAATAGTTAAACTCACAGTTGTAATTTAAATATGTTCAAACTTTCACAACCTGACAAATTTTGTAAAAAGAACATGGTAATTAGGGGGTGTAGCCACAAAAATGAGTGTGGTCAAAAAATTAGCGGCAAATTTTTTTGTCCTTTTTATTTCCAAAATGTTGGGAGGTATGTATTACATTGATTTATATACAATATGTTAATTAATCCAACCTTAACCTTTTACCCTAAGATAAAATCTATATAAACTACTATAATTTATATAAACTATATAAATTATTTAAATATTGTTTCCTTCAGTCTTGGATGTACACAATCAGCAAGTAGACAAATTTTATTTTGTGACCACTTATTAAGGCAAGTATTCTATCACTCCTAAATCTGCTCCAGAATGGGGACCCAGTACTCATGCTTATGCACAGGATAAACAATTATAGACCATCAGTGGGGAAGGGGGAATGTGAGGAGTGCAGTGACATCTAGGAAGTACTGAATGGAAAGTGAAAGTAATTGACTGTCCCACCTCTATGCTTGAGGTACAGATGTGGGTCAGGCAACGTTTGCTTAAGAACTTAGATTTTTAAATACATTTATAACAAATATGGTTGTTTACATGTTTAATTTGTAAGAGACTTTTGTTAAACAGCTTTTTATGTGTGGGTAACAGGTCCCCTAAAATAGTTGTTTAAGAACTAGTCGTGAATCATTTACAGTACCTGTGTTACCTATTGCACCACATATATAATGGTAGATGGTATCAGTCTATGAACTAGGTATAAGGTGTATGACTATCCATGTTTTAAACAAGAAAATAGTAAGCACAAATAGGATTTTAGTGACCATGCTGGAGAAAGAAGAGACAACCCTGAGTTTATAGAGTTTTCTCTTTCCAGTTTTTACTTAATTTTACATTTACAAGACATATTATATTGCATGGTTACATGTTCTACTAAAGGCAAAATAATGTAACTGGATCATAATCTTCTTATTCAATGAAATCAACTTGTAAAAGATCAGTAAAGACACCCTATTGTAAACTTTAAGGATGTTATACAGTAAGTCACCAAAAAGTTCAATGACTTTATAAAGGCACAAGGGAAAAGGCAAGTGTTTTTATACAGTTCTTGGAACTTCAATTTGACTTCTAATATACAGGAGCATTCTGGGGATCCTTGGGGTCCTTGCCACCCCAAGGCAGCCTTTCTGATACAGCCCCCCTTTGCACCCATCTCTTTCTGAGCACAGAAGCACAAGAGTGTGCAATTGCAGTGTCTGTGCTAGCAGAGTCTAAATTCCAATTTAAATAACAGATTCAGAAAATCTTTTTGTCACCCCTGCTGCTATTGCCCGAGGAGAGCTTCTTAACTCCACTAATGCCAGCAGTGCCTGTGCTAACATCTTCATATTTTTAAATAGGGGGCACATAATTGTATATAAAACACAAGTGACAGTGAGTCATGTGACACATTTTACATTTTTCATGACATCACTAACTACAACTTATAAATATATCATTTACAGGATATTCATTGCTCGATTGTATGACCTACACAATATATGCCTAGTTATCAAAAGTTGAGTTGGTGAATTATTGAGTTTTTTTCATTTAAAACTCAAATGTGCTTTAATTTATTAAAAAACATAAACTGAGAACATTGAAAAACTTTAAATTGAAAAAAAGGTGAAAACAAATCCTTGAACACAACACAATCGCATTCTACTTCATTTATTTTTAATTAGTCTACAACTTAAAAGAAAAGTTGAAAGACTTGAATGGAACAGATTGCTTACAAATTACCTAGGCCAACTCCCATAGACTTCTTCATGAACTATGTAGCTTTTACATGTATACATTCCAATTCTTCAAGTTTTTTGAAGACACTCTGTTGGGGAGTGACATAAGAATAAATTTAAAAAAAATGTTCAGTTGTGCAAAATAAGTGCCGTGATTGGTTCTTTGGTAGCCCCTATGTGGACTGGCAACCTACAGGAGGCTTTCTGACAGTTAGCACCTTACATATGGCACATAAAACTATAGCGTCTTATAGGGGGGGGCTCACTCTATTAAAATCACCAGGCATCATGTCTATGTACATGCAGGATTTGTGCAAAAGGCAGTTATTTTTGTTAGATTTTGTTTGTACTGGAATCGGTTATTTGAGTGAGCTCTAATTCATCTGCTAGGAAAGGAAGCCCCCTACAAGATATATTTGATCTAACTGTCAATGAATATCTGACACCCAACTGCTGTATGAAGAGATAATGAAGAGAAACAGATGCTGAGAGAGGGATAGTGAAGATAAACTTGATTATGAAGCTTATATTAAATTTTCATTTTCATGATAGTACCCTTTTAAGGACACATGGTCTACACAAACATCTCCTTCTTGTGGACATACAGTAAATAGACCAAACTGGAGAGTAAACCAGAATGCAGTAGATCTCCAGCTGTTTTTTTTTACATTTTAATACATCCTAAGAATGTGTATGTTTTTGCTTTTATTCATCTATAGCACTATAGACTGGGAGTAAGGCTAGCATTCAACTTATTAAATAATACAAGCATTGCTGAAAGCTGAACAGAATTACAGATCCATGGAGTTATAAAATTCTGTTCTGTAAAAATGAGCAGTGAAGCAGGCAGAGATCCAGTGGGAGGTGTTACCTATAATATTTGTAATTTGCTGCATGTTAGCTATATGACCTTGCTCTTGTGCTGTAATATTTTATTATCACATAAACTAGGATGACTTACAGAGTCGTCAGCCCTCTAGCATAAAATGTCAAGAGTCCTTACCTTCACAATCAGAATTTTTTAATTACATATTGAGGCAACGACTTTTTTTTCAGCGAGTGGATTTTATTTACATTGTTACAAATTGTTCAATGCTGAATAATCAATATGCTTTTTTAAAGAAAAAAATTACAAAATTTCAGTATGTAGATAATTTATTGACTCTAAGAGTGTATGAAAGAAAATACCAAAAAGCAAACTGTTTTTTTACAGTCTTCTTAAGAATTGAATAGATTTAAGGGCTGAAAACAAGCAGATAAGTGAAATAGTATGCATATAGTTGAATATATTTTCTTCTATATAATATATTGCACTTTTTTATGGTACTGTCATTAACCTTAAACCTGACATTGCACAAAAAGTGTCATGTGAACTGACAGTTGGATTGCAAGTTAATGTCTTGAAGAATGGAAAGCATTAAATAACATTCCGAATAAGGCTAAAATGCAGTGTGTAGCTAAACACAAAAGTACAGTTTTGATATAATTTGTACAACTAGATGCTGTAGTACCTCCCACATAGAAATGATTATCTGAGCAATTGAGCTCACAAAAATCAGTAATTTAAGCATAAACATTAGTGTTTAATTCAGTATTGTGTATTAGGTTCAACTAAAAAAGGCAACTGAGCTTCAATTTGGGATAACCTGAAGGTTATACTGTTGTATCCAGTAACTAGATTACTGAAGATGTCCCCACCTCACTGAAATAAATCTTAGCTTTAACCTCAAATAAGTAATGCAGTGTTTCTATGCCAAATAGTATCATTTTAATAATCAAGGGAACCTTTCAAATAATTGTAATACATCTGGAAATAATACAGTCTCATATATTCACGGGTTGTCTAAATTTATTCATCAGATCTTGTAACAGAAAACACATGACTGCTCTCACTCTTAAAAGCCAAAAAAGATTAGAGCAGTCACAGACCATGACCGAAATGAGCTATTCAACCACTACATTGTATCATTTAGGTTCACAGTGGTGCAGATACCTAATCTAACATATAACAGGTCATCCATAATCAAAGTGGTTTCTGCTGCATTACTTGCCTGAGGGCTGAGAGCCTGCACAATAAAAAATCTTCTTCATTGCTAAGAGAAAGCAACCCTAGAAAGAATGTCCGCATCAGAGAGCACCTTTAGGAAACCAATTGAAAGGACACCTGACAGGAGGTTTAATGCAAGCGCAATTATGTGACCTCCAGGAAGCAGATAGCTGATCCCCACATAGACACTTTATTCTGGCTGGAACACTGCAATCTTCTCTGAGTTCAAATTGTAACCAGCTCTGTTCTCTGAAATGGCAGGACGACTTCCAGCTGGTCTCTCGCTGTACACATAATTTTGATTCAAGTAACATGCTGAATATCTCCACTGTGTTGTTCTCCAAATATGATCCTGTTTCACAGTGGATAGACCTTGATGCTGTATTAGGAAAATGTTTTAGATGTGGATCTGACAGGCACATCGCTGCAGCTTCAAGAGTACAAACAAAAGTCTTAGTTTTCAGTTGATTCTGAATCATATCACAAAATATGTATTTATACCAGGAAATCGAGATTATAAATCCATGGCCACAGGAAACAGAAAAATATGTGGCCAAAAATGTGGCACTTTGTAATTACTGTGTAACTACTTCTCTCCAATAGTTTCGTCAAATTATTCAGCAATACAATTAAAAGGTTTGTTTCTTAACTATACACAGTACCACACAATCCAAACAGAGACAGTGCCCACATAGCTCCCTTCTCTGTTTTATTTTCCATGCTAATAGCAAAACTACCAGAAAACAACAACACTACCATGGCAAAGCATACAAATCAAAAACAAGTCAGTATGTTCTAAAGAAGACTTATGTTTAATTTTCTCTGATCAAAAAATTAAATATATATATATATATATATATATATATATATATATATTATAAAGCAATAGAATTCTTAATGAACCAGATGAAAATTGAGCGTAGGACTGGCCAGATATGGGATGACTTATATGGACAAACAATCCCTGTTTTGTTTAAAGGATAAGGCATTTTTCAGTAGCAGTATGCACAAAATGTCTATGTCTTAAATATATTAATAATGGGTTGAGTGCAGAGGAATCTTGTATTTGTCTATATATTATATATATATATATATATATATATATATATATATAATACACACACATACATAGCCAAGCAAAATATTGATAACAGGCATGCAGGCACCATTTTGTAGACATTGTTATGAAGGTACATTTTGTATCAACCCAAAAACTTGTCAATGCACCAGAATGGGTGGTCTAATGCCTATGTACATGTACAGGCTACAAAATTATAGACCGTGAGGATGGTCAAAGTTAGCACCCTAGAAAAACCATTAGTTTCCTTTGCATTCTGCACAGCAGCAGCACCATGAGATTTATTCCGCCCCTTTAAAAGGATAGGACAGTTAACACATCAAATTTGCATAATCCCATAAATAGCCTCTAGTGAACGCCGCCCTTATTGTTTTTCTGTCCTACAGGACAAAGCAGGATACCCCTCTGGTATTACCTGGCAGAGGCTTAGGTAAAATTGGCCCGTACTTTCCGGTGAAAGCTGGTGAGTCAGCGCGCACCGGGAGTTTCCACGCATGCGCTATGACATCAGCGCATAAGGAGGATGCATGCACGATGACATCAGCACATAGGAAAGACGCACCACAAATCAGAGCTCACAGAAGGCGCATTGTAACGGGCAAATTACGGAAGTGATGGAGGAGAATGATGCAGAGGTAATATTTAATATTTAAAGGTAAAATATGGCAGTGCAGGGCCCTTGGTTTCAAGCTGCTGCCATTGTCTACGTTCTGCCATAATAAGGTTGAGGAAGCCTTAAGGTAAAATAAGCCTGGTTCCTAGATCGAATGGTTAGGCATCAGCATTCCCCTTTAGGTTGATTTTTTATTTATATTTAAAAATTTTTAGTTTTAGTTCAGAGAGGAAAAGTAGACATATTATATGCAGAGAATGTGAGATTTCCCTGCCCGATGATTATCAGAGGGGGCGCTGTACAGACTGCCTACAGAAGGATTCTCAAGATGAGGAACAACTGCAATAAAATGAATTAAA
Organism: Xenopus petersii; assembly: GCA_038501925.1. Lineage (NCBI taxonomy): Eukaryota > Metazoa > Chordata > Amphibia > Anura > Pipidae > Xenopus > Xenopus petersii. Next base: position 47,660,465 of record CM076686.1, on the reverse strand, counting down.
GATCTAATTGAAGAATCTTTGATGGAATTGGGGCAACAGAGTGGTGTACTTAAGAAAAAAATGCCACAACAGGACTCAGACACAGGCCCTGAGGGGGAACTGGTAGTCCTGGATGAAGTTGGTTTTTCTTCCTCAGAGGAGGAGGAGGAGGTGGAGTTGGCCCTTTTCCAGACTGAAAAGGTGCTTAGATTGATAAAGGCAGTGATATCTGATGTTGAGTCTGCTGAAGGAACAATCCAATCTAAGGACACAGAAGGGGACCTCAGAAGCTGTTCTAAGATAAAAGCATTTCCTATGCATCCACTCATGAAAGATTAATTAAGTTGGAATGGAAGAATCCAGAGAAAACTCCAATATTAAATAAGAGATTTAAGCTTTTATATCCTCTCGAGAAGGATGAATTACAGGAATGGGAAGCGCCCCCTAAAGTAGATGTGGCAGTGGCACGCTTCTCAAAGAGAACAGTTATTCTGGTGGAGGATGGCTCCAGCCTGAAGGATGCAATGGACCGTAAAACTGAGACATCCTTGAGAAGAATGTACTCAGCAGCGGATGCATAGTGCAAACCAACAGTTGCAGCTACATCTGTAGCCAGATCCTTGAGAAACTGGATTCTCCAAATAGAAGATGACATGGAGGCTTAGGTACCTAGAGAAAACCTGTTAAAATCTTTACAGAACATCAAGTTAGCATCAGATTTTCTCTGCGATGCGTCAATTCAAAACTTAAGATAGTCAGCAAGAATTATGGGACCCTCAACAACAGCCCGCAGGGCAATTTAGCTGAAACCTTGGGAAGCGGATGTCACATCCAAAAATAAACATAATAAAAAATAAAAATGTAAAATAGAGGTCACCAGGTCATCTTTTTGGAAAACAACTAGAATTAATGGAAAAACTCTCTAATGACAAGGGCAAAAACCTGCCACAGAATAGACCAAGAGATCGTGGGAGAGGCGCTTTTTTTCCATAGGCACAAAAGATCCCCTCCTAGATACAGGCAGAGGTCTGGTAATAGGTCACAGGCAGGCAATGAAGACAAGTTTAAAGGTTGAAAAACAAGAGGCCAAGGCACCAAGTTCTTCAAAGGCAGAGGCCCTTACCAGTCATTCAAGTCCTCAGATGCATGATGCCAGGCTAAGGTTGGGAGGAAGATTACATCTTTTTTTGCAGCAATGGGAAAACAAGATACAAGATCCTTGGGTCCTTCAAGTGATTTGAGAAGGTCTAAGGTTAGAATTTCAACATCGTCCCGAGCCAAGGTTTCTTCTCACCCCTCACAGACAGAATGCGATGAAGCAATCAATCATGCAAGGGATAATTCAAGATTTTCTCCAAGACAAGGTCTTGGAAAAAGTCCTGCAAAAATAAATTTTTTTGGTACCAAAACATAATTAGGGATGTAGCGAACGTCGGAAAAAAAGTTCGCGAACATATTCGCGAACTTGCGCAAAAATGCGAGCGGTTCGCGAACGGTTCGCGAACCCCATAGACTTCAATGGGAAGGCGAACTTTAACATCTAAAAAAGACATTTCTGGCCAGAAAAATGATTTTAAAGTTGTTTAAAGGGTGCAACGACCTGGACAGTGGCATGCCAGAGGGGGATCAAGGGCAAAAATGTATCTGAAAAATCTGCCTGTGTGTGCTTGGAAGAGATAGTGTAGGGGGAGAGCTGTTAGTGATTTCAGGGACAGATGATAGTAAGTTTGCTGGCTAGTAATCTGCTTGATACTGCTCTGTATTGGAACAAAAAAATAAATAAAAGCAGTCCTTACAAGGACTACTGTTATTGCAGCAGTCAGCAGATGAGATCAGAAGCAGGACAGCTGCCCACTGCAGCTACATACAGAGCACTGCAGTAGAAGGTAGATTACTAGCCAGCAAAGCTACCTAAGCTTAAATGTCCCTCAAACCCCTGCAGACTTCTGTCCCTCCAATAACAGAGCAGTATCAAAACGATTACTAGCCAGCAAACTTTCAACTGTCCCTGAAATCACTAACAGGCAGCAGCTCTCTCCCTACACTATCTCTTCAGCACACACAGGCAGAGTGAAAAAACGCTGCAGGGCTTCGGTTTTTATAGGGAAGGGGAGTGGTCCAGGGGAGAGCTTCCTGATTGGCTGCCATGTACCTGCTGGTCTGGGGTGAGAGGGCAAAAAAAAGCGCCAACAATGGCGAACCCAAAATGGCGAACGTCGCGCGACGTTCGCGAACTTCCGGCGAGCGCGAACACCCGATGTTCGCGCGAACAAGTTCGCCGGCGAACAGTTCGCGCCATCTCTAAACATAATGGAGGCTTCAGAATCTAAGACATCTCAATACTTTCCTAAAAAGGAAACCCTTTCGTATGGAATCAATAAAGTCAGTGATAAGTCTGCTAGAACAAGGAGATTATATGGCTACCTTGGACTTAAAAGAAGCCTACCTACATATTCCGAATTATCAACCTCATCGGAAGTATCTGAGAATAGCAGTTCCCATACAGGGAAAAATATGGCACCTTCAATTCACAGCCCTGCCCTTCGGGATCTCATCTGCCCCCAGTGCATTTACAAAGATTGTGGCTTCAGTGATGGCGGTCTTGAGGTCCCAGGGCATTTGTATAGTCCCATATCTGGACAACTGGTGGCTCAAGGCAGTCTCCGAGTCCCTTTTGAAGAAACATCTAGATAAGACCCTAGAGCTGCTGCAATCATTTGGATGGATTGTGAACACCCAGAAATCCTCCCTAATTCCCAAGAGAAGGATTACATTTTTAGGATTCATAATAGACTCAGAAAAGATGTCGCTCAGCATTTCTCAAGAAAGGAGGATGAGACTGTTCAAGCAAGTAGACAGTTTGATGAGACCAGATCCGGTCTCACTCAGGAAGGCCATGAAAGTTTTAGGCTTCATGGCACCAACAATAGAGGCAATTCCATGGGCAATTCCTTTACAGGGAAGTAGAAAGACTTTGCCTGACAGCCTGAAACTTGAAGGGCCCGTATTGAAGCAATTGGGTCTCTCAGAAAAGGTGATTGAAACTATGCTTCATTCCAGAAAGCCTTATACCAATAGAACGTATGGTAGAGTACAAAAGACATTTAAAGCTTGGTGTATGGATCATGCAGTTAACCCTTCATTACCCACAATTCAAGGTGTACTACACTTCCTTCAACAACGGTTTTATAAAGGGCTGAAACCAGGAACCCTAAGAGCTCATGTATCAGCTATTTCAGCTTTCACAGTGTAACTTTCTCAACAGATCCCTTAGTGATACATTTCATGAAAGCACTGAATAAGTTTCGTCCTCCATTCAAGGATCCGGCCCCTAGTTGGGATTTGAATCTGGTACTAAATGGGTTATGTAACCCTCCATTTGAGCCCTTAGAACAGATGGACATGAAAATCTTGTCAATGAAGGTAACCTTTCTCTTAGCAATCACCTCGGCAAGAAGCATTTCTGAGCTTGGAGCATTATCTATAGAAGAACCATATTTATTGTTCCTAAGAGACAGAGTTATGTTAAGAACAATTCCTTCTTTTCAACTAAAAGTTGCTTCAGAGGTCAACATTAATCAGGAAATTATTTTACCTTCCTTTTTTCCAAAACCATCAACTGAAGAGGGAAAAAAGGCTTCTTTCTCTACATGTTGCAAGAATTCTGAAGTGGTATTTATCAAAAACAGAAAGCTTCAGGAAAACGAAAATTCTACTGATTTCCTTTTCTGGAAGAACAAAGGGATGTTGAGTTTCAAAATTCACAATTGCCAGGTGGATACGGGACACTATAGAACTGTGTGTTCTTTACCTACAGAATTTGTCAAAGCTCATTCTACCAGAGCTATGGCTAGTTCTTGGGCTGAAAGGGCACAAATTTCAGCAGGCTAAATTTGCCAAGGCAGCTACTTGAAGCAGCTTACATACCTTTGCGAAACATTATCGGCTTGAAATCTGGGCTTCTCAAGAGGTGGAATTTGGCAGAAAGGTCTTGCAAATGGCAAGCTCAAAAGGACTCCCTCCCTCTTAAGAACTTACTTACTATATCTCATGGTGCTGCTGCTGCGCAGGATGCTCTGATTTGTGGTGTGTCTATCCTATGTGCTGATGTCATCGTGCATGCATCCTCTGTATGCGCTGATGTCATAGCGCATGCGCGAAAACTCCCGGTACGCGCTGACTCACCAGCTTTCACCAGAAAGTACGGGCCAATTTTACCTAAGCCTCTGCCAGGTAATACCAGAGGGGGATCCTGCTTTTTCCTGTAGGACAGAAACAATAAGGGTGGAGTTCACTAGAGGCTATATATGGGATTATACAAATTTGATGTGTTAACTGTCCTATCCTTTTAAAGGGGCGGAATAAATCTCATGGTGTTGCTGCTAATTGGATCCAAAGGAAAGAGAAATTACAGTAAGTACAAATTTCAATTGTGTTTTGTTCTTGCCCCAATATGCCAACGAGTAGCTTTCTGACACTATGGGGGCCATTTACTAAAAATTTAATTTAGATCTTTCCACTAATCTCAACATTTTTTTTTTAAAAAAAGCTCTAAAAATTTGAATTTATTAAAGGGATACTGTCATGGGATAACATGTTTTTTTCAAAACACATCGGTTAATAGTACTACTCCAGCAGACTTCTGCACTGAAATCCAATTTTCAAAAGAGTAAACAGATTTGTTTTATATTCAATTTTGAAATCGGACATGGGGCTAGACATATTGTCAGTTTCCCAGCTGCCCCAGTCATGTGACTTATGCCTGCACTTTAGGATGGAACTACTTTCTGGCAGGCTGTTATTTTTCCTACTTAATGTAACTGAATCAGTCTCAGTGGGCTTTTCCTTTTGAGTGTTGTTTTTAGATCTAGCAGGCAGCTGTTATCTTGTGTAAGGGAGCTGTCTTGGTTACCTTCCCATTGTTCTTTTGTTAGGCTGCTGGAGGAGAGGGAAGGAGGGGTTGATATCACTCCAACTTGAAGTGAAGTGAATAAAGTTTATCAGATCACAAGTCACATGACTGGGGGCAGCTGGGAAACTTGCAATGTGTCTAGCCCCACGTCAGATTTCAAAATTAAATATAAAAAAATCTGTTTACTCTTATGGAAAATGGATTTCAGTGTAGAATTCTGATGGAGCAGCAGTATTAACTGATGTGTTTTGAAAAAAACATGTTTTCCCATGACAGTATCCCTTTAAGTATAAAAACCACGAAAACCTCTAATACAAAACTTTGCCAGGTAAAAGTCAATGGGAGCTGTGCTGATCATTTTGGAGCACTGTAAATCAGTGCAGACTTTTAGAGGTTTTTGGATTTGTCCAAAAAACTCAAATTTATAGAGATTTTCACAGAGTTCAGTGTAATTTTCTTTTTGTACTTATTCTGATTTTTTTTTTATAAATCTAATGCCATTCATAGTTTTAGAATTTGTGAGTTTAGTCGTGCTTTCAAAAACCACCAAAACCATGAAAATGAGACTGACATATAGACCCTTTTAGAATGTTCACATGGGTATACCTTATTTTGGGGAAGAAGAGCGTAGGGGCGTGCCACCAATGAGGCGAGTTGAGAAACTCGCCTCAGGTGGCAACACCGGAGAGGTTTCCAGGGGCAGCAAAAAGCCGCTCCTGGTACCTTTAAGAGCCGAATTTACGTTTTTTAAACCGGAAATTTTGCTTCACTATTGAGAGAGAGCGCAATTGTGCTCTCCGCCTTAGTGTTCCTGCATCCCCTCGCAATATTTAAGCCGGCGAGGGGGGACGGCATTGCAGGAGCGCATTGATTAGAATCAGCGCTGGATGAACGGCATTTTGAAGCTTTGCAGACTAGATAATTTTTGTGTTCTGTTCCACAATATGCTACTGAGTAATCCTCTGAACACATAAAATAAACAAAGCTATAAATGAACACTTTCGTTTTTATAAATAATATTAACAAAAACATGCAAATTTATATTTTTAATATTCTAAAATACGTATTTGTATAAAAAAAAGAGCAACAACACAGTTGAAAGAAACATCTTTCAGTGTTGCTGTCATTTGCCCATTTTATATATTTATATTAGTTTAATGACTCCAGGAGAGAGAGAGAGATTAAGATAGGCTTAAGTTGGAGGGTTAGTTGCCAATTCTTTGTATATTGTATTGTAAACCGATTCCTAATGGTAACCCCCAGTACATGAGATACATTAAGTGGTATGCTGCAAGTCCCAACAGCTCTGGAGAGATTAGGAAACTGCTACCATGCTAGTACTTTAGAAATTATCTTAGCCACTGAAATGTGCGTTTAATCAACATCAGAACAACTGCGCAGCTTGTGTGCCCAGATAAATTGTCTAAGCATAACAAAGTACAACCAACATTTTTTTTCCAGGGATCACAAAGCAATTGGATTGTCTTAACTTTATACAGGACAGATGTTTGGCAACCCTTCTGACAAAAATTAAATATATCTGACTACAAAGAAACTTTCATTAAAATACCAAAGACTTTGTTTTTCGACAGAGCATTGTAAGTGATGCAATCTGTGCCTGTGATTTGGCTTCCTGATTGATTTTAATGGTAACACTAGCAATTTAAATTTTAATTATTTTGGTGCTAAAAATTAATGAGGAAAAACATGTAACCTTCTGTGTTCAGAAATGTCTGCCCCCCATATAAGTCAAATAATGTAGAGTAGCTCAGGGCTTGTAGTAAATGAAAGTGTAAAATAAGTACATGATATAGTTTTTCTGAAACTGAAATTCACAATTTTTGTTGCAAAAATTTGAGATAAAAAATAAATGAATGAATTTTGATAAATCTGCCTCTTAAATTTATTACACAGCTTTATAAATACAAATGTGGTTTTCACATTTTTCTGTGGCATTACTGTGGTGAAGACTGTCTATTTTAAAGCTGTTTTATTTACACTACTTTATCACTTTGTCGCTATAATTAAAACATGTTATTATAGCCATTTGTATGTATAGTGTAAACACAAAATAGTACACAAACAGTGTAAGATAGAATACAAATGATGATGTAATAAGCATAAATTAAGTTATGCGGTCAAAAGGCTCTGCCATAAGAGCTTGCAATAAGTATTCACTCACTCATTAATGTACCTCCTTGTTGTACTCCTCAAATATAAGAATACTAGAAGTTACCTTGGAGTTTTACGACCATGTAAAAGCATGAGGCCAGAAGCTAACACCCTTCTATTTTACAACAGGGGACGCATTAATACACAAGTTTCAATGAGTCATGTGACACAAATTATATCACTATGTTCTGATTAAATATGATGGCATCACTAATCATGGTTTTACAAGTGTTTTACAGATTATTCAAGGCTCTTATATATTACATATAAATGAAATAGATACTGTATGTAGATATTAAATAATAATCCCTATGACTATGTATCTGCTGATACGAAACGCGTCAGGGATCTGATGTTTTTAACATAGTTGGAATAAAAGTTACCTTTTAACCTGTACGCATGGAAATGGAGTACTCGTCTATTTTTGAAAATTGATTGTGACTCACCTTCAGCTACAGGCTTGGGGCGATGCACCCGTTGGATCTGGTGAGTTGTTTTGGACAATTTACCCTTAATACCGTTTAAGGCATTATGAATTTAAGGGCAGGACCTGGGGTACATACACCCGGGTCACCATCACTTTCGGGGGACCTGTTCATATGCAAAAAAAAATTATTTTGGCCGCTATTATATATTAATGGGCACTTGGTAGCGATAGCTTATTTGCACACTGAATTTTGGTGCCAATTTAAGCAGTATTTACATAGTTAATATTCAAAGTGGTTGGTACCAAAATTAGCAGACATTTTACATATACGTTTATAGAGATAAAATAACACTTGTTGTGCAAAATATTCTATGCCAGTATGTTTTATTGAGCGTTGTAAAAAACAGTGACTGGAACATAAGAGATCAGGGCAGTAGCTTAAGGTTATTTTGACCTTGTTTGTATATAGATGTTTACTATCATTGTTCTTTTGTTGTCTATGTATGCACAGGTCCTGCTATCTTTCTGAACTTACCCCCCACCTTCAGGTTTTCTATAAATCAGTTCATGTTTTAGGCTTAGTGCTTTATCAAAAATAAATAATTCCAAACTTTACAGAAAGATATGGCAAGAAAATCATGGTGCCAGCAAGTCAAAAATACAGCATTGCATTACTGCTGTATGTGCTTGTTTTATTCCCAGCCTTAAAAAAACTGTCATTGAAATTTCTCAGAGTGGAGACACTTTGCTCTCGGAAAAATGGCTTGGATCCATCCATAACAATTGCAACATCGAAAAGAGGTTACAAGAAAATGTCAGTGATGTAGGTGTTGTATGAAAAGAGTACTTAACTTGTTATCATAAATGTAGGACATGTAAGAAGTCAAATGCACAGTATAATTACATTTGCTAAGTACAAATAGGACATTGTGTTTTAAAATGTTGATCTCATCCGCAAATATGGCACAGATTTTCTCATTTTGAATAACTCTTCACAACCATTTACCCATTAGATTTGGTTGCCCTAGTGACATCAGTAATACAAATAAAAATCTGATTGTGCTTTATTGATTAATGTAGTGGGGCAATTTTAACAGTAAAGAAAAGCTATTTAGAACACTCATTTATGTATTCATTGTGTAGATCCTTGATTTTCAACTATATGGTGATACTACCATGCAAATCAGGCATCTGTGCAAAATCAGATATTTACCTTTATTATCCTTCTGAAAGTAGACTGATCAAAGTAAATCACTCAGGCATACTGTACCAGTGTAAATATACACAAAATCATCTACTGTATAAGCTTCAATCAAAAATAAGAAAGCAAGCAAATGCCTCTATGGGCTTCTTCACTGATTTAACATTGAAACTTTGCTAAAGAAATATCAAAGTTTGCAAGAAGAAATGGAGCTAATTCTGTTGGACAATTCAAATTTGGATGTTAATAAAAAATATTTAAAATAATCTCTTCTCTAGCATCTCAGCTGTAAAGAATTTCATAGTTTCTTGGTATGTAGTTAAACACATTGGCCGAGGTTTAATTCTGTGAGAAAAAGGTTTATCACATGAAAAGTAATGAACAAGATTCAATTTGTGATGCTATTCAATTCAAAAAAACTTATCTCATGGTTTATCATGTGAAAACTCTATTAAAGTCTATGGGAAAAAGCTGGAACTGAATTAGGAGGAAAAGTTTTTTCTGGCTATGAAAAATATTTTCCATAAACTTAACTGTGTCCATTTTGGTTGTCTCTGGAACATTAATCTTGCGGCAGACTGGGTTGCTCCTTTGCTCTTCTTTGAGGAACCAAAGTACAATGATACCTTATCTTCAAAAAGACTCTGAAATAAATAAAGGCACATTACATTTGCAAGGTGTAACATTTGTCAAAAAAAGAGGATTATGAATTGTAAAATATTCTAATGTGGTTTAACAACCATTGCCTTACAATTTAATAGATACTGATATATTCATGCACAACAGCTTTTGTTTAAATTGTTATATAAATTATACTTAGAAATTGGACATATGTACACTCACATTTGCTATAAACCTCTGATTTATTTTTTATTTTTGAATCTCCTTTAACTCTAAAAAATACCATACTGGAAGATACAATGAAACAAACATGAAAGTGCAAGAAATCCCCAAGTATTTCTTTTCATAATATGCTTATCTGAATGCTCTTGTGTCTCATGATTAGCGTTTGATGTTTATTTTGGATTTGACCCAAAATTTTTCAGGCGAATTGCCAGCCAGTTATTTAACCAACATATGATTACAAAGCCTTTTTCTTCTATAATGCTTTCTTTATGGACATGATCAACTGTAGAAACAGCTCTGCTGAAGAACACAGAGAATACTATACTAAGCACTGTTAAATAAGAAATGTATAATTTTGTATATAAAACAACAAATTTCACACACTATTTCAGTCAACTGTATTGACCTCAAGGCAACAAAGTAGCACAAGTATTTGGGCAAAAATGTTGTATTATGAAAAGATGTTTTCACATAACATGGGGCAGTGGAGTATCTCCATTGAGCAAAATCTCTTAGATCAGTTTGATGTTCACTAGTTCTTTCTAGGTTGAATTCTTCACTTTCTATACTCAAGCCACAGACTTTCATCTGTGCCACTTAAATCTATTGTAAGACCATCCATCTTTCTGTCTCTACATATGCATAATATGCTTCCAAAAACTATAATAAGAATAATTTTTATTATACTGTTGTATTATTGTACTGGCCTGAAAAGGATGGTAGAAAATGAGCCCCTGACTGTCTAAAGATGATGAGATTACAGGTATGGGATCAATCAAATGCGGCGATGCTCAACTATAACTCACCGTTTGTTGTAGCGTCTGGTGCAAGCTGCTGGTCCCCCTGCCAGGGACCCACGTATAACTCCAAGAAATAAACTCAGAATCATGTGACAGTGGTTTATTGTGCCAACAAACTAGGCAACGTTTCGGGCAAACACCCTTTCTCAAGCCTGTATAACTGTGTAACTCCACTCTCGAAATCTATGTGTTAGGAGGAAGTGGTAAACAAGCCCCACCTTCCACAATGGGGTACAACTCCCATGATGCTTAGTGATACTCAATTCAATAGAAAACATCCAGTGAAAATGATCCATATGGTGTATAATACATGAATACACTCTTTGTGTCCATAAGTCTAATTCATAAGTCTTTGTCCGCTGCAAATATACACACCTTCCTCTGCACCTAAAAATTTTAAAGAACAGAAACATACAGTCAGCCAGTTATGCTATCAGGTAATTGATGATGTCGGACCACTTAGAGGGGGGGGTGATAGAGTCTCTCGCCTTAAGAAACTTGAATGAGATGGATACACTTATTAGGTACGTTAACTTCCAGAGGGTTGAACCGAGTTGTATACTCCAATGGCATTTATTTAAGATCTAATAGTATAAGTTGTTCTGCTTGAGTTGTGCCTTTTTGTGTAATAACTATACATTTTCTTTTGTTTATTTTGACAGCTCCTGGTCTTGGGATGAAACCCAAGATTTGAGCAATTAGTATCAATTTCTAAGTAACATGTATTTGAATGTACCAATGTATCTTTATAATGGGCAAATATAGCCGTTTGATTTTTTAGACATTCACGCGTTTTAATATGAACATTTTTAGGGTACAATATGGGTATACAGGTATGGGATCAGTAAACCAGAAACCAGTTATCCAGAAACCTCTGAATTACGGAAAGGCTATTTCCTATAAACTCCACTTTGTTTATTAAAGTTCGAATGCCAAAAACGCAGAAAATTCGCAAAATCTGAATTTTTAGTGGAAAAAAATCCTTGAATTTTTTCAAAATGTATTAAACCCAGAGGATGGAAAAAGTCAGAATCTGAAAATCCAGCATCTCAGACCCGTATATAAATCAATGGGGGAGGTCCCTTTTTCAGATTCTCTGGCGCAGATCACAATGTCAAGAAACAACTTCAGGGACAGCTGCCATTGACTTCTAAATGACCTTGACAGGTTTAAGATGGTGTATTTTTGGAAACTCGAGTTTTTATTTTTCCATGAAAAATTATTGTATTCCCCCTAAAAACCTCGACCAGAAAAAAAATCAAGGTTTAATAAATGGGCCCCTTGAAGTATGGAGATCCAAGTTATGTAAAGGTCCCATATCCAAGGAAACCCCAGGTCCCAAGCATTCTTGTCAATGTTAAAAAATATTGTACCACAGGCTTTAGTCGAGGGACTTCAAGGGGCAGATTTATTAAGGTTCGAAGGGTAAATTTGGATTTTCGAGTTGGATTTTTGTTCAAAACGCAAAAATTCGAGTTGGGAATAATCCAAACGAGATTTAAAACACCTCGACCCTGGGAACAACTCAAATTCGGCAGTACACGCCTAAAATCTGCTGAGTTTATGTAGAAGTCAACAGCAGAGGTCCAGTGACCCACATAAAGATGTTAATAGCCTTCCTCACATTTGAGTTTTTTTCTGAGAAAAAACTCGATTCGAGTTTAGTCTGATTTGATTAGAGTTTTCGGGTCTGTAATATTTTTTGAGTTTTAGACGTTGGAGTTTCTTCTTAAAGGGGAACGCCACAAAAACATAACTTTAGCTTTTTGAAAAGTAAAAATATGCAGACTTTTCATGATTGTTAATGGTTTCTGACAGTTCAATAAGCCTAGTCCCCTGCTCTCCTGCTGATCTGTCTGACTACTTTGATGAGCTGGCTGACTACTGTTACTTTGTTTAACCAGCCATCTGTCCTTAGCCTGCATCCTCCAAACCCCACAATTCCCTGCACACATGATTTCAATAAAGAAAGAACATCACAGTGCAATGCATTTTGGGTTATGTAGCTCCTGCATGCTGTCTGTAAGCTGCGGAGAAGTTGTTACAATTTGTAACATCAGTGTTTTAGTCCCCTGCCAAATGATGCAGAAAGAGAAGAACTGTTAAACAGCTGGATTTCAGCATAAAAAATGGCATTTATTCATACTTTTTGAAGAAACAGGTAACTGTGATGGGTATATTAGGGGTTTCAGTGTTATGTGGGCCTCTTTATCAAATTTTGGTTTAGAAGCAGGAGTTCCCCTTTGCATAGCATACTTTTTGAGGTCATTCGAGTTCATTTGAGGTAAAAAAATTCCACCTTTGATAAATATGCCCCTACATGTATAAAATATCCACTGCATATTTAATTACACTGGTTCATATAGGGAGGCCTACTGTATGTATCAAAATGTGAATTTCTGAATTTTAGAGTTTGTCTTTAATAAACTCCAAAGTTATATAAAAACATTGTAAGCGAAAAAATGTGAAGAGAAAATTGAACAACTTAAAAAATGAGCTTGCAAGCATTTAAATACTGAAATTTTTCATTGCACCACTGTTGCTTCCACTTGGTAACTAATGGCACCAGGTAAAAATATTTCTGTCAGGTGCTCAAAATAAATCAGTAATTTCTTATTTTTTTAGAATAGATTCGATTCAACTTTATTGTCATTACACATGTATAAATACAATGTAACGAAATGTTATTTAGCATTCAATCAGTAATGCATGAAGAAACAAATACAATATACAGTATATAAATATATATATAAAATATTCACTATAGTACAATGTACATATTTTATAGTGGATTATTTACAAATACTGTAAATAGAAAGGAATATGGACAAGTGTGCAATTGAGAATATAAAAAACGAAAGTATTGAATTTGATATAGTCATGATTATTAAGAAAGAAGAAGAGAAAGGAATCATGAGAATTTAAAATACTTGGAGCTTCAATGTGGAACAGAGTTCAGAAGGGACACTGCTGTGGGAAAAAAACAGTTCCTAAGTCTATGGGCAGGATGCGAAGGGTCACTAAGAATACTGTTAGCCCGACGTAAACATCATTTCTTCTGGACATCCTCAATAGCAGGTAGTGGAATCCTTGTGATGTATTGGGCAGTTTTCACAACCCTCTGCAATGCCTTCCGATCGGCGACAGAGCAATTCCCATACCAAACTGTAATACAGTTCGTTAGGATGCTCTCAATCACACAAAAGTAAAAACTACCCAAGATGTCCACCGAAAGATGAATATTCTTCAATGTCCTCAAGAAGAAGAGTCACTGATGGGCTTTCTTAACAAGGCTGGAGGTGTTGGTTGTCCATGACAAGTTCTCAGATATATGAATTCCAAGGAACTTGAAGCTAGTGACACGTTCAACAGCCATAACATTAATATGGATGGGTTTGTGTGTGTTAGCATTATCCTTCCTAAAGTCCACAATAAGCTCTTTGGTTTTACTAGTATTGAGGAGCAGGTTATTATCAGTGCACCAAACAGTGTTGAACTTCTGCCCTGTACTCTGATTCATCGTTGTTCCTGATGAGTCCGATCACCGTGGATTCATCCGCAAACTTGACAATGGAATTGGATCCATACATAGGCTTGCAGTAATGAGTGAATTGTGACTGACTGCAGCATTAACAACTAACTGGAATTCTCAAATACAAAAGGGGGGTTCTGGGAGCACTCCTAAGGCTAAGATAAAATGTATTTAAGTATAATGGAAGTGCTACTGACTACAAATTAATCAGTGCACATTCCCTGGGCCCCTGTCTAAGTAATTCAGTAAATATGCAAGTGCATGTGTTCACAAAGACAGGGGTTTTTAGTTAAAAAATTATGATCATAAAGTTGATAAGCCACCATACCACATCAATGTAAACCCCACACGGTGGTCCCTAACCTCTGGTCATAGTATAAAAAGTCTTGTACCTCTCTGCATAATAGCATTAATTGAAGTAAATTCTCCTGAACCTTGGTTTCAGTCTGAGGGCTAGATCTTCCACCGTCACTAGCTTGTGGCTTTTAAGAAAGAATGATTGAATAAACCAATGCCCATTTTTTTAAAAAATGTAATAATGTAAAAACAGTGAAGGCAAAGTAAAGTTGTATGTATAGGTGCACACTTGGAAAGTGTGTATATATGTGTGGGTATAGGTGTGAGTATAGGTAAGAATATAGGTGTGAACTAAAGTAAGAAAAAAGGACCTAAATTAGGTGTAGTAATATGTGTAGTAAGTGTAAATAGGTGCAAAAGTGTTACTAGATGCAGATAAAAACATAGGGCTACCATTAGTTAAACAAATACAGCTCAGCCGTAGTTTCAGGCTACATTTCAAATACAAAAGGGGGGTTGTGGGAGCACTCCTAAGGCTAAGTAAAAATGTATTAAAGTATAATGCTACTGACTTGGCCAGATTAATTAGTGCACATTCCCTGGTCCCCTGTATAACTGGAATTCTCAGTTACATAATCTGTTCTATCCTTGAGGAAGGTCATAGTGCTGTGACATTAATAAAAATCCCTTTAAGAGTATATAAAGACCCATGGAGTGTGGAGGCATAATTGCTTTTATGTAAATATAGAAATAGACTTTCACACATCACATTGATATTGTTCCCTTGACACCTGCAAAAGTTCTTTAAATTTGATAACAGTTTTGCTCCTACCCATGCAATGCAAAGTGTATTAGAAGTTGTGTATGTTGCTGGCTCCCTTTTATACCAATGAATAATGCCAAACCTTGTTTCCATATAAATAGAACCAGAATTATTAAACATCTGTTTCATTAACATATTTTACGATCTCTGTCAACTTAAACATCCATAAAAGTTTGCCCTTGCACTGCTCCAATAGGTGGTAGCTTGCTGCTCTGTAATTCTCATGAGTATTCTTAGAGTTAGTTTGGATTGAAAAATTATAACTATCAATTGCATCCAATCCTTTCTTAGTATCACTGATACACTTTAGTAAAACAAGTGAAACTGTGTGTCTCTCTCTATTTGTGTGTGTGTGTGTGTGTGTGTATGTATGTATGTATTGTGGCACAGTGACTGTAAAAACACTGGAAGGAAAGTTATGACTCTCCCAGAATGTCCTACTTGACACATCAGATTAGGAGAATAACATGGGATTTGTTTTGGAATCAATGAAGCGGCGATGCATTTTCAATAGTCGCCCAAAGTTGCCTAATTTTGTGTGACTATCGAAAACGCATTGCCCCGTGTGCATTAGCGCAGGCGATTTTGCGCTGTAGTTTATGGGGAAAAGATGCTGAGGCAGTTCGGGGAGATAGTCGTGCTTTATTATCGGCTCTGCTTCTAAGCAGAGCCAAAACGTTGATAATAAATTTTTCACTTTTTTGATCATTGAAAGCCCTGGATGGTGCGGTTCTTTGAGTTGAACTTTATATATGTTTTTTTTTTAACTTGCACACAGACACAAATGCATTTCGATGTGTGCACCAGTAACTAGTTTTCATATATATATATATATATATATATATATATATATATATATATATATATATATAAAAAGGAAGATATTGCCGCACAACCCTCTTGGTTTCTGGGTGCAATTGTCAAAAAGGCACTTCCAAAGTAGCCAGTATCATGAAAAAAATAAAAACTGACACAGCACTCCAAATTTTGTATGCAAAAAAGAAGATATATTGTAGAAAGACATACCAAAGCCCCATGGGCGACGTTTCGGGGTATACAAACACCTTTCTCAAGCCAAGGGCATCATTCAATTAACAAGCATTGGTTTACACCTATTTATACAAGGTAACACAGGAAGTTATACATAGCACATGACATCATTAATGATCCTCACACATTAACCCCTGAACTGCTTAATGTTATCCATGCAAGTATGCAACGACTCAGCGTTAGTCCACTGCATATCCAAATCCAGCTAAAAAGAAACAGAACAAAGAATAAAAAACAGAAATGTGGTCAATATTTATCCCATCATAGAAATACATATAGGTCATAGTCTTTATTAAGTCCATTAGGGGCTAACGAATTTAATTGATGTATCCACCATACCTCTCTTTTCCTCAACATTAACTCCCTATCACCCCCCCGTTTAGGGGAGGGTACACATTCCAGAACCATATATTTCAAATCTGTATCCTTATGTCCTTTCTCCACATAATGTTTAGAGACTGGCAACTTCACATTGCCCTTCCTAATTGTAGATCTATGTTGGGATATGCGTGTTTTTATTTGCAATGTGGTCTCCCCCACATAGAGGAGACCACAAGGACAAATCAACACATAAACAGCAAATTTAGTCAAACACGTGTAGTACCCCCTCAGAGTATATTTACGACCAGTGGTCGGATGCTCAAATGTTGTACCTTTATGCACACAGCAACACTGTGAACATGTAAGACAGGGGTACATCCCCTGCGATTTAATACCCATATATGATTGTATCGAAACTTGTTTTTCCTTCGTGTCAGAGTGTACCAACTGACTTCCCAGTGTTCTCCCCCTTCTATATGACACAAGTGGGGGTCGACCAAACTCCTGAACTTCAGGATATGAGGATTGAAGAATCCCCCAATGTTTACGGAGAATGCTAGCCACCGTGTTGCTACGATCACTATAATGAGTAACAAATGGTATAGACTGTTCTTTCTCTCTACGATGGACCTTAGCTTTCCTTGCCCTGGATTGGGCTCTATCCAGCACGTATTTCGGATACCCACGTACAAGGAACTTATTATACATTTCTTTTGACTGCTGATCACGTCTCTCCGGCTGGCTGACTAGCCTCTCAACCCTAGTGAACTGACTAATGGGGATAGAGTCCCTAGTATGTGCTGGATGATAACTGGTATAATGCAGTAATTGGTTCCGATCTGTGGGCTTCGAATACAATTCCGTAGTAAATGCACTTCCTTGTCTCTTTACTGTAACGTCCAAAAACTGTATAGACCCCTTATCTCTATGTATAGTATACGCTATATTTGGGTGGTTCCCATTAATCTCCTGATGGAACTGGTCGAGTGAGTCCATATATGAGTCCGCTATATCAATGATATTTTTGTGATATGGAGGGGCGACATGGACTCACTCGACCAGTTCCATCAGGAGATTAATGGGGTACACCCAAATATAGCGTATACTATACATAGAGATAAGGGGTCTATACAGTTTTTGGACGTGACAGTAAAGAGACAAGGAAGTGCATTTACTACGGAATTGTATTCGAAGCCCACAGCTTCAAACAGTTTGCCATGATAAACTCATGAAATAGCAAACATTATAGGGTTTTCCGTTAAAAAAGTTTAAAAGCATGCTTGGGCCCTTAAGGCGGTTTGCTAAACAAAGCCAATTCCTCTAGTCTAAAGGTGTATCTTCTTAAAAAAAAACTCCTATGTTTATTGCCTGAAGAAGCGGGTCTGAGCCCGTGAAACGCGTTGCACTGATTGGAGTTCGTTAATAAATTTTAACTGCATAATTACAGTCGTTTTGTGTCTGCTTGGAGGAGGTAAGTCCAAGTTTTGGTTTTTAAACTCGTTTATATCCTTTTATTCTTTTGGCGCCTATGTTCTTTTTATACAATACTAAGTCCACCCTGGGTGGAGGGTTGATACCCTTTTTCTATCTACAGAGAGCGACTTCTTAATCCTGAGTGGGGTCAGGACAATCTCCCCACCTGCCTTTACAGTGGTTGCCTATTGGTAACCTTGGTTTGTGAGTATATGTTATCTACTCTTATTTCATTATCCCTTACCAATACATATTACACTATTGGGGCTCTTGGTGTTCCTTTTGTTTATTTCTTAAAAAAAAAAGTTGCCTGTTTTCTTCAAATAGGTAGCACATTCCATCCAGATACAAAGAAAAAAACCCTAATCAAAGCAGATTTGATAAATATATTTTGAGCTCAATTGCCTTATTTTTCCAAAAATGCAATGTTTCTTTCTAGAATTTCATAACTGTTGTTATCACATGGGGGTGTCACACCTGATGCAACTGTGCCCAATGCACCATAATTAATGCACTTACACTTGCATTCCACATTTGTCGTGTTCAAGTCCAGTTGGGGTTATTTTCAGTGTCTGGCAAGAGAGTGATGTGATTACCCAATTCCTAACACAGGTGCACTTTGCATACTGATACACGGGGCTGAGGGAATCCTGGAGCTACAGCCTCTGCATCAATTAGTGTAACTGTTATTTATTTGGAGATAAAAAAAGAATGAGCAGTGCCAGTGCAGTGCCAGAATGAACAGAAGTGTAATGATGATAATTTGAGGCAATTACCTTTATTGAATAGGTTTTTGTGTGCAACTGACTGCAGGGAAACTTGTGTAAACACAAATGCAGTAGTGCATGTAAAAGACCCCTTTAGTCTCCACTTCCTTTTTTCAACAGAATAATTTTACTTCCAAAATTTGGTGATTTGGTCACCTTTTTCATATAGAATTGTATTCTCATTTAACCTTTATATTACTATAAATGGTAAATCACAAGCTTTTCATAAGCTAACATGATACATTTTACAAGGTTTAGCTCTTCCTTTATCCTTTCTTACCTTTTTTAAATTGTATCTGTTAACTCTTGGACTTACCTAGTATTCAGAGCAATAATTTAGACAAGCAAATATCCTACATTTTATGGTGTTGGATTTAATAAGAAAGATTTAACGTGCTGCCAGGTGCTTTTTTCATGAATTAGTTTTATGCTTTCACCAAGCAATTTAAAAGGGTAATTGCAGAAAGAAAATAATTTCACATGTCGAACCACAATGGTTTCATATTCATTAAAGATTTACAAGCAATATGTGCAAGCCATATCAAAACAAAATCTTACTGGATTTCAGAATATGTCTACACCAAACATTATATCAGATACAGTATAAGCAACATTGCTTGTTCCTTATCACTCCTTCTTGATGTTTCCCGAAAGATGTATTTCTGTCAGATGTTATACATATGATGTACAAAAGAGTTGTGAGAGAGTCAAGATTTTAGTCCCTGCTTCTTAAAAAACACAGGCAGAAAAAATATTTATGCCTTACGCTGTACACGCTGACATTTGCATGGAAGACTTTACTTCTGATTGATTGGTATGTGTCAAATTTTATACCTAATTTACTAGCCCTGTAATAAAAAGGTGTACTTACCAATGAACTAGTGAACACTAGAGTAGCTTAAATAGTATTATGGAGTATTATGAAGCCATGTGCAGTTGTGACCAGTTATATATACCCATATCTATACTAACTATAGAGTTTAGTATCACAATAGCCTTTGATATTATGTCTGTCCAAAAAATCATCCAATCCCCTCTTAAAAGCATTAACTGAATCAGCCATCACAACATCACCCGGCAGTGCATTCCCCAACCTCACTCTCCTGGCTGTGAAGAACCACCTATGTTGCTACAAATGTGTCAGGGCCTGAAGGCTCTGTTGGAGTTTTGCGAACCAAGGAGGAAGCTTAGAGTTCAATACAGTTTGCGGTATCAAAAGGGTTAGGCAAAAGATTAAACAAAGTCCGGCCAAGGGAGTCAAGGTTCGAAATTCAATAAACAGGCCGAGGTCAGTAACAAGAATCAAAGTATTTAGCAAAGATCCCACCCAGGAACTCATAAAGATGAACCTATATTTAGTCAAGGTCTGAAATGTTCTGACATCTTAAACAGTCCAGTTTTTGTGCCAAACGGACATTGTGCACCTTGGCGCTCTGGCGTCCTGATGCTGCATCCATTCTGACCGCATTGGCATCAGAACATGCCACGAGGGAATCCTGGAGGCCACATCTTGCCAGAGGGAACCGGAACCACCATCTTACTGAAGAGGACAAGAGTTGGTGCGTAATCCTTACAAAATGAAAACTTGAAAATGAAATAGTGGCAGGGGTTGGTTTGATTAAGGCCTTTAAATATGAGTTGATATATGTAAACTACGTTGGTCTTCGGTACTCTTTTGAAAACATCTGGGAAAGTAGCTTTATCCTTGCAAATCATTATTTCTACTTCCATAGAGAAGGTATATCTCCAGGGCATATACATTTGGGTTAAGGAGACATTTTATAAAATATATGATACATTTGTAAAGTTCTTGCTTTTATTTACCCTACCTCTCTCCTGACGATAGTATTTTTTTCTTTTCTTGTTCTACAGTCTTGGGGTCATTAGCTTATCAAATTTTTATTCGTATGTGTTTCAATGTTACAGTTTATTTGACAGGTGTAGGATATATTATTCAGAATGCTTGAAAGCTGACTTTTTCTGCTAAAGAGGTTTATCTATAATGGGGAGTACCATGTCTTAAGGCTACTATAAAGTCAATTTAATTAATTTTAGTTGACCTTGACCATCAAGTACAAGCTAATAGGGGTTGTTTACAGTTGGCGGGCAAGGTGCAAAAACATATGTAAAGCAGTAAAGCATTTTGTTTTTTGCCCACAATGCACCTTGCCAGTTATTTACAAGAATAAAAAAAGAAGTAAGGCAGGAGGTTATCACAGGGCTCCATTTTGGCCTATGTCCTCTGATGTTTCCTTGCACTTGCTTTTCTATATTGGCAAAAACAGAATGTACTTATCTGGATTTTTCTTTTATACAATATCAAATTAAATATTCTGGGTCTTAATTTTACGTTTCAGGGATTCCATTAGGACCCATTTTTTACTTACTTTTCACACTAATTAACTATGTTGAATGAAAATTCCTAGATCTTCTGACCATGCCTTGCCAATGCTGACAGATCAGAAGGTTGGGGTAAGCACATTAGCAGGAAATATTCCTTAAGAGACAACTAAATAGAGTATCATGTAGTGACTTTTCATTGCTACATAAACATTCCCTGTTAACCAAATAAGCCACTGTTGAGTATAGTTTCACCAATTACATTTAAGCTGACAATAATGTCAAAGATAGGGGACACAGCGAACCACGAGACTGGGGAAATTGTGAGATTACTTCCCCATGGGGGTATTTGTTAGCCTTATATTACATTACTTACATGGTATAAGGTAAATGTTACATTATTAAACTGTATATACAAATAAACGGGGGGGACTTAATTTTAGATGGAGCAGTCATGGCATCTTTTATAAGCATCAAGCTACTTGTTTGGTAGAAACTAAAATTGTCAAAAGCAAAGCTGTTAATGCAGGATTTAATTAAAAGTTAACATTAATGAAGTTTCTTTTACTGTGAAAAAAAATTAGACACAAAATTAGGTACCTTTAGTAAACCTTGCACATAGGTAAATGGGTATTGGATTTGTTATCTGGAAACTTGTTATCCAGAATACTCCAAATTACAGGAAGGCTGTTTCCTATAGACTCAATTTTAAGCAAATAATTATTTGTTTTCCCTTTTTCTCTGTAATAATAAAACAGTACCTTGTACTTGATCCCAACTACATTATAATGACTCTGTATTGAAGGCAAAGCAATCCCTTTTGGGATTATTTAATGTTTCACTAATTTAAGTATAGAGACCCAAATTACAGAAATGCCCCTTATCCAGAAAAGCCATGTCGGAAGCATACTGGATAAGGGGTCCCCTACCTGTACCTGATATGTTGTTGATAATAATGAACATCTATCTTTTATATGTATGAAATAAAGCCTTAAATTTTTCCCCTTTGAAAAATAGGGTTTATTTCACGAGATCCTTTTCTGTAGGTTATGAAACACAATAGATGGCAGAGGGTACAAAAGTATATATAAGAACTGGGTGAAAAGAAGCTGGGGAAGAGAGCAGTCAGAGATAGGAAGTTGCTGATCAAAAGTAAAGGTGAAATAATATTGCATCCACTTTCATTTAGACACATAGTACTGACCTATAGAATGAAATGCATTTAATAAAACCCTTCTAGCTTTATAGTGATGTTCCATTTCCCACCCTTTTTTACAGTGTCAGGTGCTGTGAACTATTTAATCCGTTAAAAGGGTTTTCTTATACAATTTAGCCATGTTTTATTTATGAGGCCACATAAAACTTCTTAGCAGTCATCATGTGTATTGCAAGATGGATAACCTTTGGATTGCTGTATCCTTTTTCTTCTTCAGCATTTGAAATACAAGACACTTAAAACTCTGACCTGTATAGGTTTCTCACATTTTACAAACTCGTGATTTATGACGGCTTACAGTGAATATCCAGAGACATTGAGTAAAGGAATGTGAAAGAAATGAGTCATGTCTGTAACTTTTATAAACATACCCACAATGCAATTGGGGTGCAAGCCTTATTACCATTGGGATAACAGAAAATTCAGAAATCCAGAAACAAACAAATCTGCTTGGTCCCTAATTTTAGCTAAATGTTTCAGAGCCCCAGTGCAATTGTGCCAACACCACAATGTTGTAGCCCCTAATATTTTGAAACAAGTTGGAAACAGCACTTGCTTTTCCTCTTTTAAAATCTCCTACTTCATATGCCCCTTAAATGCACATAAACACAAACCTTTTGCCTACTGTAACTGCAAGTGCATTATTTAAAGGAATGTTGGTCAGAATGTATCAGAATAAATGTTGCCGGATTTACTGCATTTTCCTGTGTATCATATATCTACATATTCTAGTTATATTCATATAGTAAGAAAAAAGTAGGTCCAGGAATGGGATCCATTATCAGGAAACCCGTTATCCAGAAAGCTCCAAATTATGGACAAGCTGTCTCTCTTGACTCCATTTAATTCAAATAATCCAAATTTTTAAAAGTGATTTCCTTTTTCTGTAAATGAAAACAGTAGCATGTACTTGATCCAAACTAAGATATAATTAATCCTTATTGGAGGCAAAACCAGCCTTTTGGGTTTATTTTATGTTTACATGATTTTCTAATAGACTTTAGGTATGGAGATCCAAATTACAGAAAGATTTATTATCCGGAAAACCCCAGGTCCCGAGCATTCTGGATAACAAATCCCACACCTGTATAATAAGGTAGACTAAGTCCATAAAGACAACAGTTATAATCAGGGTTTACAATCTGTGAATGCCAATGTCTTTAACATTTGACATGTTAATAATTATTGATCATGTTTGGTAAAGTAGAGGATGAGAGGAGAAGTTTAAACATTTCAGGTATGAGATCTGTTATTCAAATCATTGTTGTTCAAATGACCCTAGCAATCATGCATTGATTTGGATAGGAGACTGGATTATGCATAGGAGAGGGTCTGAATAAAAAGATTGGTAATAGAAAGTAGCAATAACAATACATCAGTAGCCTCTAAGAGCATTTGTTTTTAGATGGGGTCATTGACCTCCATTTCAAAATGGAAACAGTCAGAATAAGGCAATTTATTCAAAAATTATAGAAGGCAAAAAATGAAGGCCACTTGTATCGTTGCTTAAAATTTGCCATCCTATAACATACTAAAAGTTAACTTAAAGGTGAACTACTCATTTAAATGAGTACTGGTTAGAGTTGCCATAGCTGCTGCTTTTATTTGGGTTACTGTGATCCGTCTCCACCTCCCGTCTTGGCTGCATTTTTAAAAAGCACACAAAAACAAATACAAAACATTCCCAATTCCCATCTAAAAGCTGCCAAGGTCATGTTGAAGACAATGGGTGTTATCCATTTTCAATTGTAAGATCTTTCTTTGCTTAGTGGTTTTAGAGGTTTTTGAGGGTGTGTATGCTTGTAATTGCACAATCTTACAAAAACAAGGTTTTCAAGGTTTTCGTATTCTTATTCAGATTCTTTTTGCTTTTTGTCATCTGTGCTTTTTTTTATTAGGATCTTTAAAAAACAAACGACTTGACTTTTGTGGTTTTAGTGAATATGAGTTTTTCGTGGTTTTATTCCACTAAAATGAGAATGAGCATGAGAATATAATTTTTGAATGATTTAGAAATGGCCTTGTAACTCTTCCAGTATCTTGTCTCTTTGGAATGGTGTTAACATCATGAATGTTCCACACATATACAGTTTTTATGATTCTGCTATTATCTAGATGAGTAGCACTTATCAAATAATCACACAAAGCACATTTAATTGGCAGAACCTGGCTCTAATTACTGGACTACTTACTATTTTTAGACTTCGCTTATTAATCTGATTTATTACTTGTTGAATAAATAATAAAAAACTAAAATCTGTTATCTTTTATTTCTCAAATTATTTACATTCAGAACTTGAAGAAGAGAAAGATAATTGTTAGAGACCAATACTTTAATTACTAACTAAATACTATGCGGCCTATTTACTGAAATTTAGATTTTCTTAATTTTTTTTTCTGGAAATTTGCCGATTTTTCAGGAGAAATTCATCCATCACTAGTCGTAATCTTCTGGAGCAAACATAACTTTTTCAGTAAGAAGTTTTATTACATTCACTGCGAACTGGCACAAACTATAAAATTCGCACTGTTGGAAGAGGTCGCTAAGCAGTTTCCGGGTTCTCAAAGCTATATTAAATTCGCAGAAAGAAAAATTTGTTCACAAAACGCCGTAACTTTTCACATTGCCAATATTTTTTCCGTTACCGACTTTTATTACATTCCCCCAATTTTAATCATAGTTTTAAAAACTCTAAAACCACTCAAATGAGAATGTTGATAAATGGGCCTATATACTAGTAGATTCCAGCACATATTTGACTGATTGAATGTGGCGAGGCAACATGGTTGTACTGGCTTTGGTCCTTAAGGTTACAGTAGTAGATAGGCTGTTAACCCGGAGCGGAGAAACCCAGCATGAATTTAAACATAGCTAAAAATATAATAATGTTTAATAGTTTTAAATTTAAGTTGTTTATAAAAACTTTTCCTAATTGCTACTATGTTTTCATTTCAAATTGATTTACAACAGTGTGTTTACCTCAAAAATATGGTGCGTAGGATGTGAAGATGACAGTAACAAGCTAACTAAACAAGAGCATCTATAAATTATTTCTGTTTGGCAAACTCAGTGGCAGGTAGAACATGTTACTACTATAATCAGACGCTGTGATTCACACTTCAAAAATTAATGAGGCATACACAGAAAATAAATAGTCTCATGGGTTTTAAAATAAATTCGTTGCTACATTATCTAATAACGAAAATAAACGACATTAATGTAACCCTATACAAACTTATTCACTTTTATTCATCCACAGTTGCTCCCTTTGCCATCCATTTCTATATGAATGTGTAATTACTGAAACACAAAATGAAGGGGGGGGGGCGCTGAGACTATGTCTATAATAATTTGTAATTGGAGCAAATTAGTTTTCTTTGGAATTCATTCTGTTCTGCCTTTGGCTGTAAATGAATACAGCGGGGGTGGGGAAACTTGGTTTGGGAATTGTGATGAATAAAACATCCAAATTTACTGACTGATATAAACACAGCGTTCTTTAAAGCAAAGAAAGTTTTAGTTTTGCACTGTAACAATACTAGTGACTAGTTATCAAGTCAATCAAAGTACTTAACAAGCCAAAGTATGTTCCCGTTTGACCATTGTTTCTATTCACAAGTTGTATGTCAGTGTAGAGAGGTATTGTGGAAAATGATTACAAAACACATACCAAGAAAAGGTATGTCATTGTATTGCATTTAATTCAAGTTATTACATAAATTCAAATATTATTTGCTAAGCACACATTCAGTTTCTAAGCGTGATTAATTGTACCAGCAGTGAGATGATAGAATAGTGATGGAGTAAGAGGCAATGAAAGACGCAGAGTAATCAAGAGATTTAGATGAATAATTGTCAGATACTGCAGTGAGATAATGTTATAGTTAAAAAATAAAAGCTTGCAGCAACTCATGTAAACAGTAAATGCCTTTTATTTTATGTGGATTTAGCATGGAATATCCATTTCCATTGTAGCGAATTGTGGTCCTTTGTAAAATATTGCACCATACTAAACCAGAGCTGGCGTGACTCTGAGATCAGCATCGGCAAAGACAGACGGTGGTGTCAGCCTACAGCCTTAAGTGCAGTGCAAATTGCCTTTAAAGGAAAACTGTACCTCCTGAACAATATAGGTCTCAAAAAATATATTGAATAAAACAGCTCATGTGTAAAACCCTGCTTCGTGTAAATAAACCATTTTCATAATAATATACTTTTTTAGTAGTATGTGCCATTGGGTAATTATGATTAGAAAATTGGCATTTTAAAAAATAAAGGCCGTCCCTTGGTATCCTAGGATTCACGGTGCACACAAACATACCAAACAAATCATACATGTTTGGTCACATGAGCCAATTAGAGAGTTATGTTTTTTGCTACCATACTTCTTCCTGTTACAGTTAGAGCTGTAGTATTTCTGGTCAGATGATCTCTGAGGCAGCACACAGACCATCATGAAATGGTGGTTCAAGGCAAGAGATGTAAAAGAGCAATATTTACCAATTTGGTATTTTATATAAACTATTTGTTGCTTAAATATTCATTTTGGGGGTGATGTTTTCCTTTAAATGCCCACTAATACCCACAGGCTTTGCCAGTTTGTTGTGGTGAACCTTGATGGTGGTAGGCCTTCCTGCTATCTGTGACATCTCGCTTTGTTCCTTTTCTTCTGTCCTCCTATTATTGACCTTGGCCTGACTTGACTCTGCCTGTATGCGGCCTGTCCTTAACTATTGCCTGGACTATGGACTTTGTACCTTGTTAACCCCCTGTGGGCCTAGCCTTGGACATTTTTTGTATCTTGCCTAGTTGTGAGTCTGCTTGCATTCCTATTAACCATGCTTGTGCCCATACTTTTTACCTTGTTTTGTTACTGCCTGTGCTTCAGTGAAAGTGTCTACCTTCTGTTAACCCTACTTGTGCCTTAATAAAGCATGTTCCAACATGTCTGCTTGCTTTTTTCTCAGCTCATCCTGTCTCATTTGTCCCATTGCCAAGCTCTTTACTAGAACATTTGGACAGTGGATGTATCATTGACTGGCATGTCAGTATAAGTTATGCTAATATTTTTTCATAAAGTTTCAATAAAAACCCTTTTCCAAATAGGCCCCTTAGATTATGCTGTGACCGTGGGAGTGATATGTCCCTAAACTTCAGACTTTAGAATTTACTTTCAAGCAAAGCATAGACTGAAATATATACATAGCATAATCTTCAAGAAAATGTGTGAAATACCTAAAGATGCTTGCAGCAATGACGCTTATTGTATTGTATGCCAAAGGATCGGCTCAGGAAAAACAAAATTCAAACTTTTGTCCCATCAATTAGATGCCCTAGATATATGCTTTTCTATGTCAGTTGAACACTAGGGGGCAGATTTATTAAGGGTCAAATTTTGTTAAAAAACTTTGAAATTCGAATTAAAAAAGACCAATCGAAATGTATTTAAAAAAATTACGTTTTTTTTGGCCAAATAAGTCCATTTTGATCGAATAGGTCCATTTTCAATTAAATCCGAATTGTACGAATCAAAGTAATAGCGCATTCAAATGGTACGAATCAACATTTTTCCCCAAAAAGTACACAAAAAAAGATCGAAATTCAATTTTTTTTTCATTCGAATATTCACTTCGACCTTTAGTAAATCTGCCCTTAGGGGCCTACTGTTGAAGCCTCGATTTTTCTGGTCAAATTTTTTAAGGGGAAATCTTGAATTTTTAGAGGGAAAAAAACTTTATTTTTTTGAGATTTAATATACTCCAAAGCTGCAAAAAATCCAAATGCAAAAATACTCCAGCTAAAACCTGTCGGTCATGTAGAAGTAAATGGCAAATGTCCCTGCGATGTTTCTTGACATTGTGATATGCACTGGATAATCTAATAAAGTCATGTTTTTCAGGCAACAACAGCATCGAATTAGAAAAAAACGTACAATGCAAATTTTTGTACTATTTTATTAAATCTTTTCCCACACCTACTTTTTTAGCTAATTATTTCATAAGTTAGTTTAATTTGTGGATGGGAATTAGGTTGACTTTGTTTTAATTAAACAAAAAATGAGAGCAATTTGAATTTTAGTAAATACCTCCCTAGCTGCATTTGACAATTATCACATTTATTCATGTATCACTGCACTATACTGCTAGGGATGTGAAATCAATTATATGCATGAAAATATTAGCATTTGTACCCATAAGCTTTTTGGACAAGACCATAATATCTTACTTTATATACCGGAAAATTTTCAATCCTACTGCCCATTTAGCGCTACAGGTTTTATTTTTAAAATGATTCAGGTTCTCTTCTTGCACATGCTAGTTAAACTCAGTCAATGCAGCTCATCATTAATACATTTAGAACAAACCACTAGCACGGAGAAAGAAAAGTCTTCCATTACTAAGGATTTATGTGCTATATTTTCCTCTCTATTGAATCTTTTTCCGTTGTGGTCCATATAACATTTTTTTCTGCTACCTAACAGTCAGGAAAGGGCTCATAAGTGTGTTAAATTATATGATTCTGACGTTTGCATTAGTTTTCTAATAAATGAAGCTTCTTGTTTAATAAGTTCATTGCAGCCAACTGTGTCACATTGCATTTTATTGCTTTTTATACGATTCAGATTATTCTTTTTACATAAGTAACTGGCAAGGAAATATTATATTTACCGTAACAGTTCTAAATGATAATTTACTAAGTGTCTTATTCAGGTTAAGGGCCATTAAAATTGTATCTTAAATAGAGGTGATCATTTTTAAGATGTGAATATATGGCAGTCATTAGTTTTAATAAGGAATGAGGCCTCCCATGTCATTTTTCTTATACCTGCTGTTAATCCATGAATCAACTTTTTTTGTTGTTGCAACTGCTTGTCATAGCAATTAAAATGCTACCATGTTACCACCATAGAACTCTTTACATTAGCTTTAAGGTCACCCCAAACTTTCACTTTTCTTATATGTCAGTAGTCAGTCATCCATGGTGGATAGCAAGCCATTGTATTGCCAATATAGTGTTCATAAAAATGCCCTTGTGCCATAGATTCTTGGAGGCACAATTACGTTTCACTGCTTTTTTGTTTTTAGTGTTTATTTTTCCACTTTGCCTATTTGGCAACTAGGTGATTCATTAAACAAGAGTTAGATTTGTTCAAAAGACATAAACATATTGTATGATTACTTTAAGATTTACTTTTATAACTACAATAAAGGTATATCAGGAAAAAATGTTTTTCTGTCCCAATTGGAAATACTCTCAACTGAAGAACCTTTCTAAAAGGTCTCCAAAATTCTGAGCCCTTGTTAACCAAACAAACATATGAATATATATCAGTCACAGCCTTACTTTAAAGCCAATAAATCATTGCTAGAACATACCTAGGGCATCAAATTGGTAATTTTAAAAATATTTCTGTAATTGACCTTAAAGATAAGTTTCCAAGAGTATACTTGGTATCCTATGTTTCTAGGTATCCTGCAGACTGCCCCCTCCCCAGTCAAGGCTCTGAGCTGGGGCCAGCACCACAGTCTTTAAACCACTGCTAATATGAAAGGATGTGACATAGTTTATATACTTCTATACTATAATATCATATTTTTATAGCAGTATCTATGTTTTTTATGCAGACAATAGTTCGGCCCATGCTGCTAGATACCAGACCAACTTCCAACTCCCAGCCCATTTTAATTCTATGCTATTTTATTCTATTTCTATACTATATTATCATCTTTTTGTAGCAGTATATTTTTACTTGTTGCAATGCAGACAATAGTTCTGCCCAGTGTTGGACTGGTTTGCTGGGATACCAGGAAAACTCCCAGTGGGCCCAAGTGGCCTATTTCTATGAGAACAAAGTGGCTAAATAGGTGGAATAATAGATTATAGTATATAAATAAAAGAGACTAGGAGAATAGAGGTTGAATGGGGAAAGGAAGAAAATAGTGCTGAGGGTGGGCCCCTAGTCTAAAAACTATTGGTGGGCCCCTGGTCTAAGGTTTTTTGGTGGGCCCTTGGTGTCCCAGTCTGACACTGGTTTTGCACATGCTGCACATTATCAGTTCCCAAACCATTTTATTATATATGATTATCACTAACTTTTTACACAGCTATCTATTTTGTTTTTTTTTTTTATAATAAAATAAATCTCTGTTTTAGATTTCCTAGGGGTGAGTTCCCACAGTTCACCTAAAAGCTGGTACACATGTGATAAATTGATCTTCTAGACCTTTGTTTTTTCTTGACTTTGTGTTTATGAATCATTATGCATGATCTCAGTGATTTAGTGATTCTGCTTTTTCTTCCAGTTCCAGACGTGGCAGACATAAGATTCATTCTCTTTTCTTTCGGGCCTGGGATTTAGAGATTATCTGTGGATTCTTTCTGCACAATATCATGTTTAGTACATCTTGCATTTTATCTATCTTCTCTTTTATCTGCACCAATGAACAACAAGGCAAGCATGCATATTATGGTAAGAACAAGGCATACAAATCCTTTAGATAAGTACATCAAAAACTAAGCAAGACCACACACAATGGAGGCAACATATGCAAGTTTTGCACTGAAAAAATCTGTTTATGAAAAGTACTTGCAGGGTGTGCAATACACAAACATGGAGCTCTGTTTATAAATATTCAATTCTAAATGACATGTTGGTTTCCACAATAATTCTGCTTTTTCTTTAGTAACCAATTCATCAACCAAAATCTGCATGCATTATCTGATTAGTGATGAGCAAATCTGTCCTGTTTTGATTCGTCGAAAAATCCTCAAAATGCTGAAAATATTTGCAAAACTGTGAAAAATTCACAAAATGCATTGAAGTCAATGGATGTCCGAATAATTTTAACACATGACCATTTTTATGGCACAACCATTTTTTTGCCGCAGCTAATTTGTCCATGGTGAATTTTCACTGCAGCTTTGAGAAAACATTTGCAGTCTGCAAAGTGCTGTCTATGCCTGCCGAATAAACTTTTTATGCAAGGTAAACAAACATAAGGAAGGAACTCCATGGGTGATTTTGGTGTGATCCGACGCACTATGCAAAAACACAGGCGTCACGTCAGATGCAACGGAAATAAGGTAATAGATGGAAATGTCAGATGGTGTTGCAGTGTTGATCTGATGTGACATGACTGTCGGATGCAGGTGCAGCTGATGTACAGCCTCCATTGTAAAATTTTCAGGGGACACAGATTCACATATAAATGAGAAAAATTCATTTCAGGTTTGAGGAAGCATATGAGCTTAGATCACCTGCTTTCCAGAAAAGAGCATAGAAAGACTACAAAGATTAAAAAATGGACTCAGCTTCTAGACTTTAAGGATAAAATGTATTTTGTGCAACATTTGCTATTCATTTACAAAATGCTTGTTTGTAGGCATGTGTTTCCCATTTTATGTTGCTTCTATTGAAATAATACACTTACAAACCTAGTTCGTTAATTTATACGCAAAACGCTGACAAATCATACAGAAACTGGCGACAGCATAGAAATAAGAACAACAAGTACATAACAAAACAACTATTGACAGAAGCTCAGTAATTGCTTTTTTTGTTAGTGTGTTTTAAGCAGTTTCCCTTGAGGAACATTGATTGTAACCATTAAAGGACATTGTGACTAAAGCCGTTTTTGTTATATCCCAGTAGGGATGAAAAAACATATGATTATGCTTAAATATGAAAATACACATATATTGCAGATCTCAATATGTCTAACTAATAGTGTGCCCAAAGTAAGAACTCTATTGTAGTTATGCTAGATTCTGAAAGCTAAACTATTTGTTTGTTTCCATTTTACTCTAGATAAGTTAAAAATGAGCTGACATACTGTGCACTCCTCGAGGAAAAACAGAAGTAAGAATTGACCAGGGCATTAAAGTTTGCTGTGTGAAAGCAGATCTGCTATAATTTATCTTAGTTACCATTCCATTGTCATGTGTGGTTTATAAAATAATTTGAGGATGAAAGCAAAAAATACTGAAATATCTTTGTCCAGACAGCAAAAAAAATGTATGAAATGTTTATCTGGTGATGAAAGACTGACCAGTATTTCCAGAAAATCTCATGGCTTTTCACCATTATTTTCCTGATGTCATATATCCTCATTGGAAACAGATGGCAATCTGACTAGAAAACAGAAACAAAAGCACTGGGGCATCATAAAGGTTCCTGATGGAAGAATCCTACATCATCAGTGATATATTCAGCACTGTTAAACAATAGAGGGGCATGCCTAAGGTATTTAAAGCACTTTATTAAACTTCATAAAATGCATGTTAGTGAGCTCAGATAGTAAGAGCTGTTGATCACAAGAAGACATTGTGAATTTTAGTATAAAAATATGTGCAAGTCAAGATCTTGCTTAATACAACAACTGATAAATGGCACGATTCCTCCTCAACTCTCCTCTCTGCCTTCCCTGATGCCCATCTATGCATTCCATATTATTCCCTAGAGCAGTGCTTTACAATTGGTTGCCCGATACCCCCCTTGTGTGGCCCCCCACATGAAAGTCTACCTGCTGTGACTGCTTACCTTGTGTAAGCTTTAAAAAGTATCACTACTGAGAATAACTGGCACCTTCATTGTTTACTTCTAAAATTTAGACTGTAGGCCCCTGAATTGTTCACACCTATAATCCCCCTGCATTGTTCAAACCTGTAACACCTCTATTGTTCACTTCCACTAAAGCCCTGTACTCTACACACCTCAGACCCAGACTGAAAAGTGTCCACATTGTTTACCTGTTCACACCTCATTAACACTGTTGGAGGGGCATCTGCACTTCATCACTGCATTTAGCACAGTATGAACTGGTCTTCTTAGAGTGGTCCTGTGCTCTGTGTGTGCCATACTCTGCCTGCCCTATGCTTCCTGTGTGCGCTATACTCTGCCTGCCCTATGTTCCTCGTATGTGCCATACTTTGCCTGCCCTATGCTGCCTGTGTATGCCATACTCTGCCTGCCCTATGCTCCCTGTGTGTGCCATACTCTGCCTGCCCTATGTTCCTCGTATGTGCCATACTTTGCCTGCCCTATGCTCCCTGTGAGTGTCATACACTGCCTGCCCTATGCTCCTCGTGTGAGCCATACTCTGACTGCCTTGCTACCTGTGGGACGTGTACCTGTTATGGTTTATTTAGATTTGGAAATTAGTTAGGGGCTGTTAAGGTATTTAATCATGTGCTGGGGATTGATGTGTTATCCACAGGGGGAGGAGGCATATGGATGTAAGAGTGTCTTTTAATATGACTTACAGCTGTACATTTTTTACATATGAGTGATGTACCTCAGTGAGCACCAACCATTTGGTTTTTTGGTGTACTACCATCATTAAAGTGGACATCGTTTTAAAAGTTCTTATGGTAACGTGTGGAGTTTAAAGTGGTTGTGGTTTAAAAACAAGGCGTGGTCAACACTGGCTTCCATTATTGGAAGAATTCACCCCTATGTACCACAGAAGTTGGATAGCACTGTCTTGGAGTGCCAAATTGATATCCAGGGTCTATGAAAGAATGATAAAAACTAACTCACAATTTTAGACATATTACTACAATTAATATAGGTGTATTTCTTCACTCATCAAGACGACTGCTAACAAAACACAATCAGTACAGACAATCTTTTTGATGACATTACTAATATGAAATACATTGATCCTAGCTGCACATATCTGCTACCAACCATTGAATACTGACTGGTGAAGGGAACATGAGAACTTTTGATATAACCAGTGATACAACTGGTCCCATCCCAGGTCCCTAGGTCCCATCCCACCAGCTTTTGATATATTAAAATATTTATCAATAACGGACCCATACAGCCTTCTATACTTCTATACATGACATCCATAACACCTATAATAGATGCAGGGTCTTCTAAGACAAACTTTATTCTTCAATTATTTTCCTTTTTTTCAAAGGTTGCTTTTAATAGAATCAAGACTGTCAGGCACCAGAAAACAAACCTGTTAGAGACACAAGGACCAAAAGTGTGCATCCAATCACAGGTTCCTGCCATATGGTCAACAGGTCTTAGCTGGGATTTTGGCAATTTTACTGTGGCTTTTCTTTATGGGAGCAAGCAGGAGCTCACTTCTTAAAACTCTCCTTAGTGAGTCAAGTTTTTTTCTGCCTGTGGGGATTTGTTTAAAAAAGGGTAATGGTCCAAGGGAAACCTGTCACTATTGCTTTTTATGGCTCTTGAGATATAAATTTATATATTTATTTTACTTACCTCATACTGTATTATATAGTTTACTGGCAGAAAGCTTATTTCTTGTCCGATTCTAAGAGTTCATCCACAACTGGAAAGCTAGAAGTTGCGCTTTCTTAAACTTAATTCTGCAGAAAACTAACAGACCAAGGATTTACACATCTAACTCTGTCATATAAATCAAGTTCAATAAAGCTGTTGTGGAACATTTGACTCAGCCACTTTTAGCCCTGAAAGACAAAGGATAAAAAAAATGGAAATAACATGCTGAACTGGCAGCTCTGCACACAGCCTGTAACAAAAGCAAGCTTTACCTCCTGTAATGATTTTATAGGCTTATGTTTTTTGGCACATTATTATTTCAGTAAATGAGAATTCTGGGAGACAGGATTGAGAGAGAATTGGATCAGTCTTGGATAATACTCCTTGTTCAACAGCTGATATGTCAAAGAAAGGAATATGCCACATAATCTCCTGATTAAACTACTTTATTGTTTGTTTCTCCTAATCAGACCAGTATGGTTTTCAGTGATATTTATTCTAAACCTTCACTTGAATATAATGCTTTTAGAGCTGAAAAGCCTCTTGTCAGTAAGGCTAGGTTGTGGGAAAGGCAAAGTGGCCAGACAGGACCCTCAGTTCCAGATATTAGGGCAGAGAACCACAGTTTGTCAATAGTTACAGGCTCAAAGGTTCATTCTTGTATTTATTTTATAACATACAAGAACTACAATGTATGAATAATCTGAAAAATATATCTTTATAATTTATGCTTTTCATCAGTTATAATTGGTGCTTAGTGATGTCAAGTGTGACTCATTTAGTGTTTTTACAGAAAAATAATATACCCCCTGTTGTAAAATATTAGGATAATAGTAGTATACTTGGCTGTAAGTTACTCTCCCACTTAGACTGTAATCTCTACAGTGCAGGGACCTTCATTCTCTAGTCATTTTGTCACTTATCTCTGGGGAATCTTTAATGCAACTGTAATTTGTATTGACTTGTATTTATTATGTGTATATTTCAATAATAGAACAAAGTTCTGTGTACAGAAGTAGCTCTATATAAATTAAAAAAAAAAAAAAAAATTATATATATATATATATATATATATATATATATAGTACAATATTTGTTAAATTAGTCCATATATATATATATATATATATATATATATATATATATATATATATATATATATATATATATATATATATTATAAATATATATTACAATATTTGTTAAATTAGTCCCTATATAATCCTGAGGTTAGCACCCCATCCTTCCTATATTGGCTGGGTTTCTTTAATGAGTTGAAATACATTCCAGAATTACAGAAAATACAATATACTATTTCTAAGCTCTAGTTAGAGCTTCAGCAGGATCTTCAAATAAATATCCTATATTCTGCTATTCAGACCAATGGCTGGTTGTTATGAGTCATAGAGGCTTGCAAGTTGTATGTTAAAATGCCAAACTGAAGAGAAGTAAAGCAGACATATTGAACAACTTAAGCACATTTTATATGTCCTTACTTGAATCCTTTGTAGGACAAGCAGAAACTTTTTACTGATGACTATGCAAGCCTAATCCTTGGATTTGGTTTATATTAATTTAAAAAGCATTTTTATGTATATTACTTTATACCTTATGCTTATTTGGGGCCATACATGTTGCACCATGAACTTGCTTCATTTGAAAGCTAGAAACAGTCTTTATTGCCTTTAAGCATGGTAAGAAAAAAAAACACTTTTTAATTCATAAAATAAGAATGTAAATTTGAAACATGACTGCCCTTTGAGCATAATATGAATTTATAATAGATGATAAAAAATATAAATTAAGTTTAGCTACTTTTATTCATGTCAGTGAAACAGTCGTGGCTGCTAGAGATGCAGAAAAGCCTGGGATTACTTATACAGCGCCATAAAAATGACTAAATTCCACTAGTATTTTATTATGTTCTATCAATAAAATAAGAGTTCAGTGTATAAAATTAGTTATTTTAGCAATGCATTTTGTGATATTCCAGCAAAAAAAGATATAAATTACACTACTTCTCAAGCAGATTCTTCTCTATAAAAGGGCAACAAAACCTTTATTTTATTTGTTGGAAGCAATGTAAGGGGTCATTTTTTATGTGCAGAGCAGGGTGCAAAGTGCAAAACAACAAGGGGAAATCTACCATATATTGTATATACAATACAATATTCATGAGAGGAGACACATGGGGATCAACCCTCCTGCCCACCCACCCGTCTCCTAAGATTTTTAAAACCAGTTGTGATATAATGCATAAAAGTGGTGACCCCGTTATTTCTTCATATACATTCTGTTCTTGAGAGATCTCATCTATTCATTTGTCTTTAACAATTCTAAAAGAGGCTCACACACCAGATCACTTCAAATCACCTTGCTACTAAATAAGCACCCAAACACCCATTTCTGAATGAATTTAACAGTAACTAAAATCATTTTACTAAGATTTGGATTTCTCATTTTTTCACTAATTGCATTTTTTCTCTAAAAAATTGTCTTTTTTAATGTCTCTAAAACTCTAAAAATCCGAAAATCTCTAATACATATGTCTATCTCACAAGGCTAGTATTAGAGGAGCCCTGATTGCAATATCATCTTAAATGCGTAAACAAAGGCAAAGTAAACAAACCAAACTAGAACAAAGGATTAAATGT
The DNA here is from genome assembly GCA_038501925.1 of Xenopus petersii. Lineage (NCBI taxonomy): Eukaryota > Metazoa > Chordata > Amphibia > Anura > Pipidae > Xenopus > Xenopus petersii. The sequence goes on along the minus strand of CM076686.1, from coordinate 47,623,392 downwards.
GGCCATACGCATAAATAGAGAAGTGGGAAGTGGGAACAATGGAAACAAGACCTAAATATAGAACTAACTTTGGAACAATGGGAAGAAATACAATCCACACTTGTGGGTGCCACCAGATGTACCAACCATTTAGAAGCATATAAAAAATTGCTCTTCAGATGGCATCTCATACCAGTTAAACTCAACAAAATTACAAGAACATACTCCTCTTTATGCTGGAGGGCATGTGGACAACAGGGTACCCTACTCCATATCTGGTGGACATGCCCCTTTGCAACTGAAATATGGGGAAAATGTTTTACTCTTGTCAATAGAGACCTCCAGTTAAATGTCCCAAACACATCTGAGGCAGCCTTGTTATTGCACTTATCAAACCATGTAACAAAAAGAAGAAACTATTGTTTCAAATTGTCAATGCAAAAACATTAATGATAGCTAAAAACTGGAAATCAAGAAGATCACCAGACTTGCAGCAAGTAATAAACTCTATTGACATCACAGCAACCATGGAAAAAATGGCAGCTAGGAATGAACACAGACAAAGTATGATAAAGTGTGGTCCGATTGGTAGGCATTCCGCAAACCCAACTTCAGTATCTTCTTCGTGAAACCAAAAGCTCACACGATAGCTATAAAGCAACCTTACCTAGTAATGTACCATAAGCCTAGACAAACCTAGTGACCTAATTGTTTTAACAATCACAATTGTTTACTTGCTCTACTGAATCAGTTAAACATTGTGTATTATCTAATATTGTATATTCGGTACAAGCTTATTGTACTAGTAAATACACTAGTGATATAAATGTGACTAACACTGTATGATCGTTTTTTGCTATTAACAATAACTGCTACTTTAAATAAAGATAAGTTATAAAAAAAACTTCAGTAAAAGCAGTCAAGGTCTCATAGAAGTTATTAGGAGTTGTGCTCGTCCTATTGGTCAATGTTTCAACCATTCAAACTTTTAGAGGTTTTTGGATTATTTTTCACTTGTACAAAATTACAAATTGTCTGAAAAACTTGTTTTAGAAGTTTTAGATAGTATTTTTTCAAACATTTTAATAGCTTTAATGGCATTTGTGGTTTTAGATAAATAGAGTTTAATAGTGGTTTCAAAAACCTCTAATACCACTAAAATTCAACCTTTAATAAATGAGCCTCCCCGAGTGGTGTAAATTTATATTTATTTATAATAACTGATTCTACTTAAAAAAAAAAAAACCTACATAAAAATGGTGTGACTATTATTATATTATCATTTCCCATTGCTGCCTTAGTCAGTGAAACAATGCTGCAGATAAACTGAAATTTAAATATTGACCTAAAATAAATACAACTCTTGCATTATGTATTTCAAATTCAGGCATATTTGTTCATTACAAAACATGGTTTTACATAGTCATTGATATTGGGGTAGATCTAAGATTCGTAAATAAAAAATAATGCTCGACAAAATTATATTTCAGTTATATGGGGCATTTCATTGTCCTAAAACTCATTTTCTGTTTGTTCCCTAGTAATATTTTACTGTGCCGCACTGCTGAAAAAATGAGTATGCTACTCAAGAACTAATGTTTTTTGCATTTACATAGAAGTCTGCAAATATTTAATAGTCTTTTTCTCCTTCAACTGCCCTTTGTTCCAAAAACAAAAACAACTTTTCCATAGCACCTTCCAAAACAACAAAGTTGGATTCCTTGTGGGCTCAGTGTGTCTTGTTCATACTTCTTATTGCCAATTAGCATAGGAATAATCATAAAACCCTTCATCATTCTTCCTCCCTTAGCATATATGCACCGGACTTTAGCATATGCCCTTCAATTCTTTTTTTCTTTTTCTTTTTTAAGCTAACACTGTACCATTACTTTATTTTCTTTCTTCTGAACATGACCTTAATTATGATGATGATTCTGAATATTAACACTGAGCGAATAATTAACTATCATAGGTGTTACATTACACTAGGGTAGGTAACTATAGTAACCCATCAGACTTTGATTAAACCTACTTGTTGGTTTCTGTAGATAATTGCAGTGGTGCAACTTATCACCTATGTTAGTATATGAGCTCCACTGTCCAATAATCCTTAGAATAAAAGAGATAGACTTAAGTTTCTGTTACAAGTCCATCATTCATACACATCAATATTCTTAAATTAATTTTAGCAGGATCAAAAGTTCTTATGAGAATGTTTGATTTGTGAAGATTGTGGCCTTGCTATATTGCTCATTGGCCCTGCAATATCTTCCTGTTTTGCAAATTTTTACAGCTATGGGATTTTGTATCTGAAAACCGTTTATCCAAAATTCAGAAATGCCATTTCCTACAGAAATCATTTTTTACTGTAATAAAACAGCCTTGAATTGGTGCTCAGATTTATTAAAAGGAAGTGTAGGCTGGAACGGGAAAAGGATTTTTAGCAGTGCAGGGTTTATAGTTAAGGCAGCAAGAGGGGAAAGCAAGTAAAGTAAAGTCACCTCAGAGACTTAAAACTTAATGCAATTCATGCCTTTTTCTACAACTTCAGGATTCTGTTCTCTAAAAGAAATCTGTGCAGTCTTATGGCATTTTTGGACAGGAAATTTGGGCTTTGTGTGCTCAAGCATTGTCAGTGCTCTTTGACAAAAAAGCTAGAGGAGAAAATGGGAAATACTTTCAGCAATCATTAAAGGGGACACATAGTCTAAAGTAGAGCTTATAAATGTATATTTGAACAGAAGCTTTTATGAGCACCATTGCAATTTACATAAGGTTTTCTTCTATTTCATGACATGAGAAGTTCTTACGCTACTAACATCATGAAGTGTGACCTGAATGCCCCATCCTAAAGTTAATTTCATGAAGCAAAAAATACTTATCTGATTTTTTTTTATTCCTTAATATGAATTCCAATTCCATTCAATTAGAATTATTCCTCTCTTCCCAGTGCTTCAGCAATTCTTCCACAAAACAGAGTGGTCTCTTTATCCTAAATCCCTTTCTTAATACTCCAGTCCCATATCCATTTCTTCCATTGTAACTTCCAGTGAATGTATTGGGGTGCAAATTAGGGGCGTTTCGCTTCGCCGAAAAATTCTCGAATTTCTCCACTAAATTCGCGAACGGTGATAAATACGCAAAACAGCGTCGGCATCTCGCTTTTGACGGCAGCATCCTTTTTTGGCAAAATTGCTCCAGCATCCAAAAAAACGGACGCCGGCGTCCATTTTTTTTTTGACGCTGGTGAATTTTTGCTGTGGTTTCGCGAATTTATTCGCCAGTGGCGAATCGCGGTAATTTGCACATCACTAGTGCATAATACAATTCCTTGCTAACAAAGCAAGATGCAAATATCTCAAAAAGCTGCTTCTTGACAGTTCGTAACGCTCAGTTTACACACATGTATTTTATGCTTTAATAGCATGATTGGTTTACCACCAACTGATATTCAAGGCATTACCCTAAAGTAAAACAGTAACACATTCAGGATGAACAAAAATGATTGGTTTTGTGACCCTTAAGGTCTAAGCCGAGATCACCAAAAAGGTTAGATATTTAATTGATATACAGTAGCAGCAGCTTAAAGCAGGGTACATGATTTAAGGACAAACGAAAAACACGATGTGGCTAATGGCGGAGCTCTCCCCTTGTACGCCAACTCCTGCTAAGCCGCTGCTCTCGCGATAGATCGGCTCCTTCTAGCCGGCTTCACCTGCACATCACTGATACCGCTGCGGAGCGCCGTTCAAAGCAATGACGGAGTCTGGCAAAGTAATATCAAATTGCTGCCTTTATTTTGCGCATTAAAATAGTTAGGGAGGGGGTTACATCTAACGCGTTTTGTGTCAGTAAACCTGACACTTCATCAGATGATTTAAGGACACCACAAACCAGTGGTTAATTAGGAAAAATTAGGAATGATTTTAATAATTTCATTCTGAATTATTATGGTTGACTATTATGAACCTCAAATAATATATTAGTAGAGGTAAATGTAAATTGCTGATGATGTCATTATGAAGCTGTATCACTATTGGTTTATCATTGCTAGGGTGTATGTATAGTTATATCATTGTTTAGAATATTCCATGTAGACTCTATGTAGTAGGAATTGTAACAAGTGTTTTGTATGTGTACTGAACCATGGTTAAGGTGTGCTTAATAAATAGCCACTGAGCTTTTATAGCAGTTTGAGATGCTATTCCTGTTTGTCTGACCACATTCTTCCTCAAAGTACAGAAACTCAACAACAATGCTTATTCCCCCTATTTCTGTTTATTTGTCCTTTTTTATTTAATGCTGAAGGGCTACAAAATAAACCACTGTGACAAGTGTCCCATTACTTTTTCAGAGTATGAATTTTATATGAATAGACTTCCATAGCAGCATCTTATCGCTGACCCAACAGAATACCCCAAGCAACATTAGTTTGAAATTATTATCGTAGTTATGATGTTAGTTCTCTGTTATTTGCGTCTAAATTTGAGGATACATGAAAATCATGCACTTTTATGTCTCATCCTGCAGAGAATATGTTTAGAGAATTGTTCCTTGGGGGATGCAACTCGATGGAAAAAACTCCCATAAAAATGCAATTCCTGGATCCGAAGATGTAAATCTTTCATTTTGCAGCATGCAAAGAGAAAATAAAATAACACAAGAAAAACACCAAGTGGCAATGTTAAGTAGCTCAGCCCTACTGTACATTTATCATGTTGATGAAATCTTTCCAGCCTGTGTATAGTCTAACATCTTACCCAGATTGGATCTTAGAAGCTGAGACAGAGCCTGTAATTTGCAATTAATTTTTCAGATGTACCATTTGTTTATGTCTTTGCTGCAGCATATTTTCTGGTAGCAGTCACTTGACAGCCAGACTAGTATGTTTATTGAGATGAAGGCTGAAGCCCAGAGCTTTTGTCAGTATCTCAGTCAGATGCAATAGCAACATATCTGATAAAATTATCTTTTATATTAGCTTCAGCAAATTGTACATAAAAATAGTGATGGAGGTTATATTTCCTTGAGAAATCTCAATCATTTATCATTTTTCAATTTGTTGCCATTTATTCCATATAGTTTAAAGTATCCCTTGAAATTTTTTTTACTCCCATCGTACATAGGAATTTGGGTCACGCAATGGTTCTCCGCAGGTGAATAAAATTAACCTTACAAGACTCCGTAAAAAATGCTGCTCCTACTTCTCTAAATTACCTGTCAAATGTTTATTTAGCTTCCGATATCTTGTTACAATAAGGTTGGCAGGCCGTGTTTGCTTTATGACAAAATGCTTATACTGCACAATGGCAGGAAAACATATGAAACATATCTGTGGTTAGGGCATAAAGGTGATTCCCTAATATGATGAAAGAAGACGTGCATACAAAAGGGAAGTTTGACTTCTATAGATAATTATACTCTTTGGTCATTCCATCAAACATCTATGAAAATCTGAAATCTTGAGTATGGTTAAAACATGGGTTTGAGTGAAATATTTCTGATGCACTAATGCACTGGAATCAATGGGCATGTTTTATTCCTTAGGCAAAAATGTGCTTTTTTTATGCAGAAATAAAACTCAAAATTTGCCATGAATTAGTGATGGGCGAATTTGCGAAACGGCACTGGCGTCTCATTTTTTTCTCTAATTTTTCCAGCGAATTTTCGTGGGCGTTTTGCGAATTTATCCGCTGGCGTCGAATCGCGCGAATTCGCTGTGAATTCGCGCCTGGCGAATAAATTCGTCCATCACTACCATGAATCTGTATCAGGCAAAAAGAATATGCTCATACCTAATCACCACACAACATTAAATTAACCCAGTAGGATTGTTTTCCCACTAATATGGATTCATGAAACTTAGTTACCATCAAGTGCAAGATACTGTTTTATTAATACAGTGAAAAGGGACATCATTAAACAAATTTAGATTTTTTTTAGACATTAAGGGAGTTATTTATCAATGGTCAAGTTTATTTTTACCTGAAAAATTCGAGCTTTCGAGGGTGTTTTTCACTTGAACTCGAATTATCTGGTTTAAAAAAGAAAAACATAAAATTTTTCGAGATGCATTGTACCCCAATGCTGGAAATAACTCGAATCTGAAAATACACCATCTACCGTCTGTCAAAGTCATGTAGAAGCCAATGGCAGAGGTCCCATTAACCATTTCAAGATGTTTGTAGCCTTTATGGGTTTTCTTCAGTGGGTTTGGTTGAAAACTCAATTAATTCAAGTAATTCCAGTTTATTTTAGCTGAAAACTTGATAAATATGAGTTTCCCCCCCCCAATTTCACTGATTCAAGTTTTTCCCATTCAAGTTTTTTCATAAATCAGAAATCATTTGAGTTGTGAGTTTATTTACGTTATGGAAAACCTCAGAAACTTCTAAAACTCAACCTTTGATAAATAACCCCCTAAAAGAAATGACCCTAAAAGAGATGACCTTTCTGTTATCCAGAGCGAAGTTTGGTGATATGAGATTACATACCTATACTTGGAGCTAAAGAAAATGACAATTTAAATTGTTTTAAAGCAATCAAATGTAAAATAAATTCTGAGCATTGTTAATTTCCTTTGTGCTCTGAGCCTAAGGAGGGTCCCTGGTTTTGTCCATTGAGGAATTTTTCATTTATTAAGACTCACAATAGTTAAATAGATAGTGGGAGACCCACTGTTGTTTGCTTTGCTAAGTGCATATCTTACTCGAATAACTCAAATATATACTGAAGGAGACAAAAAGGCAGGGTTCCAAAACGATTTAGAGCAAAAAGAAATATATTAAAAACAGAATGTAATACTGTGTATATATATATATATATATATATATATACAGTATATATATATCTCAATATATCTCAATATATGTTACCTTTACTGTTATCAAAAATGTATACCATGGCGGCAAGAGAGAGCAAAACTGATCAGTAGGAATACCCAAAACAGAAGGGTATTAGCAGCATGATAATTTTTCACTTTATACAATCTTTTTCTAATTATTTTCAATATTTTATTAGTTTGAGCTCCCAAAATAATTGTTTCTGCTATGACATGCAGATTTCATTTGTATTTTCATTAATAGGCTGTGTTTGTGATAAATCTCTGAATAATCTGTGACATATATCACAGCACAGAGATCAGACAGTTATAGTAATAATTTATTTGGTGCATTGATCCTGTTTATATTGATTTTACCTGACCTTTTAAGAATTGAAATTAACACAAATTCTATTTAAATGACATAACTTCCATATCAACCCTCAATGCTTCCTGCAAGTAAGCCAATTAAAATGGAATGCATTAGTATAACAATAGACTAAACTCTCAAAGATCCATAGACACAAAAGACATTTATCATCCTCTGTAAAAAGATCTTCCATTATCTGGAACATAATACTCATGAAGCCAACAAATAAAAACAGAAGAGATATGGAATATTTAATAACAGAATAACATAGCATACAAATGCAATTTGCTGTGCAAGTAAAGGGGAAATGACATTTAAGTCCAATTTGCTTTTAAAGAAAAGAACATGCTGTAGTTATCTCAGGTCCTTATTTGAAATGGAAAGTAAAATCTATTTAGAAATAACATTTTTCTTCAACATATTTGCTCTTAAAAGGTCATATAATGACCAAAAATACATTGACTCAGGCCATGGGGCTTTATATTTACTTTACACCAACACAGGCATAACCATTAATGCTCCAAATCAACCCTTATATGCCTAAGAGCCTTTTTCAAGCTGAAGCACAATTTGTTATGCAAACACTGGATTTCACTTATTTCCCCATACAGGACCTTTTCTACCCCTTAATAAACTCAACCCTTGGACAGGTCACATAGAATATCTGCAGCCTGTGTTCTTTCAGGTCATGGACTTAAGTTTGCTACTTGTCTAGTTACCAATAGATACTAATTAGCAGCTAGCATTTACTGGGCAGCTGTTAGATAATAAACATCTGTTTGTTTGCTATGGGTTACTAGACATGAGAAGACTTCTTATTTTTAGTGATGGGCGAATTTATTAGCCAGTCGTGAATTTGCGGCGAATTTTGCGCGATTCACTGCCGGCGAATAAATTCACGAAACGGCAGCGAAAATTCGCTGGCGAAAAAACGAGACGCTAATTCGCCCATCACTACTTATTTTAATTACTTTACCCATTGGTAAAAAGTTCACATTATTTATAACCCAGTAAGTATGTATGTACTGTATATTTTTCTTGCAATGCCAACTTAAACCTAATTAGGAAATCATTATGCAGTGGGAAGGACATTTCTATAGAAGTGAAGGGGGATTAGCCATTTTACAAAAATCTTTTACTTTTTTCAATGGATTTGCCTAATAGCAAAGGTATTAGCTGATCTATATTTATTTTCATGTCCCAGTTTGTGAAGCACTAACTGTGCCTATGAAGCACTGTATCTCTGGCTGACTGGCCACAAGCCTTCCTATCACCTCTCAAACACCCATGATTGGATCACTACTAAAATTGAGAGGTGGGTAAGGTTTATTCCAGGGCCACTGGGTTGGAGTCAGATAATGGAACTACCCCAAAGTAAGCAAGAACAACCCTTTCCTTTCATAAATTGAGAGAAACCATACATTTATATCTATTTATATCTATTTATTTCCTCTATACAAATGCAATTCTTTCGGAAAACACAGCAGTTTAGAATCCCTTCAATGAGTTATAACTGGCAAAACAAAATGTTCACAATAGGGATTCACCAAATCCACTTTTTTGGGATTCAGCCAATCCTGAATCCTTCATGGAAGATTCGACTAAACCCAAACTGGATCTGAACCCTAATTTATCTATGTAAATTAGGTGCTGGAAAGGTTACCCTGGAAGAGAATCACACACATGTCAAAAATGTCACTTCCTTATTTGTGTGACAGAAATTCATGTGATTTGGATTCCCTTTGGCCAGGCCATTGGATTTATCTGAATCCTTCTGAAAAAGACTGAATACTGGCTGAATCCTGAACCACATTCTGTATTTGGTTCATCCCTAGTTCACAATTTATTATTTATTTTAAATGCTTCCTGCCAACCGAGCTCTATGTAGTACAATTTTTGTACAGCTGAAAAATTCAAATGAAGTCAAATATAAGTGGACAAGTAATCACAAAATTGTCATTGATTTAAAATGGTATTATTAACCATACTTCAATATGTAATATACTTAAATTTATGAATGCACACATTGTAATGCATATTTTCATTATCTGCTACTATCCTTCATTGACCCTGCTTGTAAAAGAAAAGGCATCAATATTGAATCAATGTGCAAGCTCATTAAATGCAAAGAAAATGAATCATGCTGTGTATCTGTAATGTTGGAATGAGAATGGCTCAATAAACAGAACTGGAAGTTTAAAGGCTGAGGAATGCTAACTATAAATGCTAGACTCTCTTAACAAAATGGTAATCCTCTTCAAGAGTTTATTGAATGAATGTATTTTTCTAAGGAGAGCTGAAGGAAACTTGCTTTGTATCATAAGAAAAGCATCGGCTCTGTAGTTAACTGTTTGCAAGTGAGATCTCTATGCATAATTTATGCACACTACTAACAGCCTAATAAACCCTTGGTATCCTCACTCTATATAGACTTTTGGCTATTAAAAGTGTGATAATCTGGAACATAAATTCTCAAGGTTTCACCAGTTAAGCATGTTTTTTTCTCATTACATAGGTGGCCTTAGAATATGATGGTTAATTCTGAAAAACAAACAAACAAATATACTGCCAGGGGTGTGGGTATAGAGGATAAACTGACCTCATTATGGAAGCAAAATGATGGCACTGTAAATTTGCCAATAAGCTACCCTAAATGCAGAAAATGAGAGATATTGGCTACTACATGGCATATGATTAAAACCCATAATTGGAGATGGTAGTGATTGGAAGTGATAAGAACTTGTTTGCTTCTATGAGGATATCCACAGACATGCAAAACCTGTTGTGTGAAAAATGGTAAGGTTTAAGCTTATGATAAAAACATTTGGCATGAATAGGAAAGAAGTTATAACTAAGTACAGTATGTTTGTTAGAATTAAAGAATATCAAGTGGCTAGACAAAGGGGCACTAATGGGTAAAAGTGAAAATTTGGAGTAGTTTCACCAAAAATGAAGATTCTTTTAACATCACTAACTTACTAAAAAGAGAATACACCAAATTTTGGAGAATTAACTTCTCAGTGGCGAAAATTCTCTATGCATTTGTGTAAATTCATCTCTGTTCTCCAGGTAAATTTTCTCCATTATCAACATCACTCTTTACATGCTAATTTTATCCATGGTAAAAATTCTCTGGAGAAATGCCGCACCGTTAGACCACCAGGGAGGTGAGTCGCCGTTACACCGCTACTCTAATGCAAAGATTCAGACACTTCTGCCATTAACCTAACTCAATAAGGCCTAGGGGTTTATAAACTAAAAGATTTTTTAGTTAACAAGATTTTTTCTGGTCGGGCTTTTAGGGCAAGATCTCTAATTTTTCTTGGAACCCCCCCCCCCCCACCAATAGTGCAAAAATTAAAAAAGCCAGCATCTCAAACCTGTTGAGGTCATGTATAAGTCAATGGCAGATGTCCCTATCCCAATTTGAACATGGTCTGTGCTGGGTTTAGCCCAATTATCCATTTCTAGGCGATAACTCGAAAAAATAGAGCGAATCGGGAGTAAAAAAAAAATTTGTGTGATTTGAGATTTCACTCAATTTTATTGAGTTTTTTCAATTTTTTCGAGTTATTTTATTCATAAATAAGGTAAAAAAAAGGTGGATGGGGGTGGTTTGGACAAGTTTCTTTATTTAAAAAAATGAGACAAAATAGGCTTTGGAATTGGAAGTGTTCTTAAATCTGCATATAAAATATCAGGTCGCAGTTCACTTTGGAAGTCATTATTTGTATGTGATATAAGAACTGAAGCAAATGGAAAGAAAACAGATATAGTACATAAAACAGGCCTTTACAGAAAACTTCTTTATAAAGCTCCATTTTAGTGCTGTCAATATATGCTGAAGATTGTGAAAATATATTTCCATTTTTATGAGTCCATCCATTTAGAGTTTACAGTCTAATCTGTTTGCATCTAATACTTGGCAAATTAAAGTGTTCTTGCCTTGGGTCCCATGACATGGGAGGGGCGATTTTCTAATTTTATGGTGTGCCTCAGAGAAAGTTTATCATCTAGTTTGTACTGTGTTTAGTATTGTTGCATTTTCTTATACCTGTAGCGGTATGGGACCTGTTACCTAGAATTTTCCTGTGGTTTACCTTAAGGGGGTTATTTACTAAACCATGCATTTATCTGGTTGGGCGTTTTGGTTCAAAAACTGTATTTTTCCGTGCAAAAAAAACCTCAAAGTTTTTCGAGAGTTGGTTTACCCCGATGCTGTAAAATGCCCGAATCCGAAAATCCGCCATCTCAGGCCTGTCAAGGCCCTGTATAAGTCAATGGGAGAGGCACCTATCTCAATTTGAAGTCATTGTGGTCTGCACTGGGTTTATCCCGAAAATCCCACTTTTTTAAGTGTTTTCGGGCTAAAAGTTAAAAAAAAATCGAGCAGGTCTGTTTTGCTTGATTTTATCGAGTTTTTCCGTGATCCAATAAATTTGGGTTATTTTCTTACTAAATAAGGTTAAATTGAGCATGGGAATTTGGTTCTGTTTTTCTTAATAAAATATAAGATAAATTCAGATTTTAGTAACATTAACGCATAAACACAATAGGATATTTTTGCTTTCAATAAGGATTCATTACATTGGATCAAGTACAAGGTACTGCTTTATTACTACAGAGAAACAGAAAATTCTGATTATTTGTATAAAATGGGATATGGCCTTCCAGTAATTCCGAGCTTTCTGCATAACAGATTTCTGGATCCGATACCGGTACTTATATTTGGCAGTATGTTTACTGATATAACGCTAGAATCATACTCAAAGCAAAGTGTAGTACAGGCCACCCAGAGGCCTTTTAGGGTGAAGGCTAAATAAAGAATCAGATTAAATAAAGAATCTGACACATTAAGTAGCAAACATGGTAATTACAACCATAAACTGCTTTGACGAAAGATTCAGAGCAGTGAGTATTGTAAGGCTCCCTTTGTGTAGATGTCTGTCTTATGAGTATGATGCCACTTAGGACCTCACACTGATGTTTACAGTAGAGTGAGATATTGCATTGAGATTTCATGTCAGGAGACATATAGGAATGTGGTATACTGTATCTTACAGTATGCCAGGATCTTTCTGTGTATGGGTTTTAAAAGCCTATTATGGTTTGATGTATGAACAAGAATTGGGCTTGGCTTTTAGGATTGCAAGTTCTGGGTAGCAGGAAGATTTATCTATTTAATTTAAAAAAACTTGGCTGCTTTATGGGGCAGAACATTGGTGCCACTGTACAAGGCTTTGTCTTTTTTGGGAACCAGAAACTCTGAACACTACATAAATACATGTACATTTTATTCTGATCCTTCTAAGAAGATATATAATTTTGTGTATGTCTTTCTTTCTCTCAGCCAAAATATAGTTAAATATACCATCTAGGTTATACATGGTTAATATATGCATACAGATTCTATTTAAAGCCAAATAGAATAATTACATCACATTGCACCTGTTCCTGTGTCATTTTACATTAATAGTGCCAGTTTTGGCTAAATATATTTATTAATAATTGAATGTTACATGACATAAAATATCTGGCATTAAAATGTGTTGCTCCTTATATTACAATACAGAGATCTAGACATTGCATCAACAGCTGTGCTTACATCATGTATTTCAGAATGTATCAATATAATGATCCATATCTTCATAATGTTTGTGTTATACCATCTTGTACTTAACTTATTAATTAATTGACTTAATGGTGTTGGGTGAACATACTGTTAGAGCATGGAAAATATTTGCCTTCTTTCAGCAGTCATCAGTTTTAAATATGAATTATAGGGTTCTCGATTACGTCGCAGAACCTGATCTAGGCTAAACTAAAAGATATACTGCAATGAAATTTGAAGAAGCTAATTCTGCAAATCTGTCTCTGCTTGATGTTTATACGGTATATGTGTGACCAAGTGATGATGATCCTTCAAAAATGATATGCATATATAGGGCATGGCTCCTTTGCAGGATGTAATACTCTGTATATAGAGCTGGAAGATGTCATATAAAAACTATTTCCAGATGATTCTCATCCTTTTAAAGCAGCAGAGACAATCTCATCTGTAACTTAATTTGTAGAAATGTTTTTGTTCCTCTTCAGAAATATAATTGTTTCAGCGGAAAGAGGACAGGAAGTATTTAGAGAATTACAGGGTTTGTATTTTTCTTTTCAGATCTTCATTTGGAGATTATTATGAAATAAACCTCAGTGAAATCAGTGTAGTGTTTGTACTTAGTTCAAAGGAAGGATGACTCACACTGATTGTTTATCGTAAAGACGACTGGACCACTGGTAGGAGCAACCTGATTGGTGGTCTCAGCCTCATTTTCGAAGTAATGCTTCTGACCAAGTTATTCTTACTCTAGGTGGCATGTTGTCATATTTACATTTTAGAATTCTTATAGAGCTTTAAAGCAGGTACTGTAGTACATTGCATGAAATTGAAGTTATGCCTGCCATGAAACTAGCAGAACTAAGCCAGGACATGGACATTCATTGGGATGATACTCACTTGCGCACTGTTTAGCAGCTACAATAGGCACAAGAAACAAAGGCCGGCTATGAGGCTGAAATATATGATAGTAGTGATGTGATTATGTCCTCTTTCAGACCAAAGTGCTCAGTTATTATTATCAGGTTTAAGAGACAGCTAGCTATTTTATATAGGTATTGCACCAATAGGAGCCTCTGTGCTCCTGCTGAAAAGTGCACACGTATATATAAGGGTGGACACAAATGACCTATCCATGTGCCATCCTTACATAGGGAGTGCAACAAAACTGGGCACAATTACACTGCATTGTTGCAAACGCAATGTGCACAATCGATAGCATTCAACATGGTCACTGAGGATAAGGCTTAGAGGGACTGCTTTTAATATCCCACTACAGAAAAATATGGTTGTTTGGTTTAGACTTTTTTTGGCTCAAGTTGTCGAACATGAGGTCTTGTGCTTTCATTTGCATTATATTTCCATGTCATTATTAGACACCGTAGGGATCCACAAGATGGTCTGTAGAAACTGAAGTGGCTATCTATGAGTGGGTTTTGGGGCAGTAACTTCAAACACAGCAACTTTTCCATCTAAATCCACCCATGCATATTGCATTTTCTGTAATGGCAAAAATTTAAATTCCTAAACCCAAATATTAGGGAAAGATTTTCACTGGTCATAGCACAACTAGAAATAGTTCAGCAGAAATGTACATATTTTATTTCAAACTGATTTGTTCACTGCAAATTACAAATTTGTCAGCCATGAATGAAAATGGGCATTATTACTTGATGAGTGATTCCATGCCATGACTGAATTACCAAAACTGCATATATACATCATTTGCATGAACACATGCTATTGAAAATTGATTTGTGGAAATAAATGTTGATAAGTAATTCATAATGATTGATAAGTACAATCATTGTACTTATACATTGATAAGTAATTCATAATGCAGTTTAATTCATGCATGCTGTTCATTAGAATTCATTTCAAACTCCTTGTCATATCTTAAACAAACAACTGAGAAAAAAAACTTCAGATGATTATTTCAACACTGTGCCTTAAAGATGCTAAAGGTGTCCTTTAATATATTGAAGGCAATATGCAATGTGCCAAAAACAACCCCCCTTTTATATACTTTGCACGTTGCCTTCTGTCACAGCCGGCACCCAATACCAGAACAAATGCCAAGGACCCTGGTCTCGGCTCGGCTTCACCAGTAGTGTGACCACCTTTGGGCTTCGGGAGGAGCCCTCAGCTTAATTGGGTGCCACCTGGACTTAACGAGGGGTACAAGGCGAGGTGTTCTGGCTGGCAAAGGGGCACGACCGGATAGCAAGAGTCTTTGGGCAGAAGGTCAAGGACAAGGCGTCTGGTGGAAACGGAACAGACCGGATCAGGACAGGCAGATAACAGAATCGCCAGGCAGGCAAGGGGTCATAACCAGATAATCAGACAGACTGGATTAGGCAGAAGGATGGTCAGACAGGCTGGGTCGAGGCAGGCGGATATCAGAATCGTCAGGCAGGCAAGGGTCGAACCGGTTTTTGTCAATCAAGGGGTTAAGCAGGAAGAGTTGTCATAGGCAGGCAAGGGTCAGGATACAGAATGCAGAGTAGTCAGGCAGGGTCAAACACGGATAATCAGTCAGGATAGCAAATTCAGGAACAGGTAGCACAAAGCTCAGGAAACCACAGGATATGATCCTATAACGGCCACTGGCTACAGGTCTGAATGGGCCTTAAATAGGGATCCAATTGGCGCCAAAATGTGCGCAATATCACGCCGTTACGCGCTGGTGCAATCACGCCAGTGTGCCTGCGCCTTTAAGAGACGCGCAGGCGCACCGCGCGTGCCCTAGGAATCCAAGATGGCACCGGCAAGGGCAGGACAGGAGCGGCGCAGCAGGCGTCCACACCAAGGACGCGGCGTGGACCCTGCTGTCCACTAGACCACCAGGGTAAGTTTCTTACACCTTCCTTCCTTCCTTCCTTCCTTAAGGAATTGCTATTTCAAAGCACAGAAACCTGTGGCTACCTCCTTACTTGTGGTTAAAAGCTCTGTATTGAAGAGGGATGGGAGTAAGGCACATAGGGCCCACCTCTCCCAACCCCTACTTGTCCCTATGTGTCTCCTAATTTACACTTTGTGTCCCCTAACTTTTCCCATCTAATGCTGTGGTTTGCCCCTTGTGTTGGCTATTTTTTATTAGGTGCAAGGTGCTCTGCCATACATGACCCATTAAATACATAGAAGCAATAAAATGAAGAAATAGAGACAAATTGAGCAATATGCCATTACATTTATTAGAAGAACAGCCATCTTGTAATACTGAAGGAAGGGGTTCAGCATTTTTTATCTGTATAAAAAGGGATGCCAAACCTCTCATAAGAATTAGCATGTGAGGGTATAATGGTTGCATTATATGTGGACTGGAATTAGCCTTGATAAATATATTTTTTATTTGTTTTTCTAATAGTTCAAGGTACATCATTCCCTAGAATTTATGAAAAAGCCTAGCTCTGTCTATATGCTTCACCAAAAGAGTACAGCATCTTAGGGAGCCATTATTGTGGCTAGAGGATGCAAAGTAATCCCTTCACTTAACATCTAATCAGTAAAGGGTTCTATATGTGAAGGGTCATGCCTGGTTACCACTAAGGTATACTCAATGTGATTCTGATATTTTGTGGGTGAACACTGTGTCAATAAAATTCTAGGACAAACTATTGCATATGACAAAATACAAGAGGATTTGCATGCATTTTTGCCTTGTACTTTGCATTTGTGTTCATGAATAAGTCCTTTTGTGTATCCAAAAGACATGAATCTTGAAATGTAAAATAGTCCATTTCCCATACTTAATGCTGGGATCCAAACAGAGAAGAGAATTCCCTACATCTGTAATGCGGAGTGAAATCATTGAAAACTGTGTACCTAATTATGAGAGCCACCATTTCTCATTTAAACTCCAGAAGCAAGTCTCTAGTGCTTGTTATATCGGAGAAAAACAAAAAGACAGGATGGGAATTGAAACACTAATAAAATATAAGCTAATCATGTCTCTTTAATTGGAAAGTGGTAATAAAAGGTAATTAAGTTTAATATGCAATTTCAATCACATGAGCATAATGTGATGCATTAAAATTGGATTGCACAAAAATATTTATCGCATTTACAGTTGACTCAATTTGTTTCAATAACGTAGAACTGAATTGTGTTTGATTAGGGAAAAGTTTATTTTTCTCATTTATATTAAAACTGTTCATACAGAAAATGGGTATATTTTTCCTTTTTTATAGGAATATATTTATATATTTATTATAGAGAAATAAGTAATGATAACACATTTAATATAATAAGCATGGTTAGTTCAGGATTAACTTTCTGCCAAATTTAGAAGAGAGATACCCCAGTACAATACAGATTTTTCCTTCTTTTGGTTTTTTTTAATTGTAATTTAGACTGAATTGATCAGTTAAAGACCACTATACCCTCAGTTTTTGTTGCAGAATTGTGCTCAATCACCATAGTACCTATTGCTCATATTTCCACTATGAAGGTGTCAGTTTATGGCCTTTTTCTTCTGGTCAAGCCCCTAATGACATAACACCATGCACCCTGGCATATCACCCACTCCCCATCTGGTTGCTTGTTATGATAATATAGCAAAGGTGTAGCTGATCCTAACCAGTCCTGTACATGCCCTCACCAGACTACAGAAGAAAAATCACAAGTAGTAGAAGTTTCTTTGGCATACCCAGGACTACATACAGGAGGAATAAAACCCTGGAAGCAGAGTCTAAATTTTCAGTGCTACAGCAATGCTGTCAGGCTAAAGAAAGAGGAAACAGGAGTCAGCTATTTTCATAAAAATTGGACAAGGCCATTGATGACATAATTCTGACACATGATTCTGATGAGGGAGATATTGGGTAAAAAAAACATGGTACATAAACCTGCATAAATTGTAAATGTGCTACAATTATGTAATTTATACACCATACGCCTCTCATCCCCATAAGTCAAACCAAATTGCTTTAAATGTATATACCACATGTTGTCTGCTTATTGAATGTCCCTGTGGGCTATTATACGTTGGACAGATGTCCAGGCTAGTGATGTTAAAGGGGACCCGTCACCCAAAAAAAAATTCAAAATCCTATTTTATCACATTAGTCAAGCAAAATAAAATTTAATTACACTATATAAATTATTTGACTCTTGCTTCCTTCAGTCTGGGAATTCATAATTATAGCAAGCAGGCAGGAGCCATTTAGTGGACACTATTATAAGGCAAGCCTTGTATCATCTCAGAATCTTGTTTGTGCACCAGAATGGGGAATCTGATGTTCATCCCCATGCACTGGTTACACAAGTAAAAAGAGAACTGGGGGAATGTCTGGAGAGCAGTGACATCTTGGAAGTGCTGAATGGAAAGTGAAAGCAATTGTCTGCCCCACCTCTATGCCTAGGCATAGAGGAGGGGCAGACAATATTTGATTGACAGCTGAGATTTTTAAATGAGCTTACAACAGCTATGAATGATTTAATAAAAATAGAAATTGGATTTCATGTTTAATTTGAAAGGGACTCTTATTATACAGATTTTTGTGTCTGGGTGACAGGTTCACTTTAAGGAGAGGTGAACCAAAGGGACAATACCAAATGGTAATCCTGCCCAAAACCCAAACAGGTACAGTAGTAATAAGGCAAAAAATATTTGCCCCAACCAAGATAAGTTGGGGAGTGACAGTCAAAAGCTCCTGCTGCAAAATAACAAATGTATCTGACATTGTGCTATAATTTCATATCTTTTGATCTTAACCAAACATGATGACCTTTTAGGATGTATAGAGTGAGAGTAGGGCTGTGATGAAATGGTGGAGACATAAAAGTTAAAATATATGCCCACACATGCCCAAATAGGGTTTAAAATATCTTTTACCTAAAATATGAGACAGAATAAAGGATTGTTATAGCTCGATCACTGCATTGGTTCCATCAAGCTTTATTGTCTTACATCTACAATGCACTTTAATGTGATTTGTGGTGAAAAATATACACTCAGCATCTAATTAGCCAACATAAAACACTAACAAACAAGAAAAACACACCAGAGGGCTAAATCAGTATAAAAAACACTAATCCTTCATCTAGAGCTTTGATATTAAATATTTAGAAGTCAGCCAAATCCAAATCAATATTCACACCCTTCAGGGATGGGGTCTATTATCTAAAACTCAAGAAGGCTCCATATTGATTAAGGCACAATTGCCTCTCCCTGTTTGATTTCACATTGGTGCCAGTTCAGTCATCATCATTTTTAGATCTTCATATCAACAACTATTTTCTGGTGCACAGCAGGAGGTCAACCTATGCTTTTCTAAACCCTTCTAGATATTGGTTAGATGCTGTTTTGTTTTTTCATTAAATAACCTTATAATATTCCTGATATAATATAAGAATATATGTACAAACAGTTACAATTTAAGTTATATGTACCACTGAAAAAATATTTTCTGAGATAATCATTGAATCAGTTTAACTGGACCAGTTTAACTGGACCAGTAGCAAATGTGCAAGCGCATACTATAGTTCTCAATTTTAGTTCTCTCAGTGATAAAAATATAATGCTGATACCATTCCATCCCTCCTTCACACTCCTTTCCTCCTACATATACACCAACTCCACAACCTCTTTCAGGTATTTCATAAAAATAATACAGATTCATCACTGTATGCAATATATACGTCAATCCCTTCCCCAATTAAGTTTACAATCTAAAAAAGTTAACTTTTAATACATATAAGGTCGGTGGTACCTATATTTTGAACTATATTAAATAAAGCTTTGATTTACATTTCCAACCCAGTGTGAGTTGGGAGACATTTTTATTATACTGTTTGGGCACAAAACACTGCAAGAGCTCTTGGCACAAATAGGTCCACAAACCTGCAAACCAGTCAGCAGCAAATCTAATTTACATACTCAGATTCTTGACACTATCATTGCAAAGCTCAGTAAATGCTCCAATGCCATTATTCAAAGCTTATACAGTTGAATACATATTGATACCTGTCTCTTCTAATACATTTTCCTGGAACCAAAATAACAGCACTAAGCCCAGTCTATGTTGATACTCCATTATTGACCCTTAGTGACTATACAATCGTTATATTATGTTATTTAAAAGGAAATATACCCTCATGGAAAAATTCACTGAAATGCATTGGAGTCGATAGGAAGGTAAAATTAAATTGCGGGTAAGATGTTTTTGTCAGCGAGTCCGAATAGTGCACTAGGTTAAGCACAGGCTTCCTGCTTTCTTTTATTGACACTTGGCAGATGGCAATACAATGCACGTGTTGGATGTGCCGATATTGACACAGGGATGTCAGGCAAGTCAATCGTGACACAGGGATGACAGATGAGTGAGTCAATCTAGAGTGGGGATGTGGCAGTCAATCTTCATGCAGGCATGGCAAGCCAGCTATTTCAAGATGTAGCATGACTGTTAATCTTGATGTAGAGCATTTCTTTGGCAAAATAGACATGCTAAAATCCATGGCAAAACCAAAAATCTTGCTGCAAATCTTTACCAGGTAGGGATGCACTGAATCCAGGATTTGGCCAAATTGAAGCCTTTTTTCAACAGGATTTGGATTTGAATCCAAGACCATGGCCTTACTCAATCAGAACCTTACAAAGTGTTAAAAATACACACGTGTCAATTCTTTGACCCATGAAAGGATTTGGTTCAGGATCTGGGACTTGGACAAATCCCGAAAAGTAGGTTTCGATGTACCATGCAATAAAGTGTGGTCATTCCTAGCAAGGTCTACATAGTCATAATCCAGATCTGAAAGCCTTCTGAATATCTGAAGTGGTCTTTTATTAAATGTAAAATCCAACATGAACAGCACAAAATAATACTGCATGCCACTTTGCCTGTGAATTCCTGCCATGAAAGTGACCCAAAAGAGAAAAAAAAAACTTTTTAGGAGAAGTCCTCCTTACATCAGGATGGCTTTCCAAAACAACTTTTTTCCCAAGTCCTATCATTGGCAGCAATAAATTTTATAAAATGAATTCTGCATGGACATCTCATGTTCCAATAGTTGCAGACAGACATGTAAAGTTAAAGTAGTGTTGGTAGATTAACAAATACTTGCCTGAGACACCCTTAAAGGCTTCAGTGTAGATAAGGCTGACTTATAACCACTTTCGTCCTAGAAAAATGTGTAACCGTCTATAGAAATATACATGATGAATGAAAAACTATAAAATGTCAAAGTACTGATAGCTGCAATATAATGTAGAGCCACCATGCAGAGATACTACTAAATCTAGCTGTATAATTTAGGCAAGCTGTGATTTTATAACCAAATTGTCTCTTAATACTGGCAGAACAAAGAAATGAAAACAGGAGATACTGTTTAAATCACTCCTGATAACTATAGGAAAGTGGCTTTTGTAACAATAGGTCAAGAACTTGTTTACACAGTGTACCTGGAAAATTAAGTCGCCTGCAACAGGTCTATGATGACAGGTCACTTTAGATTGGAGTTTAATTTATGAAGATTGCTTTACCTGGGGCTATGGTAATCTACGCCTTTGGAGTAATTCACATGCAGACTCATTTTGAATGCAGTCAAAGACTGCCGTATTTCACTATGACAATGTAATCACAGATCCACATTAAAAAGTCATTATTGTTTAGAATCCAGGTTGGTTTGAAAAACACTTACTATAAAATTCAACAGCCTTTGTAAATTACGAAAAGGTTTATTCAACATTACAAGGTGCTGTGATTTAATTCTGGAACTTACCAGTCTATTGATTGTATAGGTATTCCAAGGCCAGCGCATTTATGTGAAATAACTAGTTAATGATCTTAGTAATAAACTGCGTGCTGCTGATATATAAAAATATTACATGTTTATATTTTATGAAGCTTTACAAACAATCTGATGTAGTGGAATTCAAGTGTAAACTTTAAATATCCTTTTACAGTACTTCTAGAGAAGAAGCCATCAAACAGTAAAACACGTTAATTCATGTGGTTGATGCTGTCTGTCCCTGTTCAAAGCCATTTGCATAACACTTTAGTTTTGTTAAGCAATTTCGCTATGCATTCAACTGCATATAATATGGTTCCAAAATAAAATGAATATATTCTAAAGCTTTTAGCTTTCAAAGGAATAAGTAAATGACTTGGAATGGAGTATGATCCGATGCTAGAGGCAATAACCTTAACTGGCAATATAAAAATGTGCCGTGCCTCTCTCCTGGTAACTTAACTCAAACGGAAGTTCAATAGCGAAATATTTATTGCAAATTTTAAATCTTTATTTTTTTAAAGGACTGGGCTCATTTTGTCATTGGGCTTGGTAGACTATAATTGTGAAATAAAGGATCCTTGACTTTAAAATAGCCTTAAAGGTTAATTACCATTTTATTTCTTATAGGATTTATATAGATATAGAAAATGACATTATGACCAGGAACACTATTGGAGATTTCAATGGCAAACCACACATTCTGCATCCCCCTTTATACAAGCCAGACCTCATTGAGTTATTGCATATAAACAGGCTATTTTGATTCTTTTTTTATTTAGAGATTGCATTGTATATAAGTATATCACACAGAAACACTTTATGTTCATGATATGTGTAAAATTAATTTGCAGTTCCTATACCTGCAGAACTTTGCCAACTCTCCTGGGACAGTTTCCTGGTCCCCCAATGGATCACACAATGCATAAGATGTCAGTAAATTTGTTAGGACAAGTTCTGGTTTGGTTAACTCGTGGTAAAAGAGCTAACTTCAGCTATTAACAACATGATGAACACTGACAGGTAATAGCTATGAGGGTAGCAAATGTAAGAATTTGAAGCTAAGAAAAAAAAAATGTATTTATCATCCGTTACATAGTAATGGTGCTTTCAGGACAGACAGACCATGCTGGTGCATCTGGAACACCATTAGTCTAAGTAGAATAAATGTTGTGGCCTTTTTTCCAAATACTTGACTCCTTGATGCTTTTGTTATTGAGAAAATAACTTTATCATATATAGTCTTTATTATAATCCATAAGCGTGGTGCACTCCAGTAAATCATTACTTCATGCCAGGGTGCTGCCATGTGTGTAAAGTAGACAGGAATCTCAGTGACAGACACACGTCTTCGTAACATGGTTAAAAAATAACGTCTAGGAATCCCAGTAACAGACGCACCTCCTGGACTACATAATATGATGAATAAAATGTGAAATTTACTGTCAATGTTTCAGTACCTTTTTGGAAACAAGGGAAAGTTGTGCTCACCACTAATTTTTAAAATTAATGGGTTGAGTGCAGAGGACCTCTTGTATTTGTCTATCAGTACCTTTTTGGGCCATTCCCAAGACATATCATGATGGTGTTAATTTGCAAGGGGTTGTGGGAAATATAGTGTAAAATGTGATTGGAGAGCAAAAGCAATGAAACAGGAGGAGTCTGTGTTTTTCTATGAAATTGCACAGTGAACTCCTTGGATGTGTATTTTCCATTCTACATGTATTTCTTAACATTATTGATGCTAGATGAACTTATGTGCTTCTATCGTTACATTAAAACGTGAATGTTATACTATACATAGTATTAATATACATTAAAATACTAATTTCAAGTAATGTTGCTTAAGTAACTGTGTAGCCCATGACAGATCAGATCTAATTAGGAGAAATGCAAAGATGGTTCCTTTATGTGGCATTAAAGTGGGGTAATCCATCCCTGTCCACTAATGTTTATAAACATATTGTAAACAAGCAGAAGTTATCAGCTGCTCTCTCTGGGGGGGAACAGATGTACAGTATCCTTAACACTGATTAAGTGTTTTGTTCTGCCTGAATGTCTGGCAAAGGCTGGTGCTTGTATTGAAGCAGAGAAAAGGAGAAGGCAGATGACAGCTTCATATTCTCTTGGTCCTGCGAGTGTTCTTGGGAACCTCACATGGCATTTAGATGTCTATGTTCCTCTTCCCATTTTTAAGCATTTAATAGGATTCACCAGCAAGCTTAAACTTTAAGCATCAGGATTTATTTTGTAGTTGAGTTAAACACGTACTAAGGAAAGTCCTTAAGTGTCAGTGAATTGCAAATTATGGTGCTAATTATTAAGTATAAAGCAACGAACTGCAGCCCGACTTAAACAACTGAATTTCTCAGCAAAGGTTCAGAACGAAAATGTTTTTTTTAGTATTAAACTATGAGAAACCTGAGCAGAAAATGGCAAGTCTCATTTCAATCTTACCTATGGAGTGGTAAGTTTAATTATAGCTATACACAACATGTGTGGGTAATTTATGCTTTTTATATGTTAATGCATCAGTAACTAAGTGCTGTTAAAGGTGTTGACTATGTCAAAATAATTACTAAAGTGTAGATCGGTCCTAATGATATTTTATGCCTTTAGAATATTCAATGTGAAATTACTTATGGCAGTTGCCTTGGGTAAGTCTTACTCAAACATTGCATTTGTATCTGTACTGTAGAGTGCAATAGTCTAAGAGAGAGGCAGAACTGCAAAAATCAAGTACTATGACACAACTGGATATTGTTCTTTGTCTCCTAGTGCAGAATGCAGGGGGAAAGGAGTATAATGTAGGTTAAGTATACAGATGCAGCCACTTTGGTTTGTCTGTTTGACACAGAATAACTAAACACAGATATTCCATTTATCTCATTTAACACAGAAAACTGCGTCACAACATCCCACCTAATTAAAGCATTCACCATTGTGAACAATGGTGCTTTGGTATGCTAATGAAAAGGTTAAATGCATTAAATGAGTTAAGATGACTTTAGATAACACAGTTTATTCAATTAACCCTGAGTCATGACGCATTTAACTCACAAATCCAAGTGGCTTCATCTGTAACTAGTATTCCCCCTGCTACCTTGACGCTGCGAGTGTCACCGTATGATAAATATGTTAGCTGATAACACCGTGCACACCCCAAGTTGGGACATCAGTTGACCCAGCTAGCAAACCCCTCAGGTGTAGAGACCAACCAGAGGAACAAATGACTTGTAAATGTAAATGTAGTAATACATGCAAATTTGAAAACATCTAAACTTTTTTCTTCCACAGACACCACAAGCACACATATGGGCATTACATGAAATAAATATATAACTAAAACATTATCATCACCAAAAAAGGGACCTTAATATCAATGACTAGAAACAGTAAGCCCAGTATAGGCTTTTGCTGCTGTGCCTTTTAAGAGTAAAGCAACAATAATAATGATAAAAAGTAGATGAAAGTGATGTACTGTATATTATGTACACCTATAATCAGATTTTTTTCAGATGTTTCAGAGATATGTGTGGAAACTACTTAGTACTTGACATTTGCTTAGCAAAGAAGGTTGAAATTAGATCTAAAAATACAAAATCAAATGGTACAAGAAACCAAGAAAGCTAAAGAAGGCTTTAATACTTTCAAACATAACTTCTGCCTCAGATACATTCTATATGATAGAGAGTTACAGCTGTAGTGCAAACTATTAGCCTGCACAATTTCACTGGCTGCTGTACAAAAAAATATGATATGGCCTATTTTGGTGGTCTGCTTCCCTTATACATTTTAGACACAGGCCCTTGTTTTGAGCGGCACACTGGACATTTCTCATGTTTTTCTGATATTGGGTCCGTACTTGGCTGTATTTGTACAGTGAAATGCAGAAATGTAGCCAAAAACATATTAAACATAAACTAACGTGGCCCTCTTTCAGCTTCATTCCATGGGAAAGGTAAGTGCTCTTCAAATTAAGAGAATAGCTGTAATAAGAGTCTTGAACTCAGGTAAATAAACATTAACACTAAAGTTTAAATGTTCTCCTTTAAGTAGTTGTATCTCAAGAGGAAACATGATTGTTAAAAATAAAAACCTCTGCACACGCAGCCAAGTTATGTCCCTTCTGCAAAAATACAAGAACAGCAGTTACAGTATGTGAAGGTGGAATGTGGAATAGTGGGTCATGAGAAAAATAATCTTACTCTAAGCCCTTCCAGAATGACCTTCAAATGTTGCTCCCAATTTGTAGAGCCACCTTTAAAAGACCTGTATAATACTAACAAATATGGAGTATTTCTGAAAAGGCCCTGTATCACTACACAGCAGCTAGAAAAAAGGGCAGATAAACGTACAATATAAATTGCTTATAAATAGCATATATCATACTACATTGTACATTGTTTTGTAATCTTAGGGGGTTATTTACTAAACATAGAATGCAAAAATCTCAAAAAATTTCTGACTTTATTAAACCCCGAGGATGTAAAAGTCCAAATCTGAAAATCCGGCATCTCAGACCCGTCGAGGTTGCATATAAGTCAATGGGAGAAGTCCCACTGATTTTTTAAAGGTGCGCTTGGTTTCATGCAAAACCTCGTAGTTTTAGTTGTTTTTTGGGTGAAAATTCCGAAAAAAATTGAAAATCAAATGAAAGAATCGTGAAAATCTGATTTTTTACTGCAAACCAAATTTTTGGGAAAATTTAAATACATGTAAAAATAAATAAGCGTAAAAAAACCTGAGCGGATTTTGTAACAGAAAATATTGAGATACATTTGGACAACCTCCATAGTCTCTAAATCAGTGCAAGTAACTTTTCTGACACATTTTAACCCAGTAACAGTGAATGTGAATGGATCATGAGACCAATCCTACAATTAAAAGATGGCAAGTGTTACTCTATGTACATGGAATACAGTGGAACATGGAACTTTAAAATTACCTTCTGTAGACATAATGGGACTGTACTATCTTCACTTGAAAAATGGCAATGCAACTATAATATTTTTTGTTGTATTAGAGATTGAAAAATATTTTGCCGAAGTAGAGGTAAAATGGAATGGACTGTGGCTTCTGTTTGTTGTTGCAGTTGGTTCCATGAGAAAAGGTGAACCTGATGGGCTTATGTAATATTAGATGTTTCCATGTGGTTTCCAATTAGATGTTTTATTTTCCCCATATTGTCAGTGTGTCTTTGAATCATGCCACTGCATTATTTAAACAAAGCTCTGTCAATCAATCTCGAGGCAATCTTAGGTTACTATCCCTTATGTCCTCACCTTACTAAGAAGAAAAAAAAAATGACATGACATGTGAATGTAATGTCAGTCGATGCTTCATCAATATTTGATTGATATTGTCTAAGCTACAGTATGTTCATTCTTCCTTAATCCGTATGTTTGGCCACTAAAGGAGTGCATGGCCACTGTATGTCATGCTTACAGAATTGAAGAAAAGAAAGTATCTTGCCTAAGGCATAGAGCTGGTATGTGAAAAATGAAACAGGATAAATGTAAACACCAACTACTGACCAATAAACAGGTTGAGAAGTTTATTCTTTAGATTATAGATATAAATAGACTAGCTGTAAGCCCAAATCCAAGCAAATATATATTTTTTAACAAACGTATCATGCTTTCTAGAGTTTACTAAGGATTGCAAATACAAATTTTAACTATCATGATTCTTCAATATTTCTAATATTCAAAAGCAATAACACCCACTAGTATTGAAAAAATTAACTGAGGTTCACTGTTGAGACCTGCTTAATGAATAACCTGCTCAATAGAAAACTTCAGCTTCAGGATGAAACCAATCACCTTCTGTGGCTTGTTCCTTAATTTAATGTTTTTATTCAGGAACACATAGTGCATCTTGTTTATTTCTCAAAGAACCAACATGTTTCCTTCTTGAGCAATGCAACACCACTTGGGTAAACAGCCCGCAACATGCAAAACTCCAAGGTCTAAAGATTGTCTAAACAACAAGTAGACAAACTTTCTATTAGTCAATATACATTTTAATTACTTTGTACAGTCTTTATTAAAGAATAATAAAAATAAAGGCAATATTTAAGGCAATATGGGGTAGGTGTAGAGGGAATATCATAAATTATTGGCAAAATAGTTTTTACATCTTTTCAGCAAAAGATGCGTTTTCATATGTTTTTAAAGGTCAAAATGGGTGAAATAACTTTGTAGTATTTTTCTTACACTGTTATCATGCTCTGTCATATAAGCCAGTCATATATTTAACAGCCAGGTTAACCTCCATATACAGCAGCAGCTGGATAATCCTTACACTCCAACTGTGACAGAATAAATGCATTTATATGAAGACAGGGGAAGAAATGAGCATTTAGCATGCTGCTGTTGATAACTAGGGTTTTATCCAAATGGATTTGTCCTGTCTATGTCTTTGACTTGTCCTTAAGTCAGTTGGTCAATTCTGCATAGATAAGCTAAAGTTACATTATTTACAAATGGTTTACTTGTATTTACACATGGTCACCGATTTCTACTGTTATTATGCATTGTCTCCATTTTCTATTGGCTTATTAAAAATAAAAGACAAATATTTAACATTTCAACAATCCAGTTGTATAGCAGACTAGTAAATGCTTGTGACACCTACAAATGCTGTAAATCAATTAAGAAGCAACATCATAGTACAATGGTAAAGCACCCTAAAATAAGAAAAAAGGAGATCCTTGAATGGAGAACTTAGTATAAACAATACAAATAATATTAGTTTTACAACTCATCCTTGGTAAGAATTGTAAAAGTATAGATACAGTTGAAAGGAAGAAGGAGGAAATTAGATGCAATAAACTGTTTTATGAATATGTGACAGTTTAATCAATCACTTGTAGCCTACCATATAAATCATAGGAGAGATTTTCTTTTAAACACTCCCCATTTAATGGCAAATAAATCCATCCAGGGCAGGACTAATAATTATACATATGATTATACATATGATGCATGAAATGCATGCTATCTATAAGAAATTGTAATCATTTGCTTTAATGAAATGACACTGATATCAAATATATATATTTTGTCATTGTTTCATACATTAAAGATCTATCAACACAAAAACAAAGGTGAATATAATAACTTAAGAATGTGGAGGTAAAGGATAGAAAGAGATAAGGGGAAGAGGGGGCAAGTAAGGGGGAGAGAAAAGTGGAGTAAGTGAGAATGAGAAGACAGGCAAAGGGGGTTATAAGTGTAACAAAAATAACTATTAGATAATCCAACAAGTAATAACATTTTAATATCAAAGCATATAAGATATCTGAGACATATGTCCCTTTTCACATCAGTTCACAGCATATTAATATGGCATGGTAAGAGAGTCATATGTTGTGTATAAATATAAGTTGTCCCGTGCTGCCATTTGTCATCTTTTTGTGTACCTTTTGGACAAACTACAAGTTTATTTAAAGTTAGCATATTGGAATATTTCCTTGGCGACTTAGCAGGGCTACATTTGGCACCCATTGTGGGGCACACAAAGGGTAAGTTAAGCCTCTCTTGCTTGCAGCTGCAGTGCAGTAGGTCATATAGAAAATAGATATAATCTGTAAGCTGTATGAGTGGAAGGGATGGTATAAACCAGAGAGCTCTTTGATTATTCTTACTGTGTTTTTCCTTTGTTGTAAAGTGTGAATTGAAAAATGTATTATTTTGTTTGCAATGTTGTATTTGTAGTGGGAGTGAAAAGTTCCTAGTGGTTTACCATACAAGCACCTGATAGAGACATACAGTTTAGGTTGGATGATAATGTTTCCCCAAGGACATGACTGCAAGAGAGTGAAACATACAGTAGTTGCTACAGGTAATTTCACTATTTTACATTAACCACTTATTCACTGTTTAAAGTGCATTATCATTATGTTGGGTTATTGTTTACTGAAGTAAATTACATTTTTCTTCTTTAAATAAAAGCACTGCATCTATAGAATTTCATTTATAGAATGAAATCTGCTAATGCCATTGGGACAGTCATTTTAAAAAACATTTCTCTTTCAACAGCTTCAGTAGACTCCATGCTTTGATGGGCATTATTCAGATTGTTACCCTTAGGGGTAGAAATATAAAACTATAAGTATGGGTTTCTCATTTGAAGGATCCCATGGTACAGATAAAGTCTGCCAAATAAATTGCATTTAATTCATTTGAGTGGGCGAACCAGGCTTAGACAAAAACATTGTCTTAAATTCTGCCTCATCTTTCACTGAGAAAACAATGTAATTTCACTTATTTTGCCAGCAGCATTAATAGCATCTCACTATCTGTTTTAGTATTTCTTCAGCTCTTTTGACATTTTCAAACATGACTTCATTTGACATACATAAGAATGCCGTTGACTGATTATATTCTATTTATTTATTACATTACTACTCGCTAAAGGTCATAGCTATAAGAAAGAATTTCATTTTTTTATCATCCATATAGTAATGTCAGCTGCTGTACTATATATCTAGAATGTGCAAGATAATTCACCCCTATGCAACTAATTTTCATTAGATAATACCTGCATGGTGATTAAATAAACCATCACATAAGAGTTAATAGTTGCTTTGACCTCACCCAACACAATACGTGACCGTTTCTGGCAATAGTGATCTCATTGTAGTGTAATGACCTCAAGTAATTATTGTTAACAGAGAGATCTTCTAGTACTTAATGTGAATCACTGAATGAGCACCCAAGTCTAATGAACTCATCACACTGTGCTGGTCTTTAACCAGAAACAGAGATTCATTCAGAAAATTAGAAAATAAAATGCATTACGAAGAGGAAGCCAAGTTGACAACATTTTTCTGTCTGGCATGAAAAGATAATGACATTGCTTTAAATGGCAAGCACATGACAAACAAGACTCTAGAGACTGGGACAGTTAAACTATGATGTTCATTTTTTAAACAGAATGATAGTTTGTGGTACAAACAGTGCACATCTGGTTAATCTTGGGTTGAGGTTTAATGTTATATCAATAACATATTAGAGGCATAGAGGGTCAATGTATAAAATATGTGACTGCATCATTAAACATTTAATGTTTCTTAAAGCCCATACAAACTCACATGATGATTATTTTTTTACAAGTATCATACTCCTAGGCTTGGCTAAACTTGTGGATAAAACATAGTTACATTCCCAGGAGAATAATTTGGAGAAGGTAAAATTCAAAGTTAGTTTTCCTCCACAGGACACTTCTATATAATTTAATGAAACTCTAATATTTGAGTCTAAATTCCACTTCACCCTAACCAGTTTAGCACTTTAATATCCTGGCAAATATGTGTTCATTTATAGTAATTGCCTCTATCAACAATTAGTGTCTGACTTAGCTATGGACTCAACAGTTACTTAAGCTTAACAGCAGACATGGAGTTTTCTGGCTAAAACCCAAGTTGAAAGAGAAAAAATCACATGTCCCGTTAGCCTAATGCTTGTAGAATTCTTGTAGGGAAAAAGGCTGTGGATAGGCAAATTCAGAAGAGTCAAATTGAATTCAGTGTTCAAAAGAGTCAACCTGACTGGGGCTTTAATCTAACTGCAATTTCTGTTTTTTTGTAATACAAACTTAGCCTGCAAAAGACACAGTGTTTTTTTCAACTGCTGGTGTTTTCTCGCCCATTAGCCTCCCATGGAAATCCATCAGTAACCTCAGGAAAAAAAAACAGAACTGCTGTTCTGCCTGCTGCTTTCGTGTCTAATAGAAAAAGTCTGGAGATATAGATTTAATCAGAAGATATGCAAACCATTGATTTTTTTCTTATTAAAGCTAGAATGAGCTTTCAGTCAATAGTATTGACTCACAGGCCTAAGGAAGACGAACTTCAAGTAGCACAATAGAAAGAGCTACGTTGTGTATACATATAATAAAGGAATCAACAGATACTGCACAGATTTTCCATTTGTTTAACATTTTAATGTTTATTAGAACATATATATCCATCATTTGAGTGCTAAAAAAGCATATACAGGCAGTCCCCAGGTTATGTATGAGAGGTTTGTTCTAAAGTTGAATTTGTATGTAAGTTGGAACATTTACCTATTAAATGCAACTGATGTTTGTCTTAACAAAGTATTTATTTATACATTTCTGTGCATTCTGAGTGAAGATACATGGAAGCAATCACTCCACTGTAGACAACACACGCCAAAGGGGGTTTGTGCAGGCTGTATTTAAGATAAATGCTAATAAATGGCAAGCAAACCACAGTACATTACTTTAAAGGAAAATTATACCCCCAAAATGAATACTTAAGCAACAGATTATATCAAATTGAATGACATATTAAATAATCTTACCAAACTGCAATATATATTTACATAAATATTGCCCTTTTACATCTCTTGCCTTGAACCACAATTTTGTGACTCTATCTGTGCTGCCTCGGAGAACACCTGACCAGAAATACTACAACACTAACTGTAACAGGAAGAAGTGAGGAAGCAAAAGGCAGAACTCTGTCTGTTAATTGGCTCATGTGACCTTACATGTGGTTTGTATGTGTGCACAGTGAATCGTACGATCTCAGGGGGCGGCCCTTATTTTTTAAAATGGCAATTTTCTATTTATGATTACCCAATGGCACATACTACTAAAAAAGTATATTATTATGATAATGGTTCATTTACATGAAGCAGGGTTTTACACATGAGCTGTTTTACTCAGTATCTTTTAAGAGAGACCTACATTGTTTGGGGTGTATAGTTTTCCTTTAATAGCCTCTGATTATCAGGACAAGTTGTATGTAAGTCGGATGTTTGTAACCCGGGGACTGCCTGTACTAGTTCCAAATAGTGTTGTCCCAAAACCCATACAGACAAATCATATGATAACATAACAACTGATGTTTATTATAAGGTATTAGTTTTTGTACTTTGTGGGATCTGACCTAACGGACAACAATCCAATTATAGGCGAAACATGTCTTAGCATTGACTAGCACATTCTCCCATTAGTCACAAAACCTACCACACAGCACTGCATGCAACAATAGAGCCCTTAAAGGTGGACAGGCCTCATGGAAGGAGCTCCCTAGTAACAGCATTTTTATTATGGTGCTGCATAATGTATATCACAATGTATATCTGGACCACTATTGCTCAACACAATAATAAGGATTTTCTGGCACCTGTGAAGGTCACTGCCTGTCTGAGCCAACAAACAAATGTTTTCCGACACACTTTGCCTTTATTTTCTGGTGACAACTCAATGTCACTGCCAACATATCACCGCTTGTTACTTAACGTAGTACCCCTGGTCAGGACACATTCTTTTGAAATCTGAGATAGCGGCCATTGGCAACATAAATTACCTTACACCTACCTCTATCTGGCATAGTGGTGTCAGGAGAATAACCTTTCTCTCAATGTTAGCAAAACTAAAGAGCTGGTCATGAATTTCAGGAAACATTATGCGTCTCAAGCTCCCATCTACATTGAAGGGGACACTGTGGAAAGGGTGAGCAGCTTCAGGTTCCTCTGGGTCACCCAGAGGACAGAGCATACAGCAGCTGTCATCAACAAGGCTCACCAATGCCTTTACTTTCTCTGGAGTCTGAATATATATGCTTAGCAGTGGTTTCAACACACTTAGGGGCAGATTTATCAAAGGTTGAGGTGAATTGTTGTTCTTTGACTAGGGAATAGCCCAAATCTGATTTGAATTTGAAAAAATACGAAAATTTGAATATCGGAATTTATCATGTACTGTCTCTTTAAAAATTCAACTTCGCCCATTCGTAATCTAAAACCTGCCAAATTGCTGTTTTAGCCTATGGGGGACCTCCTAGAACCGATTTGGAGTCAATTGGTGGACTGAAAAATCAAAGTTTTGGGGGGGGAACTTCAAATCGACTTCAATCTCATGCCCTATTCCTTCGATTCGTACCATTCGAATTAGGCCGAATACGGACCTATTCAATAAAAAATGGACCTGTTCGACCAAAATAAACTTCGGCTAAATTTCGGTTGGTCTTTTTGAATTCGAATTTTGGCGTTTCACCAATCGAAATTCGACCCTTGATAAATATTCAAAAAAGTGCAATATTGCTAATATACACTGCAAATGCAAAAAGACTGTTAAACACTTCCTTTTATACTTGCACTTAATAGGACATGTTATCTAGAGTAGATAGTACTTATTGTAATTTTACTATATTTAAAAGAACATCTTACATAATCAGCTGGTAAGGCCATAACTAAAAGGTAGTGTTATGTTTTGGGTAGCCGAGGATTAGTAGGGTATAAAAGTGCTTTATTAGCAGGCTCTCATGCAGCCATTACACAACAGTAACTGTCACTTTCAAGCTACCAGGAAGTATGCACAGTATAAGTATGAGCCTCATGACATCTACAGACCATTTGCATAAACACCACAGGTAGCAACTCTGGGGGAGGGGGGGTGACACGTAAACAGAAAAGCAAATAGAACAATAGTGCATGTTGCATATGGAGGAAGAGTAACCTTCAAATCAAATAATATACACAGGATAGAGAGTAACTATAATATGTATCATAGAGACCTAATCAAATTATATAGAGAGTCGTCATTCTAAGATAGAGCCTTAGCTGGAGGACGGTCATTCCCTTCTGGGCAGTACCAGAAAAAGAGGACTCCTATTAGTCGTTTATGCTCAATGTGTAAAAGTTACACTGCAGTTGGAGCTATTTAGAGCCATAGAAAGATCACCTGCCTGATAATAGTCTTTAAGATCTATTGACATAAAAATAGTTTGGCATCATGAAAGTTCTACCTTCACATGTTACCAGAGTGCTGTTAACCGATTACTGTGGAAATGTACCCAATCCATTCATTTACCATGGATTTGCTTAGGTTTTTTACTGTATTTACTGAAATCCATATTCCTTTATAAAAACCCATCGAGGCACCAGTTTCTGGAAAGTGGAAATACATGGGTTACTGTATTTGTATAATAGTGGTTTATCTCTTATTTTCCATTTTATTTTCACTATAGACAAAACCCACAGTTGCTTCTAAAGATTATACATGTGCAGCCTTAAATCTATTTTGTTAGCATTAGACTGGACAAAATCTTAAATGATAGATTAGCATTAATAACTGTACCACAATGATCAAAACAAGTGTTGCTTTTCCTAACACTAATGGTCCCAAAAACCACACAGTCGCGCCTGAAGGCCCTTTGATTTTAGAGCTTTCTTCTTTTTTAAACAAGGAAAACATGTCACATTTTATGTAGAGCATTTTATTTCTTTTCTTTTTTTATATCATCTTTCAGCATGGCACACGAGTAAGATACTGTATATCACTACTGCATCTGGGGAAGGAGAAAGCAAATCAGATACAAAAGCTGAACAAACATAAATTATTTATTATTGCTGTGAAATGAACTGTCATGCCTTCTGTGAGTTTGCTAATTCCTGTTCCTCCAGTTTTTTTGGCTAGTTTCAAAAAAACACATTTAGACAGAGAATCCTCTGTATTATTCAAGCGTTTTAAGGTGCACTGCTGTTCCCCTGAAAATGTGTTCCTTGCATAAATCATTTCTCAGTTTCATGTCAGAAAAAGGCAGCTCAGCAGTATAAGGCTCAGAGCTGCCACATAAGCATGCATTGTTCACTTGGTAACTCTTTTTGGGTTTTGGGTAAATTATCTTATTTCCTATGATTTCAAACTTTATGATGCAGGAACCACTTCTTCTAACACCTAAAGCTGGATAAAGATTTACTTTTCAGAAAACTAAAAATGAAATTCATCTCTACATGAGTGAATTTCAATGGCATTCTGACTTGTGTTAGGCAACTTTAGCCAAGAGGTTAAGGAAATATAAACACATGGATTATAATTTAATATTCAAGCACAGAATGTACTATTATTTTTGTTTTTCCAATAGTAGAGCTTTCCTTTTAAACCTGTAATAGTTTCCCCTTTAGGTCTCATTATCTTTGTTTCCAAAAAATGTAACAGACATTAACTAGATAATAAAAGATACTAAATAATAAGATAATAAAAGACAATAACTAAAAATATAGTATAATAGTGAAATGTGCAGTGGTTTTAAGACACTGAAAATTAGCATTTTCAGTATTTTATTTATATGATATCATATAGACTTTCCTTGTTTTTATGTTTGTGTGCTAGCTAAGGACACACTCCCCTTGTGTGCCATATGTTTTGTTTGCATTTGGTCATATACATGTCATCATCAGTTTGTGTCTATTTGAAAGCACACATGTAAAAGAATGTGACTTGAACAACATCCAAATATTCCCTCTCCCAAGTATGCCCTGGATTGACTTAACCGGAAGAAAAAAGTAGATTGTGATAGTGTTTGATATTTTTATACCAGCTTTAACAACACATTCAATCTTTCCCAACAATTGTTCTAAAACTCTTATGAATATAGCACACAGTAACGGTTTTTACAGGAATGTTTTAGACAATAGCATGTAATGCTTACATGACCTACAAAATCATATGAGAGTTGCTCAAGCAAATATGGATACAAAAGGTTTGTGGCTCACATTTATGCCTGCAAATAATAATAAGTGATTGGTCACTAAAAATGTTTATACAAAAACTACTGAAGATATTTTTTATAAATTTGAATGTATGCGTCTAAAAAAATGCATATAAGGGATCAACGTTCGAATATGGGTTTTTACCATAATTCAAGTTTTTTGTGCTAAAACCCATAAACTCAAATTATAATTTCAAATCAAGTATTTATTACGCTAAAACACTTAAAGAATTCAAATGTAAAACTTCAGCAAGTAAAAGCTTGAAGCTAAAGGAGTCAATGGGAGTTAGCCTAGGCAAAATTTTTAACGCATTCATGTTTTTTTTCAATTATTTTATTATTTCAAGTTTTTTATATTTGGAATTTTGAATAAATAAGGTAACATTTGTGTTTTTTAAACTAGGTTTCAAGTCCAAAAACCTCAGCAATTTAAATAATGTAACCTAAATGGGCTTTTGGAACAAAGAACAACTTCAGCAGCTTTTAAGAATATTTGTGCCAAAAAGCATGAGCAATAATAGGCCCCTAATAGTATTTGTGAAAGGATCTGGTTAGACTGGCACCATTTACTTATGTGTCATCATGGACTATATAGAACTCATAAAATCAGTTATACAAGAAACACATCTATTCTGCTTCTCCCAAAAACTGTCATTATTATTTTTATATTTCTCTTTTAATATTGAGATAATCCATGGCTACTCATATTACTGAAAAAGTAGTTAATTGCAAAGTTAAACTTAAGCATGTTGTAGAATGTGTTATTCTTATCATGTTTTTAACTGTTAATTTTTATAGGTTTTGATCTGGTTATTGCTGGTCACAGACAAAAATATTTGCTCTCTGAGGCCACAGTTTTATTGTTATTGATTTCTAATTTGGCCTACTCATATAACCATTGTGTCATTCAAACTACTGTCTGGTTGCTAGGGTAAGCTGTTCAATATATCACTAAACAGATGCAGCTCTAGATTTACCTTCCTTTGTCTCCATGCAACCGCAACTCCACGCACTTTGCCTCAAGTTGTTCCCAGCCAGATGCATTGTTGCGACATTACTTTATACAATGGGTGTTTTTTCTTGTGCCAATTGTCTGTATCAGGTAAATACATTGCTCATTCCTAAGTAAAAGGTTTATTTAAAATATTTTCAGATTTCATACTGGAGGTTTTAGTTATTCTATATTTTTAAGAATTGATCCAACTTACCAATCAGCCTGGGTCAGTTAGATTTGATTTGATAAAGCTCAATTAATATTGATTGGTTTGTTATTTTTCAAATATAATGTACTTGTTATGTAGCCCCTTTTTAATGTCAGAAATACAGATGATAGTATAGCATAAATTGTCACTGGCACTGTCAGAATATAGCTATTAGTTAACGAAAACAATATACAATAAAATATATTTTGATTTGCTTGCTCAAGAATACCTGTCTGTTTTTCTATCTATAAATTTCACTATGTTGCTTGTTAATTACAAAAACAAAAAACTAATTTGTTTGCCAAAATGTAAAAGACTAGAGAAAAATAAAGGAACAGATGTCTACGTTTTTACTGGTGTATCACTGTCATAGTAGAAAACATAATGGCAAGCAATAAAGTAGAAGATATAGTTTTTCAATAAAGAATATCTTCTCAAAATATGTAATTAAAGTCACTTTGTAAAAGTGTCACAAAATTTTGTTTTAAAAATAATTGTGTATCTGTAACATTAATTTCATTACAATCTGGTACAGGTATTATAATACTTCTGTGCACAAGTTCCCTTTTTTTCTTATAATTTGCCATGTTACTAAAGCAGTCTCTACTTTACTAGGTCGATGTCAACCCATTTCTAATGATTTGTCTCTGCCACCAACCCTGGGCAACAAACATGCACATTCCTATGAAAATATTTTTTGTATTCAACCAATCACACATGCAGAATGAGCAGTTGGCTTAATGAAGTGATATGCAACATAACCAAGATAGCAAAAATAATTAAAAAAAAAAAAATCTCAAAAGAATCTATATAATCTTTAATCAGTTTACAACCACAAGTGATTGTAATGGCAAAGCACGCTTGAACTGAGGTTATGAGTAAATCATATACTTTTATTTTACAATAATAACAAATAGTGGCTGGCCAGTATTATCAATTACAAATCCATTAAATATAAAAAATCCTCAAATTTAAAAGTATTTAAAATGTGTGCTGCTCAGTAAGAAAATACTTAAAGAATGGATACAGGATGTAGTCCACTCCCTCGCCAGTTTACTTTCAAGACAAAAATAAAAAAAAGGGAGGAACAGTTTTGAAGCAGATGCCCAAGCAATTATATCAGAGGGGGGATGTAAGAAAAAAGATGGAGAGAAGATGGGAAAAGGAGTCACTTAACTTGTAGTTACAGTAACTTGTATAACAAAGATAGCAGCTGCAATGTTGCTTCTATATTCATTGCTGCAATAATGCTACCATATAACTTCAATCCACCAACTACAAAAAAAGACTAGATTTCTTGTTTAAATGTGTGATAAGTCATGATGGGCGAAATTATGTGACATCATATGATACCATTGTTTCTTCTGCCTCTAGTGTAACGCCATGAATCTTGGTTACAAAGTCTTTGGCAATCTGTATATGATGCACTGTATTGCCTACCAACAGGGCTAAGCTGTCAGCCAATAATTTTGTCACTGGATTTATGACAAAGGGTCTTAGTGGGGCCCATATGATGTCACTTTATTGTTCACATGTATACCTACTAGGGATGTAGCGAACGTCGGAAAAAAAGTTCGCGAACATATTCGCGAACTTGCGCAAAAATGCGAGCGGTTCGCGAACGGTTCGCGAACCCCATAGACTTCAATGGGAAGGCGAACTTTAACATCTAAAAAAGACATTTCTGGCCAGAAAAATGATTTTAAAGTTGTTTAAAGGGTGCAACGACCTGGACAGTGGCATGCCAGAGGGGCATCAAGGGCAAAAATGTATCTGAAAAATCTGCCTGTGTGTGCTTGGAAGAGATAGTGTAGGGGGAGAGCTGTTAGTGATTTCAGGGACAGATGATAGTAAGTTTGCTGGCTAGTAATCTGCTTGATACTGCTCTGTATTGGAACAAAAAAATAAATAAAAGCAGTCCTTACAAGGACTACTGTTATTGCAGCAGTCAGCAGATGAGATCAGAAGCAGGACAGCTGCCCACTGCAGCTACATACAGAGCACTGCAGTAGAAGGTAGATTACTAGCCAGCAAAGCTACCTAAGCTTAAATGTCCCTCAAACCCCTGCAGACTTCTGTCCCTCCAATAACAGAGCAGTATCAAAACGATTACTAGCCAGCAAACTTTCAACTGTCCCTGAAATCACTAACAGGCAGCAGCTCTCTCCCTACACTATCTCTTCAGCACACACAGGCAGAGTGAAAAAACGCTGCAGGGCTTCGGTTTTTATAGGGAAGGGGAGTGGTCCAGGGGAGAGCTTCCTGATTGGCTGCCATGTACCTGCTGGTCTGGGGTGAGAGGGCAAAAAAAAGCGCCAACAATGGCGAACCCAAAATGGCGAATGTCGCGCGACGTTCGCGAACTTCCGGCGAGCGCGAACACCCGATGTTCGCGCGAACAAGTTCGCCGGCGAACAGTTCGCGCCATCTCTAATACCTACAACAGACGGAATTGAGACTGTAAGAAATCCACTGCAACAAGATAACACCCTTAGCAGCAGAACAAAGCTCAATCCTAAGCAAGTATGTTTGTTGCTAGATTTGTGCCTTAACATCACATACTTCAAATACAAGGACCTTTTATAGACAGAAACATGGCTGTACAATGGGTTCTCCATCTCTCCTATTAAGATAATATGTAAGATAATATGTACATGGAGGAAGTGGAAAGGAGGGCCTTATTTACATTCCAGGGAACTACACCGAGTCACTGGTTCAGATATGTGGATGGCACGGGTTAAAATCAGATCAAATGAAGTGGCGGCCTTTACAGAACACATTAACTTAGTGGAAAATAACATCAAGTTCACAAGGGAAGATTTCCACGAGAACAAACTTGCCTTTTTGGACTGTTTGATATGCATCCAAGAGGGGGCTAACTTGAAAATGGAAGTATACAGGAAACCCACTCATATGGATCAATATCTGTTGTTTGATTCCCACCATCCGCTGGAACACAAACTGGGTGTCATTAGAACTCTGCCTCACAGGGCGGAATGTGTGGCAACTGATACAGAGTCCAAAGACAAAGAGCAAAAACATCTCAGAGGATCTTTGAAAGGTTGTGGCTACCCAGACTGGGCCTTTATCAAAACAGCAGCAACCAAGCCCAACAGGAACACCAAGAGAAATAACCGCCTGGAGACAAATAGTAGGCAAAACCTAGTCATCCCATATATAGCTGGAGTGTTTGAGAAACTTAGTAGGATTTTCAACAAAAACTGGTACACCCAAAGGATCCAACACCAAAAGAAAAACAAAGCAATGTGGTAAACGCAGTCCTATGTAGTGAGGAGTGCACTGATCTATACATTGGGGAGACAAAATAACTGCTCACCAAGCGAATGGCTCAGCATAGGAACTTTACAGGGCAAAACTAAGCTGTCTTTCTACACCTAAAAGACAAGGGGCACGCCTTTGAAGATAACAAAGTTCAAATTTTGGATAAAGAAGACTGCTGGTTTGAAAGAGGCATAAAACTAAGTGATTCATGTCAAGGTGGAGGCCTTCGACACCACCTTTCTGCTACATACAATGCTGTTCTCACATCTGTACTCCGGCGGAACACTTCACACATCCATTCATGCAACTCTCACAAGTAACACCTG
This sequence comes from Xenopus petersii, assembly GCA_038501925.1. Taxonomy (NCBI): domain Eukaryota; kingdom Metazoa; phylum Chordata; class Amphibia; order Anura; family Pipidae; genus Xenopus; species Xenopus petersii. The sequence goes on along the minus strand of CM076686.1, from coordinate 47,582,542 downwards.
TTTCATGACACATTGGTAATCCTATAACAGTAATTACACAGAATCAACACCTCTGCAAATTACAGATGTCACCTCTCTGAAGAGTTACAATGTGCCATTGTAAATGGATTAGTGGAAGAGTTTAAATGCCGAGAATTTCCCACACCAGTCAGTTGAACTGAAGAAGCTGCTCGGATGAGTACTGAAACATCTTCAATGATTACTCAGCAAATCCAGTTGTTTTAGATTTACCTATACTAGATACACAAGGAAGAAAGTAACGTTAGAGAAAACTTGCTAAGAAATGTGCTTGCAGATAAATTATCACCTGCATTCTTTTGTCAAGATGAATAAATATGCCTCATAGACAGTATGATTGTCTTTCTATAAAGAACAGTTGTAGCATATCGGATAAGAGTTTCTCTGACAATGTAGGCCAATGCCTTTAACACAACTTTTTATCAAAGATTGAGTGTTAGGGGCTGATTCACTAAGGGTCGAATATCAAGGGTTAATTAACCCTCGATATTCGACTAGGAATTAAAATCCTTCGACTTCGAATATCGAAGTCGAAGGATTTAGCGCAAATACTGCGATCGTACGATCGAAGGATTATTTCTTCGATTGAACAATTAAATCCTTCGAATCGAACGGAAAAAAAAAACTTAGGAAAGCCTATGGGGACCTTCCCCATAGGCTAACATTGACTTCGGTAGCTGCCGAAGTAGGGGGTCGAAGTTTTTTTTAAAGAGACAGTACTTCGACTAACGATTTTTAGTTGGAATCCTTCGATTCGAAGTCATAGTCGCAGTCGAAGGTCGAAGTAGCCCATTCGATGGTCGAAGTAGCCCAAAAAATACTTCGAAATTCGAAGTATTTTTACTTCGAATCCTTCACTCGAATTTAGTGAATCGGCCCCTTAGTGTTTTATAATTTATACCTTGAATGAACTCGAATGAACTCACAACTCGAATGTTTCTTATTTCAGAACAAAAACAAATAAAAAAAAAACTTGATTCAGCTAGTTTGAGGTGCGAAACCCAAAAACTCGAATTCATCGAGTTTTCAGCAGATAAAAAAACCTCAGATCACTAGACTTATTTGGGTTTTCGGCAAACCCCTCAGAAAAAAACTCGAACATCATGAAGGCTATTAACATATTCAAATGGTTCAACTGACCTCTGCCATTGACTCCTATGTGACCTAGACATGTTTTAGATGATATATTTTCAGATTCAATCTATTTCCAGGGTTGGGGTATAATAAAATAAAATTTTGTGGAAAACACAACTCGAACCTTAATAAATAACCCCCATAATGTCACATTCCCATTGACTCCTATTTATTTTGGTGATATTTTATGAGAAGCAAAAGGCCCCAAGTCAAACACTAATTAACACTTCTTCAATTGTTTGCATCTTACCTTAGAATGGTGTTGCTTGAGTCTCAGTGAATTATTTTGTAATGATTAGGGATGTAGCGAACTGCCGTTAATGTGTTCGCGAACGCCGTTCGCGAACACCGGCAAAAAAGATCGAACGATCGAAGGATTTTATTCGTACGATCGAAGGATTTTCGTTCGAATCGAACGATCGAAGCTATTCGATCGAATGATTTTAATTCAATCGAATGCTTATAATCGTTCGAACGAATGGAAATCGTTCGATTTTAGCGATCGAACGGTCGAATGGTCGAACAAAATTTTACTTCGAATCGAACGCGAACACCAATTGGCGAACGTCGTGCGACGTTCGCGAACATTCGGCGGACGCGAACAGTCGAAGTTCGCGCGAACTAGTTCGCCGGCGAACAGTTCGCTACATCCCTAGTAATGATAACAAACTCTACATCAAGATGTTTGTCACAAGTAATCCCTGGTCAAGATTAGCTTTCTTTACTTTTTGCATTACTCCCATAATAAGTTATTTCAATAAGAATATAACGATTAAGGACTTTTATTGTAGCAATAAAAATGGCAAAGTAATATTATGATGCCACTTTATTAGATTTATTTTATCTTCTTTTCTTCAGGATGACATACTGTAGCCGTTATTTATGAAGTATAAATTAATGTTATATGGATCCTAACACAATTACAGAAGGAATTACCATGGAAGTCTGGTTAATCTATATTTGTATCCGAGACAAATGATCCTAAGATAAATTGCAGGAAATTATCTTTCTCGTGGGTAGCCATAACAACCTACTATAATTGATTCTTTTTCCTCTCACTCTTCTTTTCTGCAACATGGAATAAAACTGATGAGGTTGAAAGAAAAAAAAAGTTGCTGTAACTCCACAACAGATAGAAAGTGCAGTTCATATCTGACTGATAGGACATTTACTGTCCCCAGCTAAATATTGAACTATTCAGTCATTGTCAATATGTCATATACTTCAAGATTTCAGAAGCAATTTCAGGACTCATTATAAGTTGTTCAAAACATAAACTATAAATTAGGCTCTTGATAAAACATTGTGCTAGCACCAAGCGAGTTGTCAAGGCAATACTTTTGTTCATATTATTTGAAAAAATATCAGTTTTTCATTATACAAGTTGATTCTGTTTGCTATCGATTTGCTGCTAGGACGTGCAAGATTGTGGAACTTTGTAATGGTCAGCCTATTAAGTCTACATACATTGCACTACAACAGATTTTTTTTGTTGTTGTTGGAATGATTATTCCTGAGGAAGCATACAAGCAATAGCAACAGCAAAAGACAGTCTTTCATTATTATGAAACAAATACAGATTCAAATAATCCTGATTCACATAATATTTATATTTTAATTTGGGTAAAATTCTGTGTTTTATATACTTAACTTAATGCACCAGCCTAAAGTTTCAGAATCCTTGAGTAAGTAATGATCAAGGCCTTCTAACTCATGCACTGGAGGTTGTCATCTTAGATTCTGCAAGTACTTAGTATGGTCTGGGAAGCTTTTGAGAAATGTAGGAGTCATTGCAAATCTTCACACAGAGGATTACAAGTCATAGAAGTTAATGCTAATTATTAAATTGCACTGGTTTCTGAGCTGCAATGTAATGAGAATCTGAATAAATTATCAGCCTTGTATTGTGACTTTTATAGTCAATATATGCAGTGTCTTGAGTCGGCCCCTAAGCTCAGGTACCTGACATTGAGTTCTGAGCTCAATAAATAAAAAAAATCACCCATGTTCATTCCTATGGGATATTTAGAACTATATTTATCAAATGAGTTCTAACTTTCACCCATAAATACAATTCTAATGCCATAGGAATGAATAGAACATGCATGAGTTTTTATTTATTAAGCTCTAAACTCAGAGATAAATCTGGCCCTAAGACATTTGTAACCATATATAAATATATGTCTATGGATGGGCAACCAAATTATAGTCTACAACACAGGAGAGATTTATAGAATAATATTAATAACTGTACAATTTTGTATACCTTATGCTTAGTATGTAAAATCCCTCCCAGTGCTCGCTCAAGTTTTCTCCTGCACTTAAAAACACATACTGGAATATTCAATGGTTTAGGATTAAACTGACGATAGTTTTATGGTCAATTTTATCAGGAGTCAGTGAACACTCCTGTATATTTATGGAGTCTGGAAGAAAATTATTATGTTAATTTTCCAGGGTGATACCAGGGTTGTGTAAACCAACACAGACTTTTTCTTGAGCTTAATGATTTTAATCTTGTTTGATAGCTGCTTCCAGTTCAGTAATATTTTTTACTTGAAGCAGAATGATATCACTTTGGGCACTTATGGTAACTCCCTCCATTTCTGATGAATTCTTCACTGAGCTTTGTTTGGCATTGTTTTTTTTTTGTCATATTTTTGTTTTGACATGGAGTCCTTGACCAAGTAAAATGGAAATCCAGTTAATTTCACAAGCTCCTACTGAAATTTTTTTGAAAGTCATGGTGATCATAGAAGAGCCTGCTTGAGAACCAATAAATAAATATAAATCAACTGATTGTAACATTATTGTAGGGACCTGTAGGGTTAATTCACTACAGTCTAAACCACATGGTGTGGAAATCCCCTGTTTGGACTTGAGCTATGGGGCCATGCGGCTTGAAACGTTGTTGCGCTTGTTCAGATAAAGCCATGAAGTTCCAATAAAGGCTTTTTTAACAAATCTTCAGGACTGGTGCTGTCTATTGTGATTGTGGGATACTGAATCTGGTGAAAGTGGACACCTATTGACGCGCACCTGATCGTTATAACCAAATATCAAAGTGGTGAGTGCTGGCTGACTATTCGTATATGAACTATGGGGTCTCCTAGGGTTCTGGCAGGGGCAGAAGCTCTTGTATTTGTGCAGCATGGCCAATACCAGAGGATGTCACTAGGTGTCCCTGCTGCACAACTTGACTATAAATAGGAGAGCAATGTGCTCACACTGCCATTACTGTTAAAGATTACTGTCTTACTGCTGGATACTACTTCACTGAGGAGAGAGTGATTGCAGCAGCCAAGATGTAGAGGCAGGAGGCCTTTGAGGCTGAGGTAGGCGACCCTATGCCCTGGAGCTCCCAAATTCCAAATCTGGATTTGGATTACTCGAGCTATAGACAGTGCTGGAAAACATTGTCATATGGATCAAGCAAGTTGTGCGCTTGGCTAGGAGAGCCTTTGTGGATGCTTGTTCCAGCTCTGTGTGAGCCCCTGGGTGAGTGGCCTGTGGGAGGGTAGAAAAGGAAAGGATCCAGCGGAACCCATGTTTGTGATACAGGCTTTTTGTGTGCCTGCCATGTGGGAGCAAATCTGCCAAGCGGAGAGGTATTTGGGCATTAGCGCTACCTAGGACCAATTGTGCTCATTGGGGATAAAGGACTGAGACTCTGTATCTGCCAAAGGAGTAGTGCGGGACTTTGCCTGGTAGGGAAGTACCAAAACTGGACTATCACAGGATCCCCAGGGTAGTGGGTAATGCTATTTGAAATGCATATGTGTACTATGATAGTTTTACCTACCCTTTACACTACACTTTCTCTTATATAAAGTTATTTGTTATACAGTACTAAGTGTGTGTTGAATGTTTTTCCTAACGGGGCAACCCGCAGGTGGAGGCACTGCCAGAGAAGAATCCCAGTACCCTTTCACCTTGTAAAGGGGACTCAGGACCCGAGTGGGTAAGATAGTACAATCTTGGCACCAGGGGGGTCTCCAAGAGGGTGTTGCACTATTATTAAGTCAAACAGGGGAAAGTTGTGCTTACCACAGATTGTACAGCATTAAGTGGAGGTGTCATCCCTGATTCTGTAAGTTGCAGGTAAAACTTAGCTCCTGTGTAAAAGGTATAACTTTGACGTAGTTGGCCATCTTAAATATATTGCAATGTATGGACAAATGTTGCCTGTTTTGTTTAAAAGGCAATACATTTTTAGAAGCTTAAGGCACAAACTGTCTCAATGTCCTTAATATGTTGAAAGTGTATTGAGTGCAGAAGACCTCATGTATTTGTCTATATGAATTTTGTGGTCACAGTCTCATTGTACCCGCACTTAATGGTTTAAAAATTAGTGGTGTGCACAACGTTCCCTTGTTTGTTATAGTTTATACAGGAGCAGTTGTCAGCTCCATATTGTAGCTCCCACCTTTTCTAGCTATAGTTCGGTGGTCCCTGTGGTGGCTAATAAAAGGGAAACCATGTTTGGGAGTTTTAACCTTGAAAGCAGTAAGTAAGATCCAGGTAAAACTTAGTTCCTGTGTAAAATGTATAATGAAACAGATAAAGGTTGAGTGTAGGACAGGCAAAGGAATCACTCAAAATGATTTCTATTAGCCTGTTGCACAATATTAGAGGTTCTGGCAACCTCACAAGCAATATTGGAAGAAGATATTGGCACACAAGCCATTCAAGTTGCAGGGAACACCCTGCTTGTTTTAAAATGCAATGTTTCGGAGACACAACCCCCTTTGTCAAGCATGCCTTTACAAAGGGGTGTGTCCCCGAAATGTTGCATTTTTTGATTTTTCACCTGAGAACTCAAACGATAACCTAGCGCATATCAAAAAATCATTGGAGCTGCTCCCATTGACTTATATGCAACCTCAACAGGTCTGAGATGCCAGATTTTCAGATTCTGACTTTTCCATCCTCGGGGTTTAATAAATTCCAAAAAAAAATTGTAATTTTTTAAAAGTCTGATTTTATAGAAAAAAATGTTTGCATTTGACGTTTAGGAAATAACTCCCTTAATGTCCTTAATATATTGTTAATGGGTTGAGTGCAGAGGATTATTTTTTATTCCTAATTGGGAATCCATTTAACTGATTCCTGTGAATCCAAGCTGAGCCAGAGGGACTTGCCCCGGTTCCAGCGCCGATTCTGACTAAGGAGCCGCCTGAGGCGGCTCCTGCAATGCCGCCCCCCCTCACCAACTTACGTGTCGGGAGGGGAGGCAGAAACACTATTGCGGAGAGCGCAATTGTGCTCTCTCGCAATAGTACAGCCGAATTTCCGGTTCAAAAACCGGAAATTCGGCTCTTAAAGGTGCAGGAGCGGCTTTTTGCCGCTCCTGGAATCCTTTCAGGCGCTGCCGCCTGAGGCGAGCGGCTCAGCTCGCCTCATTGGCGGCGCGCCCCTGCCCGGTTCCAAAGGCAGCCACAATGTAGAAAAATATATATTGAAGCTATATGTCCCAAGGCACAATTAGTAGTTAAAATTAAAAAAGAATTATTCCAATTCACATTTAAAATAATACATACTGGCACACCTAGGGTCAGTGTGTACCATTTTAAATGTGAATTGGAATTAAAAAAATTAATTTTAACTACTAATTGAGCCTTGTGACATATATCTTCGATACATATTTTTCTACACTGAGTGCAGATGGTCTCTTGCATTTGTCTATCTTTCACAAGTCACCATTCTGATCACATGAAATTGTCTGTTCTTAGCAGTCAAAATAAAAGAGCTGAAGAGTTTAGTATATGTGACATTAAGTTAAGATTTGAGTTGGGTATGGGCTATCCCCAATGTGGGTCCACTATTAAATGTAAACATACTACTTTGCAAGTACAGCTTTTTTACATACAAGGGTCATACCATTAATCCAACTGAACTTTGTGTGTTTGGAGCATTTTTGCAATGTAAAATGGCCATGGACATCATATGCTTACTTAAACAGCATGAGGTCTACTAGATACATTTGAAAGTCTATGGCTAGAAGAACTTAAAAGAGATACTTGTATTGGTGTGCTTGTTTTGCAGGTAATTGCTGTAGTCAAGTGACAAGCCAGTAACCTTTTAATGGATAAACTTTAATGCTCTGAAATTAATAGAGACAATGGATACCTCTTGATCATTGCAGGTATACGGTATAATTGCCTGGAATGTATAAATGTATTGTACATATGAAGCTGATGCATATGAATTTAACACCTAGAAGATGAGGACATTAAAAACAAAGATGGTTGGATACGTCACCTTTTTTCTTTTGGAAAGATGTGTAATTATGTGTCTTTCAGCAGGCGGAAAATCTTAATATGATTTGTTTGAATTTATATTGGTTCTGCATTTCATAATTTACAAGCAGATGCCTTTCCAAATGTATTTCACCAATTGCTTTACAAAACGAGTCTAATCGACTTCCTTTCATTGCATTGAAGAAATACGAGAAATACAACAGGATATTGTTCAGTCATCTGACCTGTAGAAAAGCTACACACCATTGTAATTTTCTAATTGAGAAGCAGCTGCTGTGTTGTAAAACCTGTTATGGATTTATCTGCTCTACAATATGTCACATTTATTGTGCCAGTCATATTTTGGCTCAAGACATTGCCTGTTCCACAGACAATAGTCAGTGTGTACGGTCAGGCATCTTCCTTTTCTTTGATTTCTAAAAAATAGTAAGCCAAATGTTGATTGCTTGATGGAACTGTCTTTTTCAAGTCAATTTCTTCAGTTATCCGTGTTTTTTTTCAGTTAACCTATGATAATTTGGATTCATTTTACCATCTGATTTTGATTCACTCCTTTTTTTATTGAAGTCAGAAAAAACAGTGACCAACATTCAGTGCTCAGTATCTACCAGGACCCAATCAATACAAATGGCAGATTTCCTGTGCAGCTGGTGGTAGTGTTATCTGGTCTGGGGAGGGAAAACGTATTTAGAAAAAATGCAATAAAATGCAATAAAAAAGAAAGAATAAGGGAACCACTAAATTTGTTATATATATTTAAAAAGGAGAATGGAGCAAACATTGTCATACCTACCTACAAACAATTGCATAAATATAATGTGCATTATGGGGGTTATTTACTAAACCTCGAATTTATCTGGTCTGGCTTTTTGGGGCGAAAACTTGAATTTTTCTTAAAAGAAAATATTTTAGATTTATCTTCCTCAGACCTGCCGAGGTTCTGTAAAAGTTAATGGGAGAGGCATGTACAGTATCTCAATTTGAAGTTTTCGTGGTCTGCTCTGGGATTATCTGAAAGTTTGACTATGTTGGGGTTTTCATGCAAAAACTTGAAAAAATAGTGAGATTCTGGAAAAAAACTGCAATCCGATTAGTTCTGGTTATTTTATTAATAAATAAGGTCAAATGGAGTATGTGAGTTTGGTTGTGTTTTTTTTTTTTATAAAATATGAGATTGGATTTTAGTAAATAACCCCCTATATGTAATTTATAGATCTAAATGATACATAAGACACTTACTTGCAAGGGAAATCACAAATTTTAGAACTGAGACCCCACCAAATGTTAGCATTATGGCTGCCATCCTTACTGTCATTACCACCACTACCTTTCTAGAGTCTGATCTTTTTCCTGTGTGTATTAGTTAAAGGACTGGAGTGAGCATTATAGCTAGCAAACCTGGATGCCTTGAATGATTATTGCATCCCATACACTTTACCAAAGTACAATGTGCAAAACATGCAGTTTCAACCAGTCTGTGCTGATTTTTTGGCACCCATGGCAAGGTGGCTAACAGCAAGGGGCCCATTTACTTAGCTCTAGTGAAGGAATAGAATAAAAAAACTTTGAATTTCAAATGATTTTTTTGGCTACTTCAACCATCGAATTGGCTACTTCGACCTTCGACTACGACTTCGACTTCGAATCGAATGATTCGAACTAAAAATTGTTCGACTATTCAACCATTCGATAGTCGAAGTACTGTCTCTTTAAAAAAAACTTCGATCCCCTACTTCGCCACCTAAAACCTACCGAAGTGCAATGTTTTTTTGGTTGAAGAAAAATCGTTCGATCGATGGATTAAAATCCTTCGAATCAAACGATTCCAAGGATTTAATCGTTCAATCGAACGATTTTTCATTCGAACGTTCGATCGAACTATTTGCGGTAAATCCTTCGACTTCGATATTGATTTACATTCGGCAGTCGAATATCGAGGGTTAATTAACCCTCGATATTCGACCATAAGTAAATTTTCCCCCAAGTGTTGACTTCCAGTACATCTTAAATTAGCTCATGTGAATGGCAAAGTGTTTCATCACAACTAATATAGTAAATGTTGATAACAACAAGTCAAGATCAAGTGAACCTCTACAGAAGTAGGTGAATAATATATAGCTTCCAAAAGAACACAAAAGGATATTTTCAACAGGTGCTACATATGTGATGAATTTGTCAGTGAAAATGGACAAATAACCACTGGTACCTTTGCAATTCCTGTAAATCTTTCAAAAAAATATAACCCCACACATATATATCCAGTATATTAATTTGCTGGTATAGCTAACAGTGTGCAATGCCTGTATGGGGGCTAGCAATATAGTAATTTATCACTTCTCCGTGTGCTCTTTGGACCGCAGCTAAAAGCTAAAGCACTGTAACACATCTTTAAACTTTAAATGAAATCCATAATCTTTTCTTTCTTAGAGTTATGTCTCAAAGAGTTTGGCCAGTGTGTGTAGATAGTTCATGAATCACATATTAGGGCTTTCTAACAGAGGTCATAGAGTGGCACTGAACCAGAATAATGCAGCGGGCTTGTATGTGAATTTAAATTCATTAACGTCTGACAACCGCCCGCACTTGCTGTTTTTCACGGCAGTGACCCTGAACAAATCACTCTGGCATTGAGTGCTCTTGACCATTATAAAACAAAAAAAGGGTAAATGGAGATAGGAACCTCATAAAACTTTATTAAGAAATACTGAAGGCAGTTCGCTAGCTAAAACATAGGGGGGGGGAAAGTGTGGTTTGTTAGTGAAGTCTTAGACCTGAGCTGCAATTTTCCTCTTCTACCCTGGTAATAGCTAATGACATCCTACAATATAGAGATATAGAACTTACCAGTGCTTTACCTGTTTATCAGTCCTTATCCAGTTGATCAGAAAACTGTAGATCTGTACAGCTGGATTAGCAAATCCGAGTCTTAGAGCCATTGAAGAAACAAGGGGAAGAATCACAGGTAAAAATAATTTATATTAAATGTTTTAATTTGAGTACCAAATTCTTAGTGTATTTAATCTGACACCTACATATCTGAAAACATAAAATAACCATCATTTTTAATCAAACTCCAAATTCTAAACACCTTGAGAATTTTACTCTTACTCATAGGCTGCCCTCCTAAAAGCACCTGGCACCTAGTCATAAAAAAGAACAGCATCTGGCACCATCATTAAAAATAATTCTATAATTCCAGTACAACAGGTTCAGTGCTTTAAATACCTACTACATTTTGCACTCACCATTGTTTCACACATCAACATTCTCACAATATTTTGGTAGCTACAAGTCAAATAATTATACCACTTTCTCAATTAGAAAGATACCAAAATACTTAGGGGCCTATTTATGAAGCCTCAGTTTTTAGGGGGAATTTTTTTAGAGATTTATTATACCCCAAAGTTGCTAATAATCTGAAAATAGTCCAGCTAAAACCTGTTGAGGTCATGTAAAAGTCAGTGGTAGATGTCCCTTTTACAATTTGAAAATGTTTCTTGACATTGTGATCTGCACTTGATAATCCGAAAAAGTCAGGGTTTTCAGACGACAACTCGAAAAAATTGTACGATTCAGGAGTCAAATTAAAAAAGACTCGTACGATCCAAATTTTCGGACAATTTTGTCAAAGACTTTTCCCACATCAACTTTTTCAAGCTGATTTTTTGGTAAATGAGTTAAATCGTGGATGGGAGTTTGGTCGGCTTTGTTTTAATTTAAAAAATTATATTAATTTGAGTTTTAGTAAATACCTCCCTTAGTATCATCTCCTGCTTATTACTATCACCTCCTCCATATGCCCCATCTCTAAAGGCAGCTTCCCCCCATGCAGAAGCATATTTTTCCTGTAATCAAATGTTTTTTGGAGTGCACTATATCAAATACTATATTAGATTAAATGTGACTTTAGACAAAAGTCTGCAGATTGCAAAAAAGATTAAAATAATGAACAGAGTCTTGATGTGTGGCAGTAGGGTACTGTCAAATCAATGTTCTGCTTCATCAAAATATTCCCAAGTCTTTTTGATGTGAGGTTGTTCCTTTCCCTTCAGTGGCTGATCTGTACATAAAAACACAAACACCAGAGGATTCTTTTATCTCCTAATTTATGATAATTACAGTATATCAAGTGATGCAGTTGATGTAGAACCAAACTGTATTTGAGTTGTCACAGCTTTTGATATTGTAATTTAACACTATCTCTCAGTATTTTCCTCTGAAGTCAGCGACAGCAAATGACCATTTTATAGTCATCTTAAACAAGTGTCTTTAGATATTTTGTTTTTCAGTGCTCACTGCAAGCAAATCATTGTTTTGCAACTCAGATATATTAGAGGCAGAGATGTTTTTACAAGGCGAACATTCAAAACAGTGTACATCCAATACACCTAGCTAGTGAACATATAGGCCACCTTCACATCACACACATATCTACATTTTAGGTTAGTCTTTCTTTTAGTACTGATCATTAATTCCAATAATAATTAATCTGCTGTAAAAGTCTCAATCATAGCTAGCAACATTTTGTTTAAGCAGAGAAAAGTTGAAACTTTCCTACATAAACTACCCATGCTAGTGTTCACAATACCCTAAAAAGGCCACAATGTCATTTATTGGACTTTGCCCAGTTTATGGGGCATTGTTCAAAGAGCTGCAGGCCTCTTGCTCCATTTTGAGTGAGATCTGCATTAGGCAGTGCACAATTCTAAAGGGTCAGGACTGGGGGAGTCATGTAAGTACCCGCCCCTCCCGCCCCTACTTGTAAGAGAACAGAAGGAGGAGCAGCCCACATCTGTCCATAGGCAAGATGTAAGGACAGGTCTGGGCTGCTTCTCCAGGTGCCCCTCTCAGAGTGCAGGATTTTCAATCTGGTGCTCCATGCAGAGAGCAACAGCCCTGTGGAGTGCAAGTGCTGTTAAATTAGCACTTAGATGCATGCTCTTGCACTTGTACAATGCATTCAGTAGTTGTGGAACAAATCCTGGGCAGCAACTTGTCTGCAAAGTTCTTTATTGGGAAACTGAGTTACACAACATGTTTCCAGTGAAGTGGGTTATAAACATGCAAGTAGCGATCTGACAGAAAGGTTTCTGCAAAGGGGATACCCCAAAGGTAAACTTAAAGCAGTGGTAGAAGAGGTGAAAGGGATGGACCGCGCTGTTTTATTACAGCCCAAACAAAAGCAGGGTGAGACGGATAGATTAACCTTCGTAAGTACATACGACAAAAGGAGTAAGAAGGTAGAAAAGATAGTGAAACAATATTGGCCACTTCTGCAAACTGATGCTATCTTTGGAAAAGTTTTTTCTAATCCCCCGCGGTTCTCGTATAAAAAGGGTAAGTCAATAAGAGACACATTATGTGCCATTTCAAGAGTGGATAATAGCAATACTGTGTTTAAAGGTACACCAAAAGTAGGCACATACCCGTGCATGAATTGCAACTGTTGCAATTCCATTATAAAAGGACCTAGTATAAATCATCCCATTACAGGTGAAGTAATTAAACTAAAGTCATACGCCACATGTAAAACCAGCCATGTAATTTATGCTCTGAAATGTCCCTGCGGGAAAATGTACGTAGGGAAGACAATAAGGTCTGTCAGTACTAGGATAAAAGAGCATAAGGGCAATATACGCAATTTTAAAAAGGACACCTATACTGACACTCCTGTAGCCAGACACTTTGATACTGTAAAACATAATGTATGTCAGCTAAAGTGGATAGTGTTAGAGACAGTAGCAAAACCCAGTAGAGGAGGTGATCATAACTTGATACTATTGCAGAGGGAGGCCAGATGGATAAAGCGCTTGGATAGTGCTTATCCGAAAGGGTTAAATGAGCAGTGCAATTTATCATGTTTTCTTTAATAGTAATGGCTTGTCGTCCTTTGTCCCCAGGAATTATAACTAGATTTCCAGTTGTAATGATATGGAACTCCTGCTGCATTTACGTATGGGTGAGTCCATCCAATCAGGAGTCTTTATATATATATTGTATATTTTTGAATTGGTAACTATAATATTGCAACCTTGTTGCTAAGAAAGATAATATATACATAGAAGCCATTGATAGGAGATAGTGTAGGAAATTATTACAGAATGTCCTAGAATAGCAACATATGTTGATACAATAGAAATGCTAAATTGATACAACATAAAGATTTCAAGTGAATTGGATAGGCTAATGGCAATTTCCTTGTTTTTACAGGTCATTTACAGGTTAGGCGGACTGAGCAGTAACCTGGTTTTAAAGTTATGTTTCAGTGGGATTTCAACATGTATTATATAAATTAATGTGTGTCACTTTTAATAGCTAGATGAATTGGGTCACATTAAGTTTTTACAATATTTATTAGAGATCATATTTTGTATTTTTACATTGTGAGATGTTTTTATAAATCTGTAAAATCTCTATTTTGCACAATGCACTTTAAGATGTATATCACTAATAGTTAATGAAAAAGTTTTATCTATGATGAACTGTGTGTAGCCATATGGGAGTTATAATTGCACAATGCACTTTAAGATGTACATCACTAAATAGTTAATGAAAAAGTTTTATCCATGATGAATTGTGTGCAGCCATATGGGAGTTATAGTTGCACAATGCACTTTAAGATGTATAACACTAAATAGTTAATGGAAAACTTTTACCCATACTGCACTGCTGGTAGTCACATGAGATTATAAATGATTGTTTTTGGTTGTTCCTTTTTACACTTGATAAAGGGCGTGGGCCCGAAACATGTTGTGTAACTCAGTTTCCCAATAAAGAACTTTGCAGACAAGTTGCTGCCCAGGATTTGTTCCACAACTACTGAATGCATTGAACTATTGGGTATTATACACAGAATACCTGTGGAAGAAGCCAACAAAGAAATTCGGTGAGCTTGCTCTGAATATTATATTTGCATCTTGCACTTGTACCCCTGGTTTTATAAATTATTCCTATTATAGATCTTTTATATGTTGGCCACCCAAAGTAAATAGAATTTAGAAAAGTTTTTTTTATCAAAACCAGAGCTTCTGTTAGTAGTGATGGGCGAAGTTGGGGCGTTTCGATTTGTTGAAAAATTCACGAATTTCCCGCAAAATTTGCAAAACGGTGAAAAATTCACGAAACGGCGACGGTGTCTTGTTTTTGTCGCATGCAAATTTTCGAGAATTTATTTGCCGGAGGCGAATCGCAAATTCATGCCTGGCGAAAAAATTAGCCCATCACTACCTGTTAGGGAAAAATATATCTGCCTTGGGGGGAAGGAGTGCACAGCCATCTTTCTTACCTCTCCCAGGTGTCCTTCTTCAGACTTAGACTCATGTGTTAAAAGGTCATAAGGGACACCTGGGAGAGAAGTAAAATGGCAATGCAAAGAAAATTTTCTTCCTCAGGCAACTATATTTTTTCCAAAAATTAGGTCTAAAAAAAGTAGCGATTCTATTTATTGTATTTATTGGGGGGGGGGGGCTAATATACTGGCAGTACCCAGTAAATTGTTGTTTCCTTGTTTTTTAAAGCACTATTAAAAAGTCTGATTAAGTGTTGCACCGGTGATGTTTCCCATAGCAACTAATCAGATCTTTGCTTTTGTTTTGTAGGTGACTGATGAAATCTAATTGCTGATTGATTGCTATGGGCAACATCACCTGATGTTTTTCTCAGCATGATAAGTAGGCCCCATATATATATATGTATAGCCTCGTACAAAGAAAATAAGATAAAAATGACGCAACTACAATTTTCTTGGATAAATTACAATTTATTTATCTTAAGTGTATCTGCAATACATAGCAAATTATTATTAAGGTTGTATTACCCTTGAAGAACATAATAAATATATATATATATATATATATATATATATATATATATATATATATATATATATATATATAAACACAAAATAATAGTGAAAAAGAACCATAGTTATACTTTCTTACTTTATTTGCAACACAGTTTCTGTTACAGTTATTGAGAATGTAGCTTAAAAGCTTTTTATAGTAGTACAATTAATATGCAAGGTTTTAATAGTACAGCTTTCTTACTCATTGGCTCTTATATTAACTGTTAAGTTGTATATATATTAAGTTGTATATATCAACTCTTAAGTTGTATTTCGTTGGACCTTCCTGCAACATATCACTGACTCCATCTTGCCATTATTGTATTGTCCCTAAACCTGTTGATTTCCTAATTTCAATTATCAATTAAACAATACAAAGGCATAATTAATTTGTAGACTTTTTACAGCCTCAGAGGAGTAACAACCATCATTTCCCCCTGCAATCATATTTCAGCTATCAAGGACGTGACTCTGATTTATATTCAGCATATAATGAGACTGTCCAGTGCTGTGCGTTACCATAAATAAACAGGTAAAACTGCTGACTTCCATAAAAATCCTCATGAGTACATAGAATATGTTATTATTATGCTCAAATGAAATAGCATTTGTAATCCTTGAATTTATGGTCTTTACTACCTCGAATCTCATTATATTTTAAGGCAAGTGATGCAAAACTCTTCATTTTGCTAAGTTGCTGTAGTCATTAAAACCTCAACTCTTATATTGATGGATCCTAGGCGGCAATCTCATAAATAACAAGGGAGATGTGACAGATATTTGTTGATAATCATGTAATGATGTGTTCATGAATCATTTTATTTCCTTGAAGGGAGTCAGCCTACTTTTTTTTATTAGTGTATCAGTTCAGCTGGCTATAGAAGGGAGTGAAATTGCAAAAGAGCAATTAAAAGAGCAAAAAAAAATAGAGATTTCAGATGCACTTCTTAATAGCAACATAAACAATGTACATCCCTATAGTGTCTATTAATGTGTAGGCATACTGTAGATCTGACAAATAAATGCTGTCATATATGCTTTTCAACAACACATTGTTGGCTGTCTAAGTTCCATGTAAAAATCTTTTATTTCGAGTATCCAAGTCAATAGGAACTGTAACTAGACGAGGAGATTGGTATGAAAGAAAAAAAATCATGAATTCTTTAATTTTCTAAAATTACTGGAACTCACAGTGATCATATTCAGGTGCATATGGAGCCCTCACCTACTGCTTTGACCAACTATTTGGTAGACAGTTTACTGACATTGTATAACACATTTCATCTCCATAAATATTTTTAATCAAACGAAATACTTGAAATGTATTTTTTACTTATAATTCTATTTACTGCCTACTTACCTATTTAAGGTAGGGCTGCACCGAATCCAGGATTAGGTCAGGCTTCAACCTTTTTCAGCAGGACTCGGATTTGGCCAAATCCTTGTGCCTGCCCAAACCGAATCCAAATCCTAATCGTAATTTGCTTTGTCAATTTAATTTGCATATGAAAACTAGGTGTGGAAAGGGAAATCACATGACTTTTCATCACAAAACAAGGAAGTAACCTATAGTTCCACTTTTTCCTTAGCAAATTAGGGTTTAGATTTGGTTAGGTATTCGGCCAAATCTTTCAGGAAGGATTCAGTGCATCCCTAATTTAAGGAAATCATGGAAAACCCACGGCAAGGTATCTAGTTCTTAAGGCAAAATCACAGAAATGCCAAAGCACCAAACTTCTTATCTCTCCTTACATCTAAAACATGTTCCCATGTAGTGCACCTCAAGGTCAGCAGCGTTACATGTTGCATTGTCAAGTTAATTTTCTCGTCACCCACACATTGTTTGTCAAGAGCAGTGGTTAATCTTTTTACCCCATGGCATGGCATGCTTATTGCAGTCTATCTCCATGCATCAAATGACCACATAAAGGAGCATGCAAGGCTTTCAGTTAAAATAGTGAGTACTTTTTTCTTTGGACAGTATTTTTTCCCCCAGATATTTCACTTATTTAGTCAACCAAAACATTTAATCATGTATACAATCTTAGAACTGTGTAAACAGAATCATTTAACTGGTGTTTGTGTTTTTTGATAAAAACCACAAATAAAATATACTTCTTTAGGGTGGTTCTTTCTTATTTAGCGCAGTCCGCAAGCTACTCTTATCTTCATGATACACTATGGGAGTTATAAAAATAAATTTTGAGTTTTTTTTCTCGACTTAATAAAAGCACAAACGATTACTTGCACGAGTACTTTCTGAAATCATAAATAGTCAAGATTTATTGAAGTAAAAAATGTGAAAAGTCGCCAGAAAAATCTCAGCAAGTAATCTCAGCAAGTAACAGCTGGTGATGTTCTATAGAAGTACACTAATGCAATGTACTCTCTTCAAGACACCTCTATCGCAATCCTGTAACTTGAATCTCTAACCCTCTCCTCTCAAAACACGCTTTTAGAATGTAAGATCTAAGAAGTAGGGCCCTCTTTATGTTCTGTATTAGTTTGTGTTTCTATATATTGTAAATTGTAGTCATTAATGTACACCATGAATATAAGTGAAATTGTACAGCGTTAGCCCACAAAAAAACCTTTTTAAATCCAACATATGACAGTGGCTTAAAGGTAATAGTTTTATTAGCTAACTAAGATGATAATGACATGACATGATATGAGTTGCTTTTTAATGCTGATAACCAAGATGTTCTGGGGTGTTGCATTATGCACGTGCTAACCTTTCAGTTAAACTTTACAGTTGAAAAATTAAGTATAAAGAGGTATAATAATATTATACCAATACTGCACAACTCCACTATTGGAAAGAAATGGGGCTGCTCCATATAAAATCACCATTCATGCTAGCCCACCACCAATACGAGACAGGCAATGTAAAATAGGTACACGAGAAAAAATTATCAGTAAGGCCTATAGAGCCATAAAGTGTTTAAAAAAGCATCAGTTAATAGTGCTGCTCCAGCAAACTTCTGCACTGAAATTTGTTTCTAAAAAAGGGCAAACTGATTTTTTTAAAATCTGACATGGGGCTAGACATATTGTCAGTTTCCCAGCTGCCCCCAGTTATGTGACTTGTGCTCTGATAAACTTCAGTCACTCTTTACTTTCATGACCAGGCAAAATGACCTGAGATGGCTGCCTACACAACAATATTACTACTAAAATAAATACACTTGCTGGTTGAGGAATAACATTTTATATGGTAGAGTGAATTATTTGCAGTGTAAACAGTGTAATTTAGAAATAAAAACAACATCATAAAAATCATGTCAGAATCCCTTTAAAGACTTCAAAGTCGGAGTGACAAATGCGTCATGCGGAATTTAGTGACGTAATCCAGGAAGTGTCCAGAGATAAGATACTCTGTTGTAAGAAACTTTACTGGCATTACATTGAGACACTAACACAGCAGAGAAAGTGAAAAATACTGCACTATATATATCATCTTTCTTGCTGTCTTTCCTCGAGCTTCTTAGGGAGCACTGTTCCATCAATTGAAATTTGTACTTTTTAGGAGAATGGAGGGAAACAGCTAGAGGATTGAACCCCGGAATACTTTTTATGTTCTAAACAGACCTGCTTGTGTGTCTGGCACATCTGATGAACCTAAACACCAGAAGTAACTTTATGACCATTCTCACAATGTGAATGCATTGTATTAATTTTGGAGAGCCATCTGTCCTTTCAAAAGATGCTTTGGTAAAATGCTGGGCAAAATACATTGTATCTTAAGAGCAGTCATGAGGCATGGTCATCATGTCAAATATAGTGAGAGAGATTGTTACTGGTTGCTTATTTAGCAGTAGCATAAAAATATTAATACAAGTTTTAATGTGTAATGTGTAAATGTAGTGTGCTTATTTTCCACCCACCAGCACTTTTTGAACTGACTCCAATAAACTATGTGACACATAAGGGCTGCACCAATCCTGCAGTTGCAAGTTTAGAACCATTGTGGGTGCATGTGGGGCTTTTACTGTATTTGTTGTAAAGTACAACAGAATTCAAAGTCATGGGGAAGGTCCATGGCCATTTAAAAGAATAAAGTCACAGCCTGAGTTTTCTTTTTAGAATGTGACAGGGGCATGCCCAACCTGCCGGGAACCCTAGGCAACCCAACCAGGCACGTCACCCACTCTGGCATGTGCACACGTGTGGACAATCGCAATTATGCACACGATAATGAAGTGCTCAACCTTTGTGTTCTGTCTCGTCACACCAGGTGCTTAGTAGTCAATTACCCTCTCTGCTAAGGGTTGAAATCATATATTCCATCCATACGACCATAGCACACTGACAGTAAGCTTCTGTTGTGTCTCATATGTTAATTGGCCCATTTCAGTAGATAAAGGCAACATTTCGGGCCTCACAGGGCCCTTTATCAAGCAATTATGCAGGCTTGACAACAGTTAGGAATAACAGTAAAAGAAGAGTGGCAGTGGGGGGACACAAGGGCCAGGACTAGGGGCAGGAGACAAAAAAAGTAAGTGCCTCTATTCCAACTGTTGCGCCTTAGGCACATCGTCTGCCTACCCCTAGTTGGAAGGTGATGCCTAATATCCAGTACGGATGAGAGAACTTTTTCAGCTGGTACAATTTCATGGGGGAATTTGCACATTTATTTGAAAATCCATGCTAGCATTTTACATGTGTAGGGATGTGAAAATCTTAGACACCCTTACACATTACAGACAGGCACATCCCTAGTTATAAGGACACCTCAGTGGGTCCTTATGGGGACCTTGTGCTTCTGTAACCCCTGTAGTTCACACAGTGTACACCAGATGGCACTGTGCCAGAGTATAAAAGGTTTAGGAACCATGAGGTCTGGGTCCATTGCTTTAGCCCAACCAAGCTGGCTGGAAGGGCCCTAGTAATTAGACAGCTATACTCAATTATAGATAACTCTAGGAGTGATAGAGAGGTTATTTAGTTGAGCATCTCGAGGCTCCGCCGAGGAGATTAGAGGGATTAAGATCCCAGGGTATTACTGACCCGGAGTAAGGACTAAAGTGTTGAGATAGGGATGATAGGAATTCCCCTAGTCTGCCACTGGAAGATATCCTTAAAACTGGGCAATACCCATCACACGCTGTCAACTTACTCTCTGCTGTATATTCCCTAGCCTGTGGGGATTCAGCCTATACGTGCTGTGAATATATGCTTCCTTTACGCTGCTGTGTATGTTCTATGCTCCATTGTGGATCAATGTGCTGAATGATCTATGTGCTATTGTTCAATAAATACAGTTCTGCCGTTAAAGAACTACTGGCGCCCATCATTGTGCTATTGCACATAGTTACAGTTACACTACACCCTGCCTCCACCGCGTTGCGAGGGCTTGCCCCTGAGAAAGAGAGCTCATCTGTGGTATCAGCCCACAAAGGAAAGTAGCTAAAACTGCCCTCACACAAAGCAGTTTACTATAGCGCTACACATGCATTCTGCAGCATTCTGCAGGGAAAAAAATAGGTCTGTTGCACCAAAAAAAAATAATGTGTTCCTTGCCTGCCATATCAACCAATGGGATTGGAGTCTCCCCAGCCCTCCTCCTGTCTATCTAAGGAGCTGCCCAAGTGCCATTTTTGGAAGAAATTTACTACATTAGACATTTTTATTGAACATTATTTCTCTATCAAGAACAGTTGTACATAGTGAAAGGAAGCTTCTATACAAAGGTAGGGCAATGTACAGTATATGCTACTGCAGAGCTAAGAACACCTTACAAAGTATGGCAAAATATCTGTATAAACATGTCATAATTATTGGTTTTTATTCAAATAAATGGAAAGGAAGCAATGTATTTAAATGTGTGTCCTCTGTATGCTTATTAAAATATGGAGTGTGTATTTAAACTAAAATAGCCTTCAGGTTTTTTTTTGCATAGCAAGATAAAGATAAAGAGCTTAGATTATTCTTAGAATCCCTTTGTTGAGCCATTCTCAACAGCATAAGCTTGTACTGTTTTCTTACATTACATTTATATAATGCCTGTCACCTTCATTAACCTCCCCATGCCCTGCTAATCCCATGCATATATATTTATTTGCAATTTAGCATCTTCTAGATATTGCCTGATAGAAAAACAGCTTGATACATGTTTTAAATTACTTCCTAACATAACAGAAATTTACAATTTGCTGTGAATCCAAAGAATGTTCGGGTTGGTATGTCAAAAGAACACCACAAGGCAATTTCTATTAAATTCTGTACCATATGAAAATGCACACTCATGCGAGCTATGTAGTAGTAGACATTTACATATACATTTATGAAGTATTTTCAATACAATGGGGTAGGGGCCTCTGATGTGGGTTCACATAAGGTATAGGTGACCTTAGTGGCAGGAGTGGGAGGCAGGGGTCCTTAAGGTTAGGCTTCTGGTTGGCTCGGAAACCCCAGCCAACATGGCATTCTTCACAGATTTTTGCAGCCTTTTGGACATTTTACTTAAAGATCTTCTTTGAATTTGTTTTGATCAATTTTACTGATTTAAGTTTGCTAGGATTCATATTTTAGGCTAACATCATATGCATATGAGTGCTGATTTAAGTGCAAAATTAATGTGCACAAAATTTCACAAATGTAATTCACAGTGTCCTTATGCACTCAAGTAATTGCATCTATACATATTCTTATACTGTTGCTGTGATTCAAAACATTTCTGATTAAGGTGTAAGCTGTAAAGAACACAACATCTGGATGAAAGTTACTGTGGCCTTTCGAAGGCCAATTCAATTTACAACTGCTGCCCTGAGGCTTGCCAGCTTATGATCCCACCACCCATAGCCCAGTTTTCTTGCATTGATCAGGTTGAGGGGGGGCATATTGCTAATGCAGAAAGCACAATAGCAGTCTTTACACTAGAAGAGCCCTAATTTCTATATAAAAAGTGGAATTTCAGCTCTTGAATTTACCCGGAGCAGCTTTTTGCTGCCTCTGTTAACTTGCATGCGTCTCAACTCACCCCACGGCAGCGGCACCCCTGGGTTTCTTTCTGCACTTTGATCCTACAAACATAACTTGCTCACACCTAACAAATCACAGGCTAATGGCATTTGTGGCACTACACTCAATTGTGTCCTGTAAATTGAGATGATACAATTCTTAGCACCATTGATGAAAATTAAATAGTAACACAACTTGTACATGGCTGACCAAAGATGATCATTTACAGTATGTACCGGTATATTTTTATTTCTATATCGCTCACAGTAGCGTACAGCAGAATACATTTTATTTCCCATCTACAGAAGTTTTGGTTTTATGAAAAGACACATAGTAGTACAGGTATGGGATCCGTTATCCGGAAACCCGGTATCCAGAAAGATCCGAATTACGGAAGGGCCATCTCCCATAGACTCCATTATAATCAAATAATCCAAATTTTTAAAATGTCTTTCCTTTTCCTCTGTAATAATAAAACAGTACAATTGATCCCAATTAAGATACAATTAATCCTTATTTGGAAGAAAAACTAGCCTATTTGTTTATTTAATGCTTATATGTTTTTATAGTAGACTTGATGAAGATCCAAATATGGAAATATCCCTTATGTGGAATACAGCAGGCTTCGAGCAGTCTGGATAACAGTTCCCATACCTGTAGTAAGGAACATTGATTTTGTTCTCTGTAGCGATAAGACTGCTAATTCCTCAAAGTTAATAAAAGAAGAAAATAAAGTAGAATTTGGTAAGCATTCTTTAATATGTAAAATATGCATACAGTAATGTCTGTTAAAGGACAGACTGAATATCCTTACATGACAATTTACAAATTAAGTCTAGAATGAACTCTTTTGCATTAGTGCTGATGATGAGTAAAACATAAATCATAGCTTGTATGTCAAAGTACACTGTATCTCAGCAAACTCCCTAATTAGTGCTACTAATCACTTGATCCTTCTGCAAGGGACTAGAACATGGGGAATCTGATTTGAGAAATTCAGCAGCCAGCGTATATATGTCTTTGTACAATGACACTCCTGAGATGGTGTTAACCAAAAACATCAATGACATTTCATCAATCAGAGAGAAAATATTGTCCTGCAGTTGCAAGAAGTCAAAGTCTTATCACAGCAAATAGCACAAAGCAACTGTATTTTAATCCTAGTTCATTTCCCAGGTGCTGGCATATTGCCCACATACTAGCATAATTATTATAGTATAGTAAATATTAATCTTTTTTATTATTATTACTATGAGGTGCTTACAAGGTTTAATTACTTTCATAACTTTTTTTTAATTTGTGTGTTTCTCAAAATATTATTATAAAAATAAAAACAGAATTCAAGTGATCCGCTATTCAGAAATTCGTATTGTACGAGCTCTCTGTATCTTTTGCTACACTTTTAGGAAACAATTAGTTAAATAAAGAATGTATAAAAAATATTACGTTGATTATCACAATTTTTATTTGTCCCTTTTGTTCGGTGGGGGACATGATCTTGGGGAAAAAAGTGCAACAGTTTTTCCTTGATTTAAGAAAATGTTCCAACATAGTTTTTTTCACATTTATCTTGATAAATCTTGAGTATTTGAGTTTCTGAAGAATATCCTTGAGTACATTCGTATTTGCGTTCTTTCTTGAATAGTGAAAAAACTCAAACTCAACCTTTACTAAATTGTCCCCTTAATATGTTCCCTTCTAAGCCACGTTTTTACCTCTCTGTCTTTTTCAATTATTTTATCCTCTACATTTCTATCACTTCATGCCAAGATTTCTAATTTTCCCATCTCCTTCCTATGCTTCTTCATTTTCCTTTTCTGTTTTTTTTTATTCCCCCTATTCTGATTTTATGTTACATTGCCTCCATTTTCTTTTCTATTCTGATCTCTTTTTCCCTTTATTTTGCACATTTCCATTTTCTTAAATTGCCTTTTCACAATCTTGCTGTTACATTTTCAGATGACCATTCTGCTATTTTATCTTTTCTTGCCTTTCCTGCATTCCTTGTCTATTTTGCTGTCCCTTTGTATCTTGTTTTCCACTTCTATTTTTAGTGCATTACAGTGATAACTGTATTCATGCAATTTATTATTATTACTATTATTCTTTATTTATATAGCACCAACATATTTACAGTGCTTTGCAGAGAATATTCATCATTTCTATCAGTCCCTGCCCCAGTAGAGCTTACAGTCTAAGGTCACTGTCACATTCACACACTCTATGGTAATTTCTTTTTAATCCGGAGCCAATTAACCTGCCTGTATGTTTTTGGAGTATGGGAGGAAACCAGCGTACCTAGATGAATTGCATTTTTGCACAATTAAGTGAAAGGATTGTTTGAATATGCAGCCAGTGCTTTTTTACAAAATAATAATTGCTTATGTTAGGCTTTTAGATAAGTCACAGGCAGTTTGCAAGGTGAGAAAATTCTAGAAGCGATATAAACAGCACGTTTATAATGATGAAGGACCACACAGCATTTAAAGATATACTTTGCAGATTTGTCCTGTAGAGACATTACCAAATTATATATTATATAAATATTAACCAATTGATTTTTTCGGGCAAAAAAAATGCCCAGTGATTTCAATGCAGTTGTTGCTGATGCCAAAGTCAAATTTACATCAACAGAAGGTTGAATATTATAGACGTAGACAGGTTATGTTCAGGCTTGAGGGCTATAAGTTTGGCATATGGTTGATCTTCATGCTGCCTTGTCATGCCCCTTTATCAATTATGTTCTGTATATTTTTGATATCCTATTGCTGCATTATACTCTCCTTTCAAAACTTCAATAGTGTTTCCTGGAATGCTTGATATATCAAGATCTTACATCACATATTACCAATATTTAGAAATAAATCTAAGGATATTAGTTTGCATAACAAACAGAATATTTCAAGAAATCAGCTGATGGATTTTTATGTGAACATTCAACTCTCTTCTTACGGCTACTTTTAGATTGTAAACTCTTCAGGTTAGAATTTTTTTCTGAATTTGGTCTTGTTATTCATTTATTCTTGGTGTATGGTACCTTTCAACAAAGACTCGCACTAACCTACACTTCTGAATCAATGCACCTTTTAAAAACATACGATTGTTGAGTTTAAATAAATCTGAATGCACAACTCTGCTTGAAACTTTATATACCTTGCAGCTCTCTGCCCCATGGAGCTGTAATTTTTTCAGTTTTTCTTTCTTACAGAAAATCCATCATTTAAAGCAAAGATTGTGAACATTAAGGTTGATAAATTGACCTCCAAGGTCACACTGAGCAATGTGTTTGTGTTTCTTTGGACAGCAAATGCAGGGAAGGTCTCTGTTGTATACAGTGTAAATTCATGATGTTTCAGTCTTGTCACTGTAAATTAAATTATACCTGAATGTAATCTGTTGTTCATACAAAAAAAATTACTGAAATAAATATGGTTTCCATATCAACACAATGGTTGGTTGTTTAAGTGAAGAGGAGTAGGTTGGATCTTGAGCTCTCAGCTCCTATACTTATTGATGATCAGGACTTTAAAAATGATTACAGAAACCTGAAGTGTCAGATTATAGTATTGTTAAGGTGACATGCAATGATTGACAGCCATGAAGAAATAATTATACTGCTTGTGTGCGTGTGTTTAAATTACCATCTTGCTACCTGTGACATGAAGGAGGTTAAATAAAATACAGTAATCACAGTTCATGGATGACATCAGAAAAAAATGTATTGGCATGAAGATGAGTAGCAAAAGTAGGAATAAAAATAGAGGTTCAGTAGAAAGAAAACCCATCATACTTCCTTAGTTTAAAGTGTGTGGTTATATGTTAATATTCATATAATCCATTTGCACTTTCCATTTTCTACTGGCTATAATAAAACATATACACACACACACACATATATATATATAAATACACACACACATATATATATATATATATATATATATATATATATATATATATATATATATATATATATATATATATATATATATATATATATAAATATATATATATATTTAGATATCTGTTAGGATGGATCATTGTTTCCTTTTCCTCTCCCCTCGACAACTCCTATAAGTATGCTAGTTCAAAGAAATTGAATTAAAAAGCATTTTATTCATATCAGTCTATAAAATTAGCCTAATGTGGACCTTCATATATTTAAACATACACTTGCACAAAGGATTTTTATAGGCCTTTAATTCACTTTAATACACTGGGAAATGTACAAATATCTGAATATATAATATAATATTTATATAATACGCTCTTTGTAGTCAAAGCTGAATATAGAACTTTGCAGTCTTCATGCAAAGACTCACATTTGAACATATAATGACAGCTGAAAGCTTATGTTGTACAATAAAGAATAAATCTATTCTGTTTTAAAAAATTTATGAAATCCCCCAAAATTTCTCGAAATGGCAAAAATTTACAAAACACATAAAGCTTTTTTTCATGCAAAATGTTTTGAATTCAATGGGCCTTTTTTTGCGGGTATTACTATATAATTTGGCAATGCCATAATGTGGAATTTTACTGCAAAGCAAAATATTTCACTCTTTACTGCAAATGATGCATTGCAGTTGATATAAAGACATATTTTGTCACATCATCAGTAGAGTGTAAGTCACTGATCCTATTGTTGAAATTACCCAGGAAATACAATTTCCATAATTTCTGCCCTAGCAAGGTTAACTAGAGAAGCTTATAAAACTGAAATATAGCCCATCGACTGCTGTAGTTTCATGGCCCAAGTGCAATAGTGTAACTCCTGCTGGTACAGGGGAAGGGATATTGGTGTGATCCCAGGTATATAAAGCCATAAGACTCTACTGAAGTTCCAGGCCAAGGGGAGAGGCCCTAGATCTCTACTTAAATCGCAAAAACTAAATAAAAAATATTCATTGTTGCAAATGTTCCCCTTAAAATCACTGTATAACGCATATAATTTGTCAAAGCAATTACAATTCATTAACCATTTCCAGAAAGTGTTCATTTGATTTGGTTTTTATTTAGTTTTATTTTTTTTTTGTATGTTACTAACAATTTAGATGCTAGTACAGTATATATATATATATATATATAGTTATAGAAAGTATGCACTTCAAGCCTTGATATGGAGAATTCAATTATATCGGTGGCACAGTAAAAGGCAGAAAGATAATGGTACTGAATAAAACGCAGTGGAGAAATGCTAAAACCCATACCAGACTATGCTCTGCTCAAGGGCACAACTAATTTAATGGTTTCATGAACAGTGTCCTTTTCAGCATTTTTCTGTTCCTGCATACAGATGTCCTAGAGAATGTCATGCATAGGTTTGTACAAGCAGCATGCTTCCAGTCTTAATAAGACAAATTAGTAAGGGTGCCTTAACTTTTCAAATGTGTCTTGGAAAATGGCAACAAATAGCCTACTGCTTTATATTCCCTTACACACAACAATGGTTCATTGTTCATCTGTGCAAATAGTTGTCACATAAACTAAAACACAGCTCCACACACACATACACAGGCCTCTATATGTCTTCCAAACTAGCATTTGCTGTTTCACTTCCATTGGCAACCACATATTGCTTATTTCACCCCTTTTAATTCTTGTTGCTGAATTTTGTAACTTATTTGATACTCTCCATTTATCTCACCCTCACCTTTGTTTGATTTTGACCTTTGTTTGAATTCTTGCTTCCTGTTTTCCTACCCTAGAACTAACTTACAAACAAGTACATGGGTTCAAAATTGTGCTATTATTCAGCACTTTCATCATAGGACAAGCTTCAATGCATCAATTGAAGCTACAGTACTCTGATTAATTCTGCACAAAATCTCCCTGGATGCAAGCAAGCCCTGTAATTAACTACCAGTATTGTAGTGTTATAACAGGTTGTATTTATAAATGCAATTGACAAACAATAGCCAGTAAAGCCAGTTATGATGACACACACTAGAATTGATGCTATTTGATCACACATGCACTGTGCATGTAAACAATGGTATCTGCATCCATATGTTGCACTTGCTTCAGAAATTAGCCCTCTTATGCACTTTTTTCATGATATTTGCTTCCTCTCTATCTTCACTAACTCTATTACAGGTGAATGTCCTCTTGCACAAATACACCAGTCAGGCTATCTTTGCTTGCATATGTACACGAGACCCTTCGCTGTTTGTGCTCCATTCATGTACTCTTGTGATCGCCGGATACATATTAAAATCTTGTTGCAGCTAGTCCTTGGGTATTGTGAAGGTAGGCCAATGTGTTAAAATGTAACAAGGATTTGCTGGTTACATGTTTTTGTCGGCTTGATCATACAGTTGTAGAATGTTTATTTATTATTTAACATGTTGTTTGAAAGTGGTAACGTTGACTGTCTGGTTAATAAATAAATAGCTGCTGCCTTTTCCCCACCTGCTTATTGTCTTGAAACTGTTCTAGTATGCTTGGGATCAAAGGGTTTGAGCATGTGCTACCTCTCCCATGAGACTGTCAAGAAACGTCGGGACCTGGGAGACATTTGGGAGTATCTCTGGTGTTCCCCATATCAGTCTGGTACAAGGGACAATACTGCTGCAACAAGACAGACAGACTGGAAAATTAAATATTGCAAACAAACCAAAAGTAGGAAAAAGAGGAGGAGGAATAAGTTAACTCTTTTTTACCCAAAAAATTGTAACTTGTAACAAATGGCATCTTAACTCAGTATGATGACAAATTGATGTAAATATTTTTAAAGGGATCATGTCACCCCCTAATAGAGGCTATATAGAAGAAGCAAAAATATTTATTAGCCCACAAATGATTTGTATCTGTTAAAATAGACATGACTCAAGCACTGCCAATAATTCCCTTCTGCTAAATTAACTAACAAATTTAAATTGATATTAGAAATATTTTAAGAACACTGGCATTAGATACAAATGAAAAAGGTTATTTATCAGGTGACAATAGGTAACAAACATTGTATTACAAAAACAAAAGTGCTCGTTTCACCTGAGCCTATGTGAGTCTCACTATCAACATTTTACATTATTCTCCTTCCAGCAATACCTAAACTGTGCTAATAACACGCAAGTACCTCTGCCCTCATAGAAGTGACAACAACAAACTACAACTTCTAGGAAGAGAGTGTGGGGACCTTTGCTGTAATGGTAGTCAACTTAGAATGGGGGCAAGCATTCCTATATCCCTGTTTCAATAACCCCTTATTTTAAGGCCCAATAACTAGTTTATGCCCATTGTGAGCTGAACCCAGATACCCTATCATCTTGCTGAGATCTATGGCTCACATTATTATGCTCTCCCTGTTAGTCATCCCGACATAGCTAAACTTTTCCCAAATTTCTCTCTTTGGGGGGAAAGTAAAACAAAGTTGACTTCTGCAATAGACAACTGCATGCATGCAACGATCGAGGGATGAAGGAGACTAATTGTAATATCTTGAGGCATTGATTCAATCAAATTATAATGAATTCTGCCTAGAATAAATATAAATGGTGTTAGAAACTGTATGATATATAAGTAGAATCGCATGGCCTTAAAACTGCTGATTTTTTTTAAAAAAATAACCCTCAAATCATGAGCCATCTTTTCCTTTGTCATACAGACATTCATCATCTTCTAACAAAAATCATGAATGAATGAGAGTCATGTAGTTAAGAATAATGTATTTCTATAAATATACAAGACCAAGTCGTAATATCTAATTAAATTCACTGCTGTTTCATTTAGAAAACCATTTAATTTTATTACAATGTTAGTACTGGCTAACCGACTGACAGTGAATGTTCTCAGTGTGCTGCCATACACCCTTCTGCAATTTAATAAATAACCAACAGAAAGGGATAGATACTAGAAACCAAATATTAATCACACTGTGTACTCGGTGTGCACTGTCTTTGGAACAGTCAGGCTCAGTAATATTAAACTGCTCTGCAATTTATGAGCCAGTCAAAGCATGGCACATTTATACCGCAAAGCTGTTGCAGGCATTTGTGATGAAGATTTACTATCTATTCTTTTGTTGTTGTAATAAATCGTATATTTATTTTTAATTTATACATTTTACCCTCTCCCTGCCAGGGGCTGTGGCCACTCTGGAGCTGCATGTTGCTGGTCAGTGTGTTTTTAGTATCTGTTTCACTGGTTCTTTCATTTTCCTGCCAGGAGCTTAGATTGCCTGAATGCATGGACACAATAGAGGCAAAGGAGTAGTTATAACTACACATTTGTTATTATATTTTTTTAAATAAATAAATATTTTTTAATAATAAGATAATAAGATGGTTTTCCTAATACCTACTTTACAGTCAAGTTAGGGCCTCTTTCTTTTAATTTCTGATTGATTTTGTGAAGCATTTACTACGCGTCCTACTTCAAGTTCTTAATTATTAACCAAAGATTCCCCCTAAGAAGTTCATTGTTCAACATGATAAATTCTGGTGTAGATCAATACACTTCAAATGGAATATTAGTCAATGAAAGGCTATGTTAAACTTTTTGTCTTATAAATGTTATTCTTCTTGGCGTCTTTTTCTCTTTTCAGACTATGGCCAACACAAGTTATGCAAGATAAGTCACATAGAGTTCATGAACTAAAGCATATTTGAAATATGTCTCATTCAGAAATGTCATGTTCACAACCAGATTATTTAAAGTCTTTCTTTTTTTTTTGTAACTTACAATTTTTATTGTTTTTCACAGTAAAGTACAAGTAAAGTAATCGATAGTTGTGGAACAAATCCAGGGCAGCAACTTGTCTGCAAAGTTCTTTATTGGGAAACTGAGTTACACAACATGTTTCGGGCCCACGCCCTTTATCAAGTGTAAAAGTTTTACACTTGATAAAGGGCGTGGGCCCGAAACATGTTGTGTAACTCAGTTTCCCAATAAAGAACTTTGCAGACAAGTTGCTGCCCTGGATTTGTTCCACAACTACTGAATGCATTGAACTATTGGGTATTATACACAGAATACCTGTGGAAGAAGCCAACAAAGAAATTCGGTGAGCTTGCTCTGAATATTATAAAGTAATCGATACATTATATCGCTTGTCTTCGTACAACAGTCACAGCAGTTATTAAAACAATACAGTCGGAGACTATTACCACAATACTGTAACAGTAGTGAGAGAAGAGATAGGAAAGAACCATAAAGAAACCAAAGGAAAAAGGAAAAAGAAGAAGAAAAAAGAAAATAAAATAAAATATGGAGACCATTAATGGAATGACCATACCCATTTGAAAAAACCAAGAGCGAGGAATCTAGGTGACATCATTTATCGTGGTTTTGTAGTACTCCCAGTTCCCCCAGACATCATTGTGTTGTTGCAGGGTATCGGTTATTCGAGCAGTCATTTCCTCGAACTTCCTATTTATATCGAGTCTGGAGATGACCTCTTGAATCGTAGGGACCGTTGGCGACTTCCATTTGGAAGTAATAGCCAACCGTGCTACAGTGGCTACTTGGTTGATCCATTTTTGGGCTGCATTCGACAATTTCGGAACTGGGAGGGCTAACAATAGATTGGGCATCTCAATAGTAGTGGGAGTCCTCATGACCGAGGATATCAACCCGGATTTCCGGGGAGTAGTTATAACTACACATTTGTTATTATATTTTTTTAAATAAATAAATATTTTTTAATAATAAATAATATTTTTTTATGTACAGTAAATGTTTGCTATTACTGACGTATGAAAAAAATTGTTGATAAAATGTATATATTGATTGAACTATCTCTTTTATTAATAAATCTTCATAATCAGGTATCCTCATTGTTAAGGCCTAGTTTCACATAATAACCAGTAAGCAATTGGCATTTAAAGGAAAAATATACCCATGAAAAATGTAGAATTATTATTATATTATATAATTCTAAGCAACTTTGCAATATACATTCATTACACATTGTCAATGGTTTTTAATTTATTTGTCTATGTATTGCTTTTGAAATCAGTGTTTGTCTGTCCCTTTCTATTCTCTGCCCTGTTGACAATGTATGAAAAGCAGCTGATAAAAAGTAACAAGCAGGAGTTAAGCAAATGCAGCTTTTAATAGCAACCTTTTTCACAAATAACTTTAAAAGCACTGAAAATTTTTAATAAATGTAGAATGCAAATTTGTTTAGAATGATGTTTTCTTTTATTAGGCACATTTTTATTTTTGGGTTGATTTGCCCTTTAAATAGAACATTGCCATTTTAAGAACTAAGGGCCACCCCGGAAGCATACAATTCACGTCGCACACAAAAAGATTGTCAAACAGGCTACTTAATATGATATAAACTATCTGTTGGTTATGAAATTTACTGCAGAGAGATGTCTACATGGAATGGCAGCACATGAGGGAAATTAGTGGCATGCACAGCGATCCACCAAAAATTGTGGGTGCAGTTTGTCAGAAGGGCCAATAACATCAATGTGCATGACATCACTAATCACTTACTGTGCACCACTCATTGTGCATGCACACAAACCCTTCCACAAACCAAAAATCACACTGTGTACTTCTCAATTTCAAAAGCAGGGGGCAATACCTTTTAGCTATAGGAGGTCATTGGGGGTCTAAAACCAGGTAACTCTAAGGTAAGTTGACAGCTATTCTACTGCTGACTCATTAGGAAATGTGCTCCAAATCATCCTGCTAGATCCTTAAAATAGAGGATAAATGTGTTGATTTAGCATCAGCACAGCATTGACGATTAGCTCCAGAAATGTCAACACCCACACACCAAAGATCTTCAGCACAACTGCTTCTCAATCAGGTGAAAGTGCATACCTACTGTATACTCAACTTAACACACAGGCCACATTTGCATCATGTGCATTGTCACTAGTGATGGGCGAATTTGGGGCATTTCGCTTCGCTGAAAAATTCGGGAATTTCCCATTACATACGCGAAACGGCGAAAGATTAGCGAAACTGCATCCTTTTTTTGACGCCGGCCAAAATTGACTGGGGAAAATTTGCCGACAACCAAAAAACCTGACGCTGGCGTCCATTTTTTTTGATGCCTGTGGATTTTCTATGGCAAATTTTTGCGGCTTTTGCGAATATATTCACCAGCTGCGAGTCGCGGGAATTCATCTCGAATTTGCGCCTGGTGAATAAATTCACACATCACTAATTGTCACCTCATAGCTGCAATTATGATCAAATTCTAGGAAAAACTGCTGCATTGTGAGTAAAAAACATGGCATTTTGCACTCTGCTTGCTGTGGTTGCATTTGTAAATGATATAGTATAGTCTTGGCTTCCTTTTCATGGCTCACTCTGTAAGTAAGAATGACTGCCAACAGACAACAGCCAACACATCTCATGTGTCATTGCAGGTGAGATAAGAAATGGGGGGCGAGAGATGAGATGAGGGAGACAAAATTTAAGCTTATGAAAATGCTGTTGAATAACAGAAAGTATGTAAAAGATGGTTTTCCTAATACCTACTTCACAGTCAAGTTAGGGCCTCTTTCTTTTAATTTCTGATTGAGTTTGTGAAGCATTTACTACACGTCCTACTTCAAGTTCTTTATTATTAACCAAAGATTCCCCCTAAGAAGTTCATTGTTCAACATGATAAATTCTGGTGTAGATCAATCCACTTCAAATGGAATATTAGTCAATGAAAGGCTATGTTAAACTTTTTGTCTTATAAATGTTATTCTTCTTGGCGTCTTTTTCTCTTTTCAGACTATGGCCAACACAAGATATGCAAGATAAGTCACATAGAGTTCATGAACTAAAGCATATTTGAAATATGTCTCATTCAAAAATGTCATGTTCACACCCAGATTATTTAAAGTCTTTCTAATAACCATATTATTACTTCCTTTCCTAAGAAAAGAACAGAAGATAGAAGGCTATTGTGATACTAAACTCTATAGTTAGTATAAGTATGGGTATATAGAATTTAATTAAAAGTAGGGAGGGGTGTGTGTATGGATGCTGGGTTTTCTTTTGGAGGGTTTGAACTTGATGGACTTTGTCTTTTTTCAACCCAATTTAACTATATGATTTTAAGAGTATATTTTAACATTTTTCACATATCCCTACAATGAGCACAAACCATTTGGTTTTTTGGTGTGATAACACCATTAGTGTAGATATAGTTTTAAAAGTTCTTGTAGTAATGTGGGTGTGGTTTACAGTGAGTGTGGTTTAAAAGTGGGGTGTTCAACACCAACTTCCATTATCGGCCTTCCACCATGTAGGCCAGAAAAATTCCAACCCTCGGTACCACAGAAGTTGGACAGCACTGATTTAAATCATTCCTGCAAGACTAAAGCTGGCCATAGACATGCAGATCAAGGCCAGGCTGCGCCACACGGGCACCCTAGGCAAGCCGGGCCAACAGGGTGCTGGCTCAGCGTGAGTGCGCAAATTGGCGCTTATGTACGGTCCCCTCTCTGCCCGACTGTTTCTGCCCTTTTCTTCTTTCTGCACTACTGCGCATGTGCACAAATTTATGTCCGCACATGCGCAGAAAGAAGAAAAGGGCAGAAACTGTCTGGCAGACAGGGGATCGCACATGAGCGCCAATTCGCGCATGTGCATAAAGGAGAAAAGGCCAGAGAGAGTAGGGCAGAGATGGGAACGGACTGGGGGTAGGCGACAGAAGAGGTACGTGCCTGGTACCCACCAGCTTTGCACCCTAGGCATGTGCCTACTCTGCCTATCCCTTGGCCCGGCCCTGGTGCAGATATACCTTTGATGTCGGACGAATGATCGTGCGGGGAATCTCCCAACCTGCCACTAACTATTCAGATCAAATAAAATCGTAAAAGAACAGATCAGACAATGTTCTGCCCCTGACAGCAATCGTATGAACATTATGTCCGACAAAAGCTGGTGACAGTCTTTTTTAAAAATGATGTCATGTTCACACCCAGATTATTAAAAGTCTTTCTAATAACCGTATTATTACTTCCTTTCCTAAGAAAAGAACAAAAGACTGCACGTTATACACAAACTGCATCTATAACACATTATTTTTGGAAAGTCAACATGAAATCATTCAAATTGTGGACCCCTAATGTTTTAAAAATATTGTATGTTGAATACATCAGTGGAATGCAAATTTGAAAATTAAAAATGCAAATAAAACCAATATGACTGCTAATTTAAAAACAGATCAAAGTGAATGGGTAATGTCATAACAGATTGGTTCTATGCCAACAAAGGCATAACATTTTGTATACTAATAGACAGAAAACAGAAGTCTCTTTTAGGAATATGGTGGTGTATTCCAGAATGAAATTCCAATATTTATTGAGAAAGGGAAAAGTGAATATACAGGGTTTAAAGGAGAAGTAAAGGTTAAAAGTAAGTAAGCTTTATCAGAAAGGTCTACATAAATATACCAGTAAACCCTCAAAGTAAAGCTGCTCTGAGTCCTCTGTCAAAAGAAACACCACATTTCTTTCCTTCTATTGTGTATACATGGGCTTCTGTATCAGACTGTTTTCAGCATAAACCTCCAGGGCAGGGCTTGAGCATGCTTAGTTTGCTCCTCTCCCCCTCCCTCCTCCCATCCCTGCTGTAATCTGAGCTCAGAGCTGTATGTGAGCGGGGAAAAGACTCAGGCAGGAAGTGATGTCAGATCAAGCTTAAATGGCAGCTTCTATTTTAAACAAACAGAGACAGTGTCTAGAGCTGTTTACTCGGGTATGGTAAAACATTTTGCAGAATAAAAATAGTGTTCTAACTTGTACTATTGTGGTTAATCTGTTGGCAATAAACTGTCTTGGAGCTTTCCTTCTCCTTTAAGAAGCATTAAACCAGCTAATCATTATATATTATAAATTTAACTTAAAGAAAATGTTTTCATTATGCCACAGTTATACTGTATATTAGTTTAAAAAGTATATGATGACATGTTAGCGCCATCCTAAAATACCATTATACAGAGATCATTGCTATTTCAGTAGAAAATAGAGTCCATTTTAAGCAAATAATACTAAATGTTTTTAAATGATTTCTTTTCTCTGTAGTAATAAAACAGTAGCTTGCACTTGACCCCAACTAAGCTGCATCCTTATTGGTGGCAAAACAATCCTGTTTGGGTTTATTAATCATTTAAATCTTCAAGTCTTGTGTTAGAAAAACAAATGTTCATAAAAGTGTTGATGGTAAACCTCGGGTGACTAGATGAACATGGGACAATATAATGGGTGCAAAGTTTACTGAAGGTCTGCTAACGTATAGCATCAAATCAGACTTTTTTTGGCCTGTAGATTGAAATCAAATATCGAATATCGGTTGATATGGATTACTAGAACCATCATTACATTGCCTATAATATTAAGCAACAATCAGCAATACTACAAGGGCAGCACTTTTAAAGAAGTATATTTAGTCAGAGTACTTTGAGTATGAGCACTTTTGCAACTTACATTCATTTTCAATTTTTAGTGTTTTTTTTTAATATTAACAGTGACAGTTAGGGTCATGACACTCTAGCTCTCCAGTCTTAACCTGCAAATACTGCATCTCAGAAACCACTAAAAATAGAAAATTACATTATAAAGGGCTATGAGAACCAAGTTGAATAAGCATACATAAATTAATTTTGGGGGTTTAGCTCCCTTTTAAGTATTTTTAGCATCCCCAATACTTTATTTTTTTTTTTTAAATACAAAAGTACATACTCAACTCCATCAAAAATGTGCTTGCAGAATAATTATATGAAGCTAGATAAGTAATGCTTTGTTTCAAGAACAGAGGTGAAGACCTCCCAGAATCAGGCTTTAAGTGTGGTAAATAGCCCCAAAAGTCACTGGAAATAAAAAAGAGGTTAAAACAAATGTTTCATTATCCATTAGTCTTGAATATTTTCAACAAT
Organism: Xenopus petersii; assembly: GCA_038501925.1. NCBI lineage: Eukaryota > Metazoa > Chordata > Amphibia > Anura > Pipidae > Xenopus > Xenopus petersii. The sequence continues at coordinate 47,545,485 of CM076686.1, read as the reverse complement.
GGGATATTGCAGTTACCCAGCTCTTACAGCACCAGAAAAAAAATGAACTGGAGGGTAACCAGTACAACATAAATTGGCTAAATCATTATAGGGAAACTAACCCACAAAATGAAGAAGAATGTTGTACCAGATCTACTAATTTGTTTCCCCAATTCTCTATTTTAGCCAAAGCTCTTTTTAAAAAGATAAATATCCTAGGTATCCTTTTAATAAAATTATGTAAAATCTGAAAAATAATACACTTTAGGTATTCATCTTTTTTATACAGGGATATTAAAAGCAGTTCATTAAGAATAGCTCTTCTTTTTAACCAGTTTCCAATCCAAGTACAAATTATTCCCCCAAGGCATAGTTCCAATCCTTTATAATCCCTTCTCCTTCGTGGCATTGTATCAAAAGCTTTTCAGATGTAGTTCAAAGATCCAGTAATTAGCATGGGGAAATGATAACAAAACATCAAATACAGAGTATGGGAGAAAAGTCCCATCTTCAAAGGGTAGGGGAATCAAAATTAATTCGGAGAAGTTTTTTATGTCCCTTAGCCCTGATTTATAAAAATGCCTTTGCCCACAGTAGTGCTGAATTTGGTGCTGAACTTCCACCCTGTATCTCCAAATGTAACTTTAGCCTTCACTCATGAGACTATTGCTGCATAGTTTACATAGTTTATGGTATAGTGTAAAACAATTAAGGAGCTGTCATATGAGAATTTATTTCCAGTTATATAGCACTGCATGCCTGTTGAATCTGGGAATCCCAAACCTTCATTCAGTTATATTTTCTGTTAAGAAATTATTATACCTAATAATGCCTCTCAATGAATCTTTTTATGGTACTAAGCATTCAGAAGGCAATGGATTGGATAATTATTGCAGCCTGAGGCTTAAATGATCTAGGAATAATCCACAATGGTGGATCCACTTTTCTGCTAGTCGGTACATGAAGGCCTTCTGGGACTTCGTGCAAACGCAACTACAGCCCATTAAAATTGTTTACTCTATGGCTGCTCCTTCAAGATCATTATTATCCATTTTTATGCCGTAAAGTTTTATAAGAAAAAAGTAAGGTTTTAAGGAAAAAGTTTTAATGGATTCTAACAAGTAGAACATGACCAGGGCTGGTTTTCAAAGATTAGGTGAGGAGAAAGGCTGTTTTTGTATTATATTTCTACTTTCATTGGTGTTGCACATGGTTTTTAAAAATATGGGAGGTGAAAACAAATCCCTATGTATCTTTCTTTTCTTTTGTAAAGACATACAAACTTTACTTACAACCAAAAAAAGAAAGCATAACAGCACTGATTAAAGTTGTTATATCTTATTCCTATTGGCAAAAAAAAAGTCTGTGTTCAAGGCAATACAAACTGCTATAGTCTGCTGTCATCAGAAGCCTAACAAAAACAAGACAAATTGGAAAGTAAATCATTTATATTGAGGTGTAGCATGTGCTATTATCTGCAATTGCCATAGGAAAAAAATAGCTAGTTAATACTAGCAACTTGCTGCAGTACAATGGGGCATGATTCAGTTTGGCCCGATAAGAGCCATCTCAAGGAATACTTGCTGAGATAGGGAACATAAAGAATAATTGCTAAGCAATTTGATTTGTTATGGCCCTACCTTGGCAATTGCAGAAGCTTAAACAGTACAGTGCAGTGCTTTATGGTATTAAGCTACATTATTAGCCATGTTAGAGACCTATGCAACACTGATGCCCAGAATTTCATTTTAGCCCAAGAAGGTTTGAATATTTCACACTGAATTAATCAATCCTGCTCATAGTTTTGATTTCCCAGCTTTTCCACATGTAAAAATTGTCAAGAAAATTCAAAATGAAATGCCTTTGACAATTGTGCAATCCATGGTCAGCTTATAAGAGCAGATTAATCAAAATGTAAGTTTACTGAGGATTTTTGGGATTTCTTGGCTATGGGATTTTTAGAATTGTTTTTATCAATGAAAGAACGTTTCATAAATATGGTTCTAAAAATCTCATAGGAATGAAAAGAAAGTGGGGAGTTTTTATTCATTAAGCTCTAAACTTACACATTTGATAAATCTGCCCCTAAATACAACTCCAACACTTCACATACAACTTTAGAGAGGAATAAAGGGCAGAGGTGGGGCCCTAACTACTTAGGTTCTGTTGAGGCGAGAAAGGGTTAATGGTTTCCCTCCAAGTTTTTTTTTTGAAAATCAGTGCATAAAGATATATGTATAATAATTAATGTCCTATGTCCATCACCAGTGGTATCAGTATTCCATCTCTACTCTCTCTGATGATACTATGAAGTAGTTCAGTTGAGTAAAAGTGAGTAAGTAAAAGCCTCCTTGAAAGTGGTAATGTCCATGACATCTCTTCTGATTTTAATGATACATCAAGAGACAGAGGTGGGACTAAAAAAGGATACTGTAAAAGAATGAAGAAGCAGTGCTGGACATGCAAAAAAATATTAATGTAAAAATGGTTTTCCCATCATATTGCTATTATTTGTTAGCAGAGAGACAGAGACATATAGATCGAGAGACAGAAAGACATGGTTGTATATGTATCATGCTTTAAAAGAGAAGGAGAGGCTATAAACTAGGTTAGCCTTATCAAAAAGGTCCACCTATATATACCAGTAAACCATCAAAGTTATGCTGCCCTGAGTCCTCTGTCAAAAAAAACACTGCATTTCTTTCCTTCTGATGTGTACACATGGGCTTCTGTATCAGACTTCCTGACTTCAGCTTAAACCTTCTTGCCCCGGGCGTGAGCATGCTCAGTTTGCTCCTCCCCTCCCCTTCTTTTTCTGCTGTAATCTGAGCACAGAGCTATAAGTGAGCAGGGAGAGACTCAGGCAGGAAGTGATGTCACACCAAGCTAATACTGCAGCTGCGATCCTAAACAAACAGAGAGCTTTTTGAGTTCTTGTTTTCACTGTAGAGCAGATAAAATACACAGTAACTTTCATCTGTTACTGTTAAGCTTCTGCATATTAAATATCAATGAAGAAATGTATTCACCTAGTGAGGCTAAAATCATCCTGGTGTTACCAACTTTGTACCAAAGTTAGGAACATATGGGTGCAATACTGTATCAGCCCAACAGGGCTAGATTCAATTCAGTGAGAAAAGAGTTTATCACATGAAAAGTCATGAACGTGATTCAATTTGAGATGCAATTTAATTCCGAAAAATGTTTGTTCATGGTCATGGTTTATCACATGAAAACTCTATTGAAGTCTATGGGAAGAAACTGGAACTGAATTTGATGAAAAGTTCTTCCTCCTCAAATTGAATCTCTTCCATGACTTTTCACGTGATTAACCATGAGATAACTTTGTCTCACTTCTCACATCTGGCACATAGTTTGAGCAACAAATAAGTGGAAAATATCACTCTAACTGATCATTAAACTGTTTTTCTAGCAGTATATAATAACCTGCATCATAAATTGTAATTCAGAAAGTGACTCACCAAGTGAGCACTGTGCATGGAACCATCACAGAATATGATTACAATTTGCCCTCATTACTTAGAGTAAATTAGTTAGCTAGGATAAGTGAGCAAGTCTTCAAAAACAGAAATGTTGGGGTTTCCAAGCATCCAACGATTCCCTTTATTTTAAACACTGAAGGTCGGTCACGTAATCCTTCATCAAACTGGAAAAAAAAAATTCTAAATAAAATCAATTAAAAATGATGATAGGTTTCTGAAATGATCAAGTTACTCTTCACTATTCCCCTCCTCTCTTCGATTTTCATGATAGATCCCATTTAATGAACACACACTCATGCATTTAAGATATCTGGGTTAACGTAAAGCTTAATATGCTGTGGTGTGTAGTTCTACTTTAGGCAATTTAAATAGGAAAATATATGAGTGGTCGCATCCCAGAAAAAAAACCCCAATCCAAGGGGTTATTAATTGTTTGAGTGAATAAACAGCAAAAGGTTGGGAAGAAATCCACTATTAGTGAAAACAGTAGCCAAAACAATTAAAAATTACAAAATCACGCGTTTTGTGCCAAAAGTGGGCTCTTACTCATAGGTTGTTAGTCTCCCCTCTACACGATCATTTTAAAGGGGGTATTGACCATTAAAATTACATTCATGACATCACACAAACACCTTGTCCAATGAAAAATAGGAAGAGCTTGTTATATAGTAGTGAACCAATTAAAGTGTTGTATTTATACTTATTCAACACTTTGATTTCATCTGGACCCCATATGTTATCCTGTTAACTGGTATAAGGAGATGAAGTATAGTGGTTAAAATACTGAAACAACACAAAGCTATTTCCAGTCAACAGACAGCAGGTATACTATATTTAAGAGACATTTTCAATTTAAAGGGGGAAAACAACATATTTAAGATTTATCTTTCATAATGCCAAACATGTTAAAATCTGCTTTAATAGAAGAAATGGAGTTGAATTATCATTTCAGGCAATGTTTAATTATGTATGTATTTCAGCTTGGCCTCTTTAAATATTAACACTATATGTTTTTGCACTCATGACCCAAGTCATTCTCTGAGGTACAATGCTGTGAATCCTCGCACCAGTAGAATATTTGCTGCTGCAATTGTAAAAGACATATTGGCCTTTCTGAAGCCTTTTGAAAAATTACATTTTTGGCAGAAGTCAGTGAAGTAAGACATTTAAAAATAACAGGAAATGAATCTTTCATTTATTTATGACTTCAAGAAATCATTAATGATTAATGTCATTCTGTGAAACCATGTTAATTGAGAAGGGAATGCTAATCAAGAGTTATTTGATTTAGAACATATCCAATTAAATCTAAGCATACGCAAGTAAATAAGATTCACAGAGACCAGTTGAATATTAATGGAGCCCAAAGAGTTTCGTGTAGAAACAGAAATGATTCGTGTAACCTGAAAATGTAATGGGCGTGACAGTAATTTTTATGTATCAATAGAGAAGTTCGGCTGAGAGCAATTTATTTAATAAGCTAGTACATAAGGTACTGAAAATATTTCTTCAGAATATGTTTTCCTAGATTCAAATCAGTGTACTGTATGTGCCATTGCTTTTTGAATTGGAATTAAATTATGTGAATAGGGAATGGGAAGCAATTTATATGGAGCCCTGGACCACAGCCATTGTATAATTATAACATCTCTCTGCATAGACTTCTGCCAAATGCTGGAATGCCTATTTGAGTCTGAGTAAGGAGAGTCGAGGGAGAAAATGTTATCTTTGTCTCAATTCTTACTGAACTTTCGATTTAAAAGCAAGCATCTGTTTGGCTGTATTGGGTTATTGCACCAGAGAAACTATTGACTGTTCCACTATCTTTAGCTCACCTACATCTAAAGATCTGGTCATTTGGCGACCTTTCTAAATGAGCAGGGCAACAATCAGATCATAGTAAAGCTAAATGCAGGCCATTGGGAGAGGTGACATCAACAAACCAATACAGTCCTCACCCCCCTAAGGAAAACATGTTACTAGGCTATTCCACTGTAAGATTATAATAATCTCAGCTTCTATCTGCATGCTAAAATGAAGCTTTTTGTGAATTAAGTGCTCTGTATATATATATATATATATATATATATATATATATATATATATATATATATATATATATATATATATATATATTAAGAGAGGAGGGGATACCACCTTAGCATTGAAAAGGGCAGAAGTTAAATGGATTGATAGGCTAGGTACTCTCAGTCCACAGGGTTTAAATCACGATTTTGATTTGCATTTGTTTTTGTAAGTATTCTTTGTAAATATATATATATATATATATATATATATATATATCTTCAGTAGCTTCATCTCATTTGTTTGAAAAAGTTACGGCAATTGTTATCACCTTTAGGGGCCACTAAAGTTATCCCCTTTACATGACTTTTGCTATTGTATTATGACTTTTGTGCTGAACACCCTGTTTAGATTTTTATGACTGAAGCAATAGACAAAAAGTAGGTTCACCACAAGTCCAATTCATGTTCAATTTTAGGTAGCAGACACTTAGGTAAAGCCCAGTATATGGGAAAGACATCATGCTAAGAAGTAAAGAATGGTCCTAGTCATGTAAATATGCTACAGCCAGCACAAGAAATTAACAGAGACAAAGTGAGAAATAGCTTTCACAGACAGAGTTTAATGATCAAACAAAAATGTACAATAATCATGTGGATATCTTAGTATTAAAGCCTTTCAGAAATATTCTAGTAAATTTGATCTTAAATGAGTTAAATAAAGATACAGCATCAGATTATGACTTTTTTTTTCACAGATAATAAGATGTATTAGGTTTCATCCGATCATCTCCATCATTAAAATGAGAATGTAAGCTTGTTAGACTGCATGGCTCTGTGTCTCTCTAGCAAAGCCCAGTCTCCTTGGAATGTTTAAAGCAGATTAGCAGATGCCACTTAAGCTTGGCACCACATCTATCCTTTGGTCACAGGTGTAAACAAGCTCTTCTGCAGTTCACTACTAAGAAGGCCAATACAGAATGTTATTGGAACAGGCAACATTTTCAAGGATAGTGTCAATGAATTAATGGTCTGCAAGCAACTAATTATAAATACTGCATATATCACATTTTAAGCACCCTATATTATGAACTACATGTAGATAATTTATAATTTATTTCAACATTTTTATTTGGCTATTATGTTTGCCTTATTTGTTTAGAACTCTGTTATAGCAACCCATGGGGAAATAAAGATGTAATTATTCCATTGTATTCAGTGCTATCCTGGTTTCTTTCAAATGCCACTTTGTAAACATAGATTACAAACAATTCCAAAAACTCAGTTCCTTTCCCGCTACAACAAATACCTTTTCCACAGATCAGAGCTGGCTGGCATTCTGGGTAGAGTTCAAGCCTTTGCGATGAACCAGAAAGGGTTCTAAAGTCCTAATAAGCACCATAACAAATGCTTTTGAGTAATTACAAGTGTGTTTGTAGTTTTTGTAAGTTTAGAAAGGGATACAATGTGTACTGTGCTTTACGTATATACAAATCCAGAAAATGCATAAATCACAGTACAAAATGAATAAAAACAAGCATGATAAATTCCCATAATTCCTGTAAGTCCTGGCTATTCATCCATAGGAAGAGTTATTATTAGGAAACCTTTAAACCTCATGTTAATGGTTCATTTTGTATCACTGCATATCAGATCAAAATACACCCAATAACACAACATCTAAACTAAAAATGTATGCATTGGATATTCTCATGCATTTTGGTATTCAGCATATACTGTTTATATCATTCAACAGAATTAATCAATCTTGGAGCCTTCTTGAGTGTAGTCTTTCAGGAACAGTTCACAGTTCAATGACAATACATTCAGTGCAATGCAAGAGCAATTCTAAACAATTCATTACAGTCATTGATCAGTGTTCCAAGCTCCTAATTCATTTATCTGAGATAGTACTAGTTTCCCAGTTACCTACAATTTTAGTAGCTGGTTATCAGCTTGTGTGTCAGTTGGTAGGTATGCATTTCTGACAACGGATCAGATGTCTGAGGGTCAGGTTTGGCTAGATTATGGTCACTGGACAGGTAATATCAGACATCATTTAGCCATGTGTGGCAGCCTTATCAGACTAGAACATGGCAATATTGAAACATGGCACCTTTCTCTGTTAGCTGCCTCACCTGCTTACGAAAGCTACACTGACACATATCTACTAGTCATACTTTTGAAATACTTCTTGCAAGCACCCAGGAATTACAATGCATCTATTTAAACTCTAAAATTAAACGTGCTCGGCACTTATGCCCCTGATGAAGCCGAGGTTATCAGTGAAATGTGTAGGGCGGGCATAGGTGGACAGTGGAGTGCTTAGCTCCTACTCAGTCCCAACGTAAATAGGCCGGGTATGCGCGGAGGACACTGTTTGGAAAGGAGGGAGAGGGCACAAGATTTCTCTGAATATTTGGTGGGTTGAATATGATTACAGGAGGAATGTCTCTGTAATGACTTCACTTATCCATCTTGTGCATGTTTAATTACATGTTATTTTAAGGACAATGTCCAGCACTACCAACAAGTTGATTGGTTAGTGGGTGTATGTAACAATGAGCGTGTTTTATTGGTTGAGGACATTAAAAGTTAAGTTTTAACTATAAGTTACTGTTGATATGCCACTATCCGAACTAGCTTGCTTTGATGTGTAGAGTGGTTACTTGTTCCTATAAGTGTCCAGTCACGCATCACCTTATCTTTGCTTTTAAGAATTTCAACAGATCATGCAATTTAGTTTTTTTACACTACAATAGATTGTTTTTTCACAATCTATTTAAGATTCCTCCATCAAAAGCTTGAATAGAGAACCTCCTGGGAAACCATTGGGCACCCCAGGAATTACCAGGTAACAATCTTCTTTATAGTTATTCTAATATTTGTGTTATGTATCACTCAACAATAATTGCCAAATTATGAGGAAGGTAAGCAGGGGCTGTGGTAAAGGATTCATTTGCAAAAATGCAACTGGCAAATGTTTTCATTGCTTGCCTTCACTTGACTTAATAAGTGGAATAATTGTTGAGGCATAAAAGGCTTAAATCACAGAACATATTCATCTTTTGTTGGTGATGTAATTATAGCTTTCTAATAGAAGGCTTTTTATGCTTTAACACATTTGATTACCTACTTCTATTACAAACATTCTATTTTTGGTCTCCTTGGAACCATCGCATCTTGGTCTTCATTTCAGTCATTAGTTCCATCTTCTCCATATTTATCTCCACACTTCTTGCGAATTGCTTCTTCTTGCAAATTGCATTATGAACCTAATGATACATTTTTATCCCATTCCTAGCAGATTGATAAAAATAAACCTTTTGGTAATGTAAAAGTATGAGTTTATACACAGGCACAGGTCCGGGCAAATACAAATCTAGTTATTCCACTGAAGGAAGTTCTGTTACCAGGTTAAACATAGAATGCTGTTTTTTTGTTAAATAGAATTTGCATTAGTATGGGAAGAATCAAAGTAATGAACGTGCCAGTTTAATCATATACTTTGTAGCTCATTTAATTAAATTGTTTTATTTTCTGGAAAAATGTTAAAGAAATATTTGCAACTTTTATTTTTCAGTTCAGTTTAACACTCTGTAACTTTTTACTCTCCATAGATGATTGCACTCTATGGAAATGAGTTGTGTCAAAGACCTTAAATAACAGTCTTAAAAAAAGGAAATTACTTTCTTTTTATGGTTTTAACTGACGCCCATTATACCTAGCCTAGTTTCAGAGTGAAGCTCTGAGTAATTAAGTCAGGTTCTATGAACAATAAAAAAAGAACAGGAATTTCTGCTTCAAAGACCTTGCAGTGTACTATAAGGTGATTGATAGGGTGATATATAGAAAATGAAAGAATGACAATTATAATCAAGTGAACTAGGCCTTTATGGCATTCCCCAATTAACAAAGAATGTCACAGGTGTCACCAAACAAGATGTAGTTTGATTGGCTTGTAGTGCTTTAGTGATGTCATTTGTAAAGGAAACGACAAGTTCGTTATTAAACAATTGTAATTGCTTCTGCCCATAGTGGCTTTACAGATAATGGGCAATTAGAAATGAATACCATATACAATTTTACATTGAACAAATGGGATATCACTCTAGGCAAGAGTCACTAAAAGCCTGACTGGCATGCTAATTGCAAATAGCATGCCCATTGACTTGTTATTCTCAGATAAATATAGATTAAAGCATGGAACACTTGTTATGATTTGTTTGATGGCAAAATTCATATGCACATGTATAGTTCTATTACTATTTGCTAGATAAAAATATGGTGATTTATGAAAGACTGATGTGTATGCATTTCTATGATATGGCACGGTTACTTCAAAGTTCAAGAGACTATTAAAAGTTGTAAAAAAAAACATGCATGGCAGGGTGCAAAGTGCTAGGAACGGGCACAATCCGCCATGTTTTTTCACATTGCATCCTGCCCTGCTTGCTAAATAAACTGCCTAAGGCCTCTATGTTCCAAAACAGAACTCAGAGACCTGCATCCAACCCCATGAATAAAGTGATGCCTGCATTTGGTAGAGTTATATTGATGAGGAAACGGGTAAACAGGTACGTGTTACCCCCCAACATCTGTGTTATCTAGACATAAACGTTAGGGAGTACTAGCAGGTGGAGTATGCAATAAGCAAGTTACGGAGCACTTACAACAGTAGAGGCAGTTGTTAATGACTTCTAATGACTTTTCCCAACTAATCCTTCTCAAGGACATGTTAACCCCCACAAATAAAAATCGAATCATTAAAATTCTTATATTCTTTAAATACCTGGTACTTCGGTCCTTGAAAAGTAAACAGAGAGGCTGCTTTATTTGTTTGCTCTGCCTGCATCTGTGCTGCTTCTTCAGCTCCTCTCCCCCCTCCCTTCAGAATAAGCCTTGGCGCTTGGCGATCAGCGCATGTGGAGTAGAGAGGAATCTATGTTCAGTGAAGCTAGCAGCCGCATGAATAGTGGGAGGGGCTATGCGCACATGCGCATTCAGAGCAGGAAGAATACCAGTGCCAGTAATGCAGGGAAAATGGCTGTGTAAAAATACTGAATACAGCCAGGAATGAGGTGGTGGTGCAGGGTGCTAGAGGTGATTTGGGGAGCGGGGGTGGGGGTGGTAAGGCACTCTATGCAGGCATGCTGAAAACAAAATAAATGCATTACATGTCCTTTAATGTTCATGCATTAAAGAGCACTGGCAGAATTTTGTATCCAGAAAGGGTCCAGATTCAGTTTGATGAAAAAACTTTATTTTATGGTTTATCACATGAAAATATATGGGACAAACCTACTTTGAGGAGAAAAAACTTCTCTCCTAATTCAGTTCCAGTTCATCCCAAAGACTTTAACAGCTTTTCCATGTGATAAACAGTGAGATAAGTTTTTCTCAGTGAACTGCATCTGGCTTTATGGGAAAATATTGAATTGCCATGCTTTTCTCATGAAATCTATCCAAAAAGCGTTGTCCTTTCAGCAGTCATTATGTGCAGGATTCCATTACTGCTTTTTGCCCATATACTGTACATATTATTTTGGCCCAGCTCAAAGGGAAGGTGTGAAAGACAATGCCCTTCTACATAATGTTCACACGGGTGCACTGATTTTTAAGCTAAAGAACGCTGTCTATGACATAAACTAAAGGGTTAAATCCCCAAAGGAAGCTCAGATGTGGTTTAACCCTTTGCCTGGCAAGCATGTACATGTTCTGGCAGGCAAGGGCTTTATCTGCCAAGAACAAGTGCAGGCACAGACCTCCCAGACCCCTCCAGCGTTGACATCATCCCTCCTGCTCCTGGAATGGTAAGTAGCCTTTATTTACACACTTACCCACAATTACATACATTTATACACTCTTACACACACATTTTAGTAAAGAATCCTTTTGTTTTGCTTTTTTTTTATTTTGCACACTTAGATACACTCATATACACACTTACACACTGTCACACAACTTTTAGAAGTGTACACACAAATTTTTTTTTACATGTTCATTTTACCATTTTGTGTTTATTTTGGCAGTGTGACTATTGAATTATCTATTTTGGCCACTAATTAAGCTTTGTTATTCAATTGATTTGCGATATTTTTGTTGTTTTATTGCAATTTTAATCCAGCATTATTGCTCTTTTTGTATTTTTAGCATAACTTTGCTGTTTACTACTTTGGTATAGAAAGGTGTCTTTCCTCTTGTTGAATTCATCAAATTGTTTCCAAAAATATATGTTCTCTGGGGAATCTTTATATGTTAGAGGGTTATGTTATGGCACATAATACGCAGTCACAGGGCTCTGTTTTCAGTAGCTGAATTGGCAGGCATGAAAATTCATATGCACGTTTTTAATTTGGTGTCAGTACATACCACATACTTTGGTAAATCTATGCATTTTGGGCATCAAATTGTTCAGTAGAATATTTAGGGAAATTTTCCTTTGTATTTAAAACTTTGTGTGAGATAAATGCTGCAAATTGCAACATTTTTAGACAATTTTCAGAAATGTCGTAAAAACCTCTACGTTTAGAAAAGCTTTGAAGTTTGGTAATTTGGTTAGAAAGACTACTTTATCCTTGTTGGATTCATCAGAATGTGTACTTTCCAAAAATATATATGTTTTCTTTGTACAGTTAGGGGTTCTTATGGCACATAATACACAATCAGGGGGCTCTGTTTTCAGCAGCTGAGTTGGCAGGCATGCAAATTCATATGCAAGTTTTTCATTTGGGGTCGGTACATATCACATACTTTGGTAAATCTATGCATATTGGGCATCAAACTGTCCAGTAGGCCTCTGTCATTCATATTTAGGGTAATATTCCTTTGTATTTAAACATTGTGTGATATAAATGTGGTAAATTGCTAAATTTTTAGGCGATTTTCAGAAATGTCGTAAAAACCTCTAAACTTAGAGTTAGCAGTTTGGTAGTTTGGTGTAGAAATAAGTATTTACCCATGTTGGATTCATTAGAATGTGTACTTTCAAAAAATGTATGGTTTTCTGGGGGTCTTACTACAGTTATGTGGTCGATATGGAAAAGGGTATTGCAGCAAGCAGTAAAAAGAATCCAAAATTATTTTTTAAATATGTTAATAGTAAAAAATGAAACAGGAAGGGGTGGGAGCCTTAATATCAGAGGGGGGGTCAGCTGGTTGATGAGAACAAAAAAAGCTGAGATTCTGAACTCATATTTTTTTGTCTACACAAATGAGGAACCACAAGCAACTTTCACAAAAGAGGAAATTCAAAAGAGACTAGAACATGTTAAGATAAACAAAGGCCTGGGCCGAATGGTATTCATCCCAGGGTACTTAGTGAGTTTAGCAAACCTCTTTACTTCATTATTCAGGAATTATTGAGGTCTGTAATGGTGCCAAGAGGCGAATAACTAATGTGGTGCTACTATTCAAAAAGGGATCTCTTTCTCAGCCTCAAAACTATAGGCCAGTTAGTCTGACAGCAGTGGTAGGAAAGCTTTTCATAGGGTTAATAAAGTATAATATACTGGACTTCATAACAAATCATAATACTATGAGTCTGTGCCAGCATGGTTTTATGCGTAATAGATCTGGCCAGACTCACTTAATTTCTTTTTATGAGAAGGTGAACAGGGACCTCGATTCTGGGATGGCAGTGGATGTCATTTACTTTGCTAAAGCATTTGATTCAGTGCCACACAGAAGGTTACTGGTTAAATTAAGAAATGTTGGCCTGAGCATAGTATTTGTACTATGTAGGTAAATGAACCATTTTCTAATTGAACCAATGTTGTTAGTGGAGTACCACAAGGGTCTGTACTTGGTCCTTTGCTTTTCAACTTGTTTATTAATGACCTGGAAATGGGCATTGAAAGTACTGTTTCTATTTTTGTTGATGAACTATAGGTTCCATGCAGGATGCTGCCAGTGATTTGATTAAGTTGGAATATTGGGCAGCAAACTTGAAAATGAGGTTCAATGTTGATAAATGCAAGGTTATGCACTGTGGCAAAAATAATATAGATGCAAGTTATACACTAAATGGCAGTATGTTGGGAGCTTCCTTAACTGATAAATATCAGATAGGGGTTTTTGTAGATAACAAATTGTCTAATTGTCTAATTCTGGGCAGTGTCATCCTGTGACCACTAAAGCAAATAAAGTTCTGTCTTGCATAAAAAAAGGGCATTAACTCGAGGGATGAAAACATAATTATGCCTCTTTATAGGTCCCTGGTAAGGCCTCACCTGGATTATGCAGTGCAGTTTTGGACTCCAGTCCTTAAAAGGGATATACACGACGAGCTGGAGAGAGTGCAAAGATGTGCAACTAAATTAGAGGGATGGAAGATTTAAATTATGATGGTAGACTGTAAAGGTTGGGGTTGTTTTCTCTGGAAAAAAAGCCGCTTGTGAGGGGACATGATTACACTTTACAAGTACATTAGAGGACATTATAGACAAATAGCAGGGGACCTTTTTACCCACAAAGAGGACACCCCTTCAGAATAGAAGAAAAAAACTTTTCAACTCATGAAGCAGCATAGGTAGTTCTTCACAGTCAGGACAGTGAGGTTGTGGAATGCACTGCCGGGTGATGTTGTGATGGCTGGTGCTTTTAAGAGTGGCTTGAATGATTTATTGGACAGACATAATGTCAAAGGTTATTGTGATACTAAACTCTATAGTTAGTATAGATATGGGTATATATAATTTATGTGACGATATGGAGGGATGTGTGTATGAATACTGGGTTTCATTTGGACGAGTTGAACTTGATGGACTTTGTCTTTTTTCAACCCAATTTAATTATGTAACTATAATACACAGCCAGGGGGCTCTGTTTTCAGCAGCTGAGTTGGAAGGCGTGAAAATTCTAATGCACGTTTTTCATTTGGGGTCTGTACATGCAATGCTCTTTGGTAAATCTATGCATATTGGGCATCAACTTATTCAGTAGAATATTTAGGGAGATTTTCCTTTGTATAAAAAATATTGTGTGAAATAAATCTAGCAAATATTTAGGCAATTTTCAGAAATATTGCAATAACCTCTACGTTTAGAAAAGCTTTGTAGTTTGGTGTAGAAAGACTACTTTACCTTTGTTGGATTCATCAGAATTTGTACTTTCCAAAAATATATGGTTTTCAGGGGTCCCCGTACTTTATTGTAGCTTTACCCACATGTACTGAAAATCTAGTGGTGTGTATATGAATTAGTGAATATATAAGCCGTCAATTTAGTATACACAAGGTACATTTTGGGACCCGTACATGTCACATTCTTTGGTAAACCTATTCACATTAGGCATCAAACTGTTTAGGATCTTCATATTTCATATTTATTTATCTTACTACCTAATGATATGAGATAGGATGCTTCAAAATGGAAGCTGTCAGGTGATTTTCAGAAAACCGACAAATTTAGGAAAGCTAAAAAATTGTATTCATCCAGATCATGATATATCTAGTATAAGTAATTCTAAAACAACTAAGCTTGCTGAGTAGTTATTGAAGATCTTTCACTATTCCTCCAAGCAGCTTCTTCAGTTCTGACTCGCGTGTACTATCCAGTGTCATCCAAATGCAGACAAAAAGGGATTGATGGGATGTAGACTGAAAGGATAAGTAGAAAAGCTAAAGTTCTAAAGACCTATGTTAGACCTTAGCTAGTAGCCAGAAAAGACTTCATATGGCCAAAATATCTTGAGAAGCATTCCTTACCTAGTGCTTAATATTTGGAGGATCTTTAGAAATAATTACTAAGGGAAGCATTGCTGAAAACAGGAATAATTAGACAATGATCAAAGTCCAACTAATCAAATATGTATATTGTCTCTTTACATTCTGTGTGAAGTTGAATATGCTTCAAAACCTGTTGATATTATTAGTTTAGGCAATTAAGAATATCAGACCCAAAATCACATGTAAGGTTCCTCCATGGGATTCAAAGCTAGTCTTATAAACCCTAATGAGGCATCTATGGACCTATGTAACCATGTCCAAGAACATTTTAGCCAGACAAATATGTGAAATTCAGGCTTTCTTAATATCATGTTCACAATAAGGTTTCCAGGACATTTTTACATAAGGTGGTGTTTGAATTCCATCAGGATGAAGCCTTAACTAACTACATTTTACCCATCAATTAAGACACAAGAAAGAAATCAAATGGAACACAACGGATGCTGTAAGGTTTGTGAGATTAAAACTAGAGAGGGAAGAACTTCAGAAAAGATAAATTCTTTTAAACGATTATATGAAGATCAAAAGCAAAAAGAAGTCTAGATTTACTGTGAGGCATTAGGTGAAATCCAGCATTTATGAAGAATGTTAATGCAGTTACAGCACCTACCTTAATTGAAGTCCACTCATCTACATCTGTAGTGGCGTCCTAGTTATTCAAAGTTCAGAAGTCATTTAGAAGGAAATACGCAGGGTGGCAGTTTGGTCATTTTTAATATCTTTATTACATTCTATAAGTTGACCAATGCGCTAATATTGGTCAATCACTGACTCACAAAGGTGTTACGTCTAGGGAATTAAGTGTGTTTTCTGCACCAACCCTAGTTTTTTATTGGGACTGCCTGGTTAGATGCCATTGGTGTCCACTGCCATTAGGCACATTTTTCACTGCCCTTTTTAGGAAGAACTTATTTTTTTAAAAAAAGGATAGCTTAGTGGGATGGGAAGTAGGTTAAGCCATTGATGCCATCTGCCATGTTACATTTCATGGTTAGAAAGGTATAAAATTAGGATTTTCTCTTTTTCTCTCTGAATGTACCTCTCTCTTATGTCTGAAACTAAAAAAAAACTAATTAATGTAAATTGCATAAGTCACAAGTTTAGATTTTTTTTAAGTTACTTATTCTAAGAGGACAAACATGCTAGAGGAACCCAAAAGTAAGTTCTTGCACAGTGAGAAATATAGAGTAATTTGCCGTGGGGAGAGGTACAACATCCCTATCCCATTATGCCAATTATATTAAGCAATATTTTCCCTGAGCTTTGCTTGCTATATAAATGCTAAGTGGCTGCAATAAATTTGCATCCAACTACAGGCAGCAAAAAGGGAAGTTCCTTGAATTAAACTGGGGAGTTTTTCTAGGCAGAATGCAGTGTCTGCAAGATTTACATCACTTGGGTATGCTACAAACCCAGAGGTAGAGGTGACTTTATACTTTCAGATCTTGGAGAGAGTAAATTACAGGACCCTGTCAGTGCTGGTGTAGCTCCAGTGCAGCCTGTGTATTACCACCAGAAAATAAATGAACTAAACTGAAGCATTTTTGTATTTGCGCTAAATTAGAAGATAAGCCCTGTTCTAAATGTTGTGCTTTAAGGGTAGTGGCAGACAGGAGATTAGTTCTCCCAGCAACAAATCTTCCCTAATCTCCCCGAAATGTCTTCCTGCTGGCAAGAATACCAATCGCCGGCAAGATGGCATAAGAATTGCTTTGAATTGCTTTGAAGTTCCGAAGTCGCCTGAAATTTCCTTGTGAGGCAATTCTGAGCAACTTCGGAAATCCGAAGCGATCCGTATGCCATCCCGCCGGAGATTCATATTCTTGTCAGCGAAGGCATTTACGGAGATTAGTCGCCCAAAGTAGAGAAGATTTGTCTAAAACAAGGAAGATATTCACATTGTCTTTCCTAACACTTAGAAGGGGCAGATTTATCAAAATGTGAGTAGATTTTAATTAAAAAAAACTCACCCATATTCTATTCATTCCTATGGGATTTTTGGAAGTGTATGTATCAAATGGCAAGTTCTCACTTTCATAGAGACGAAAAATTCACCAGACGCTCAACAGCAAGTGAAGCGGGGCGGACCCCTGCATGTTTATTCAAGTCTTGTGATGTAACGTTTCGGGGGCGGGCCCCTTCGTCAGACATGATGCCCGAAGGGGCCCGCCCCCGAAACGTTAAATCACAAGACTTGAATAAACACGCAGGGGTCCGCCCCGCTTCACTTGCTGTAGAGTGTCTGGTGAATTTTTCGTCTCTATGTATATTGGAGAGGTGCCGACCTCTTTTCCGGACACCACGCTATTTGACTGGAGAGGCTGGGGAATCAGGAATCCTTTTTGTGAGTTACAAGTTCTAACTTTCACCCATTGATAAATATGCTTCTAAATATCCCACAGGAATGAATAGAACATGGGAGAGTTTTTATTTGTTAAAATCTCACATTTTGATAAATCTGCCCCTATAGTATTATTGAGTGGCTTGCCCATAATTCTGTTTTGCTCATATCAAGTCTAGTTTTACCTTGAATGTCCATGCTGCCCGTGATATTTCTGCTTGCATATGATTTTATTTAGTTTGGCTTGTCCATTTATCATTTATAGCTAAAAGCACTACTTTGTTCCATTAGTTTATATTGTGAAATGGACAAAGCATTCCCTTTTGCTGACAACAGCTCCATCTTGTGACCACTTGCACTCACGTGTTTACAGCACAGGCATTTTGTTCAAAGCAGGAACAGGAAACTAGAACAAGCAATGAGGTAGATGTAAGACATTAACTGCCACTTATGATAGAAATATGCACAATTCTCACAAGAATTGGTATAAGCTGATAACATTTGTTAGCTTCAAAATCATGCTTAATGTTTCTACCAATCTCTACACTTTCCCAGATGTAGATATTGGTGAAATCAGTGTAAATTAACCCTTTTTATTATTAATGAACACAAATGTTACCCTATTTGTTCTCATTTCTATGTTTTGCTTTCCTCCTCATTTTGTCACACTTGTTTCACTCTAACCCAGTGGTTGTCAGACCTTTTTAGTTCAAGCACCGCTTGAAGGTCCAGCCTTTGGCAAAAATAATACATATATAGGAAAATGTCACTGTATCATTTTGTCATAATTTCAAGAACATCTTGGAAAGCAAAAAATCTCACCTTAACTGACCTTTATGCTGGGCATGTGAACCCATCTTGGAGACCATATATAGGGCCGCTGCTGCCATGAGTTGAGAAACTCCTCAGGTGGCAGCAGGTTGCAAGTTACCAGGGCCGACCTGGTAACTTAAAGAGATGAAATCCTGATCTTTAAATTGGAATTTCAGGCTCTTCTAGTGCAGAGAGTGCAATAGTGCTCTCTGCACAAGAGATGTAGCCCCCCCTTGACCCGATCCAAATGAAGTGTCCAAAGAAAAGTTAAAAAAACGCACTTTGAAATCAGTGCTTCGGAATGGCAAAATAACAAACAAAGATCATTTAGATGAGGATAATTTGATCTTTATTTTGCATTTTGTTGAAAACCATTCATCCCATCCCATTTTTCCTTGTGGTTCTAATATGACACATTTTGGCCTGTTACTGTTTTTCTTGAACAGGTATGGGACCCGTTATCCAGAATTGTCGGGACATGGGGTTTTCCGGATAATGGATCTTTACGTAATTTGGATATTCATTCCTGAAGACTACTAGAAAATCATGTAAACATTAAATAAACCCAATGGGCTGGTTTTGTTTCCAATAAAGATTAATTATATCTTAATTAGATAGAATAAAGATGAATTATATCTTAGTTTGGATCAAGTACACGATACTGTTTTATTATTAAAGAGAAAAAAGAAATCATTTTTAAAAATTTGGATTATATGGATAAAATGGAGTCTATGGGAGCTTTCTGGATAACAGCTTTCTGGATAACGGATCCCATACCTGTATTTCCTTTGACCGTAAAAAAAGCTGATATTTTCTTTCTTTAAATGGAGCAGGATCCAGTGGCTATTTATTCTGTAATTTCATCTTAAACAATAAGCAACACCAAAATGAAATACTTACTTTGCCATGGCTAAGAGAGAGGCATGTTACCGGGTGCCAGTGCATTTAAAGCAATCCAAGTACAAAGTCTATTCTTTGTGCTTAATTTTAAAAATGTCAGTTCAGCACTATGGCTAACTACATGCTATAGATATGGTCTTAAACCTGTCTAGTCTAATAAATCAAGGCTTGAATTTGAATAACCTCTGATGGCAGGTCATTTTTCAGAACAACCGCATTCTTTCCTCTATAGTAAACCAGTTTAAAACGTTTTACCTTGAAGTTAACAAATTAATAAAAGCTTTCATTATGACATGGGGCTTCAGCTTTACACAGTGCACTCCATTATGCTCTAACGTAATTGCTTCATACCCAACAACATTTACACAGACAGCCTACCCTTTTAAAGGAACAGTGAAACAGATATCCAATAATACATTGATGCACTTGCTTAATAACCACCCCCCTTCAAAGAGAAGAGACAAACAGTCTATTGTGTATAGTCAGAAATTTGTTAAACACAGATTATTGCAATCAAAAGTAGCTTAATTCATTTTGATCCTGTAAACTGTAATTATTGTCTAGTCAAAGCATAAAGTGAGGGAAAAAACTCGTTGTCTTAGCCTGTTATTAGAGGAAACAAATGTCCTTTCATACATGCTCCACCTTCAGTCCTCTCCAGGCCACACATGGGGCATATTTACTAAAGGGTGAAAGTGAAAATTTGAAGTAGTTTCACCAAAAATGAAGATTCCCTTCAATATCGCCAATCTACTAAAAGGAGACTACACCAAGTTTTGGAGAATTAACTTCACAGTGGTGAAAATTCTCTTTAAATTGTCCTAAATTCACCACTCTTCTCCAATGGCGAAATATCATTATAAAGATAGAGCAGCCGCTTTTAAATCTCATTATCAATATTACTCTTTTCATGCTAATTTTCCCCACTATTTTTGTATGGGAAAAATATACTGGTGAATTTTCACAGAGAATTTACGCTGGGAGAAAATTAATTTCTCTTGGAAAAGAGTATTTTAGTAAATATTAGTTGTGTTAGATGAAGAGAAATTTCACACTTTTGTAAATGTGACCCATGGAGTTCAGTTTTCTTTTCAACTCATAAAGCTCTTCAAGAAATAAAACATGATGACAAGATGTCCCTAAGTAACATTTATATTGTCTCGTCCTTCGGTCATTCTTTAGAGAAGGGTTATCCAACTATTGGCCCTCCAAGATATTTTTAACCCTCCAGTCTGCTCAAGGGCATCTTAGATTTTTTTATTTATCATACTTATATTAATATAAACTGACTCTTGAACACATGGAATAACACAGCAATAAATTGCAAGGGGGACAAGAAAGCCTGACATCACCACATTGGCTTTGCCCTAAAGCAGCGGTCCCCAACCTTTTTTGGCCCAAGGACCAGTGCAGAGGCAAATTTTTTTGCAAGGACTGGGGGGGGCGGTCAGGGGGTCGGGAGAGGTCAGCGTCCAATTCTGGCGCACTGGCGTCCACTGGGTTAATTGCTTGCTAGGCTCGGCGGTTGGGGACCCCTGCCCTAAAGGGTCAATGTTGCAACTTTTCCGACAGTTACAGGGGTACACAGTTGTCTTTGTAACTCCATTGCCTTTCTGTGGAATTTTGGCTGAATTATACATTCCCCACTTCACTTGTCAGTGATTTCTCTGCAGATTTATAACGGAGTGCATAGTGCTTAATCCAATCCACAAGGTGACTGCAATTCCTGCAAACTACTCCAAATGCATCCAGTACATACCATATCATACTCTGCCTTCCCTCACTAAGTCTGTCCCTTATTACGTCTGTTCCAGAGGCTTATAATACTGGGGTTGTAAGGAGGGTTACTGAGCTGTATGTATAGGGCCCATCATGATCATGTGGGGAAATGTATTAGAGCCGGTCACTGATACATATTGAAGATGTTAAGCTCACTTCAGTGAGCACATTAGAAACTGACATGTAAGGGGTGGGTTAATTACACCACAAACTGTCTCCATTCATTCCCTGGGCTTAATGTAACACCAGTGATTGTCATCAAGGTCACTGTACCAAATTCAACATTAGTCAGGCTGGTCCAAACACCAGACTTAGTCAATAGACAACTCTGAACTAATTTTCTTCCCTCAGAACATTACATATATATGGTATGAATTCATAGCATGATTATTATTGTACCTGCACTTTTTATTACACAGGACCACTAATGTATTAGGTCTATGATAAAGGAGCACATTAATCTTCAATTACCCTGTTATACTGTGATTTCTTTATATCAATGTGATGATAGAGGAGAAGCAATCTGTAAAGCAATGGACTTTTGGGGCGACCCTTGTGATGGATTATGATGTTTGGTTTCATGTATCAAAATAGTAAAATACATTTTGCCCAGTCCATGAAGATCATTCTCTTACTGGGGATTTGGTTGCTATATGATAACTATATAATTTGCCAGTTTGAGTATATGGTTGTTTTTAGATCCCCACGTGTATTTTTATGGAGTTTAAAGCTGTCAGGTTGCAATAATGGGCAAACAATAAACATGAAATCAAATTGCTACCCCTAGTAAACCCCTCCATTTTTCTTAGTAGATCTGGCTGCACAATTCACAATCAAACAGAACTTTAATAGGCTGCCATGTTACATAAACAACTTTAGAGGTATGGTACATGAAGGAGAAGGCTATTGATTTAGGCTACAACCCAAGGGAGCCATAGCCTGGCAACAGCAGTGGGGCTAAATGATAATCCTTGTTTGAAATGAGGCAACATAACAAGAAATACATAAGAAGAGTTCCCAGAAAGAATGGAAGAATGTATAAAACTGTACAGCAATAATAATGTAAAAATAAATAATTGATGGTTGAGGTTCACAATGCTTTATGCAAGTACTGATGGTGTATTGTTTGCTTGTAACAAATGTAGTGGTACTGGGAATGAACTGAAAGAAGAAAAGACAAAAAGGAAAGAGCAACAGGTCAACACTTAATCAGAATAATATGTGTTCAAATAAGAGTAGCAGCATAAAAATGACTGCTCTGGACTGATGACTTTTAGTTACCATTAACTGATATCGTATTAAAATGCAGCAGGCATGTTTATGTACCACTGTATGTTAAGCTCAGACACAGGTCCGTTCAGAATATCTCATCATAAATGAATTTTCAAATATATTGTGCATGTAGTCGAATTCAAAATTAACTTTGCTGTTGTATACTAATGTATGATTATGGGAGAATTACTAATTTGGTTTTTATGTGCTATTGCAGGCACTTGGCCCATCATGGTTATGTGGAGTTTACTGAAAAGTCAAAATGTATGCATGTGGGCATATGCAGAATTTCATTATGTTAATGTGACCCCAAACATAAAGTCTTAAATCTTCTATGCACTGATTATTAAAACAGGCCATTTGGGTCCATATCCAGTGCATGTTTTCTGAATGCCTACACAACAGTAAACTGGAGCATCTGTCAGAATTAACCATGATGTTACCCAATTTCTTATAAGGCATTACTATTGAGGGGCCACCCTTATTTGTATTTGTGCTCTGCAGTTTAAGCTGTTTGGTGGTGGGTTTAAGAGTTGGAGCTTTAAAGGAAAGCCAAATCTTACCCACTTCCCCCTTCAATAGTCCTCATTTAGTACTGTCTAATAACGAAGGTTTTTTTTTCTTCAGAAAATCGTTTTCTCAAGGAGATGGCAAACTCACAGACTGTTTTAGAAAACACAGCTGCCTTAATGGAAGCTCCACTGCCTTCTCTCACTGATCACTAATGTTCATGCTCCAAAAAGACCTCCCCTTGACCCCAGGTGTGTGTCATGATTCCTATTGGCTAGGGGTTGAGACAGCAAAATACATTTATGCAAATACAGATAAGGAGCATGTCATTGAAGCAGGGGAGATACAGTAGTTCACATTACAGGCGTGCACAGAGCTTAAGACTGATCTATTGCCAAGGCAGCGGGGTGAGATCACCCAGCTCCCAGCTCCATTATAAGGTTTCAGCAGGCAGTGCATTTACCACTGACTAACACCACAGAGACAGGATTCACTCTGTAAGTTCTTAGACAGAATTTCTTTGTCCTTTAAGGAAGATGACAGTTTTATTATTACAGATTAAATGGAAACCCTTTTAAAAAAGTTAAATTACTTAATTAAAATGGAATCTGTGGGAGATCACCTTACTGTAATTCTTAACTTTTTGGATAACAGGTTTCCGGATAACAGATCCTATACCTGTACAGGTATATGGGGCTTTTTTACCTTTCTCTCTTGATGATATATTAGTGTTTGCCCCATCTCTGTAACCCTTTTGCCTACAGTGGATTATCATCCATCGACTATATTCTGGTTTCATGGACTCTTAAATTATGTTACAGGTTGTAGTGGGCTCCAGAAGTTCTTTTTTAACATTTAGCACTCTTGTGTTAGAGAAGTGCTTTATAACAGTTGAATCCAGCTGCGTCCATTTGAGTCTCTTTTTGGCGAGCTTATGCATCAAGGAACTGCAACCCCTGCTAATGACTTCACCAAGCTTCCTAATGGGGGTAAGAGTACAGACCAATTTCGAAGTAAATCACTGGGGAGCCAATAGGGGGTGCACATTTTAAAAAATGCCCCAACATGTACACTGAACATTTCTTTTGTTTAATCCTTTTCAATTATTTGAATGGGCCCATAGTTGAACCATTTTCATTAGTTAGAGGCCTGCATGTATGCTGGGTTAAAAAAGCATTGATTTAAAATAGAATTCTGTTCAGTATGTAGTTATTCTACATTTTGCAGAATGTTCACAAGAGAAAGTGTAACTTGCAACAGTTGTCCTTTTATAAGAAGGTTGTCAGTGATCTTCCAGACAGGAATAGAACGTTTGCAAAACTGAGGGGTTGGAACCATGTACCAGTATAGCTATGGGATCTATTATCTGGGACCTAGAGTTTTCTGGACAAGGGGTCTATCTGTAAATGGGTACCATTTAAGGCTACTTAAAGCATTTAAACATTAAAAAAACAACCAGAAGGGTGGTTTTGCCACCAGCATAAATCATATGATAGCTTAACTACAGTCAGATTTAATTTTATAAATACAGAAACAATACATCAGTCAAGACCTGATGGAAACAGGCATTCCCCTATTTCAGAGCTTTTTGGATTATGGCCTTCCACATAATTGGCCTCAGACTTGTATTATATACATTGGCGTGCCAGCCCTACCCAAGAGTTTTGTTAAAAGCCTATAGAACTTGTTGCTCCTTGGGTAAATAAGAATTCTCATTTCAGAGGTAATGGATTCTGCTTTTAAGCAAATCAAACCTAAAATGTTACACGCTTCTATTAACCCCTTTCCTTTTTAATAATGCTTTGCTGTCAAATAGCAGCTATGCGCTTCATATATTGGCAGTTGATACAGTTTTGTGGCATTATGTTCCTCGACATACGCTCAACAGCAGAAAGAGTTCTCACCAGGGGTCTGATGCTTATTGTAATGCACAGACATTCATGCGCAGCTGCTCAAACTGTGTGCAAATTTGGTCTGTTATTGCTGCACACAGCTAGAGTAACAAACAGTTGTCACTCACAACTGAAATAATCCCACTACTGTATGTATAAAAAGGCTTTTAAATAATGAAATACAGGCATGGCTAATGTTCTGTTCCAGATCATCATGCATGAACATCTCTGTAGTTATCTACAAACTTACAAGCCATACAGATTAGATTTTTTAACATTTGGCTGAAACATCCCGCTGGATTATTAAACCCCAAACAGAAATATATAAGGTAAAAGGGACTCCAGCTGGGGTTTTTTCTAAAAATAAGCGATGCACATATGCTTAGACCTGCCTGCCAAAATACTGAAGGATAGCTAACAGTGTATTAAATGAAATTCCAGAGCCACATTACTGGAATCATATGGCAAAGGGTGTCGCTGTGACTTGTTTTACATGGTCTGTCACACATGATATTGATGAATGAATGCCTTTCTTAAGGGCAGTCACCAAGTGAGTATTTTCCCTCAACAAGGTGAAAGGAATCAGAATCATTGCCCTCAACTCTGCTGTCGATATACACAAAGTTTGTGTGCTCTGCCAATAAATTCCCATTATTACATCCCCTGCATTCCCAAGCTATGCCACTGTTTCATGGAATATTTATGAACTGTTGTGAAATGGTAATGATTATTGCTAATTGCGTGTCTCATATTAGTTCCCCACTGTGAGAGAGCGAAAACTAAATATCCCAGTGTGGACATTCAGTCGGCCTTTGCTTCTCTATTAATATTTTCTGTTAGAATTATCTGAGCCGGTAAGAACATTTCTTTAGAACATAATTTAGACACCAATGTCAAACCCCAGCTGTTAACTCTGATGACATTATGTGCAGTTATTTCCTTGATGTCATTATTATACGTGAATGGCCTATTCATCAGTCAAATAAATTGTTATTGGTTCTGTCCATTTATTTAATAAGGCAAAAACATGCAACAAGCCAAAGCAAATCCTTCTACTGATACAAATCATAGAGTGAATGAATGTTATAGGTTTGACAATAATATAGCCTGCATATTTTCTTATGTAATATTATCGATGGCTCTTAAAATGCAAAACAATGTGTACAGAACTTAATGTCAAGAGATTCTTCACTGGGATTTAAGGCGTTGATGGTTTTATATAAAAGGAAATGAAGGATAAAAAAAAAACTGCATAAACATCTTCTCATATCAGCAGTTGAAATAAAATCCAACCTCCACCCCCCATATAAACAGAACTCAGCATTTGATGGGAGTTTGAAGGTCAGAAAAAATCTATGGCTGTGACAGCTGTATCTCAGTCAAGGCAGGCTTCTTTTCTTATTTAATGTCCTTGTCCATCTCATCCTCTGGCACTTCTCCTACATATCACCCACTAGACTTTGTCGGCCGAATGCTGTATCTGTAGAATTGATCAAATCTTGCATGTCAACTTAATGTGGTCATGCTCTTGTACTATAAAAATAGAAGAACTGATTGCTTTCCTTACAAACAATACTGGCATGCTGAGATCAGGGAAATATCCAGACTCACAGATACCCAGTATTCCATAGAATGTCACAGAATTCTTTATATGGTATATGACACATGATGGAGTGCAATACTTTAGACTAGATTAGACTAGAAATGGAGTGATGTGAGCAAATCTGAAAGACAATTAAAAGGCTGATTTAGAATCTAACTTGATTTACACCTGATTTATTTCACTTAATTATAGATACATTTGATCAGTGCCTAAACAAAAGTGAAAAGGGTAAATTCATTGCCACAATTGCAATTTAAAGGGGAATGAAAGTATAAAATAGAATAATGCTAGAAATGCTGTATTTTGTATACCAAACATTAACATGAACTTACTGCACCAGAAGCCTAAACAAACGATTTATGGTTTCAAAGTTGGCCACAGGGCGTTATCATCATCTTGTAACTGTTAAACAATCTTTGCAAGACCAAGACTACGCACATGCTCAGTGTGGACTGGGCTTCGTTTGGGAGGTTAAACTTAGGGATCGTCATAAATTACCAAAACAGGGCAAGTCAAATAATAAATGCCAGAAGCCGATACAGCAAGACTGATTAATAATCAGAATATGCAGACTGCTCTGGGTCTGTGGATACAAAACTCTACATGGTCACCGACTGCTCTATAGGGAAACAAACAAAGCTGCTTCAGTTCTGAGAAGAAAGGTGGGAGGGGCTCACCCCTGCCATTTGAAAGTAGGATTGTTTCCCTGCAGAGCAGTTAGGGACCGTCTGAAGTTTCCTATCCTCACCTGTCAGAGCAAGTAAAACGTAGGAGGAATTTCACTGGATACAGTCAGGTTTCTTATAGACATTTTTTTAATTAAAGTATATTGGAGATTGACATATTTTTTATTAAAGAAAGTAAAAATAGGATTTCATTTTTTTGCCTTTACATCCCCTTTAAGTCAGGAAATCTTAAGGGCACAGTATTCCATTTATATCAGTTTTTATATACTGTATGTATAAGTAAAAAGCCAAAGGTTTTTTACTTATACATACAGTATTTTTGCAGTGTACTGTAGTTTTTGAAATTAAGTGTTGAAGTATTTATTTAATTCATTTTCTTTCAAGTTATTCACTGCTTCATTCTGCAACATTTAGGAAATGTGTGGAGTTGTTGGTCATTGTCATTAAGTATCTGGGTGTTGTAGTTTGATTTTAATATATCTTATGCCTAATGTGCTGCCCCTTTAAAAATACACTTATTAAACTTTCTTTTGATATAAAACTGTTGAATAAAAAAAAAAGATAACAGCACCATATATTTCCATCTGGTTTATACATTATACATTATGTGAGCAAAACTAGGGTTTCTAAAACAGAACGTATACAGAACATCTTCTTTGATGGCAGATAGGATAGTGTCAACACATATACACAAGGCATGAGAAAAATGCAAACCCAATTTCACAAAGAACCCCAGAATCCATCATTAGTTTTTCCACTTCATCTAACTAACTTGAAAATCACTGACTGCTCGGTACAAAAGAAACACAGCTGCAATGTGACGCAAACACCATTAACAAGAAAAATGAATTCTTTCCCCCCCCCCTCTTGTTTCTTGTTCTAAATAAAAACCAAAAATTATCATATTACAATATGAGTGTGCAGGTGCAAGTTGTTAATACTGTGAATGAAGCCTGGGAGAAGAGGGTGGCATTGCTCGGAGAATCAAGGCATTGTTTGGATACTATTAAACTTGACAGTCCAGGCCTCAGTTTAATGGAGTTTCAGATCCTGAGCCTTGCAGAGCCGATATGAGAAAATGTGTTGGGCACAAAAGACATGACATTAATTATCGAAGCCAACTGAGTGTTATGCAGAAGCAATAGAGAATGTGGCAGTCAATAGGATCATAACTGAGCAATTTCTAATGCACTCGTTTCACGATCGAAGTTAAAATACAGTTGTTTAATGCATGCTAGTTAACTAAATGAGATCCTAAAGTCTAGGGATTATACTCATAAACCAAAATTCTAAATGATTGTATATTATATTAAATAGAGGTATATTGTATAATTTTAAAACTGGATACATATACCATGCTACAAGTGTTGTTTTTCAGCAGGCTTTGAAACAGTCAAGTCATGCAATTAAATTGTTCAACTGAAAGTGGCCTCCTGCATCTTATTCAGTTCTATACATGTAATTATATAGTATAGTGCTATGGGGTGATGGAATGATTTAATATTTAATGTCTATTTCAAATCTATCCTTCAGTATGTATTAGTAGTGACTTTCTTGCACAATTGAATTGTGCATCAGTAAAAAAAAAAAATCACATTGTGGCAATGTTTGTACATTCATTGTGCCTGCCGGGATAAAAACAAGTTTTTTGTTTTTTTTTTTTTGTTTTGTTTTTTTGGTTGAGTGAAACACATAAAAGATGAAGCCTTCCCATTGATTCCAATGCATTTCACACATTTATCCATAGTTTTGTACATTTTTTGACAAAGCAAAACACGCCAGTTTCTCATGAACTCAAAAGCATTTTATAATTTTTTCAGTGGTTCTGTAAATGGGCCAGTTTCACTCTTTGAATACTGTAGCCAGTGTCGGACTGGCCCACCGGGATACCAGGAAAACTCCCGGTGGGCCCAGGTGTCAGTGGGCCCTCATGCTGCTAAATATTTGGCCTATTTCATGGTCATTCCCTATTTATATGAGAAGAAAGAGGCTAAATAGATGGGATATTAGATTATAGTATGTAAAGAAAAGAGATTAGCATACTGGAGGTTGAGTGAGAAGAGGAAGAATAATAGCTCTGAGAGTGGACCCCTGGTCTAAGATTTTTTGGTGGGCCCCTGGTCTAAGGTTTTTGGCTGGCCCCGGGTGTCCCAGTCCAACATTGACTGTAGCTATTTATTTACAGTCTTGATATAAATGAAATGGATTGTGCCCAGGCTTCTAATATTCATTTACCTTAATTAGAGTGGATTTGATGTGAGATTCTGAAAACACAAAGAACATTTCAGTCTCCTTTTAAAAATGTTTACATTATACTCTGATTTCCCTTTCTTTCTGTGCTGAAAAGACAAATTAAGATAAAAGGGTCTACTGGATTGGCCAAAAACTAACAATTTTAACAGTTCATCTTTGTTTGTAAAGAAGCAGCCTTTTTTCAGATAAGAATTCTATAAAATGGTACTCGTCCCTCAGTTTAGGCAACTGGGTGCAAACTTGAATGGGGGAAATGCTAATTCAGCTGTTGGTGCAAAGGTTCCATGCATAATGCATGCTCAAAGTGTAGCCCATGATTAAAGGCGACATATAGGATAAGTGAAACTTCCCTCCCCCAACATTCATGGCATTCATGAATAATACTTAGTGCTGGTTTTGCTTTGGGATAAAAATAAATATTATCTTTAAAAATGACCCCTTTACTGGAGCTCCCTATAATAAAGTCACTGTCCTAGTTTCAAATGAGGGGTGGGCATGTCCTAATGGCCCCTGTCAGTAGCACGGTAGGAAGGGAATAGCCAATCATAGCCTTGCAGTCACACAAGCATCAGATCAACCTATCCTACAGTGCAGAGTGCCACTGGCTCCCCTGCAAGGTCAGGGAAATAAGGCAGCAGGAATTTGAACAGGTGGTCAGGACTACAAAGGTTTTTAAAAAAAAATTGCAATAAATCAACCTGAAGCACCTCTTTAAGGCATGAACAGTGTAAGGCTATTGTGGATATGTTTTTACAATAAACTGTGACTGTTTCACAACACAGTCTGAATGGACAAGGGGTATGGTGAATTGTGCACCTGCTTCAATTGTGCATGATGTGTCAGAATCCCTGCAAATGTGCAAATTGCAGTCAAAATTGTCAGAAGAGGATATTCATCATTTCAGGCTTGTGGTATTAAAACAGCAGCAAAGTGTGATTTGTTTGTCATGTTTTCTGCACCTATTGACACAACCTGTTTTCATAACACTGGGCTCATCACAGGGCTCCCAAGTGTTAATAACATTTGCGTACAGCTAAATTTAGAGCATGATGGACAGACCCCAATATATTTAATGAATAGCAATAAATGACATTTGTGTCCATTTTAGTTGGACTGTGCTGCAGACGTATTCATAAATGAAGTTTATGGCCTCCAAACCCACCTAAATATTAAATAACTACATACATAAAGCAGCAATAACAGTTCAACTCAAAGTATAAAGGAGCATTTCAATTTTGTTTCAATTGTATTCATTCTTTTAACATTAGGGTCTGTCTGCACCAAGAAATGTCTTAAATCTGAACAATTCTGTATTTGTAAAAACAATTCTATTGTCTCTATTTTGGGGAAGTGCTAACAATGCCTAGACTTTAGAAGAATTTGGATGTTAGAATACATTCTTGCTGATTTAAACATACTGTACATTTTTAGTGCAAGATTCATTGCTAATTCTGTTTATGCACTTGCATTTTTATGGGCTTTTTAAGGATATTCATCAACTAGATGATATTGCTTTATGCAAGATAATATCACTTCAAGTTATTGCGAGAGGCTAATTTATCATAGTATAAAGAGCTCAACAATTGATGAATCTGCTCCAGAGATAAACATAGCACAAAATGCAACTATATTCAGAGAAATATCTTCTTGCTTTTGTTTTTATATGCTTTATTTTATTGCCCTGATGTAAATTCCCACCTTGTACAACAACACTAATATATAAGTGACTACATACAAACTGTCAGCATCATTAATAATCTTATAAACCAATGTTATTAGGAAGACAGACAGAGGGATTATATCAGGAAGCAAATTAAACCCACTGGACTTTAATCTCTTCAATACCTTAATAATGTACAATTCTGCTGTGAAATTGTAATTTCCTTGTTTTATTTTATTATGTTGCAGTAAATCTCAGAAGAAGTAATTTATTCTTTGCCTCTCTTTCCTGAGCTGGATTATCAGTGATCCTTTAGGTAGGATTCTGCCTGGAGTAAACCAACATTCTAACAAAAACCAAATACAGCATATCTTTATTAAGTTTAAGGAATGGCTAAACATTTTAAGGAGAATCAATATCAAGTTAAGGTGGAATGATTCTTTAAACAAAGGTTTGAAGCTAAAAGGTACACATGGATTTAGAACTCAGAATTACTGTTATAAGAACATTGTGCATGTGAAATACGGCAGTGGCCTATGAGTATAGTCCATTAATACACTATATGAGGCAAATCTAAATGAGAATTTTCTTCTCATCTAACTCCACCAAATTTCACCTTAGGAGTATTTTGACAATTCACCGGCAGTAGTGTAACTAGAGTGCACTGGCCCCCCTGCAAAAAAATCTTCAGAGGGGCCCAACACACTCCAAACCCCATCCTCCCACCCACTTCTCGCCCCACCTATGTCCAGGCTCTGCCCTGCCCTGACTCTGCCCACCCAACTCCGCCCATGTCCCACCCCAACTTGCTTCTTCTTCCTTGCCGGTAAGAGAGCATCTGGGGAGGAGGAGCTTTTCTTATTAGCTATAGAGGAAGCAGACCTCACATTGCGGGCCCCCCTGTTCCCTGAGCCCCACTTTGACTGTGGGATCACCAGTGCACTTTCCCCAAAAAATCAGCGGCAATTCTGGGGCTTGACGAAGCAGCCCAGATGCCTCCCCCCTCTCTCCCGATCCACGCTTAAAAATCAGCGTTGGATCGGGTCAAAAGGGGGCAGCATCGCTAGTGCATTAGGTGCAATAGTGCTCCCTGCACTAGCGGAGCTGAATTTTCTGGTTAAAACTTGGAGGTTCAGCTCTTAAAGTTACAAGAGGTGGCTTTTTGCAGCCCTTTGCAACTGGCCACTCACTGCCAACTGAGGCAAGGTCCTTTAGAGAATTTTTGCCACAAATAAAAATGTATGTGGGATATTAGCACTTTAGAAAGTAGTTAGTCCACACGGATTGAATGGGTACAAAGGCTAAATAAAGAAGCGGGCATACAAGGCATGCAATGGATTACTGACCTAAGCAAAAGGTGGATAGGCCCACTAGTACTAGGATTGTTATAAGTCAATATGCGATCTGATAGATCCCTCTACTACTAAAGTAGTAGTTGAGAAATTAACTAAAGTAGTAGTTGAGAAATGACATTATGAAAGCTGTACATGTAACACATGTATTACATTTTTATTGCTTATTATAATCACACAGTTTTAGCAGTCATCAATACTAAACAGCAGTACTGGTGATTTTGGTAACTGATCAATCTCCACTGATTCCAACAATTAAAGGAACGGCAGCAGCTATAGTATGTAAAAAGCCTCTACTTCAAAAACATCTATTGAAGCTGTATCACTCAGTTGTATCCTGAAACTGCCAAGGATCTAATATAAATATATTTAATGCAGTATACAGTTGCCCATTGCTTGAAAAGGTAAAACTATTTAAAATAGCATGTCTCTTCAATGGCAAGAACCATATATTCATTAGGGCAGCAAAACAATGTTCATGCTTCAAACAAATCGAACCATTGTCTCCCATTGCTGGCAATTGTGCCAATTATTTATGAAACACAAGTTTTTTAGAAACACAGGTTAGAAAATATGAACATTTCCCTGGTCCTGCGTCATTTCAAGGTTTTAGTTGAATTTCCTTTAGAGTACTCTACTTATAAAAAATAATGAAGTGTTTTTTAAAAAGGCACTTATCTGGACATGCTATCATTTCCTATGGTATTATAATGCCACAAAGAATCTAGTATTAACATGCATTTAAAATATATGAGATATAAAACAAAATTGTCTGCAGTTGCAGATCACAGCATAATTGTGCAGCCCAGGATAAGGTCACCATTATAGAGTAATTAGGCTTTTATACTTACATTATGTCCTCAGTGTGATACTACTAATTGCGCTTAATCTACTTGGACTGAGCTTGGATGTTAATAAATCTAATGGAGAAAATACACATTTTTGCAAGTAATTTGCTTTAACTAAGAGCCATGGAAAATACACATCTGTAATAAATGTGAATGCTGATTTTTTTTAATGAATGAAAAAAAGATCTAAAGGAAGAGATTGACATACATTTGGCAGCGCTGTATAACTGATAATGAATATATTAAAAATAAAAATGAAGCACAAATGCTAATCTACAGATGGCTCTGATCAACAGAGTTTACAGTTCTAAATGGGGGTAAGAGACTTAAGGCCCAACCAGTACTTGAGCATACACCATAAACTATTTTTGAGAACATTACTGAAGATGTGATTAACCACCACTGAGACCAAAATGTCATCCAGAAACTAGAAGGTTGCTTTAAAAAAAAGCAGGAACAGGTTTTTGTTAGGTCCATTCCAGTAACCCCACCCCTGTGAAGCAAGTTGACTTTAAGGCCGTTTCGCCTCAGTATTTACGCATGTATAAAATGTGGAAATTCATTTAATTTCAGATCTCAACACACCTAAAAACTGCAACTCAATATTTTGCCCTTTAATAGTACATCCTAAAGCTGGACCCTATGAATTTCTGGTTGACCAATGACATTCAGTTCTCATTAAAAAATGTCTTCAGCAACTGAATTTTCAGAGCAAATATTGGAAACACTTATTCATATACAGATGAAGCCACTTGGATTTGTGAGTTAAATGCGTCATGACTCAGGGTTAATTGAAGAAACTGTGTTATCTTAAGTCATCTTAACTCATTTAATGCATTTAACCTTTTCATTAGCATACCAAAGCTCCATTGTTCACAATGGTGAATGCTTTAATTAGATGGGATGTTGTGACACAGTTTTCTGTGTTAAATGAGATAAATGGGATGTCTGTGTTTAGCTATTCTGTGTCAAACAGACAAACCAAAGTGGCTGCATCTGTAGGTATATCATAATCACATAAGTTGTGTTGCTTTTTGGTATATATTTACTGAGGACAGAGAGACTATTTGCTTTTCTTCTATCACCTGGAATCATTCCTTTCAACAGCAACTATTTGAGTAGATAGAGCTGCCTGCAAGTGAACAGTCTCCTGGATTTAACCCAACTGAAACCATTAACACCATCATACATACCTTTAATTCTATGAGGTCTATTTACTTACATTTGGATTTCCTTTTTTTTCACAAATCATATTTTTTCTCTAAAAATTCAAGTCTTTTTTAAATTTCTATAAAACACCAAAGGTTTGAGATTTATTAAGTTTAAAAACCATGAAAAACTAAAGCAGTCATGGTCCCATAGAAGTCATTGGGAACTGAGCTGATCCTATTGTACTTTATATTAGCCATTCTTTTTTTCGCAAGCAATTATTCGAAAATTTTAGTGATATTCATATTTTTTCTGCACTTTTTTCCCATTCAAACTTTTTCTATTCGGATCTTTTAATAACTTTCATGGCATTTGTGATTTAAGAGAAATAGAGTTTAATTGTGGTTTCAAAAAGCTTTAATACTATTAAAATTCAACTTTTAAAGGACATGTAAATCCTACATTTTCCTACCATGTATATAAGTTGGGCATATCTTCTCAACCCAAGCCACATCATTTGTACTGCATATACTCCCTCCATTTGCCAGCACAATCACATTTTCCTAAAACAAAAATCAGCTTTCACTTAGCTGCCATTTTCCCTCTGACACATCATCAGAAACATTGACATCTGCAAACAGGACATGTATGCTGTAAAGTTCATGCAATGCAGAATGCAGCTTTACACGGGTACAACATACGTTGATAAAAAGTTCTGCTGGGGTTCTGTTGGGGTTGAGCACTGTAATGGTTATGCTGAACTCAGGAGATGTGGTTAGGAGAAAAAAATAGGATCAGACAGCTAGAGTTTCTATGGGAACCAGCAATGCTATCTCTTCATTGGCTGTTCATTGGCTGGAGAAGAACTGAGCATGCTCATAAATCAACAGCCAAAGTTAATTCACGAGGGAGGGGGCAGAATGGGTTAGAGGAGTAGAAGGATTTCTAAGTGATTAAGGGGATGCTGCAGCCTTACTGTTAACCTTTTAACAAACAGAGTGTCAGGTATCTAAAGATATCAAAGAGGCTGTTCACTGATTACATTTTTGTGGGGGGTTGACATGTCCTTTAATAAATGGGCCTCCCTGAGTAATGCACCATCAGTTAGCAAACTTAGCCAATTATAAAGCTGTTGTTACTAACTTCTGCACTTGATATATTTTCCAGGTGTTATTTTAATCCTATGTTAATGTATGTGTTTTGTGTGTGTCTGTATGTATTTCTTGTGAATTTACAGAAAGAAATTCACAAAATGGTGAAAAATTTGCAAAAAGAATTGAAATCAATGGGCGTCAAAATAATTTTGACATGTGCGTCAATTTTCATGCGCGCGACTATTTTGTCAATGGTGTCAACATTTTTTAAATCACATTTTTTAAATCAGTTTTGAAAACACTTAATTTATTCCTACATTGTGTGGAATATTTAATTCAATCTATTATCAGTATTTGTATACGACAGTTGTTGAAATTCTCTTTGACACAGCTATGCAGTCTGTCACTTTTCCTTTGTCCATAAGCCTTGTTGTAAGTGATAATGCAGCCCAACTGTTAAATGTTGGGATATCAAAGCCAAAGTCAATGGTGTCAACATTTTGACCCGCATCAGTTTTGATGCGATCTACGATTTTCATACGCGTGGCTATTTTGTCCAAATGCATTATAGTCAATGGGTGCCTGAATAATTTTAACGCGCAACAATTTTATGCGCGTGACAATTTTGATGCGCGCCAATTGTTTTTTGAATTTTTGCTGGTGATTGTTCACCACAGTTCACCACAAATTTATTTGTCGGTGGCGAAACGCGGAAATTCACCGCAAATCCATGCCTGCCAAATTTATTCGCCCTTCACTAATTTCTATTTGTGATCACCTCTTTTGTAGCATTACATTCTATTAGACCTTCTTCCAACAAGAGTATCCCTTTATATTTCCTATAAGTTGCCTGTTAGTCTGGAAGTAATTTGTATGCATGTCATACATAAGATAAGCACTGATAAAAGCAAGCCTGATGTGCATCATATGAACAAGTTATAGTATTAATAAAAAAAGACTGGTTGGCTGGATTCTTACCCTCTTGCAAACTATAAAATGCAGGAGAATATGATAAGGCATGTCAAAGCACATAGATTGCAAGTAAAATCTAGGGCACTTTAACAAGGTGATAATAAGATCAGGAGATTGTAAAGGAAGACATTCATGAAGAATATGGAACAGCCTTGAAGCAGCATTTATAATAGAACACAGAGTAGAGGAAGGTCAAGTAGAGGTTTCATAGTACTCAAGGGACAGCAGAGGGTCTGTTCATCCTAGCCAGGCTTTTGGGCACAGGTTCATTTTCTAGTGATGTTAAATGAGTCAAAAATAAAGGTAAATGAATAGTCAGAGTAATTAATAGTGCATATGTTTGCTAAGTATGTTCTCATTCAATGTGTACAAAATATGGCTGAAATGTTGCACATGTTAAATCTGACAATACGAAAAAATGCACATTCATACTAGACTGAAAATGCTTTACAGTCTAAATGGAAAATAAAATATCACTTTTGCAGGCAATCCCGCTTAAAAAAAGGAAAAGTCGCCAGCGTTTTTTGAACTTTAATGCATTTTTGGCGAACAGGATATGATGTAAGTGACAGAAGATTGAGGAAGATCTAGCTTCTTTTTAGCACTTGGCCTGGTCTGAGGTGGCAATGTCAAATCTGGCAAAAAGATGTAACAGCAGTAAAATCCGCACTTTACTGATTTTGCAGAGTAACGACCTTTTGCCAGAGTGAAAAGTCACCTGGCAATAGAGTGCGGACGAACGCTAGCAATAGTCTCTTTCGCTAGCGAATTGATGCCTGCACCTGTTAGTGAATTGGCGATGACCCTGTGGATGTGATTTCTGGTGAAAAGTTGCTAGTGTTAGTCACTTCACCCTTTAGTAAATCTACCCCATAGTCCTTTGTATGTCCTCTATGTACCTCCTCCCCAAGCAACTGCATATGTCAGACCCTTATACCAGAAAACCTTGTCTATTGCAAAACATAATGAACCCACTATAGCAAAATACAGTATACTGTAACTAGTAGAAGTCAGCTTGAAGTCTATGACCGATATAATGGAACGTGGCATGACATCTTGAGCTATTCTACAGTCACATAACTCTTTGGTGGCTTTGATATCCCAACATTTAACAGTTGGGCTGCATTATCACTTACAACAAGGCTTATGGACAAAGGAAAAGTGACAGACTGCATAGCTGTGTCAAAGAGAATTTCAACAACTGTCGTATACAAATACTGATAATAGATTGAATTAAATATTCCACACAATGTAGGAATAAATTAAGTGTTTTCAAAACTGATTTAAAAAATGTGATTTTCTTAAAAAAGGGGAAATCATCTGCCTGAAAGACTAAGATCTGCCTTAATTGATTTATCCTCATTAATAATTTAAAGGTTGTCATGGTTCATTTGATCAATAAAATGTTTTGTCCTTAAAATGAAAAAAAAAAACTCCTTTACTATATGTGTCAAATTAGCTGTTAGGAAAACAATCTGGATGTGTCAGGCAGACAGTCTGCAGTAAATAAACCCTCTAATCCTTAATTAGTGAGCATAATACAATGAATAGACAGTAGACAAAAAGAAGATGGTTGTTTAAGGTAGTTCCTTTGTTGTTACATGTGTCATCTAGGAGACATATTTGGAATGTAACTATCCTTCTAACACAAGCACTTTCTCTCCTGATCTCATTTCAAAAGGACACCACACACAGCTGATACTCTACAACTCTCATGTCAGATTCCATTTTATTTTATTATTATTTATTATATCGGTCAGAAAATGCTGCTAATGCCATTGAAAAGGTTCTCAGAATGGAAACCTGGATTGCTTTTTTCCCCAAAAAATCCCTATAAATAACTAATCAAAAACAGTGTGGGATAATAATTAATTTACCATGCTGTTTTTTTTCACCAGGGGGTGCACAAATAGGCCATGGAATGAAATTTAATGAAAGCAATTTTGTCTAAGATGTTTTGAACAAAAATGGCTGAATTTTAATTATAATTTAGCCTAAATCACAAGAAACATCTTGTTATATTTTGTCCAACACATCAAGATTAGACACATCTAAAGAGCGACATTCTTTCCAAAATAACCTGTATACAACTCATTAGGCAAGGTAATGCATTTTGAAGTAAAGTTAATTTTACTTGGGTTTTCAGATAATCACCAATTCCAGGATGTGATTTATTTCTAACAAAAATAGTTTGTTTTCTTTATACATACAGCATATGATATCACTAATGTCACATGGGCACAATGAGTATCTTCCAGGCTAGCACAGCATATTCTTGATAGTTCTCATGTTGACACTTTGGTGGATGCACTATAGATATTTAAGCCAACTGGCTGTACTCCTTGTATTCTGCTTCTGATGCTGATCCGTTCGTCTCCTGCTATTGGCCTCAGCCTGTTGCTGCACCTCAGTTCCTGCTGGCTGCCCTTGACCTCAGCCTTTTTATTGACCAAGCCTTTGGACTTGCTTCTTGCTGTTCCAGCTACACTTTTATTGTCCTCAGTGCTCTTCCAGTTTCAAAGTAATTTTCCTTATGGCAGAAGTCGAAGAACTAAGCTCACCATCATGCCTCATTTCCCTATTCCTATCAATAAATGTTATACCAATGCCTTGATTTGTTCCTTATTCTATTATCATAATTTATTAAACTGCAATTAAACTCTCTGCCTCCTACTTAAAGGACAAGGAAATCCCACCACACTGGAGGGTGAAAATGTATTAGGCAACTACCCAGTCAATTAAATTTTGTTGCAATGGCCATTGCTCCCCTTTGGGAGCATGAGTACAAATTCCATGTTGCATCTTACCCTTTTCTCCTAGGGATCCATTGCTCCTAATGTTAGAGTAGACCCTCAGACTTGCACATGTACAGTGCAGTCAGTTTCTGACATTAGAACACTGCATATGTACAAGAATAGCTGAGATACAAGGGATCCCTAGGAAGGAAGGGTAAAATGTCAGACGCTATATAGATGGGTAATTATTTTCTGGAGAAATAAGTTAGTAACTCAATTCACTCAGTGGTGCCTAAAAATGGCTCTCCCAGTACAATGGACTTTCCTTGTCCTTTAAGATTTCTTTTCTTTTGCTTAATTTTTGTTTTTAAGGAATCTATCTATTTTTAAACCCCCGAATAACAGTGTGGGTGTAAGATCTATTTTCCATAAATCCTTTATCCAGATACTGTATCTCCAACATACAGCCATGCCATTTTCCATGGTGTTCTAGTTAAATAAACTATTTTTCCTTGTAATAAAACAGTATTTTTTACCTGGCGTTAAATAAGGTACTTCAAACCCACGTTGATGGCAAAATAATCCCATTGACTTTTTGATGATATATTTTTTAAGAAGCTCTCTTAATAAATTCAGTTCCATAAGGGAAACTCCTTATCCAGAAAACAAATTCCAGGTCCTTAGCATATCATATAAATTGAATTTTAAAGCTGAAACTCCGTTCCTCTCAGTAATATCATTGAGGTTACTGAGGATGGAAAGTATACCATCCTGACATAATGTGCACTAATACAAATGGCAAATATTATAGGAATTAACCTAATAATTTGTCATAATAA
This sequence comes from Xenopus petersii, assembly GCA_038501925.1. Classification (NCBI taxonomy): domain Eukaryota; kingdom Metazoa; phylum Chordata; class Amphibia; order Anura; family Pipidae; genus Xenopus; species Xenopus petersii. The sequence goes on along the minus strand of CM076686.1, from coordinate 47,505,554 downwards.
TGGCAGCTCTGTGGAGCAAGAATCATGTCACTCACTGGTTCATATGGCTTATGTCATTTTGTCATTGGAGAAGAACTGGTTTAAAAAATGAGCCTCACTATAGATTGCATTATTATATAATATTGAGTTTGTGTTTCTAGTATAGCATAGCTAAAAATGTTAAACGCCAGGATAATACAAAAGCATATGCATTTTTTATCAGCATTTCTCTTTGTAATATTGTGCTTCAAATGAATGAACCTGTACAATAATTAAGAAACAAAGAAACCGGCACACAAGGCTTGCTTGCAGGGAAACCCTTGCTTTAAAGGAAAACTATACCCCCAAACAATGTAGGTCTCTATTAAAAGATACTGAGTAAACTGAGTAAAACAGCTCATGTGTAAAACCCTGCTTCATGTAAATGAACCATTATCATAATAATATACTTTTTTAGTAGTATGTGCCATTGGGTAATCATAAATAGAAAATTGCCATTTTAAAAAATAAGGGCCGCCCCCTGGGATCGTAAGATTCACTGTGTACACATACAAACCACATGTAAGGTCACATGAGCCAATTAACAGACAGAGTTGTGCCTTTTGCTTCCTCACTTCTTCCTGTTACAGTTAGTATTGTAGTATTTCTGGTCAGGTGATCTCTGAGGCAGCACAAATAGAGTCACGAAATGGTGGTTCAAGGCAAGAGATGTAAAAGGGCAATATTTATGTAAATATATATTCCAGTTTGGTAAGATTCTTTAATATGTCATTCAATTTGATATAAACTATCTGTTGCTTAAGTATTCATTTTGGGGGTATAGTTTTCCTTTAATTCAAAAGTGCGGAAGTGCAACGTTGCACTTCCGCACTTTTGAATTAAAGCAAGGGTTTCCCTGAAAGCAAGCCTTGTGTGCCGGTTTCTTGACTCACTTTGGAGGTTGCCGTACCCTCTATTACTGAGCACCAGGCATTATCTTCAGGAGGTTGCCGTGAGTGTGCGCCTGCTCTATCTCGTTCCAGTACCACCTGTACAATAATTAACCAGATGAGAAGGCCCTTTTGTGCTTAATGGCCAAAAGCTACTTTTGGCCATGCAGTGTAGGACAAATTGGGGGTTTGTGAATTTCATTCAGAAGGCATATTAAACAGTTATATCAACATCTTTTAAGATGTAAAAAACATTTTTACAGTGAGCGTAAGGACAATATAAAAAGAAAGAATTATAGCTAATATGTCATATTCCATTGATAAGATTCATCATCTTTTTTGTCTTACTTAAAGGACAAACATAACAAACAAACACAAGAGAATACGTCATATCACCATTGATCCCATTGAGATTTATCATTATCTTGTCTGTCTTACTTAAAGAGGATGTTCACCTTTGCAAAAGTTTAAGAAAATAAATAGATTTGCCTATTGAAAACAATTTGGAAACCTGGAAAGAAGAGCTGAATAGATCTTTACCTCCTCTCTCTGCCAGCCAACCAGCCAGCAGGCCTCCTTCACGCTGCACTAAGAAATCAGGTATAGTGACAAAACCAGGAGGAGCAGACAACAATCTGCTATTTCCGGCTGGCCCATTCCTGTGCAGGTTATTGAATGTATTAGCTGATATGATTCAGTCATTTAGGGGGTTATTTACTAAACCTTGATTTTTTTCTGGTCAATGTTTTTAGGGGGAAAAGTCAAATTTTTCATGGGGAAAAAACGCAAATTTTTCAAGATTTATTATACCCAGATGCTGCTAAAAGTCCAAATCTGAAAACTTCCCATCTGAAACTTGCAGAGGTCACATAGAAGTCAATGGCAGGTGTCCCTTTTACAATTTGAAAATATCATGATCTGCACTGGGTTTTGTCTGACAACCTGCAAAATTCGGGGCTTTTGGGTGTTAACCCCAAAAATGTTAGTAATTTGGGCGTCAAATTGGTACTATTCGGGTTTTCACTCAAATTTATCAAGTCTTATACCACAACACATTTTTCTAGTTATTTTATTGATAAATAAGTTAAATTCATGAATAGGAGTTTGGTCCAGCTTGGTTTAATAAAATGATTTGAGTTTTAGTAAATAGCCCTCTTAGTGTTTAACTCACATTTATATTATTTCTACTAAAGTGCAAAACCTTGCACTAATCAACATTAAATTTCATTTCCCAGTTTGCTGCCCAGTTTTGCAATTTAGTCACAAAGTGACAACATCCTGCATGGAACGTCTGCAAAATGTAGTACTTATTTGAAAAATAAAAAATGTAAAAAAAAAAAAAGAGCAAAGGATAGATGCGGTACTCCACTAAAAACACTGGGCCGGATAGAAAATTCACTACCACTTTTTGCAAGCCTTCAGCCAGTATTCTTACCAAGTACAAATATTATGTTCCAGAATGTGGCCTTTTTCAGCAGGATTCAACTTAATCTAAGTGCCTGGCCAAATTGAATCTGAATCCAGAAAAATCATGCAACTTTTTTTATGTCGCACAAACGAAGTAAATAAATATTTTGCCGCATACATCGCCGTTCGGATTTAGTTTAGGATTCATCTGAATCCTAAAATAGATTTGGAGCATCCCTAATCATAATCAAATGTTTTAGCAAAATATCACATCCACTGCTATCCCAGAGTCTATGTTTTTGCTCACCTTTTTATTGTATTAAATTAAATTAGTCTGGCAAGATCTATTATTCATGAAACCATGCTGCCACAAACTCATAGTATTGTGATTATTAACGTATTTAAGTATCTTATTACCCCTTCCAAAAGCTTTCCTACCATTGATGTTAAACTAACAAGCCTATAGTTTATAGGCTGAGAACGGGATGCATTTTAAATAGTGGCAACATATCAGCAATTCTCTAATCTCTTGTCACAAGCTCAGACAGCAAGGAATCCTGAAAATAATGTTAAAAAATTATTTGTTAGTATACATCGAAAAAAAACCACCAAGACAAATTAAACTTTCAAATAGAAAATATTAAGAAGTAACTTACCGAAACTCCGCTTCCCCTCCTCTTCAGAAAAGGTTTCAGGGTGACAATCCATCCTGCGGCGCTTGATTTCTCCTCCCTGGCTATTCTACTGACAGCATGTCCTCTGCCCCCATCTACTTATCCAGCTCTTCTTCATCCTCCTCCCAGGTGTCCAACAGCAGCAGTAGGAATGCGATTTTGGCGGGCTCCCCATTGGCTCCACATGAGGTGCAGGAAGGTAGAGAAGGGCAGCACATCCATTCCAGCCTGGCGACAGAAGGCATTTTATTATTATTATTAACATGTATTTATATAGCGCCAACATATTGCGCAGCACTGTAAAGTAAATGTGATTATACAACTACATCACACGAATTACATATATAGAATATATGGAGTAACAAACGTCACAATCAATACAGGTACAAAAAGGTGAGGAAGGCCCTATGCATATGCATACAGTCTAAAGGGGAGGGAGTAATACACAAGGTGTGGGAGTGGGCAAGATCGAAGTAAGTGGGTGAGAAATGTGGTATTGTATGTGGTGTTGCGTTTGGTAGTTAAGCGGAGTGAGGGTAGGCTTCTCGAAAGAAGTGCGTTTTCAGAGATTTTTTGAAAGTAGAAAGGTTGGGAGAAAGTCGGACAGACCGTGGGAGAGCGTTCCAGAGGAGGGGTGCAGCCCTTGCAAAGTCTTGAATGCGAGCATGTGAGGAGGTAATGAGAGAAGAGTTGAGTAGGAGGTCAGTAGAGGAGCGTAGTAAGCGAGTGGGTGAGTATATAGAGATGAGTTCAGAGATGTAGGGTGGAGCAGAGTTGTGAAGTGCTTTGAAAGTCAGTGTCATTAATTTGAATTTGATTCTGAAAGGTAACGGAAGCCAGTGCAGGGATTGACAGAATGGCGAGGCAGAGGAGGAGCGGTTGCTGAGGTGTATGAGCCTCGCAGCAGTGTTCATTATGGACTGGAGAGGTGACAGTCTCTGGAGGGGGAGGCCAATTAAAAGCGAGTTACAGTAGTCTAGACGCGATATGATGAGAGAGTGAATAAGAATTTTGGCAGCGTCTTGGGTGATAAATGATCGTATTTTGGATATGTTCTTTAGGTGGAAGTGACATGATTTGATAAGTGACTGGATATGAGGAGTGAATGACAGGGCAGAATCTAGGATAACCCCAAGGCACCGGGCCTGGGGAGAGGGGGTGATAGTGGAATTGTTAACTATGATGGATACTTCGGGGATGCTACTGGTGTTATTTGGAGGAAAGAGAACCATTTCAGTTTTGGAGAGGTTTAATTTAAGGTAGCGTTGCGACATCCAGGTAGAGATAGCGGATAGGCAGGAGGAGACGCGAGTTAGGAGTTCTGGGTTGAGATCAGGAGATGAGAGATAGATCTGAGTATCGTCAGCATAGAGGTGGTAGTGGAAACCGTACGAATTTATTAATTTGCCAAGTGTAGAGGGAGAATAGTAATGGTCCTAGGACAGAGCCTTGAGGAACTCCAACAGAAAGAGGTAGGGGAGAAGATGATACTCCATTGTAGGAGACACTGAAGGAACGATTGGTAATGTAAGAAGAGAACCAGGACAGGGCTGTGTCACGAAGGCCAAGCGACTGGAGGGACTGGAGGAGGAGAGGGTGATCTACAGTGTCAAATGCGGCTGAGAGGTCAAGCAGTATTAGTAGTGAGAAATGATTGTTGGCTTTTGCGGTTAAAAGGTCATTAGTTAGTCGAGTCAGGGCAGTTTCCGTGGAGTGTTGTGGCTTAAAACCAGATTGTAGGGGGTCTAGCAGGCATGCATGTGGTGCCGATACCTCCTCCTTTTTTGATGTTACTGGTACGTTAAGAAAAGAGAGAAAGCTCGTTAAGCAACCTAGGATGAACACAACTGGTTCAGGACCTTTGTTTACCTGTTTGTTTACATGTTTTAGTCTCTTTTGCATTATCTGCTGAGCCACCCATTCATCAGCAGAATTGGGTCTATTTAAAAGGAAACCTTCATTAGCTTGTTCCTGGTTCCTCAGTTGTGTAGACAAATGAAATAACAGTTAAGAATCTCTGCTTTTATCCTGTTTCATCAACCAACTGACCTCCTTCTGATAAAAATAAATATTCTAATAATCAATAAAAGTCCACCATTGGTAAACATATTCCTGAATCCATTATATATTGGTCCAGAGTCCAGACACTCATATGCCACCAGATAGGGCTCATCACCAGATAGCAAAAAAAAATATAGCAGCAACATTTAGATCAGGCTGAAATAAGTGGGCAGAGTAAAAAAATGCCACATTATTTAAATAGAGTTAAATATTTTAACCCTGATTTAGTAAATAATAAACTAAATTAGGCATTCACTGTCTTAATTTTGAAATTAAAATATACTACACGACCCAGTGTTAAATTAAATTAGCAATGACATACAATCCCCCTAAAACAGTCGACATGGAACAGTTTAACATTTGGTGACAGCATTGAATGGTAAGACCCATGGGGCTACACCAGAAAATGCAAATTGATGATGGAGGCTCCTATAACATATTTACCTAATCCTTTATGCAATTTACATATACAGCTGCTTCCACCACTTTGTCATTATGCATACTTAAAGAGTCAGGTCCCAGAAGAATTTTAATCAGTCTGTGTTTTACTCTTTAGTATAATAGTCCAAATATTGCAAGATAGTGGGGTACCTCATACATCTTTTATGTATCAGTGATCTTAAGGAAACTACTTATTACAAACATTTAATAAACAAAATCTACCATATTTTTATTATGAATGCACATGTGCCATTTTTGACAAATAACAATATATTAAACCTTTGTCTGCATTTCAGTCACCTTATAGAATAAAATCCAAACGGGTGATAGAGAGACACACAGGTTTACGGAGAGGCAACAGATACTGCTGGTTTGATTGATGGGCCCAAATGTAGCTCCATTTGTTCCCATTTACAGAGATACATATTTAATTCATTTAGGCAGTGACTGCTAAGCAGCATACTATGCATGGCCCATTCTCCTAATGCGTACATACCAACCATGGCGTGTTCCCTATTAGCTTGCAGGAGATGGATGTCACTTTGAGACTGGATACAAACAGTTTTATAGAATTTATGAATGCGTGCTGTGTTTGTGAAAGCAATCTTAGGTTTTACACCTATAGCTCCCTTTAAAAATAATATATATATATATATATATATATATATATATATATATATATATTTATATATATATATTTGTCTTGGTTATTGTATTTCGATATCCAAGATTTTATAAGCCCACTCAAAACAAGGCATTTGTATAAATGTTATTTTTAATTGTATTTGCATTCTTTTGCATTCAGTGAATTTCTTCTACCGCCTTATATATGCATAGGCACAGGGGCGGAACTACCGGGGGAGCAGGGGGTGCGAGTGGGCCAGGGCCCGCACCCCCTCAGGGCCCCCCGGCAGTCCGCCCGCCGCATGTTCGGCGGCCACTTCCGGGTTTACAGAGGGGGGCGGGGGCCCGGCTGCGCGTCCTGCGCCAGGGCCCGCCCCCCTCTAGTTCCGTTTTTGCATAGGCATCCTGGACCCTTAACTCCAAATATGAAATAAATGTTATGGGAAGCCTTTATAAACTGTTCCCATTTCATTTGTATAATGCAGATTGAAGAGGCATGTCCTTTAATTAAAAAAAGCAGGTTTAAATTTAAACGAACAATGCTTTTATATTGTACGATGTTAATATGCTATATTTATTTTGTATGATATGTTCGCTTTAAAATGAGGTTCAACCAGGAAAAGAATTTCTATTGCTTGAGGATATTCCGCTATTGTTCATTAGACGCACACCAATGAACACAGCAGGGTGCAGTCCTATCAATAATATATTCCTCTCTTCTTATCCTGTAGACTGCATTCACTAGAGACAGCTGACAGCTGCAACTACTGTACATTTGTTGGGAAAGCTGTGAAAAGAAGCAAAATCAGTCCAGTACAAGGTGATCTTGGCTCCAAAGTCGGACATTGCTTGTAGCCAAGCATTCAGCTCTTTAGCTCAGACACAAGTGATTCCAGCCAGACTTCTCATGGAGCAAGTCACCCATAAAAAAAGTTCATTTTCATAGCTGGCCTCAGATGTGCAGTGTCATATCTGCCTCTTGCAAAGAGAAATCATGGCTAGGGATGTAGCGAACGTCGGAAAAAAAGTTCGCGAACATATTCGCGAACTTGCGCAAAAATGCGAGCGGTTCGCGAACGGTTCGCGAACCCCATAGACTTCAATGGGAAGGCGAACTTTAACATCTAAAAAAGACATTTCTGGCCAGAAAAATGATTTTAAAGTTGTTTAAAGGGTGCAACGACCTGGACAGTGGCATGCCAGAGGGGGATCAAGGGCAAAAATGTATCTGAAAAATCTGCCTGTGTGTGCTTGGAAGAGATAGTGTAGGGGGAGAGCTGTTAGTGATTTCAGGGACAGATGATAGTAAGTTTGCTGGCTAGTAATCTGCTTGATACTGCTCTGTATTGGAACAAAAAAATAAATAAAAGCAGTCCTTACAAGGACTACTGTTATTGCAGCAGTCAGCAGATGAGATCAGAAGCAGGACAGCTGCCCACTGCAGCTACATACAGAGCACTGCAGTAGAAGGTAGATTACTAGCCAGCAAAGCTACCTAAGCTTAAATGTCCCTCAAACCCCTGCAGACTTCTGTCCCTCCAATAACAGAGCAGTATCAAAACGATTACTAGCCAGCAAACTTTCAACTGTCCCTGAAATCACTAACAGGCAGCAGCTCTCTCCCTACACTATCTCTTCAGCACACACAGGCAGAGTGAAAAAACGCTGCAGGGCTTCGGTTTTTATAGGGAAGGGGAGTGGTCCAGGGGAGAGCTTCCTGATTGGCTGCCATGTACCTGCTGGTCTGGGGTGAGAGGGCAAAAAAAAGCGCCAACAATGGCGAACCCAAAATGGCGAACGTCGCGCGACGTTCGCGAACTTCCGGCGAGCGCAAACACCCGATGTTCGCGCGAACAAGTTCGCCGGCGAACAGTTCGCGCCATCTCTAATCATGGCCATTTAATACTTTTTAGATGGGGCTGGAGTACTCTTAAAGGAAGACCTTGCACTGCAGAACACGGCACACTTCAGATTTGTAGCTTTCTATAATCATGGCCTAAATCTTTGCTTGCTGACCATATGCTCCTTCTCTGAAGTGCTAACATATGCTGTCACCAGAGAACAAGAAAGTGCATCACTTGTGTATTGTGTATTCAAGCCCCCATGCCCTGCCCCCCAACTATACACACAAACAACCGCTTGGGTGGTAAGTCAGCTTCTTGATTTTTTCACGTATTCTGTATTAACATAAACACATTTTCCTAAATGGTGAACACAAGTTCAATATCTATATATATATATATATATATATATATATTTATATAATAAGGGCATTGAAAAATGTTGTGCCTTAAGGTACTAAAAATGTTTTACCCTTTAAACAAAACAGGGATTGTTTGTCCAAATATTGCAATATAGTTAAGCTGGCTAACTACATAAAAGTCATCCATGGTGTGCCAAGTTCTACACTCAGCTTGCATCTGATTCATTAAGAATTCAATTGCTTCATTATACATTTTATAAAAGGGCTAAGTTTTACCTGCAAATTACTTGCTGCTTTCAAAGTAAAACTCCCAAACTTGGTTGCCCTTTTATTGCTGAAATGGGAGCTACAACATGGAACTGGCCACTGCTCCTGTATAAATTATAACAAACAAGGGAAAGTACTGATCACCACTATTTTTAAAAAATATATATATATATATATACAGGGCCGCTCCTGCCATGGGCCCAGGATCTTCCTTTTCTTCCCCACAATTACAAACCTCATAATGCCCATAAATGTGGCCATACACGCACAGATGTTTTGTATGGTATTCAGTGAGTGTATGGCAGGAAACAAGCCGACCAACATCGGCAAAAGACTTTGATATCTGGCAACTCATCGATTGCCCAGGTCTGGTTTGATTGGCCACCTTTGAAGGTACAGAACATCAGCCAGTGCTTGCTGCTGAATCATCAGATAGAGGTAGAATGCTACTGTTTCTACCTATATATCTGTAATGGACATGGAGGTCTCTACTCACTTCCAAGATGGCGACGGTGTCCAAGATGGCGACTCCTGGCCCCACCATGTGGATCCTGCTGGTCGCAGCACTATGACGCCAGCATCTTCCCGCCTGCCGATTGGTCGCCGGCGACCATTCTTCCCGCCTGCAGATTGGTCGCCGGCGACCGTCAGCGTCAGAACGCCAGCGTCAGGACACCAGCGTCAGCGTCATGACGCCATTGCGCTCAAACTTTGGCGCCAAACCTGGCCTATATAAAGCCTTCTGGACATTACAGACATTGCCCAAGTATAGGTTTAACTACGTGTATTCCTGGGTGTGTTTATTATTGATTGATTCCTGTGTACCAACCTTGCCTGTTATTTCGGATTGACCCTTCGCTGCCTGGATTGAACTTTTGCCTGGACCTTGACTATTCTCTTGTCTCATCCCTCTGTTACCACGAACTTTGGTTTGCTACCTGCCTCCTCCTTGGTACGCACTCCAAATGCGCCTTCAGGCCCTTACATTATACTTGGGCCATGGACACTTCTGAGGAGGCCTCTGCTCAGCCTGACTTCGGAATAGCCTCACGCATGGAGGCCTATGAAGCCCGACAGACTCACTTTGGCCAAGCTCTTGAAGCCATTTTGGAGAAATTGTCTGCCCTCACACCTTCGGTCCAGGTTCCTGCCTCTGCTTCGGCCACTATTCCTGTGGCGATGGTTCATGTCTCCAAACCCTGTATTCCAGCACCTCCACTCTTCAGTGGTGATTCTGTGGCTTGTAGAGGGTTCATTAACCAATGTGAGATCCAGTTCACACTGCTACCCCATCAATATGTCTCGGAACGTGCCAAGGTGGGATACATCATTACTTGCCTGACTGGTAAAGCCTTGGAATGGGCATCACCGCTGTGGGAGAAAGAGGACCCCTTAATCGATGACTCCAAGGCCTTTATCTGTGATCTGCGCACTGTGTTTGATGCTCCCGGCCGGGCAGCGTCTGCCTCATCACGCCTGTTCCAGATTCGTCAGGGAACACGTTCGGTGCCTGAATACGCTATTGAATTCCGCACATTGGTTGCCGAGACTGGCTGGAACAATGACAGTTACCATGCTGCTTTCTACAATGGGCTGTCTATGTGCCTCAAGGACGATCTAGTCTCCCGTGAGTTGCCTACACGCTGGGAGGATCTTATTGCCCTGGCAGTCAAGGTGGATACTCGACAAAGAGAGCACCAAGCTGTTAAAGAACGAGTAAGGAAGTTTCAACCCCCCCTGGCTCCTCGCTTCCAGAGACCTTTTCTTCCCAGCACTGCTGCATCTTCTTCCTCTGCTCCTGTTTCTTCTCCTGCTCCCACTGAAGAGCCTATGCAGATTGGAAGTGCTCGTCTTTCCGAACAGGAAAAGTTGCGGAGAAGGGCTGCAGGACTTTGCTTATATTGCGGGGGCAAATCCCACTTTGCCCATGAGTGCCCAGTGAAGTCGGGAAACGCCAACGCCTAGGTAAGTTTGGGGAAACTTACCTGGGCGGAATTGATCATTATTATTATTATTATTATTATTAACATGTATTTATATAGCGCCGACATATTGCGTAGCACTGTAAAGTAAATGTGATTATACAACTACATCACACGAATTACATATATAGAATATATGAGTAACAAACGTCACAATCAATACAGGTACAAAAAGGTGAGGAAGGCCCTATGCATAGGCATACAGTCTAAAAGGAAGGGAGTAATACACAAGGTGTGGGAGTGGGCAAGATCGAAGTAAGTGGGTGAGAAATGTGGTACTGTATGTGGTGTTGCGTTTGGTAGTTAAGCAGAGTGAGGGTAGGCTTCTCGAAAGAAGTGCGTTTTCAGAGATTTTTTGAAAGCAGAAAGGTTGGGAGAAAGTCGGACAGATCGTGGGAGAGCGTTCCAGAGGAGGGGTGCAGCCCTTGCAAAGTCTTGAATGCGGGCATGTGAGGAGGTAATGAGAGAAGAGTTGAGTAGGAGGTCAGTAGAGGAGTGTAGTAAGCGAGTGGGTGAGTATATAGAGATGAGTTGAGATGTAGGGTGGGGCAGAGTTGTGAAGTGCTTTGAAAGTCAGTGTCATTAATTTGAATTTGATTCTGAAAGGTAACGGAAGCCAGTGCAGGGATTGACAGAATGGCGAGGCAGAGGAGGAGCGGTTACTGAGGTGTATGAGCCTCGCAGCAGTGTTCATTATGGACTGGAGAGGTGACAGTCTCTGGAGGGGGAGGCCAATTAAAAGAGAGTTACAGTAGTCTAGACGCGATATGATGAGAGAGTGAATAAGAATTTTGGCAGCGTCTTGGGTGATAAATGATCGTATTTTGGATATGTTCCTTAGGTGGAAGTGACATGATTTGATAAGTGACTGGATATGAGGAGTGAATAACAGGGCAGAATCTAGGATAACCCCAAGGCACCGGGCCTGGGGAGAGGGGGTGATAGTGGAATTGTTAACTAAGATGGATACTTCGGGGATGCTACTGGTGTTATTTGGAGGAAAGAGAACCATTTCAGTTTTAGAGAGGTTTAATTTAAGGTAGCGTTGCGACATCCAGGTAGAGATAGCGGACAGGCAGGAGGAGACGCGAGTTAGGAGTTCTGGGTTGAGATCAGGAGATGAGAGATAGATCTGAGTATCATCAGCATAGAGGTCATAGTGGAAATCGTACGAATTTATTAATTTGCCAAGGGAGGAAGTGTAGAGGGAGAATAGTAATGGTCCTAGGACAGAGCCTTGAGGAACTCCAACAGAAAGAGGTAGGGGAGAAGATGATACTCAATTGTAGGAGACACTGAAGGAACGATTGGTGATGTAAGAAGAGAACCAGGACAGGGCTGTGTCACGAAGGCCAAGCGACTGGAGGGACTGGAGGAGGAGAGGGTGATCTACAGTGTCAAATGCGGCAGAGAGATCAAGCAGTATTAGTAGTGAGAAATGATCTTCCCCAATCCTCTGCTCATCGTTTTCTTCTTCCGGTACAGATCCAGCTTGCATCCAAGATCATTTCTACTCATGCCTTCCTTGACTCCGGCGCAGCTAGAAACTTCTTGGACAAAGCATTTGCGGAATGTCATTCCATTCCTCTACAAACCTTGGCTGTACCACTCCGAGTCCTAGCCATTGATGATCGGCCACTTTCTTCTGCCTTCATCTTCAAGTCATCGCAAGGATTATCTTTCAAAGTGGGCACCTTGCATACTGAAAGACTTTCGCTTCTGCTGATTGATTGCCCGTCAACTCCAGTAGTTCTAGGACTTCCCTGGTTGTGCATCCATAATCATGTCATTGACTGGTCCCCAGATCAAATTTGTCGCTGGAGCTTCTTTTGTCAACAGAACTGTCTTCCGGCTTAGCCCCTTGTCAAGATTTCTTCCGTGATTCCTAATCCCTCCATCCCTCCTGCTTACCAAGACTTCTCTGATGTCTTCAACAAAAAATCTGCAGAAACTCTTCCTCCTCATCGGTCGTACGACTGCCCTGTCGAACTTCTTCCTGGCACTATGCCTCCTCGAGGACATACTTATCCGATCTCTCCATCTGAAACTGCAGCGATGAAAGAGTACATCCAGGAAAATCTACTACGAGGCTTCATTCGTCCATCTTCTTCTCCTGCTGGTGCGGGGTTCTTCTTTGTTGAAAAGAAGGATGGCAGTCTACGACCTTGCATCGACTACCGTGGCTTGAACAAAATCACTGTAAAGAACCTCTACCCTCTACCTCTCATATCCGAGTTATTTGATCAGCTCAAGGGTGCCAGCATTTTCACTAAGCTAGATCTTCGTGGGGCCTATAATCTCATCCGGATCAGAGAGGGTGATGAATGGAAGACCGCGTTGAATACTCGTGATGGGCACTACGAGTACCTTGTGATGCCTTTTGGACTCTGTAACGCTCCTTCGGTTTTTCAAGGGCTAGTTAACAACATCTTCCGGGACTTGTTGGGTCAAAGTGTAGTCGTTTACTTGGACGATATTCTAATTTTTTCCTCAAATCTCATTGAACATCGGAGCCAGGTGCGGGAGGTCTTATCTCGACTGAGGAAGAATAATCTTTTCGCCAAACTTGAAAAATGCTCCTTTGAAGTTTCTTCAATCCCCTTTCTGGGGTATATTATTTCCCAACAAGGCTTCAAGATGGACCCAGCAAAAGTTTCAGAGATCCAGGATTGGCCCCTCCCCACCAGCACCAAAGCTATCCAGAGGTTTATAGGTTTCGCCAATTATTACAGACAATTCATCAAAGGCTTTTCGTCCAAGATCTCTCCAATTCTGTCCCTCATCCGGAAAGGTGGGAAACCTCAATGTTGGTCTTCTGAAGCCTTAGAAGCGTTCAAAACCCTCAAAGATTCCTTTTCTTCCACTCCTATCCTCAGACACCCTGACCCTCTTCTACCATTCTTCATTGAAGTTGATGCTTCCGATGTCGGGGCTGGAGCTGTATTATCCCAAAGGTCCTCGTATGATGGGAAATTGCATCCTTGTGCTTTCTTTTCTAAAAAGTTTTCTTCCCCTGAACAGAACTATGACGTGGGAAACCGTGAGCTGTTGGCTGTCAAATTAGCTCTAGAAGAGTGGAGACATCTGTTGGAAGGTTCCTCTGTACCCGTGTCTATCTTCAATGACCACAAGAACCTCGAATACATCCAGTCTCTCAAACGCCTTAATCCCAGGCAAGCTAGGTGGGCACTCTTCTTCTCTAGGTTCAACTTTGTTATCACGTTCCGCCCTGGTTCCAGAAACAAGAAGGCTGACGCTCTCTCTAGAAGCTTCATTCCTGAAGACACTTGTTCTGAGGATCCTGTGCCTCCTACCAAAATCATTGCTGCTTTATTTCCCACCATGGCTTCCCAGTTGCTATCTGCACAATCTTCTGCTCCTGACGATACTCCTTTGGGAGTCGCATTCGTCCCTCCAGAACTTCGCCACTCTATCCTGTCTCAGTCCCATAACTACCGAACTTCTGTCTCGCCTGGTGAGGTGGCCTTCACTCCGGAAAGATGTTAAGAACTTTGTTTCTTCCTGCTCCACTTGTGCTACCTCTAAGTCTGGTCACTCCCCTCCTAAGGGACTACTTCTGCCTTTACCCATTCCTTCCCGACCTTGGACTCATTTGGTGATGGATTTCATTGTGGATTTACCGGTCTCCCTTGGGCATACGGTCATCTGGGTCGTCAGGTTCAGCAAGATGGCCCACTTCATTCCTCTGCGCAAGTTGCCTACTGCTCAAGAACTTTCTAAATTGTTTATTCTGCATATCTTTCACCTTCATGGATTTCCAGCTGAAGTTGTATCCGACAGAGGTTCCCAATTTGTTTCCAAATTTTGGAGATCCTTATGTAAAGCACTTCACATTTCTCTCCAGTTTTCCTCTGCCTACCACCCTCAATCCAATGGAGCTGCAGAGAGAGTCAACCAAGCATTAGAGCAATTTTTTCGTTGCCATGTGTCTTTGTGTCAGGATGACTGGGCAGATCTACTCCCTTGGGCTGAATTTGCTCATAACAACGCTATGCATGCTTCCTCCGAGAGGTCCCCATTCTTTTGTGTGTATGGTCAGAATCCTCTAGCATTCCCTCAGGATCTCCTTCTCACAAACGTTCCTGCTGCCAATGATCAAGCCACTCACATGCTCACTATCTGGCTCGTCACCAAAGCCAATCTGGAAAAGAGTTCTCTTTCCCAAAAGAAATTTGCCGATAAGAGAAGAATTTCTTCCCCTCAATACAATCTTGGTGACAAAGTCTGGTTATCTACACGAAACATTCGTCTCAAAGTACCTACTCCCAAACTCGGTCCCAAGTTCATCGGTCCTTTTCCAATTGTCGAGATTATTAATCCTGTGGCGGTTCGTCTTCAGTTTCCCCCAGAGATGCGGGTTCCTAATGTCTTCCATGTGTCTCTTCTCAAGCCTGCTATACCTTCTTCTGCTTCATCCTCTCCCACTCCTGTTCTTGTCGATGGTCACCCGGAGTTTGAAGTCAAGAGAATCCTGGATTCCCGGATTTCCAGGGGTGTGTTGCAGTACCTGATAGAGTGGAAGGGGTTTGGTCCTGAGGAGTGTTCCTGGGTGAGAGATTCTGACGTCCATGCTCCCCTTCTTATCCGAAGATTTCACAAACAGTTTCCATCCAGTCCTAGTCATGGCGGTCCTGAGGCCCCCCCTAAGGAAGGGGGTACTGTAATAGACATGGAGGTCTCTATTCACTTCCAAGATGGCGATGGCGTCCAAGATGGCGACGGCATCCAAGATGCCGACTCCTGGCCCCACCATGTGGATCCTGCTGGTCGCAGCACTATGACGCCAGCATCTTCCCGCCTGCCGATTGGTCGTTCTGACGCAGTCGACCATTCGTCACCGGCGTCAGAACGTGCGTCAGCGTCAGAACACCAGCGTCAGGACGCCAGTGTCAGCGTCATGACGCCATTGCGCCCAAACTTTGGCGCCAAACCTGGCCTATATAAAGCCTTCTGGACATTACAGACATTGCCCAAGTATAGGTTTAACTTCGTGTATTCCTGGGTGTGTTTATTATTGATTGATTCCTGTGTACCAACCTTGCCTGTTATTTCGGATTGACCCTTCGCTGCCTGGATTGAACTTTTGCCTGGACCTCGACTATTCTCTTGTCTCATCCCTCTGTTACCACAAACTTTAGTTTGCTACCTGCCTCCTCCTTGGTCCGCACTCCAACTGCGCCTTCGGGCCCTTACAATATCTGGCTATTCAGCTGTAAATGTCTGTATTAAAAACGAAGGATCTTTCAAGATCGTTATTGTGACGTGTACTGTATGGCTACCTTTACACTAACCAATGTACAAAATAGGGGTGTGGAAGCACTCTAAAGGCTAAGTAATAGTATATTTAAGTATAATGGAAGTGCTAGTTTTAATGCACATTCCCTGGGCCCCTGTCTCAAAAATAAGTTTACAAAACAGGGGTTTTTAGTTACAAAGTTATGATCATAAAGTTGAAAAGCCACCATACCACGTCAAGGTAAACCCCACATGGCGGTCCCTAACTTGTTTGCATTTCGGCCATAGTATAAAAAGTCTTACTGCATAGTAGCATTCAGTGTAATCAGTGTCTGTTGAACCTTGGTTTCAGTGAAAAGGATCTGTCCTCCCCCGTCAGTATGCGGCTTTTAAGGGAGAGGAATTGTCCAACCACCGCCCATTTTTAAAAGTATAGGGCCCCATTAGTTTAAGGGGGGGTATGGGGCGCTATTAAAAACCACATGAAGCTCAGCCACAGCTTCTGGCAACAATACAATGTACAAAATAGGGGTGTGGAAGCACTCTAAAGGCTAAGTAATAGTATATTTAAGTATAATGGAAGTGCTAGTTTTAATGCACAAAAACTAAAAACCCCTGTTTTGTAAACTTACTTTTGAGACAGGGGCCCAGGGAATGTGCATTAAAACTAGCACTTCCATTATACTTAAATATACTATTACTTAGCCTTTAGAGTGCTTCCACACCCCTATTTTGTACATTCTTTACACTAACCACTTTTCCTTGTCCCTATTTGTCCAGTCATGCCCCTTCCACCCCACCTATCCCCGGGTCACTGCATTAGGTAATGAGAAATAACTGACGATTAGTGATGGGCGAATCTGGGCTGTATTGCTTCCCCAAATAATTCGCTAAACGGCAAACAAAATTCGCGGAACAGCAAAAATTTGCAGACAATTATTGACACGAGCAACAATTTTGTTCAAATGCATTAAAGTCAACGTGCATCTGAATATTTTTGAAACGCGTGCGCGCGTCAATTTGATTGTTGTTCCTGGTTTTTCGCCAATGAATTTTCTATGCAGTTTTGCAAAAACAGGCGCGGGAATGGAAACGCGAAAATACGCCGCAAATCCATGCCTGGCGAATTTATTCGCCCATCACTACTGACAATCATATTTCAGTCCATAAGGCTGTACATAGGAATTTGCAAAACATCAATTCACAATAATGCTGTCTTCTGCTTGAGGAAGCAATTGATTTGCAGGGGGGGGGGATTCGTTGAAAGACCAGTCAAAGAGAGAACTGGAGTTGAATGCTTAATTTCTCTAGTGGATAATATTGGCCAATATGAGTACAGACATTCAAGGGCCTTGCTATCGAGATTCCCAGCTAAAGCAGATACATTTATTTCAACTTCCTTTCTGGTACACGTTCAATAGTAAATGAGGCAGGGGATGAAAAGTGCAGACACTCTAAATAGGAGTTAGACGCTGGTTGGGCTACCACAGTACAATTTAAATAGTGGGCAAAATTGGGAGACCAAAGGATGGCTGTTTAACATTATAGGAGCTACTGGTCGGACGTCTACAACAGCAAATTTTGCATCTTATTTAAAAAATGTAAAAAAAAAACACCGCACTTTAACTACCAAAATCTCAAGTATGAGTTTTTTATAAGCAACCACATTATAATTAAAGAAAATCAGAACCCCAATCATAGACAAAATCTGTTCTAATGCCTCAGCAAAGGGCACATTTTATGTTTATCAGCAATGCTGTATACTGTGCAGCATGCTTCCCCTTTAAAAATACACAAACAATTCTGTAAATATTGTGCTGTACATGTGCTCTAACATAATGGCTGTACAGGAAGCCTATAGAATTGTCCTTATCCAGCTTGGTTTATGGTTGGTTTAAAGGGAAAGCTGTAGAAAGGTAGGCAGCAGGACATGTGCTTTATTGAGTCATGGTAAAATCTGTAAACATTTGGCAAAGAGGGAACAAACTGAGTCAGCAACAAGCAGGCAGATTGTAGGCCTCGTGCTGCACTTTGCCTGCGTTTAGATGAAGTCACACGTGACGCACCAAACCGGCAGCGAGTGTCTCTGCAAATTATTTCTACTTGGCAGCAACTATGAGCCAAGGGAGCAGCCAATTTGCAATGAAGTCAGATCAGGTCAGAACTTAAAGTACAAACACAGAACCAGCTCTGCCACGTGAAACCATCAAATTAACCTCAGGAAGCTGCTCAGGGGCCTTTAAAAAGCCTCCCACTAATTCGTAATTAACCCCTGAACTGCTGGCAGAAAAAAAAAGCAAAACAAATTTCTCTTGTTTTTATATATATATATATATATAAAAATATATACTTTGGTGCATTGCTAAAGACTGTGCTTCAGATACAGTGGATTGTTATTTCTAATCTAAGCTGTTCCTGAACTACATCTTCCAGCTGGACACTGCTTGCTGGACAGCCTTAAAAGTGCTGCTATACTTCTGTACTGTATATAAACTTCCCGCTTGCATAAAGCTTTGGCTACACACATGGGAGCTGCCTGCACTCCAGAGTATAGAATAGTCTCCCACTGCTTCCTGCTGTAAAGTGCCCGTAAAAAGACTTACAGAACCAAACACAAAGAAGGAATGAGAACGTTTAAATTGCTGCAAACTGAGCTTGAAGTACAAACTCCTTTTTTTGCCTGTTCATTCGTTTTTACAGTGCTTTTACTTTCATCATATCCCTAAATAATTTATATTTGTAATTTGAACTTTTAAAAAAAGGGTTGGCAGTTTTAAGCAAATGTTTCTACTGTAACAAGTGTCTGGTGGTTCTGTGCACCTCACTGTATAATGGATAGGTACTTATGGTTTAACTGCTTTCCTAAATGCCTGCCCTGCTCATAAACAAGCCATAACACAAAAGATGATAGGGGAATCTCCTTATAAATTGAAAGAAGCTAAATCTTAATAGGGATTTAAAAATAATTTTAGGCCATAATTTACTGAAAAAATGTTAGTCCCGGGACCGCAAATATGCAATTATATGTGTTTGTGCAATAACTGCATCTAAACAATTCCTTTCCAGGCACATTTTATTTTCCTAATAGCACTTGGTAGTTCCCAGAAGCGGCTATATTGTGCTTTTTTTCTTGAAATGATAGCGTAGTAAAAACATTATGTTATTTGCAGAAGTGAATCTAAAAGTGTTTTTATAGTGGCACTAAACAAATTCAGCGCTAACTGAAACATAAAACGGATGACAAAATAGAGACAGAAACGGTATGGGAAAATGTTCCTATTTGTGCTTTTCGCCAGTGTTTTACTCTATTTTCTATATAGATTATTAGGACTGGAATCTCATTTGCATTTGCCTGAACGCCTTTGTAACCAGATCATTAAATGGACTAAGGAATTGTTCTTATATACTCTGAATTTGTACTGTTTAGTGAAATTAATTATCAGTGCTTGTGAAGTTGTTCAATCCCCAATGCTGTTTTAGTACTAAAAGTGCAAGGTCGCCCCCTACAGCAACTTTGAATTTTTTCAGCGGTCTATTGAAAGCAGCACACAAATAACACAGTAATATCAGATACATATACATGTATGGAATTTGTTATCTGGAAACCCATTATCCCGAAAACTCCAAATTATGGGAAGACCATCTTCCATAGACTCCATTATAATCATATAATTCAATTTTTTTAAAAAAAAGTATTTCCTTTTTCCCTGTAATAATAGCAGTACCTTGCACTTGATCCCCAATACAAGTCATCCTTATTGGAGGTAACACAATTCTATTGGGTTTATTTCATATTTAAATTATTTATAAGTAGACGTAAGGTAAGAAGATCCAAATTGCAAAATGATCCCTTATTCAGAAAACCCCAGGTCCTGAGCATTCTGGATAACAGGTTCCATACCTGTACAGGATATATTTTTGGCTAAAATCTTTGCTTTTTTTAAACAATGTAGATACAAACATATAATATCATTTTATTTTTAAAAATTATGCTACTTTTCCCTGCTATCATGGAGAAAGCCAGTTTCATGGTTGCCTTGTTTACAATTAGGCCCATGGTGATTTTTTTTTTATTACTATAATTATTATTTGCACATATTTATATAAGTGACAACATATACTGCAGTGATGTACAACAGCTGAGTATTTACAATAAACACACAGATTTGAGTTAATAGTATGTAAGGTGGGTGAATATGATGTCATGTGAAAAGTGAAGTGTATGACAGTGTAAATGTGAAAATGCCTGTTATGTGTGTATATGAGTCCTATTTATTATGTAATGGTGTAATTTTTATCCCCTGGTGACTAGAGGGAGCTAATGGAAAAATAACAGTATAAATATGGGCAAGAAACCACGGGTGTGGCAGTTTGTAGGTGGGCCTGGTCCAGTGAAGAACATCTGCTGGAAGGAAGAAGAGCCCAGCCCTAAAGTAATTGTAGGCTTAGCTAAAGTTAGCAAGGGCAGCTAAGAGCCCCAACCAGGAGTAAGTGAAACAAGCCTTCCGGTAGATCCTCTGCCAGCCAGGGATGTAGTGATAGAAAACAGGATAGTAAAAGAGAGGGCTAGGGGACCGTTGCCATCGTGAAAATCCTAGCCGGAATAGCAAGGAGGAGTGTCGGATTGCTGAGGGCAGGTGGGGATAGGGAGATTCCATTGATAGCAGTGGAACAGGTGCGGCCCATTGGTATTACGAGGTAATACTTGAAGAATCCTGTAAGTAAAGGAAGGCTAGGGTCCTGGAAAGAGTGGCCATATATTGAATGACTGAAGAATTGCCTGTCGGTGTTAAATTGGATTGACATGTTGCGTTGAAAGAATAAAAAGAACTTTGTTTATTTTTAACAACTGCTGGTCTACTAATTACTGCTTATCAATTCACAGGACACCTGCCTACAAGTAGGGTTGCCACCTGGTTGGTATTTTGAATTTTCACCTGTTGTTCAGCCCCTGACCCACCCTCAATCCCCACTTGCAGCTCAGCCTTATCTTCTCTGTCCTCCCACCCAGTTTCACCAAGTTTCACTCTAGCGGACTGTGGTGATCTCTAACTTCACTCTTTGATAAATATACTCCCACAAATTACCTCCAAAACACATGGGGGTAAATTTATCAAAGAGTGAAGTTAGAGATCACTACAGTCCTCTAGAGTGAAATTCCGCCATTCTCCATTCATTTCTATGGAATTTTTAAAAGAGTTTTTATCAATGGGTGAAAGGGAAAGTTCATCCTTTGATAAATACGCCTTTCAATATCCCATAGAAATGAATAGACAGTAGTGGAATTTAACTTCACTCTTTGATATATATACCCCATGGAGTGAAGCAGGTACTGTCATACGGCCAATTACAGGGATACAAAGATTTTCATGCAAACAAGTGCAGCTTGTTTACAATCAACAGGTATTTGGGCAGTTTGTGGGTTTTCATATCAACACCCCATTTCTAGCTCAAATTCTTTTACTACAAAAATGCACCCATTAGAGCGTAATTTAACTTGGAATTGAGCCAGCCCAAGATCCACTGTTTCAGCTGCACCTCTGTCAATTCATCTGGTACAAGGAAACAAAGCTTTTGGCTCCTACCTTTGGATGGAAATAAGTACAAAGGTCCTAATGTGCTCTAAACCCATTAGGGTTGAATCTAGCACATAAACTAGTAAGGGATTTACATGTAGCTGCCCTTTGGTCACCTACTGTACATGCTGCCCTTTACATGGATGTGCAAGCTGCATTGACTTCGCTGTCAGGAGCAAATCTTGGTATGGGGGGTAAATATGGGTAAGCAAGTTCCATAAAGGGCAAAAAACTGGGACTTTTTTGTACTTTGCCTAATTTAGTAAAATAGCCCTATTATCATTTTTAACTTCATATAGGTACAAAAACACCTTAGTGTTAAATTGTGGTTTATAGCTATATTATAATACAGCTCACTACTGTGTCTTATAAGCATATGCATTAAGTACATCAGGCTAGACACTATATGGAACAGAATGTAACTGATGTTACAGTGCTCTCCTCCTTTTACAATGTTAAAGGGGAACTCTGGCTTCCAAGCCACAATTTGATAAAGAGGCCCACATAACACAGAAACCCCTAATATACCCATCACAGTTATCTGTTTCTAAAAAAAAAAAAAAAAAGTATGAATAAATGCCATTTTCTATGCTGAAATCCAGCTGTTTAACAGATTGTCTCTTTCTGAATAATTTGAAATCCTGGCAGGGAAGGAGGGACTAAAACACTGATGTATAAATACAAATTGTAACAACATCTCCACAGCTTACAGACAGCATGCAGGAACTATATAACCCACAATGCATTGCACTATGATATTCCTTTCCTTATTGAAATCGTGTGTGCAGGGAATTGTGGGGTTTGGACGATGCAGTCTAAGGACAGATGGTTGCTTATACAAAGTAACAGTAGTCAGCCAGCTCAGCAAAGTAGTCAGAACGATCAGCAGGAGAGCAGGGGGCTAGGCTTAGGGAACTGTCAAAAATTATTAAAAATCATGAAAAGTCTGCTTTTTTTTATTGATGAATATTGCAAAGTTGCTTGAAATTATATTTACTTTTCAAAAAGCTCAGTGACAGTGGGTTCAACTAGAATTAAGCAGGCCTAACAACTGGCAACATCATGGTTAAAAGAAAATACAAAATAATGTATTGGGTTTTTTTGTATTTTTTTTCTATGTTTTCAAAGTGGCGGGGGAAAGATACATTAACACATACATCTACCTTAAAGCATTACATGGTATGATTGGTTTCAGACCATGAACATTTTGGTTCTAATTTATCATCCAGATTGAAAATATTCTGGGTATGCTGCCCATGAGTGATTGGAACTGAGTATTTGGATCAATAAATTAGCAAGCATGACACCAAGAGATCAGTATGAATAATTACTATTTAATCTGATCAATATTTTGGTTGCTTATTGATATCTTTCTTCAGCTGGCGAGAAGGGAATCGACCGGCACAAGGCGATTATGATTCCTCTGATGACTGCGAGTGATTGTACTGAGCGAAGCACTTAATTGTTGATTCCATTCACATTTATGAAATGAATATTTTATAACATTAATACATTTTTCTGTCAAGCCTCGCTGGAAAAATTAGTCTCTTTTAAATCTATTTTATGGTAATGGAACCTGACATTTTCACCAGTTAAAAAATGCCTCGTCAAAATACCAAATCAATCTTTTCCACAAAATATTCTTTTTTTATTTTTGCTTGGACTGCGGTAAAACAGTCAATTTGGCAGAAGTGTAACAGCCTTACTTACTTCTTAGCATTAGTATTAATAGCATTTTCCTTGCTTTTTACCTAAATGAGTGCTACCTGTATTTACCAATAGTAGTTCATAATGCTTGAATGAGATGCTATGGAATGTGAAATATAACTAGTCAGTCCTTGGTGACACATTGTAGTGAGCTAATGTTCACCCATAATGGGTTTGGCTCAGCTTACTTGGTCTCTTTATACAGTTAGGTCCACTAATGCACAATACAATATTGATGCTCAGTCGTTCAAATCAACGCAGAACAGCAAATTGGAAATGTAATATTTTGTGAGCAGGTCCCTTCATGCTCTTCTGCTTTTCATTTCTTGGTATTAGGGGTCTAACTTGCAGAGTAATTGGGATTCTCTCCTACTGGATTTGGCCTGCAACATTTTTTAGTAAATCCATCCAGGGGAAACAAAGTGTGTACCCAACAGCCGCCAGGACTGAGTCTTGGTAAAAGTGGATACATATTTACATATACAGGTATTGGACCTGCTCAGGGGTGGATGTGTTATCCTGAATGCTCAGGGGTTTTCTACATAAGGGATCTTTACATTATTTGGATCTCCATACCTACTACAAAAGTCTACTAAAAAATAATTTAAACATTAGATAATTGCCTCCAATAGATATTTGCCTCCAATAATGAATAAGAAAGTTGGGATCAAGAACATTGTACTGTTTTATTATCACAGAGAAAAAGGAAATCATTTCTAAAAAATGTAATTATTTGTTTAAAATGGGAGGTAGCCATCCCGTAATTTGGGGCATTCTAGATAACAGGTTTCCAGATAATTCCAGATCCCATATCAGTATTATAAAATGACCTAGTCTTAAATTGTAAAAGATTTTCTTACTCTAAATCGGGAGGAATAAGAACCTATGGCCATATTGATGCTGCTGTCTCCCTTACTGCCAAGCATATCACTACACCACCCATGAATTATGTGGATTCAGCAGAGAAAGATCACACATACCTCCCTGAAAGATACAACTAGTTCCATGGCAAATAATATATGTGCTGCTGAAGCATGTGACGAAAAGCATGGAACATGTTAGTTGTGGCCCATGTACTAGATAGGTTTCTTGCATGATAAGTAGGCACAGTTCAGAGGCATGGGACACATTGTGAATGTGAAGAGATAAGTATTTTGCAATTACAATGTGTATCCAGGAAATTACCTACATGATCAAAGCAACACATTAGCAGAACACCATTTAAATTAACCACATGTTCTGTAGATCCATGGCCATGGTACTATATGTCAGCTAAAGACATATTCAGTACTCTTCATTAATGAATATGGAATGGATGTTGACTGAATGAATGAAAAATGCATACTAATAGCAACAAGGTATGTTTCTTACAGCCTTCACAACTACTCATTTATTGATCACTGCCATGTCCAGTGATAAAACATATTGACAGTCGTTCACAACCAGCTATGCTAAATCACGGCAGGACAATATAATGACTTGTTTGCTGGAACCCAGCCAGATCCTCCTATTTTTACCTGGAATCTGAGTTTTAGGATCGACTTCTTATTCATATACTTTATGGTTTGATTCCTTCTTTGTCCTGACAGAGCCAACGCTTGCTACCCACTGGAACCCTTTCCTGCTTTTTTGTCCACAACTTTCCAACATTTTTTTCAGTACCTCATGGTAACTTAGGTTGGGCTGAAGGGGTTTTGGTTGTTGTCATCATGGATTTTATAAAGGCTCCTGTATAATCTATATATAAAACAAACAGGTGTATATAATGTGTGTGCCACGACTTACAGGACAGAAATTGGTGATTTGGCAAGATTTATTATTTGACTATTAACACAAACAATTAATATTTCACCCCATTACAGACATAATCATCTTAACTGTATTGTTGTTACGTGGTGGAATAAAAAAAAGAGTGAGTTCCAGTCTATTTGTGATTGCATAGACTCTATGTGAAAGTCTTGGACCTAATTGACCGTAGGGCAGTGTAGGGAAGCAGGGGCTTAATGGGACCAGGAAGGGCATCCCCCTTCCTTTTTACTTGATAGGGATGGGCTATGATTGGCTAATCGTGGTTTACCGAGGCTGTGCAGGAAGGGGCAGAGCCACACAGGGAACATGTGGCTTACCATTCAGTCGGCGCAGGACTCGGAAGCTTCAGAAAGCCCCAGGGGAAGTTAAAATGGCAGCCCGGGGGTCCTGATGGGAAGGTAGGCAGCCCGGTTTAGGGCTGGAGAGAAAAGGAGGCAGGAACCAGGCTTTTCAGTTGGGAGTCAGTCCTCTTGGGGTGAAGAACACAAGGTTGGGGGTTAAAATGTTTGTTATACAACTGGTTTGGTTAAAAGTTGCTAATGTTATACATGTTAATTTATGGTTACTGTTTTGGTATAAATTACCAACTGCGGCCATCTTTTTCAAAACCCGCTTGTTTGTGTTTCATTGGGGATATGGGACTGGGTCAGATGGGGAGGGTTGCAGTCCAGATGCAGCACCTGTCAGGGTATATCCTACCAGTTTGTACTCTCTCTATTTCATTTTGAGTCTAAAAACCGCCACGGATATCTGCTACTAGGGATGTAGCGAACGTCGGAAAAAAAGTTCGCGAACATATTCGCGAACTTGCGCAAAAATGCGAGCGGTTCGCGAACGGTTCGCGAACCCCATAGACTTCAATGGGAAGGCGAACTTTAACATCTAAAAAAGACATTTCTGTCCAGAAAAATGATTTTAAAGTTGTTTAAAGGGTGCAACGACCTGGACAGTGGCATGCCAGAGGGGGATCAAGGGCAAAAATGTATCTGAAAAATCTGCCTGTGTGTGCTTGGAAGAGATAGTGTAGGGGGAGAGCTGTTAGTGATTTCAGGGACAGATGATAGTAAGTTTGCTGGCTAGTAATCTGCTTGATACTGCTCTGTATTGGAGGGACAGAAGTCTGCAGGGATTTGAGGGACATTTTAGCTTAGGTAGCTTTGCTGGCTAGTAATCTACTGTTCTCTTTAAACAACTGCCATACGTTGACCTTGTAGGCATTGTTTGCCCAGTTTTTTTGGACGCAGCCACTGAAGCACAGTTGCCAGAAAAAATATGCCATATAAATGCTGAAAATAGTCATTTTTCGCCATACGTTGACCTTGTAGACATTGTTTGCCCAGTTTTTTTTGGACGCAGCCACTGAAGCACAGTTGCCAGAAAAAATATGCCATATAAATGCTGAAAATAGTAATTTTTCGCCATACGTTGACCTTGTAGACATTGTTTGCCCAGTTTTTTGGACGCAGCCACTGAAGCACAGTTGCCAGAAAAAATATGCCATATAAATGCTGAAAATAGTCATTTTTTGCCATACGTTGACCTTGTAGGCATTGTTTGCCCAGTTTTTTTGGTCGCAGCCACTGAAGCACAGTTGCCAGAAAAAATATGCCATATAAATGCTGAAAATAGTCATTTTTTGCCATATACGTTGAGTCAACGTATGGCAAAAAATGACTATTTTCAGCATTTATATGGCATATTTTTTCTGGCCTCTGTGCTTCAGTGGCTGCGGCCAAAAAAACTGGGCAAACAATGCCTACAAGGTCAACGACGTTGACCTTGTAGGCATTGTTTGCCCAGTTTTTTTGGCCGCAGCCACTGAAGCACAGAGGCCAGAAAAAATATGCCATATAAATGCTGAAAATAGTCATTTTTTTGGTCGCAGCCACTGAAGCACAGTTGCCAGAAAAATTATGCCATATAAATGCTGAAAATATAAATTTTTTTGGTTGCAGCCACTGAAGCACAGAGGCCAGAAAAATTATGCCATATAAATGCAGAAAATATGCATTTTTTTGGTCGCAGCCACTGAAGCACAGTTGCCAGAAAAATTATGCCATATAAATACTGAAAATATAAATTGTTTTGGTTGCAGCCACTGAAGCACAAAGGCCAGAAAAATTATGCCATATAAATGCAGAAAATATGCATTTTTTTGGTCGCAGCCACTGAAGCACAGTTGCCAGAAAAATTATGCCATATAAATGCTGAAAATATAAATTTTTTTGGTTGCAGCCACTGAAGCACAGAGGCCAGAAAAATTATGCCACATAAATGCAGAAAATATGCATTTTTTTGGACGCAGCCACTGAAGCACAGTTGACAGAAAAATTATGCCATATAAATGCTGAAAATATAAATTTTTTTGGTTGCAGCCACTGAAGCACAGAGGCCAGAAAAATTATGCCATATAAATGCAGAAAATATGCATTTTTTTGGACGCAGCCACTGAAGCACAGTTGCCAGAAAAAATATGCCATATAAATGCTGAAAATAGTCATTTTTCGCCATACGTTGACCTTGTAGACATTGTTTGCCCAGTTTTTTTGGTTGCAGCCACTGAAGCACAGAGGCCAGAAAAAATTAAACCAGTAGGGTTTGCACCCTAGTTTGTAACGGTGGCGGAGGGAGGAGGACGCTAAAGGACAGCTGTGTGTGGAGTCATGAGGCTTGAAGAGAAGGACAGCTGCATAGAAGTCAGAACAAGTCTTCCGGCGTGCAGTAACCCTCCGAGATCCACCCCTCATTCATTTTAATAAAGGTCAGGTAATCGACACTTTTGTGACCTAGGCGAGTTCTCTTCTCAGTTACAATCCCTCCTGCTGCACTGAAGGTCCTTTCTGAGAGCACACTTGAGGCTGGGCAAGACAAGAGGTTCATGGCAAATTGTGACAGCTCTGGCCACAGATCAAGCCTGCGCACCCAGTAGTCCAGGGGTTCATCGCTCCTCAGAGTGTCGATATCTGCAGTTAATGCC
This sequence comes from Xenopus petersii, assembly GCA_038501925.1. NCBI lineage: Eukaryota > Metazoa > Chordata > Amphibia > Anura > Pipidae > Xenopus > Xenopus petersii. The sequence goes on along the minus strand of CM076686.1, from coordinate 47,477,662 downwards.
AGGTAGTCCGCTACCTGCCGGTCGAGGCGTTCTTTGAGGGTGGATCCAGAAGGGTTGTGGCGCTGCCTTGGACAGAAAAACATTTGCATGTCTGACGTTACAGACCGGCCAAAGGGCTTTGTCCTTGCAGGTGTGCTCGTGGCAGGATTACTGGCACCTCTGCCCCTGGAATGTTGATGAGTTCCTGAAGTGACATCACCCTTAAAAGCATTGTACAACATGTTTTGCAGGCTGGTTTGTAAATGCCGCATCTTTTCGGACTTGTGGTATGTTGGTAACATTTCTGACACTTTATGCTTGTACCGAGGGTCTAGTAGCGTTGCGACCCAGTACAGGTCCTTCTCCTTAAGCCTCTTGATACGGGGGTCCTTCAACAGGCATGACAGCATGAAAGACCCCATTCTCACAAGGTTGGATGCAGAGCTATCCATCTCCGCTTCCTCATTATCAAGGACTGCATCATCCACGGTCTCCTCCCCCCAGCCACGTACAAGACCAGGGGTCCCCAAAAGGTCACCACTAGCCCCCTGGGAAGCCTGCTCCTGTTGGTCCTCCTCCTCCTCCTCCACAAAGCCACCTTCCTCCTCTGACTCCACTTCTGGCACCTCTCCCTGCGTTGCAGCAGGTGCCTGGGTTCGTTCTGGTGATTCCGACCATAAATCGTGCGCTTCCAGCTCCTCGTCACGCTGGTCTACAGCCTCATCTGTCACTCGTCGCACGGCACGCTCCAGGAAGAAAGCGAAGGGTATTAGGTCGCTGATGGTGCCTTCGGTGCGACTGACCATATTTGTCACCTCTTCAAAAGGTCGCATGAGCCTGCAGGCATCGCGCATAAGCACCCAGTAACGGGGGAAAAAAATCCCCAGCTCTGCAGATCCAGTCCTACCACCCAGTTCAAAAAGGTACTCGTTGACGGCCCTTTGTTGTTGCAGCAGACGTTCCAACATAAGGAGCGTTGAATTCCAGCGAGTCTGGCTGTCAGAAATCAAACGCCTGACTGGCATGTTGTAGCGCTGCTGAATGTCAGCAAGGCGTGCCATGGCTGTGTAGGAACGTCTGAAATGGGCCGACACCTTTCTGGACTGGGTGAGAACGTCCTGGAATCCTGGGTACTTGGAGACAAAACGTTGGACTATTAAATTTAACACATGTGCCATGCAGGGCACATGTGTTAAATTTCCCAGTCTCAACGCTGCCAACAGATTGCTTCCATTGTCACACACCACTTTTCCGATCTGCAGTTGGTGTGGGGTCAGCCACCGATCGGCCTGTGACTGCAGAGATGACAGGAGTACAGATCCGGTATGGTTTTTGCTTTCCAGGCACGTCATCCCCAAGACAGCGTGACAACGGCGTACCTGGCACGTCGAATAGCCTAGGGGGAGCTGGGGGTGCACAGGTGTGGAGGAGGAGAAGGAGGACCCAGCAGCAGAGTAAGAAGAAGAAGAGGAAGAAGACGAGGTAGAGAGCGATGGAGGAGTAGAGGTGGTGGCAGAACCGCGTGCAATCCGTGGCGGTGACACCAACTCCACTGTTGTTGTTGTTGTTGAGCTACCCATTCCCTGCTTCCCATTCCCAGCCATTACCAAGTTCACCCAGTGGGCAGTGTAGGTGACATACCTGCCCTGACCATGCTTGGAGGACCATGCGTCAGTAGTCATATGGACCTTTGGCCCAACACTAAGTGACAGAGATGCGGTAACTTGGCTCTGCACATGTTGGTACAGGTGTGGTATTCCCTTTTTAGAAAAAAAATTGCGGCTGGGTACCTTCCACTGCGGTGTCCCAATTGCTACAAATTTGCGGAAGGCCTCAGAGTCCACCAGCTGGTATGGTAAAAGCTGGCGGGCTAAGAGTGCAGACAAGCCAGCTGTCAGACGCCGGGCAAGGGGGTGACAGTCAGACATTGGCTTCTTACGCTCAAACATGGCCTTCACAGAAACTTGGCTGGTGGCAGATGACTGGGAATGGGAACAGGTGGTCAAGGTGGAAGGCGGAGTGGAGGGTGGTTCAGATGGGTCAAGGAGAGCAGAGGTAGAGCAGTAAGATGCTGGACCAGAAGGAGTGTGGCTTTTAGTTTGCCTGTTGCCTTTGAGGTGTTGCTCCCAAAGTGCTTTGTGCTTGCCGCTCATGTGCCTTCGCATAGAAGTTGTACCTATGTGGCTGTTGGGCTTACCAAGGCTCAGTTTCTGACTGCACTCATTGCAAATTACAATGCTTTTGTCAGAGGCACACACATTAAAAAAATCCCACACTGCTGACTTTTTGGAAGTGTGCGATCTGGCGGTAACAGTAGAAGTTGGCGGCATTGGCGGCAATGGCGGGTGCGTTGGCCGGCTGAACACAGGTGCCGATACATGTTGTTGCCCTACTGATCCCTGCGGGCTGTCCTCCCTGCTTCTTCTAAGTCTTATTCTCCTACTGCCTCTCTGACTCTCCGTCTCTCCATCTGAACTACCCTCCTCTTGCTCTCTTCTACTAGGCACCCACAAAACATCAATCTCCTCATCATCATTCTCCTCAGATGCATCAATTTCTTCTGACACATCACAGAAGGAAGCAGCAGCGGGGACCTCCTCCTCATCACTCATCATTATGTCCATCTCTGTCGTGTTCTCTGCCAGAATTAAATCTGGTGTAACGTCCTCATCTCCTTCATCTTCTTCTGCCAATAATGGTTGCGCATTACTCAGTTCAAGAAACTCATGGGAAAATAACTCCTCTGACTCCAGTGAAGAAGGGGCACCGGTGGTGGAGGAAGTGTTACGTGGGGTGGCCATAGCAGTGGAGGATGAGGAGGATGTTGTGGTAAAGTTAGAAACGGTAGAGGATGGGGTGTGCTGTGTAAGCCAGTCAACTACCTCTTCAGCATTTTGGGAGTTCAGGGTCATTGGCTTTTTAAAACTGGGCAATTTGCTAGGGCCACAGGATTGCATAGCAGCACGGCCCCTAGCACGGCCTCTGCGTGGCGGCCTGCCTTTGCCTGGCATTATTTTTAAAAAAACAACAACAAAAACTCAGTTGTTTTTTCTGGAAACGATAATACACACAGCTAGATGGCAGTTTGAAGAAAACAGCGTGCAAATAATGCCTACAAGGTCAACGTATACACAGCGGTGGATACGGATTACGTAAAATATAAGAATGCTGCTTGAAAAAAAGTAACTCAAGTGGTTTTTCTAGAGACGATAATATTATCAATATTTAGACAAAATGTGAACAAGCTCACACAGCTAGATGGCGGTTTGAAGAAAACACTGTGCAAATAATGCCTACAAGGTCAACGTATACACAGCGGTGGATACGGATTACGTAAAATATAAGAATGCTGCTTGAAAAAAAGTAACTCAAGTGGTTTTTCTAGAGACGATAATATTATCAATATTTAGACAAAATGTGAACAAGCTCACACAGCTAGATGGCGGTTTGAAGAAAACACTGTGCAAATAATGCCTACAAGGTCAACGTATACACAGCGGTGGATACGGATTACGTAAAATATAAGAATGCTGCTTGAAAAAAAGTAACTCAAGTGGTTTTTCTAGAGACGATAATATTATCAATATTTAGACAAAATGTGAACAAGCTCACACAGCTAGATGGCGGTTTGAAGAAAACACTGTGCAAATAATGCCCACAAGATCAACGTATACACTACTACAGCGATGGATACGGATTACGTAAAATTTATTATGGCTGCTTGAAAACAGTCACTCCGGTGTTTTTTCTGGAGACGGTAATATTATGGATATTTAGACAGAATGTGAACAAGGTCACACAGCTAGATGGCAGTTGGTTGAATAACACACTGGGCAAAAAATGCCTACAGGGCAAATAATGCCTAAAAGGTCAACTTATACACTACTACAGCGATGGATACGGATTACGTAAAATTTATTATGGCTGCTTGAAAACAGTCACTCCGGTGTTTTTTCTGGAGACGGTAATATTATGGATATTTAGACAGAATGTGAACAAGGTCACACAGCTAGATGGCAGTTGGTTGAATAACACACTGGGCAAAAAATGCCTACAGGGCAAATAATGCCTAAAAGGTCAACTTATACACTACTACAGCGATGGATACGGATTACGTAAAATTTATTATGGCTGCTTGAAAACAGTCACTCCGGTGTTTTTTCTGGAGACGGTAATATTATGGATATTTAGACAGAATGTGAACAAGGTCACACAGCTAGATGGCAGTTGGTTGAATAACACACTGGGCAAAAAATGCCTACAGGGCAAATAATGCCTAAAAGGTCAACTTATACACTACTACAGCGATGGATACGGATTACGTAAAATTTATTATGGCTGCTTGAAAACAGTCACTCCGGTGTTTTTTCTGGAGACGGTAATATTATGGATATTTAGACAGAATGTGAACAAGGTCACACAGCTAGATGGCAGTTGGTTGAATAACACACTGGGCAAAAAATGCCTACAGGGCAAATAATGCCTAAAAGGTCAACTTATACACTACTACAGCGATGGATACGGATTACGTAAAATTTATTATGGCTGCTTGAAAACAGTCACTCCGGTGTTTTTTCTGGAGACGGTAATATTATGGATATTTAGACAGAATGTGAACAAGGTCACACAGCTAGATGGCAGTTGGTTGAATAACACACTGGGCAAAAAATGCCTACAGGGCAAATAATGCCTAAAAGGTCAACTTATACACTACTACAGCGGTAGTAAAATAAAAAAAAGTAAAATAAAAAAAAAATGAATATTAAAAAAAAAAATTACAGTTGGTGCTGCTGAACTACTAGGAGCAGCAGATTAGCACACCAGTCCCACTCCCCAACACTGCTAGACTAATAGCACTGGGCTCTTATAGTAGTAGTAGTAGTAGTAGTAGTAGTAAAACAACAAAAAAATAAATAAAAGCAGTCCTTACAAGGACTACTGTTATTGCAGCAGTCAGCAGATGAGATCAGAAGCAGGACAGCTGCCCACTGCAGCTACATACAGAGCACTGCAGTAGAAGGTAGATTACTAGCCAGCAAAGCTACCTAAGCTTAAATGTCCCTCAAACCCCTGCAGACTTCTGTCCCTCCAATAACAGAGCAGTATCAACACGATTACTAGCCAGCAAACTTTCAACTGTCCCTGAAATCACTAACAGGCAGCAGCTCTCTCCCTACACTATCTCTTCAGCACACACAGGCAGAGTGAAAAAACGCTGCAGGGCTTCGGTTTTTATAGGGAAGGGGAGTGGTCCAGGGGAGAGCTTCCTGATTGGCTGCCATGTACCTGCTGGTCTGGGGTGAGAGGGCAAAAAAAAGCGCCAACAATGGCGAACCCAAAATGGCGAACGTCGCGCGACGTTCGCGAACTTCCGGCGAGCGCGAACACCCGATGTTCGCGCGAACAAGTTCGCCGGCGAACAGTTCGCGCCATCTCTATCTGCTACACGTTGTAAGATAAAATCAACAGAAAAAATATTTCCCTGACTTCTAAGTTCCCCCTGCCTGATATAGGTGATATATCATTCATATATATATATATATATATATATATATATATATATATATATATATATAATGTTCTGTCGGTTAGACTGGATTAAGAAAGTTTATTTCTCAGGAAACGCAGGCATTTCCCCTATGCTGGCTGCTTAGACATATGTTAGTGCCAAAAGAGATCACAAGAACCTTATGCAACCTTTTGAGAAACCCATGGATTTCATTATCTATTTTCCAGACATTTAAAGCTTAGTATTGCTCTACAACAACACAGAGTTAAATCTAAAAAGCACCAGATGTCAGAGACCTTCTCACAGCATATAAATGCCACAATAGCACTGCCCTTCTGTCACTAGCCTAAGACAATTATAGAAGAGTGGGTTTGATTATCTAAGAGAAAGAATATGATAATGTCAAATGTTAGGGGAACCACTAGAATAGAGAGAGAAATAAAAGAATATGATAAAAATAAAGATATACAGCAACCCAATCCAATAGAATTGCCTACACAGTAACTATAAAATCCTTTTACTGCTCATCTATGCACCTATAATGTTATTTAGCAAACGTATAAAGCCAATTGTAGGTGCTTTCTGTATGAGCACTTCAGCAGAGCCATGCATTTTCCTGGCCATGCAGAAGCACTGTCCAGAGAAATATTGGTTTATATTGTGATGGGAATCAGGTTCTGGAAGTTTATGATGCTCTATAGAGTTAATGTACCGTCTGATATGATTGATACAGCAGCCATGTTTTAATGAGCTGTGACTGTATTAACTTCCTTTTAAAGCACTTTGCTCAACTTTACAGCTCACTAGTTTGGTACCTACAGTACAACTGCTTTTGTGTCTCTAAAATATTAATTCCACATTGTCTGTATTTTGGCATTGTAAAATATATCATCATTAACCCAGCAACCCCTTTCCTCCTTAAAATAAGCCTTGGCATTCCAAATATATTCCCAAGTAAATGTGGGGCAAGTTGCAAATGGCAAATGCAGATTTACCAGCAACTTTGTGTTGAAATAATCGTATTGCCCTCACCAGCAAAACTGGAAAGCACTTTGAAGAATTAAGATGAATGGGGACCTTTTTTCCTAAGCTTCAAATTTTTTTGTGCATACATTTGACCAAACATTTTTCTATCATGTGATTTGGAAAGTTTCTAATTTGCTGCAAAGCTTTTGTGATTAAAAGGGTTGATGTATTTCATCACAAAAAAAATAAAAAAATAAACTACATGGAGATTTTTCTTTACATTTTTTTCCTGCTTGCTTACTCCTTTAAGAAAAGTGCTTGCTTGGTCAGAGGTAGCATGAACCAATAACAAAATCAAGGCATAAATTTCAGTTTTCGATAAAAAATATTGATAGGAACTCAAGGAAACATTTTTGCACCAGACTAAATAATTATTATCTATGGGAAAGTCTCATTTCAGACTAACTACATTTCTAGGTAATTTGGTACCACAGACTGTTGCTCTGACAATAGAATACTGTGGGGGGAGGGGGTAATGACATGGCGAATAGGACAAGATTTGAATTCGCTGAGGTGCACTAGAAAATAAAATACCAGCACACAAACATGTTCATCTTAATGAAAAGACATAAGGGTTGCTTATGCACCATGAGCTCATATCATGGATGGTATAGGATTATCACACAGGCCTCACCTTAATAATAAAGATGGTTTCCATTTGAACCTTTTCATGAGATTAGGATGTAATGGATGTGTAGTAATTAAAGGAGAAATATAGGCATAAAGGAAACCCCCCTTAATCTTGTAGACTAAAAATTATCATTAGTTGTAAAAATAACCCCGTTATTGAAGCGCCCTATAAATCTGCCACATCCCTTTCCATGTTTCAAATGAGGGGTGGGCATTTTGAAATGGTCCCTGCCAGAAGCACAGTAGGAGGGGGAAGACCAGTGACATCCTTGAAGTCTTACAAGCAAAGACAGACTTCTGTTTCCTATCAGATCCATCTAGCTGCTATCCTACAGTGCAGTTCTGTTGCTCACAACATGGAAACTATTAAAACCCCATCCGTAAATGTTATTGCTTTGGAAAGCAGTATTTGTTTGTCCTGTCCGCACTGCTGTTTTTTGCAATTGTATATAACTTTTAACATTAATAATTAATGTATAATGGAAAGCTAAATTAATATGTATATATCTTGCCTCCAACTAACACCCGAAACATCCCGGAAGTACCTATCGTAGTTAACATTTCCACTATCACCCCAGCTCCCCAGCCTTGGGGTTATCCTAGATTCTGCCCTGTCCCTCACTCCTCATATCTAGTCACTTATTAAATCATGTCTCTTCCACCTAAGGAACATATCCAAAATACGATCATTTATCACCCAAGATGTCTAGATAGTCTAGACTACTGTAACTCTCTATTAAGTGGCCTTCCCCACCAGAGACTCCTCTCCAGTCCATAATGAACACTGCTGCCAGGCTTATACACCTCAGCAACTGCTCCTTCTCTGTCGTGTCATTCTGCCAATCTATGCACTACCTTTCAGAATAAAATTCAAATTAATGACCCTGACATTTAAAGCACTTCATAACTCTGCCCCTCCCTACAGCTCTGAACTCATCTCTATATACTCACCAAACCGCTTACTATGCTCCTCTACTGACCTGCTACTCTTTCCTTTCATTTTGCACCACCCATCTGGAGTTCTTTCCCACACTTTGTCCAGCTTTCTCCCAAACTTTCTGCTTTCAAGAAATCCCTTAAAACGCACTTATTTAGAAAAACCTACCTTCACTCCATTAACTACCAAATGCAATACCACCTACAATACCACATCTCTCACTACTTAATTCTGATGTTGCCCACTCCCACACCTTGTGTCTTATTCCCTTCCCTTTGTAAGTCCTTTTGTATAGGGTCTTCTTCGCCTTTTGTACCTGTATTGGTTGTAATGTATGTAGTAACTTCAAATGTTCTACAAATGTTATTCATGTGATTTAGCAGTGTAAACACATTTATTTTACAGTGCTGCAAAATATGTTGGCGCTCGATAAATACATGTTAATAATAATAATAATAATAATATATATATATATTCCCTTTGCAAAAAATATGTGTAGATTCTCTTTACAAAACATGAAGAGTGTTTAAATTGTTTTCAGTAGATAATGGTCTAAAGATGGCCAGGATCTGCAAGCTAAATTTGATGTCAGTACTTCTATTGAATGCCAACAAGCCTATGTGTGATGTTATGATTTTCAACATGGTTCTCCTTGACATAATAAATAGCTTTTAGATTGGTGCATCAGAAATAAGGGCATAGTCATCTCAGCCACTTTCAATATTTGTCAGATTCGGATTGCTGCTTTTGGGACTCACATCTTGAAGTGTTTAGATGTACATATATTTTGCTAATGACTTGGCTATTATTTATTAATGGCATTAATTTAAACCACATGTAGAACCAATTTAAATTGAAATGTAGTCACTTTAGATGGTTGTAAATCTGAGTGAAGTTCAGATATACAATCAGTTGGATGATCAGATATAAAGGATGATTATTGCACTTGAAGGAAAGTAGAATTTTATGTGTTGTAACTGTTTGTCTCAGCAGTTATTGTGGAGCAAACTTGGAATCAAATAAAATGTGCCCATATTTTGTAACCCATAGATGTTTGTTTTTATTTATTTTTTATATATACATATATATATATATATATATATATACATATATATAAATATATATGTGCTAGTGTCGGCACTGGAGCAATGGTGCTGATTAGCTCAGGTTTATTTTGTCCAATGTTTCTGTTCCCTGAGGAAGGTTCTAGTATAGAACCGAAATGTTGGACAAAATAAACCTGAGCTAATCAGCACCATTGCTCCTTTTGACTTTTTTATCTTCTTCTGCGAGTGCCGACACTAGCACATATGTACAATTGTTTTCTATATCGCTCTGGCACCCAGACTTCGATAGCCTTATGGTTGTGCGTTCCATTTATCTTCTCTCCAAGTATAACATGGTAATATATATATATATATATATATATATATATATATATATATATATATATATATATATATATATATACAGGTACTACACTTATATAGTTTCTGTTTTGCATGTTTATGTTTCAAATAAGCCTGTTAAGGTTTAACAAATAAGGCATTTTGTAATTGATTAATTTAATGTACTACAAGCAAATGGTTTTTATTGAGTAAATTAATTACAAAACTACAATTTCTGAAGTTTGTGATAGCATTTTAAAAGTGCCAAGAACACTATTTCCCACTTGTAAGATGGAAAATGAATGTGAAAAATGTATATGGTAATAAATTGAGATTGCTTGTGTGTTTTCATTGCATTTGGTTAATCTGAAAGGTTGCCATTTATTCACATGGCCACTAGATGACAGCAGTGTGTCAATATTGGGTAAGAGTGTAATTCATACCACAGGCCACTGGGGGAAATAGAGATGGGATAATATAAAAAGGGTGGTACTGGCAGCTCTCTGGGACCAGACCAGGAGGGCTTGGGAGTTTTTACAAAGGCCTGCAGAGGTGAGTCAGACCCAGCCCTGCTAATTAGAGGTAATAGGTATAGTTAGGAGAGCATTGTTTAAGTAAGAGTAAGCTCTATGTGCATGAGGTAGGAGGGAGGTTAGAACAGGCCAGTGGAATTTGTTTTCCAAGGAAACTCTGTCAGTAAGGGATAAAGTGAAAATATAGGAACAGTAAGCACAGTGATCCCCAACCAGAAGGCAAGTTTTGGTTGCATAAAAAACGGGTGTATTGCCTAGTAGAGCCTCCTGTAGGCTGCCAGTCCACATAGGGGCTAGCAAATGGGCAATCACAGCAGGTTGTTTGTTCTCTATTCTCCTGACAAAGATCCCTGTGGGGGATCGAAACGTTGAGTCTCCAATAAAGTATCACATTTGTTAAGCTTCACAGGAGTCCCGGGAGTGTCGCTATTCCTGCAGATATATAAATATATATATATATAAGATCATATTATATAGTGAATAAAGTACCCCAACTTGTAAAATATAAGGATATTATAAATTACCAAGGATTTTCATGACCATATAAAAACACGAAGCCAAAGGTCTCCAAGGTGACTTCTAATATCCTCTTATTTTGCAACAAGGGGTACTTTAATTATTATAATACACAAGTTTCAGTGAGTCATGTGACAGAAATGACATCACAAAGCTCCAGTTATAACGATGACTTCACTAAGCACAGTTTATAAGGATATAATTTTTATATACATGTATTTAATATTTATTTGCACCTATGCATTTAGTTGAAATTGTCTTACAATACGCTTGGCATGCATCTTAGTGCATCACTTTATTATATGCTGAAAAGCAGCAGCAGCAGCAACAACAAATAGCTAAAGATAAGAAATGGCATACCCCAGAGACAATTTGAAAACACAAGCAAAGCATCAATCTTAAAGTGTATATTTCATGGACCATTTATAATGAAAAACATGAATTGTGGATATTTTTCAAATAATATTATGTACAATGATGAAGCTTGCAAAGGTCATGATTGAAAATATAGAGGTGAGTTTTACAAGCTTATATTCAATTACAACAGCGTACCACAGCCTTGAAAAGCAAGTTAGTATAGTGGGGAAAATAGCTGTAAATCTGGTAATGGCTATATACTTGTGTCACTGGTACAAATCCCTTCAACAGCTGATTTATTATGGAGAAGATTAGATTCCACAACTTTTTCTTCTAAAATGAGGAAGAAACAGAATATACTACATAATTGTTTTTTTGGAAAGAACTCCTTGTTTAACTTTATATTGTAAGTCAAATCTTATGGCATGAATCTATAAAAAAAAGGAATACAATAACAGTTATATAGTTGTTTTGAATAACATGTTACACATTTAAATACACTGCATGAATATGGCATGGCAGAAGAGCTTATTTGGTGACAGTATACAGAATACAGTCTACATTTGCCTGCCACCCACAGAGCCATTTACAAACTTGTTTTCCTAGATCAACCCCATCCTAAGAAAGGAAGCAGATATTTAGCTGGTTTTATGCCTGGGATTTGGTCCTAAATAAATACATGTAATTATTATCTCATTATTGTCTTTAGCTATACCAACACAGCGTTTTAATGCCAACCAGGTACCGACCACCGATCCTATCTTACAATCAACAAACACTACTATAGGTTACAAAACACAAGGATAACAGCAACCAAAACAACCCCATGAAATACGGTACCTCTTACATTTCAAAGACAGATAGACTAAGTGATTGAGTAGAAGGAATTGGCCCTTTTTAGACAATGTCGGACTGGGACACCAGGGGCCCACCCAAAAACCTTAGACCAGGGGCCCATCAAAAAACATTAGACCAAGGGCCCACTGTCAGTGCTATTATTCTTCCTCTTTCGCTCAACCTCTATTCTCCTAATCTCTTTTCTTTACATACTATAATCCATTATTTAGCCTCTTTCTTTTCATAGAAATTGGGAATGGCAATGAAATAGGCCAAATATTTAGCAGCATGAGGGCCCACTGACAACTGGGCCCACTGGGAGTTTTCCTGGTATCCCGGTGGGCCAGTCCGACACTGTTTTTAGACCTCAAAGAAAAGTGAATGTTTGAAAAGCCTATCCAAGTCAGGAGTTGTTGGTCATTCTTGGACCATTGTGTGGGCCTCTAGTTTCTATTTATTTTACGTTCTTTTACTAATAACATTATAAATAATAGAAAGAAGAAATAGTTCTCTACAACGCCACCTTCTTTCTTTGAAGTCATTTTTGCATCATTTGCGTGAAAAGAAGTATGTATGTTCTACAAGGGACCTTTTTGTGTTATTCTTATTTAGTAAGGTTTGCTTCTTGCTCCTTTCATATTGCACCTTATTATGTAATTCTCTTACACATACTATTATTTTCTTACCATAATTCAGACTTCAGGCCTTGAAAACCAAACACACAGATTTATACCAGTTTATCGCCTCCCCCCCCCACCACATGCTACTTCTCACCCTTGTAATTAGTCAGAATGGAACTGTTGAAGTAGAGCTATAGAAGCATTTGTCTTCTTACAGTTCAGTCATCAAAATGGTCCATTATGTAACATGACGTATGAAATTGCATTGTATAAAAGGCATTTTTTGCAAAAACGTTACAAATCTTTGCAAAAATTCCCAATATAATTATCTTATCTTCTTTACTGGGAATGCTTATTTCCTGGGAGTCATGTGACATCATCTCAGCATACGGAAAAATGTTACGTGTAATTTGAATGAATTTCAGATACATATACAAAAGACCATACGTTAAAAAAAGTATGGTAGAGAAAGGTGTGCAATCTAATAAGTCAACATTGTGGATCATTAGAAAGATAATCTTTGAACTATGCTATTAAGTATGTTCTCTCCCCAGAGAAGGAACAAAGCATAATTATTCATTTGCAAATCCAGTACTGCAGGATGTTTATTGCAATTTCTACTACAGAGGCCAAGGTCTGCAAAACTGTTGAACTGTTCTTAAACTGTGGAACCCTCTTGCAGTTGTGATTACCCTGGATTGGACTTCCTCCCCCAAATATAGCCTTTACAAAATATCTAGTGGACAAAAAGTAAAAGAGGCTGATGTGTAGGAATTGTTTAGTATAAAAATAATAACTGAGTAAATAAGCAAGCTGTGCAAAATAAATGTATTCAATATAGTTAATATAGTTATAGTTATAGTTAAAATGTAATCTATAAAGACTGGAGTGGCTCGATATGTAACGTAATAGTCAGAACACTACTTCCTAATTTGTAGCTCTCTTGGTTTCCACTGATTGGTTACCAGACAGTAACCTATCATTGACCACATGGGTCATAACTGTTGCTTTTGAATCTGAGTTGCATCAATTACAAATTCACTGAACAGTTATGTCCCATGTGGCCCCCCTTAAAATAGCTGACTAACTCCGAATTAGAGAGCTGCAAAGCAGGAAGTTGGAACAGAACCCAACTTCCTGCTTTGCAGCTCTCTTACACATCTGGTCACTCCAGCCTTTATAGATTCCATTTTTGGCTAACTGTACTAGAAACATTTTTTTATTTTGCAATACCTATTTATTTACCCCGTTTTTATTTTAATACTGAACAATTCCTTTAACAATTATTCTCTTTTTGCACTTAAGTGTTTTTCTCTTTTTGCACTGAAAAGGGAATGTTCAAGATTTCATATAAGGATGGTAGTACCAAAATAGTAACAACAATTATTTTTCATCACTACAGTTACAGATAATATTTTATGTTTTTTTGATTAGAAACTGTCCTGTTGAGGTACAGAACCTGTAACTTAGTAATGGAGCTTGACATCTGTGAGACCTGGGTGTTGTTTGTTATAAGTATATATAAATAGAATAAAATATTTGAAGAAAATGATTTGTACAGGTTTGGGATCTGTAATCTGCAAACCCGTTTTCCAGAAAGCTCAGAAGGACGTCTCCCATAGACTCCATTATATCCAAATAATCAGAATTTTTTAAAACGATTTCCTTTTTCTCTTTAATAATAAAATAGTAGCTTGTACTTGATCCAAAGTAAGATAAAATTAATCCTTATTGGAAGCAAAATCAGCCAATTGGGGTTGTTTAAACAGGATTTTCTAGCAGACATAAGGTATGAAGATCCAAAGGATGGAAAGATCTGTTATCAGGAAAACCCCAGGTACTGAGCATTATGGATAACAGGTCCCATACTTATACTAGAAAATTAAACATTCCAAATTTAAAACATTTAACTGTAGTTTATTTTTGTTCTCCAACACAAGATCTAACTTAGCCTGACTAAGAATCTTAAAAGTATGAAAAAGGTTGAATTATTATAACAAGAATACAATGCTTAGAATTTTGATATGGTTACTGTTACCCACTAAAATGGCTAAATGGTTCATGAAAACATGATATTGTTGCATTCTCTTTGCATTTTTTCTATATACAAAGTAAAATGATGGGTTATTACTTATCACTTGGGTAGCATGAGATTGATTTCTAGGTCAATGTTTTGTGACCGACCTTGGGCAAGCCATTCCATTTCCCTGTGCCTCAGGCCCAGACCTATACTGTAAGTTCTACAAGGTAAAGGCTGAAAAATCTGTGTGCAGAGTTGCATTCAAAGAGTAATAAAGATATTAATACCAATATGTCAGATGTAACCCAATGAATGCCAAAATTAGTTTCTGATACTCCAAAGTAGCTAATAAAGAAAATATTGTGCAAACATGTAAACATTTACTGAATTTGAAATAATTGAATGTACTTTTCTTCTTCAAGGATTTACATAGAGGTATTTATTTAAGTTTGATGTTCAGTTTATGGGTCTTAGTGCTTGCTTCCTGGTACATTGAGATTATGAAACAAGATAATGTCTTAAACATACCATATTATTTGCATTATACTCTGTATTAAGTGTAATACACAAATCACATAGCAGCAGAATGGGATATTTTAGTCGCTGTAATGGATTGGTGACCAACCACCACCATTGTTTGTGCATATTTATGCACAAGGAAAAGCTAGGGGGTTATTTATCAAAGTCTGAACTTATCTCAATATTTTCTGAAAAAAGCTCAGACCAAATCCGCACAGGTTTTTTTTGCCTTATTTATTAATAGGCTTTCCCGAAATTCCCTAGTAAATAACCCCCCTAATGTTGGACAGTGACCTTCTGATCCCACAAACATCCTACTAATCTTAAATATAATTTGAAATACTGAAATGATAGTTACCAGGGCTGCCATCAGAAATCACAGGGCCCCATACGACAAAATTTCCTGGGCCCCCTGGGCTGCGCCCACTGCAAGCCCCACCCACAGATCCACCCCCACCACAAAAGTATAAAAAAAAACAAATATTGGTGGCTAGGGTCCCCACCTGTTAATAAAAAATTAAAAAACATTGGTGGTCAGGGCCCCCCATTAAAGTAATATGGTTGGTCAGGGCACCCCATAAAAAAACATTTGTGTCAGGGCCCCCCATTAAAAAAATGTTGGTGGCTAGGACCCCACATGGTAAAACAAAAATTGTGGCCAGGGCCACCCTACATTATAAAAACATTGGTGGCCAGGGCCCCCTTAAATGTCCATGTAAAAAAATTGCCCCCCCCCAGAAATTTGAAAAAAATTGGTGTCCCATACAACAGGGACCACAAGGGGTTACCTTTATGGGGGCCTTGCCATGTTGCACATACTTCATTAGTGTGGCCATCTGCTATCAGTGAGCTGCCAACTTCAGAAGGGAGGAGGGGAGCACAGGTGGCTGCATCTTCTTCTAATGACAGCATGTCTTCCCTTATTTCTCACAGAATTTTAAGTCCCGGTAAAGCTGCATGGCGATTCGATGAGCTGGAGGAGAAGTTCAAACCTCAGCTATCCAATCACTGAGCTCAACCGGAACTTAAAATCTGTGACCAATAAGGGAAAGGAATGGACAGAAGATACCTCCCCCTGTGCTCCCGCCCTCCCTTCCGAAGTCGGCAGCTCTCAGAAAGCAGGGGGGCCCAGCTAATCAAGTAAGTGTGGCGCAGCCGAGCCCCTCTTACCCACCG
Source organism: Xenopus petersii (assembly GCA_038501925.1). Lineage (NCBI taxonomy): Eukaryota > Metazoa > Chordata > Amphibia > Anura > Pipidae > Xenopus > Xenopus petersii. Next base: position 47,461,615 of record CM076686.1, on the reverse strand, counting down.
GACCCTGTACAACTCTCCACCCTGCCCCCCCCTGATGGCGGCCCTGATAGTTACTATGGCTATCATATTGGTACTATTGGAGGACCATCCTGTGAGGCAGCATGTGGCCAAGTAGTCTTCAAAAATCCTTTATCCTTATCTCATGGTTTTTATGCCCCTTAGCATCTACAAATGGGATTTAATGCTCCACGGGTTCTCCCTTTCACAGTATGGGGATGACTGAAAGAACTGCATAGGCAATGGCCCCCCATTACCCCTACACACAATAGAAATACAGAGACTGTAATAAATTTACAATCAGTACTTGATAACAAGCAGACAATACTTGACTTGAAGCAAGAAATTAACCCACAGATTTATAAAACAACACAGTTTTTGTAATATAAATGGTACACATGTAAGGTTGAGTGAACCAGAAAATATACAAACTACAACCATGGAAGCTGCCAGTGCCCTGGGGTGACTACTGATTTATCAGTTCTGACCAACCTGGTTGCACTTGTCACAGTAAAGGGCAGATTTATCAAAATCTGAGAATAGAACTCACCACAGAAAAACTCACTCACTTACTATTCATTCCTATTGGATTTTTAGAATTGTATTTATGAATGTGAGTTCACCATTTGATAAGCTTTAAAAATGTAAAATGCCATAGGCATGAATAGGAAGTGAGTTTTTCTATGGTGAGTTCTAGTCTCATATTTTGATTAATCTGCCCCTACTTATTTTGATTTGTTTTGTTCTTCATTTGTTTGATCATTATGGAAGCCATGGGCATACTGTAAAGCATGGGCTACATAGGACTACATAACATAAGAATTTTAATCACTGCAATCTTCTCATGGGAAAGCACTGGTGACCAATGGGGATAATGTTATAAAAGGCGCAAATTCTGAAATAGGTCTAGTCTTCTATAGCAACCAATGAGCAGGTAGCATTTGCTGGTCACCTGTTTAACTCAAACAGCCACTTAATGGGCAACTATCGCGAAAATTTAAATTTTATATAAGCTTCCTCATACTGAAACAAGAAACTTTCTAGATACAATCAGTTAAAAATTCTGTACCCTTTATGAAATATTCAAGTTTATATTTACTATTCCTCCCTTAGCTCAGTTTTCTTCATGCAGCAGTTGGGTGTCAGATGAATGATCCAATATATCTTATTTGGGGGCTTCCTTTCCTAGCAGATGTATTAGCGCTCACTCAAATAACTGATTCCAGTACAAACAAAATAACTGCCTTTTGCACAAATCCTGCAAATAGAAAGACATGATTTCTCAATAGAGTGAGCTCTAATACATCTTCGAGGAAAAAGAGCCTCCCTATAAGATATATTGGATCGTTCATCCTGAATGAAAACATAACAAGGAGAAACAGATGCTGAGAGAGGAATAGTGAAGATAAACTTTATTATTTCAGAAACAGTACAGAATATTTAATTGATTGTATTTAGAAAACTTCTTATTTCGATGTGCTGAAGCTTATATTAAATTTTCATTTCCGCAATAGTTCCCCTTTAATTGCTACGGGTAACTACATCTGGTTAAATTTTGGACCATTCACCCTTTTGTGCCTTAAACTACTTGCAGCTGCTTACCATTATAGTCAATGAGAGTTGCAAAGTCTATAGAACGCCGACATTAGTATCCCATAAAGAAAAAAAGACATCTGCATTTTCCAATATCTACTGTGATTTTGTACAGTTTTCTCTATAGCTGTACTACAATCAGAAATATGTGCCAGCTGTTCAAGAACATTATATATTATAGGGATAAAATATTCCTCAAAACAATTGACAAAGTTCAATTCTTGTGGAATAATATACTTTAACATTAACTGAATACAGCACTTTAAAATCCCAGTGCACATATTTTACAAACAAACTTAGCGCAAGCCAGATTTGCATTAAGGCTGATACTGGTCTGGTCACATCTCCCTTGGGTAATGATCTGATACTTAAATATGTATGTCTGCTTGATGTGTTTATAGCATGCTGAAAGCACTGATGATAAAGATAAAGTAAGTTTATTTAATCACAATAGCTCTTCCCTTCTTGTATGACTCTATTTGCAATAAAACTAGATTCACTGATATGAGCAAATGGCTAGGTTAAAAAATAATCAGAGAGGACTTTAGGATCACTCGAGAAGGGCATCATTCCCAAAGTAGTTCACTTAGCCTGGGATATTTATTCATTGGTAGAATGGAAGCTGGCTCAACCAGTTACAGGAGTATTTGCTAGACCTTTTTTCATGTTTTATGGCTTTCTAGATATCTTTCTGTGTAATACTGCAAAACACATGTCAGCAGTCAGCTTTAATTTATGGGTCATTTTATTTAGTCTTATGTCTGACAATATATTGTTATTTACGGTGATGGCAGAAGTAATTTAATTCTGCAATGTCATCCAAGGACACTCACTCACTGAATCAAATAATGTTAGTTCTACCTTTTAATGTTTTACTTAGAAAGCAGTTATAAAAACTGGATTGACTCCCTGGATTTCAGAAAAAAAAAACATCTACCATGTGCCAAAACACAGAAAGTAAAAATGATAAGGGCAAGTTCCCTTAATATAGGTGTTGTTTATGGCCTCATGGGCAGTATGTTAGGCGCAAACAAATGGGTGCAATGCTATTGCTGAAATGATGAAGGTCTCTGAGCTCCAGAATACAGAATACAGAGACCTGCCGATTTCCCCTTGTCTACACACAGCAGTGCACTATTCAAGATGGCTGGTGGGGGACTAGTCCCACCTTTACCAGTCCCCCTGACTTGCACATCCTTCAAACACACAATAGGATCTAGCAATAGGTGGTAAGTAGGGATGTAGCGAACTGTTCGCCGGCGAACTAGTTCGCGCGAACTTCGACTGTTCGCGTCCGCCGCAAGTTCACGAACGTCGCGCGACGTTCGCCAATAGGCGTTCGCGTCAAAATCGTTCGACCATTCGACCATTCGATCGCTAAAATCGAACGATTTTCGTTCGAATCGAACGATCGAAGCCATTGGATTGAATGAAATCATTCGATCCAATGGCTTCGATCGTTCGATTCGAACGAAAATCGTTCGATCGAACGATTAAAATCCTTCGATCGTTCGAATCGAACGATTTTCGGATGTTCGAAGTTCGCGAACTGTTCGCGAACTGTTCGCATTTTTTGCCGGTGTTCGCGAACGGCGTTCGCGAACACATACACGGCGGTTCGCTACATCCCTAGTGGTAAGTACAGGGCTGGCTTATGCCCTCTGTGCCAGATTTTTTTCCAAGCATGAGATGCCCAGTATATCTGCTCCACTGGGTTAATCCTAACCTTATTTCTTCTGTGCCAACTGAATAACTGCCTTTTTGCAATGCTGCATTACATAGAGGGCACCTTTGCATATTGCACATACAAGTAAATATACATACTATATATTGATCTTTTTTTGAGCCAATTCGACTTGCCCCCTTAAAGAACGCACTAGCATAGCATGCATTTTTGTATTTTAGAAACTAGAATTACAGCTTCTCATAAGCTTCACTTTTTACTCTTCAATAAAAACTGAGGCTCTTTTCAAAATGGGCATTAGAGGAGACACAAGCAAGCCTTATTACTCGTATTTTTTATCCATCATAGCAGCATAAACCTATGCAGATTTTTTAATTTTTCTCTAATTTTGTTATGTAGTTTAGTAAGTATTTTTGTTTGAAATGGTTCAGTAAATATTCAGCTTTTATTTTTAGGGTGCTACTTTGTTGAATAAATAGTTATTTTCCTTAAGTCCCCCTGCAATTTTTAAATTCCCATAAGCACAACTCTGAAGGATGTAAAAAGTAAACCTTTAACATGGGTTGTGTTGCTCTGCCATCTCTTTACTAGCCCATAGTAAATTATTGATCTGGGAGACAAGTGAAGAAATAAACTTCTAGCCCTGTCCAGAAGCTCAATATATAATTCAGAGAATTAACTGACCAGAAAGGATGATTTAGTGCAGGAAAATATTTTTCTCCTCAATGATGTGTCTAGTGGGAGTGCTTTACGTAGCACAAATCTACTCGCATTCACTGACTTTAGTACATGTTCAATATGAGACTCATGAGTCCATTAATAATGGACTCATGAGGTTTCCAAATGTCTGATGTTTACAGATATGTTGCTTCTCTGTACACAGAAAGTACAGTTATGGGATCTGTTATCTGAAAACCTGTTCTGCAGAAAATGGGATTACGGGAAGGTCATCTCCCATAGGGGGAAATTCAGTAACGGGCGAAAATTCGCCAGCGACGGCTCCGCCACCAAGATTTCCCAGTAAGATTTGCTGTCTGTAGTGCTTCTTTCAGACTTCTGTTGAATCGCTCAATTTCTCCATTTGCTTGTGGGTAATAAACTTCTCATGTGCAAGTTATATGAGCTTTTCTCGCAAGGTCTCTGGAACCAGTAAACGATGAGCTCCATGGACAACATCTACTAAGGACAGTTTGTGTCTAATCCTGTAGTAAGGTTGAAGATCAGGACTGAGTTTCTTCTCAGCATTTGGCCATTTGCTTTGTAAGATGTCCCGTAGTTTTACTTGAATTGGACTTGCAAGGCAAGCTTGCTTAAAAACTGTAGATTATAGTAAATCAGTCAATGCTACAACTTCTATGTCCTCATCCAGTGTATCAGAAGCTGCAGGTAAAGGTAAACGTGAAAACAATCAGCAGTAACATTTTCAAACCTGGTTTGTATTGCATTTTGTAGTTGAAATTCAGTAGCCTTGTTGACCATCTAGCTATACGCATTCCAGCTCTTCCTAGTCCTAGTAAGTAGTGTAGTTAAAGGGCTATGATCAGTGCATAAGGTAAATTCTCTACCCCATAGGTAGGTTCTCCATTTTTCTGTTGCCTAAACACATGCTAGAGCTTCTTTTTCAACAGTGGAATACTTATGCTCTGTCTCTATAAGTGTTCTGAATGCAAATGCAACCATTTTCTTTGTATGGATCTGTGTGAGAACTGCACCAACGCCATAGTCTGAAGCATCTGTAGTAACCATAGTGGGCAGTGCAGGATCAAATAAAGCTAGCGCTGAAATGTTCACAATTAGCTGTTTCACTATTTCAAAGCTATGTTGAACAGACTCTGACCACACCGGACTTAACGTTCCACATAGTAGTGCTCTAAGTGGCTCCACAACTGAAGCATAGTTGGGAATAAACTTAGAATACTATGAAGTAAGACCTAAGAAAGCTTATAGGGTCTGGAAATCAGATGGAGGAGGTGCTTGTGTAACAGCGTTGACATGGTCAGGGTCAGGCAGTAATCCATCTTGTGAAATTATATGACCCAGAAATGACAGCTGAGTTTGTCTGAAGTGGCATTTGGAAAGGTTCAGTTTCAGTCCTGCAGAATCAATGCATTTTAGAACCTTTTCTATGTACTTGTCATGAAGATCCATAATTGCAGTGTAGACAATTATATCATCCAAGTAGCATTCTACACCAGTTATGCCATGGAGTATAGAAGACATCAGTCTTTGAAAACAGCTCGGTGCTGAAGCCAGTCCATAAGGTACACGCTTTAAACCGAAACAAACCATCATGGGTGATAAATGCAGTGAGGTCTCTGCTTTCCTCATGCAGTAATACTTGATGATAAGCACTCTGAAGATCCAGAGTAGAAAAGAATTTTGCTCCTCGGAGTTCTGAAAATATTTCCTTTATGTGTGGCAAGGGATGATTATCCATAACAACTGCTTTATTAGGTTCACTGAGATCAACACACAATCGAATACCTCCAGTTTTCTTCATTGTTACAACAATTGGCGAAACCCATTCAGAGGATTCTGATTTTTCAATCACATCTTGCTATACCAGTTTCTTTAGTTCCTGTGAGACAGTCTCCCTTATAGAGTAGGGCAATCGCCTCAGTTTATTGCATACTGGTTTTAAATCTGGTTTAAACTTAACTTTGTGTACAAAGTTCTTTGCACAACCCAGTGAAGTGTTGCTTTGTGGTGAAATTTTAGACACTGGCTGTGTGGCAGGCACTGGTGCTGTAGTAATGAGTAGAAGAGCCATCCTTGTCGCCATTTGTTATGTTTTGGGTAGCTGAGGATGAGTAGAGTATAACAGTGCTTTATTAGCAGATTCTCATGCAGGCATTACACAACAGTAAGCTTTCACTTTTAAGGTGACAGGAAGTATGCACAGTATGTCTGAACACAGTGACATCTACAGGCAATTTGTATAAACACCACAGTTGACCGCCAAAAACCCTATATTTTTGGAAAGTACAGATTCAGTTGAAGCAAAAATGGGTAACTATGTCCTTCTAATCCAAACTACTGAGTTGCAATTCTTTCCCAAATTTGCCGGTCTTAAAATACTTGAAATACTTGAAAATTGCTTCAGCTTCCATTTTCTAGCATCTTATCTCCCACATAACATTAGGTACCAAAAACAAACATACTAAATATGAATGCCAGAGGTCTACTGAACACTTTGATGCCCAATATACATATATTTATTAAGCTATGTGGTGTAAGGAGACCCCCAAATGGAAACAGCGCATATGAATTTTCTGACACTCTAGCTGCTGCAATATAAGCACCCGGTATGTGTATTATGAGTCATAAGACTCCTAACAGTAGTGAGACCCTAGAAAACCATATATTTTCTGAAAGTACACATTCTGATAAATCCAAAATTGGTAAATGTGTCTTTCTACTGGAAACTACTAAACTGCAAAGCCATTCTAAATATAGCATTTTTTATGAAATTTCCAAAAATAGTCACAAAGATTGAATTTTGCATCATTATACATGCCACTATTTGTAACATACCAGTTTAAAACATCCTAAATATAGATGCATGTCTGCTGTGCCTATGGGGCCCCTTGGCGATCTCGCCCCAGGGGTCACTTTCCCCCACTCTGCTTGTTGACTAGGGGCTTCTGAGAGAGCTGGGAAGCGATTGCATTAATTCTTATTAAAGAAAAAAATGTTATTGGGTTTATTTAATGTTTTAATTAATTTTAAACAGACTTATTGTATGAAGATCCAAAGTACAGAAAGATCCCTTATCCAGAAACCCCTAGGCCCTGAGCATTCTGGATAATAGGTCCCATACCTGTACCTTGCCATTGGTTTAACAATAGGGCAGATTTACTGTGTTTCAAACAGCCCTAACATTCCACCTAGTAGTAAATGTAATGGCAGTAATAATTAACAAAAGAGCTTGAAAAATCTGATTGTACCAGTATTTTTATAATGTAAGCATCATAACCCGTTTGTAAAAAATACAGATCCATCATTAATTGTCCTCCATGATAGCATAATTATATGTTGATGCCAAACAATCCCATATTCAGTATCCAAAAAAACCCCAGGTTCCAAGCATTATATATCCCACCCATGTATTTACAGCACATTTCATCTTCTACAATCATTCTCCTGGCTGTAGTTTATTGAATAAACACATTTTACTGTTAACTATGGATGGCTGATTTTATTATTATCCCATATTGCATGGTTTTTGGACACATTAAAAGTCATTTGGGATATGAACACTACCACTGGCTTGTGAAGATGCCAAGGGCCAAATGATATGCAGGAAGAAAAAGAAAATCTACTGGATTTACAATATTTATTTTCAAACAGGCATTATTTTTTTAAAACCAAAACCAAATGGAAGTATAATGTAAGAACAAATGATATGCTGGAGAGCTTCAGGGCACAGAAGAATATTGGAAGAAAAAAGATTAAAACAATTGGAAAAGGTGGATATATGCAGAAAAATGCACTGAACCAATTCAAATATCCTCCAGCGAAGGTAATCTCCTTACAGCTAACCATTTCTTGGCTAAATGACTTTATGCATGTTTTCCATCACAGTAAATGAGAACAGGAACTGTGATACAGCATTAGGATGATTTGAGTATTCAGACATCCTGCTTAAAGAACTCCTCTGTTGGAATTAAAGGCCCAGCAACATGAGATAATGAAACTGTCCTGTATGCATCATGCTCAATCCGTGCACTTGGAATTTCTACATTAATTCTGGAGTGTAATTGTCTCCCACCACTTTGAAAAGGCATCCTTGAACACCCAGATCTAGTTATGCAATGTCCATCATGGAATGTGTCACTGCCTTGTCTTCATGACATTGTGATGTGATAAAGTAGCACAAATAAAGTGCAGCCTTTTTGACCTTATAATAGACAACGGAAATCATCCAAAAGCTAACGGGCACCCAGGTATTGTAGACGGCAATGAAAATATCTATGTCCTCTACCAGCCAAAAAAATAGCAATGTTCTACAGGAGATGCTTTTGCAGGTAGGTGTGTATTGCTTGAAACCCCAAAAGTTAATGAGTCTAACTTTCTAAAGGGACAAAGTGCAAGGCACTAAAAGGGGCATAAAGCTTTGTACACATCAGTCGACTCATGCTATGAAACAATACATGAGAAAAACCCATTAGAAATCACGGGGCCCCGTACAACTAAATTTTCAGGGCCCCCTGGGCACACCCACCCCGGCCACCAGATCCCTCCCACTCCACACTACAGTTAAAAGACCACATAGACATCAGTGCTAAAAAAAGGTAACCCCCCCCCCACACACACAAGTAATAAAAAGCTATTGATGGTCAGGCCCCCTTATAAGTTAAAAAAATTGGTGGTCAGGGCCCCCCTACAAGTTAAAAAAAAGTATTGGTGATCAGGGCCCCCTATAAGTTAAAAAAAAACACTTCGGTGCCAGGGCCCCCCATAAAAGTTTTTAAAAAAACATTGGTGGCAGAGTCCCCCTGCAAGTAAAAAAGAAAATGATGGCCTAGGCCCCCCCACACAAGTTATAAAAAGCCATTGGTGATCAGGGGCCCCCCTGCAAGAAAAAAAAATTGGCCAAAACCCCCCTATTTTTAAAAATTGCTTGCCAGAATTTTGTGTCTAAGCGTGGGCCCGGTCATGCATCACTTACTTGATTAGCCGGGCCACCCTGCTTTCAGCGTCCTGCACAGCAGCTTTTTCTTCTATTAAGATTTCCTTGTGGTCCTTTAAGAATAAGTCCCGGTAAAGCTGTATAGGGATTGGATAAGGGGATCCAATCCCAATGCAGATTCACCGGGACTTATACTTATAAAACCAATGAGGTTACAGGAAATCTAAATAGAAGAACAGCTTCCGTGCATAGAGCTGCACGCTGAAAGCAGGGGGGGGCGGCTAATCAAGTAAGTGAAGCATGGCTGGCCCCCCCCCCTTAGACACCAAACCCTGTGGACAACTACCCCCCCCCGTAACCCCCTGATGGCAGCCCTGGCAAAACCTATTTGTTTGTATCTTGCATATTGCACTCAGAAAATTCTGGGCATTGTGCTGATGGCCATGGGTATATAACTACACATACTTCATCCATGTCAATTCAAGGTTGCAGGTAAATAGCAAACATAGGCACAAATCCTTAGAAATTCTTAGTATGTCCCTTGGCAGGTGTCCAGCTTGTGTACAGTATCTTGTTCCTCTTGAACATTAATTAATAGATGTATCAAACAAATTCTGGTGCTTCTCAACAGGCAGCAGTCTCTGTGAAAGAATGCAATAAATTCAAAGTAACCATAAAGTAGTACCCAGAGAGTATGTTGTATTTTATACCATCATTGTGTATTTATTGCAGAAAATACATGTTTCGGTTCATTAGCCTTCATCAGCAAACATTTAGGGGGTTATTTACTAAACTCCGAATGCAAAAAATTCCCAAAAATTTGTGTGTTTTTTTTTCAAAAATCTGACTTTTAAAAAAATTTAAATTTTTGGGAATTTATTAAACCCCGAAGATGGAAAAATTGGAATTGGACTATAGCTGGAAAGGGTGGGAGCTATAACATGGAGCTGGTCACTGCTCCTGAATAAACTGTAACAGACAAGGGAAAGTTGTGCTCACCACTAATTTTTAAACTATAAAGCAGGGGTGCAGTGAGGCATTGACCACAAAATTCATATACAGTAGACAAGTACAAGAGGTCCTCTGCACTCAACCCTGTGAATGTTGCCATAAATCTGATACAGGTATGGGATGCTTTATCTGGAAACCTGTCATCCAGAAATCTCTGAATTACAGAAAGACCTTCTCACATATAGACTCCATATTATCCAAATAATCCACATTTTAAAAAAAAGTATTTCATAAACCATACCTGGTCCTTGATCCAAACTAAGATATACTTGATCCTTGGTAGAAGCAAAATCAGCCTATCGGGTTTATTTAATGTTTTCATAGTTTTCTAATAGATTTAAGATATGATCCAAATTACGGAAATATCCATTATCCTGAAAACCACAGGTCCTAAGTATTCTGGATAACAGGTCCCATACTTGTATATGTTTAAGATAAATACATAAGTTGTACATTAACATTCAGCTGGGTGTTAAAGCGTTAAAACCTTGTGTTTTAATATTCCATCTTCAAGACACAATGCAGAAATTTGTTAAAGAAAACAGCTCTGCAAAATATTGTTTCTCCGAGCCACAACTTTTCCAAGACTGGAGAAATTTGGAAATAAAAATAGAAGAGATTATTCTAATGATATGCATTCAGTTACTTTGCAGCTGACAAAATTAAATAGAGCAGATGGCTGAGAATGAATCAGAATATTTTTTACTGATCTTGATATGGAATGAGTTGGCACTAAACAGCATTAAGAGTGCAATGCTTGGGATTATCCCTTTAGCTCAAGGCTGCAATGTAATTGACATGAAAAACTCTCAAGCATATAGTATACTGCATTGTTTTGTTGAATCTGTTATCTTTCTTAAAACATTGTAGAATGTATTAAATGCAAAGCCTATTCACACAGGAAAACTCATATAAACGGCTACTTAGTTCAGGCAGTTTATATGCTGTTTTTTGAATGTTTCTTCAGCTTCACATGTTCTGTAGCAGCTATTGATATGATACAGCGACTCTGGCCTCCTGCAGCTTTTTAATGTGATGCATGTTTTTCATATGTGAAATCTTCATTGTTCACACCTGTAATCCCCACTGTATTGTACAGGTCACACCTGTGACACCTCTATTGTTCACACCCTTAAATGCTAATCCACATGGGAAGATTCGGGGAGATTTTGTCGCCTGGCGACTAATCGCCTCGTCTTTTGCGCGACTATCTTCCTGAACTGCCTCCGCGTTTTTCCACATAGGCTGCAACGCAAAGTCGCCTGCGCTAATGCACACGCGGCAATGCTTTTTCAATAGTGGCCCAAAGTTGCCTCAGTGAGGCAACTTCGGGTGACTATAGAAATGCATTGCCGCGTGTGCATTAGCGCAGGCGACTTTGCATTGTAGCCTACGGGGAAAAACGCAGAGGCAGTTCGGGGAGATAGTCACGCAAAAGACGAGGCGATTAGTTGCCAGGCGACTAATCTCCCCGAATCTCCTCGTGTGGCCTTACCCTAAAACCCTTTATTGTTCACACCTCATACCCAGACTGAAAGTGGCCACATTGTTCACTTGTTCACCTCATACAAACTGCTGGAAGGGCACTAACATTGTTTCTGTTCATCTTAGAGTGGTCCAGATAGGTTTCCCGGTCTATTGATGTATGCTGCCTTCCCTGAGTGTGCCATACTCTGCATGCCCTATGTGTGCCATATTTTGCCTGCCCTAAGCTCCCTGTGTTTGCCATACTCTGCCTGTCCTATGCTCCATGTGTGAGCCATACTCTGCTTGCCCTATGCTCCTTGTGCGTGCCACACTCTGTCTGTCCATTAGTCCTTGTGTGTGCCATACTCTGCCTGCCCTATGCTCCCTGTGTGTGTCATACTCTGTTGCCCTATGCTTCCTGTGTGTGGCACACTCTGACTGCCCTATGCTCCTTGTGTGTGCCATACTCTGCCTGCCCTATGCTTCTTGTGTGTGCCATACTCTGCCTGCCCTATGCTCATTGTGTGTGCCATACTCTGACTGCCCTATGCTCCTTGTGTGTGCCATACTCTGCCTGCCCTATGCTCCTTGTGTGTGCCATACTTTACCTGCCCTATGCTCCCTGTTTGTGCCATACTCTGCCTGTTCTATGCTCCTTATGTGTGCCATACTCTATCTGCCCTATCCTCCTTGTGTGTGTCATACTCTGCATGCCCTATGCTCCTTGTGTGTGTCATACTCTGCCTGCCCTATGCTCCTTGTGTGTACCATACTTTGCCTGCCCTATACTTCTTTTGTGTACCATACTCTGCCTGCCCTATGCTCTTTTTGTGTTCCATACTCTACCTGCCCTATACTCCTTGCATGTGTCATACTCTGCCTGCCCTATACTCCTTGCATGTGTCATACTCTGCCTGCCCTAAACTCCATGTGTGTTCCATGCCTGTGGGAGGTGAACCTGGTGGGTTTTCTTAGCATTTGGAAATACTTGGTAGGGGGTTCCCAAGATGTTTAATCATGTGCCTGGGGTTGTTGTACTATTCACAGGGGAGGATGAGGCATATGGATGTTATGATATGTCTTAATATGATTTAATAAACTTGTTTCAGGTGATGAATAATGTTCCTCCTGTGAACACCAACCATTTGTTTTTTTGGTGTGCTACCACCATTAATGTGGACATGGTCTTAAAAGTTCTTGTGGTAACATGGGGGTAGTTTAAAGTGGGTGTGGGCTAAAAATACCATGTAGTCCAGGAAAATCACAGCCCTCAGTACCACAGAAGTTGGACAGCACTGTTATAGGGGATTTATAGGAGATGTGACTGTGAAATGATGTGTGACAATGATGTGAACTGAAAATGTTGATTTCCTTTATGTTTTGTTGAACCTAATTATTGAGAATGAGTGTAATGTGCCAGGTTAATAGTGTAAAGGTAATGTAAGTTTAACCACTTGAGTGCCAAGGGCTGACATCAGCTGGACAGGTGCAGACAGAAAGGGTCTCCTAGTGGGAAGTACTAGGTACATTAGTTAGACAGGACAGCTAGAATGGGTAGTTCAATGAGTTAGAGGCTTAGTAGCCTTGGCTAAGCCACAGTTAGGGTCAGAATGGCAGCAGTATGACCACCAGTTGGACAGATTTTGGTAAGGACAAGAAAATTCCTATCAGGAGTAGGGTAAGTGGGTGTTGGAGGAACGCTCGACTGCTAGGCCAGGAAGGTGGCACACTGGATACTCATATCTGGAGTAAGACATTGGGGTGTGGAGTGCACGCCAGACTGCTGGGACCGGAAGGTGGTGCACCATATTTACTTCTCAACACAACACATTTGGGCAGGGCAAGGAGACCAGAATTTTTTAAAAAATGTTTAGAGGACTGGAGTATGCCAGTAGGTGTCCCAATTCTGCCAATCAGTGAAGTACTGATAATATTCATATAACTGCAATGAAAACAAATGCAAACAGCATATTATTAAAATAAAATTTCAAACTGCACATACATGCAATAAATACTGACACAGGTATGGGATCTGTTATCCGGAAACCTGTTATCCAGAAAGCTCTGAATTACAGGAAGGCTGCTTCCCATTGACTCCATTCTATTCCCTTTTCTCTGAAATAATAAAATAGTTCCTTTCTTCTTGATCCCAACTAAGATATGATTAATCCTGATTAGAGGCAGAACAATTCTATAATGTTATTTAATGTTTAGCAGACTTAAGGTATGGAGATTTAAATTATGGAAAACTCTGTTATCTGGAAAACCTCAGGTCCCGAGCATTCTGGATATGTCCCATACCTGTTCCGAGAGTTATGTTTCGAAATTACTACTACAGACTCACAGGGGGCAGCTGAACCCAAGGCTATTATGGTTCGGCAGAGGCTGGGAGAGGAGACATAAAAGTAAGGATATGCAAGTAATCAAGATTAGGTCAGAAACTGAGGCTTGAAAAGGAGAAGGGGCTGTACAGGGACAAGTACTGAAACAATAAGTGGCACAAAAAGGCACAGTTAGGGTCAATACACAGAGTGTGTGCCTGTATAATTGGGAGGTGCCAGCAGTATTCATCACCTTGTGATAGATTACAAATTGTACACATCGCAGCTTGCACAGCCACACTGGAGCTCTGTACTTAAGGCCAACATTTGTCCCACCATTATAAATAAGCCCCTTGTGTTACACATTTGACAATAACCTTAGGTCAGTATGAATATGGTATTTCTTTTAATGTACAGGAGCAAATCTAATTTATGCTACAGTATATGTGAACAACGGGTTAGATTCCATGCTTGACAAGCATTTGTATAAACTTCTCAGCCTTTTCCAATTCAAAACATAAACTTACTTAAATACAGTTTGACATTTGCTCACTTTTTTTGTAAACTGGTTTTGTTTTGCAGGTTAATTATGTAGCTGGAGGTTTCCTTGTGGGGGCTTCATGCACTCAATAAACCTCATGAGTTTTGAATTCTCAGTTTATATAGGCACTAATAATCTCATTGCATTTACCTAACCTGGAAGCATGTTTTTATTTTGTATTCTATAGCAGTCGCCGGTTGGAAATTATATTTCAATCTGCTGTTTACAGGGACCAAATTCTTCAGCCATTCTCTTGGCTGAACTATTCACATTTAATGAGCCTCGGTGGAGCCTCACGCTCTGACTGTAGATTTCGCACACTCTCGGGCATGAATGTAAAATTACTGTTTAAGGAGACAATGCATTACCTTCCTATTATTAAATTCATGCACGCTTTCAAGTCATCTAATACCTATAACAAGCAAAAATGTAGCGATTATCATATACATTTCCATAACACAGCACAGTTAAAATTAATATTAATACAGAATAACTCAGAAAACAATAAATGAGCATATATAAGGACAGAACTGATTGTGCTGCCCATGATTTTCCATGGCATATTTCAATGCTGTATTATTAGAAAACAGTTTTGCCATACAATGAGGTCTGTGGAGTTCTTGACTTGTGTGGCCCTCTAGTTGGGCAGACCTGCTATATGTGATTGAGCACAAGACTCTAAGATGCTCTGCCCATGTTGTTAGGTTCACAGCCTTGGGTGGTTGTGATATATTTAGCTAATCTTTTGTATGGTTTTCTTGGTGAGTTAAACAAGTGTATTTCTGAGAAAGTCCAAATACTCCACCAAAGCATTAATCTTGAAGTGTCCAAATTGAAGAGCTCTAGATGTTTTTTGAGTGATAATCCTATCCATAGCATAATTAAAAACTATTAAAACAGAGAGAGATGCCATCTAGCTCTATAGTGTAAAATATGTTTTTTTCACAAATAAGATGTTTTAGGACTGCAGGTTGTCCTACCAAAATATTAATGCTTGTACAAACAAGGCACGAAATCCAGACTACAATGAATCAGGGGCTTAAAGGGTCAAAGTAAACATCTAGTATGTTATATAAAAACACAATCTGCCTACTGTAAACATTTAAAAAGAACTAGATTAAGTGAGGCATTTCTTAACTGAGTTTTGCCTTTGCAACTCAGCAAAATCATATTCAAATACAATTATATGGAACTTAATTAATGGGGATTGTTTTTTAAATATGTATGAAAAGCTAGCTGCAATAACTGATTTCTGTTTCCCCGGATGAAGCACCAACAAACCTGAAGATTTGCGTCTGCATGGATGAAGTAGGGAGCAGGTAACTTTGTTGATAAAAATGATGTAGGGGGAAGGGGTGTTTCCCACAGTGCTCAGTAAGCCTTCTGGAATTGTCATATTATTATAGAACCATAGACTGTGCATGATTTTGGAGAGCAGGCAGATGGATATAGCCTCATTACAACAAAGCTTGCAAGTCTCTAATTTCAGTTTCTTAGCAGCTTAAAGGTTTAGTAAGTAGAATATTTTCATTCAGATTAATACATTCTGCTGATTCACTGCATTTTTTTTTGTCAATTTCATCTGCTTACTTTAAAGTACAAGGAAAGTTAAACTAAAGAAGCAGGCTATAAATATTGTACATTATGTTTTAGGCTTCTGTGCCAGCCCCAGACAACCACATCCCTTTAGCAGGGAAGATCTGTGTCCCAGTAGTTCTCCATCTTCTTTTCTGCTGATTCCCTGCACATGCTCTGTGCTGCTGTCACTGAGCTTAGGGACCAACTCACAATATACAGCACATATAGAATAAAATGTCACAATATAAGGCTAATTAGTAATTAATGCAGATAATTACTACATGGCAGTACAGAAACTAGGGATGCACCGAATCCAGGATTCGGTTTGGGATTTGGCCAGGTTTCGGCTTTTTTCAGCAGGATTCAGCCGAATCCATCTGCCTGGCCGAACCGAATCCGAATCCTAATTTGCATATGCAGATTAGGGGCGGGAGAGAAATTGCATGGCTTTTTGTCACAAAACAAGGAAGTAAAAAATGTTTTCCCCTTCACACCCCTAATTTGCATATGCAAATTAGGACTCAGATTCGGTTCGGTATTCGGCCGAATCTTTCACGAAGGATTTAGGGGTTTGGCCGAATCCAAAATAGTGGATTTGGTGCATCCCTAACAGAAATCAGTGCATTTTGCATCAAATATAATAATCAGCCCTGTAGCATCAGCTTATATGACAGGCCAACCTAATTTTCTGCTTGATAATTTGCGACAACCCCTAATCTTAGCTGCTCAGACCCCACTGAGCATGTGAGTGTCACAGACACTTTCCAAGATGGTGACCCCCTGTGACAAGTTTCAAGTCCTGAATCAGTCATAGATAGATCATTGCTGCTGTTCACAAGATGAAACTTTAGGCTGGTGTAATAAGTTCAGTGCAAAGAGGAAAGTGCAAACAAACAAAAAAATAATCCTTGCACTACAGGAATCGTATTATTATTCATATTATTATTATTATTCACCCCTAGACTATATGCAGGGTTTTGCAGAGGGTAGATTGCAAACTCTGCAAGCAGGGCCCTCTAATCCTAATCTTACTCTGTTAACACTTGTTACATTTTTGTAAAATCCTTGATTGTTATAAATCAATGTTATGTGCTACATAATATGCTGGCACTATATAAATAAATGATGAGGAGGAGGAAGAGTGTAGCACTTTTGGATTTATTTTCAGTATATATTTAGATAACACAAAAACAGTGATTAAAAAATAACACAACAACATATCAACAACTTTTATTTGTCTCAGTTTGAGTGATAACATTGTATTTTTACAAAGTAATACAACCATGACATAAAGCATCAGATTTACTAATCCGGTCTCTGCAAGCATGTGTAACCTATAATTCTTCCAATACTGCTGGAGCTGCTTTGCTGGAGTGCCACCCCCTGGGTATACATGCTCTAAGCCAATATTCATACACAGTACCAATGTGCCATGTTTTTCCTAGTACAAACATCCTAAAATATTATTCAAGGACCAAATCATTATTTTCACAAAAACAAACACAAAGCAAGGCCAGCTCTAAATACTGTAGTAGCAATATCATAACTAGCATACCGTTGGTTACAGGTCAGTTTATATTTCTATGCAGGTAATAGGCAGCAATTCAGTATGAAGCACAATGTCATGTCTGCAGCATAACATATTTTTAATCATTTAGCCAGATCTATAGGTGATTATAGGTGACTGGTAGAACTACATTGTGAGGATAGAGATACAAGTATAAATGATACACATTCAACTATTAATATAGTTTGCAACTTGAACCACAAATACCTGTTGTAATGGAACCAGTGCTTTATCCCTTGGTATCCAAAAGCACAAGATCTGTAAAACTGGCTAATAAGGAAATAATGATATATATACACTGTATATACTGTATATATTGTATATATCCTAGGCCCTGCTACACTCTTTCTGTCTCAGGTGGGTTGTGAATGTGTCATTTTGAAACTCTTGAATCAGCCCTTTTAAAAGAAAAGTGAACAAAGGCTTAATCTTATTTTGTAAACTATATTGTAGCTGTAATTGTCTTATTGCCTCCACTTAATTCAAAATCTGGAAGCAGAATATTGTGGTACTAATTTTATTATCAAAATGTAAAGTGATAATTATCATTCCACTACCATCTGGAGGCTTGGCGACCAAACCTGTTATTTTCTAACAGCTGCCAGTAAACTGTAAATGTCTATTGGTACTGCACCTGAATTGTACTACAGAGCTCTAAAGGTTCCTTTGCTGCAATAAGACTGTATATATATTTATCTGTGTTTTCAACAGAAGAAACATAATCAGTCCACACTCACCAATAATTCATTCACATAACCACAGTGCACCTTATTTTTGGCTCCCATCTGTAGACTGGGCTGCATGTAACATAGAGCAAATGCATCAACAATATGTTCTTTAGAACAAGGGAAGAATGGGGTAATACAGGAATGATCTATTTGAATTGTAGGGCTGCTGTACATCAGACTTGAACAGCAGCCACATAACAAGAGATAAAGTTCTGTAAAGTTCTATGCATACCAAAATATCCTTTGGTTATTTAATAGGAAATAAAAATTGTACACTGGGCCATATATTGACATAAACTCTGTAATCAATTCAGATTATGTACTTATTTGTACTTATTATTTGGTTACCTGTCTACTACCTACTGATTCTAATAAATATGACGTATACTAAAAATGAATAGCATAATAAACACTTTTACACACAAAAGATTTGGAATTGCTTGATGTGCAGGAGGCTCCAAAATCTAAAGCAGCATGGTAACAATACTGTACACCAAAATGAATTGCATTACAATTAGAAACATTACAAGATACAGTCTTAAATATGTGCAAGCTGTGCAAATACCATCAAACGAAGGTAGATTATTCTTTACCATAATCTTAAAATTGTTTTTTTAAATTCCAGGTATGCCTCAAATTAAATAATACAAGTCTTACTGTGGGGAGAAAACTGCCATTGGATGAAATACCTGGAACACTTGGAAGCAGCCAATCTAATTGTTCCCAATATCTTTTAAGACATTTGAATCCAAAGACAGACAACTTTCTATATTCCAGGTTGTATGAAACTAATACTGAAATCCTGAAATTTGCTTATTGCTCCAAAAGCTTTGTTTTATTAGGTAAAAAATATGCTTGCTGTAATTGTTTTTCATAGGTGCCCCCACTGATCTTTTCGGGAATAGGAGAAATGTTTATTTCCAAGCAAATCAAAAAAAGGGACCTCTGATATAAGGCAGTCATACACATAGATATTACCATATACCCAACTAACAGTCACCCAAATGATTGTTCAATACATATGATGACGAATCATCAACATTAGGGCTGTTATGTTGGGAACATTATGAATGATCAGGAGATTGGCCATGTAAGACCATTTGGGAACAAGTCAAGAACATCATCCTTTGCAACTGTGGTTCCATCATTATTCTCATATTGGCGAAACAGTAACACCAACAAATGAAAGTGTTTTAAAGTAATGAGAAGATGTATTTTATGTTGCCCTGCACTGGTACAACTGGTGTGTTTGCTTCAAGAACTCTACTATAGTTCATATGAACAAGTTGCTGTGTAGCCATGGGGGCAGTCATTCAAAGCTGAAAAAGGTCAGAATACACAGCAAATAACAGATAAGCTTTGTAATATACAATGGGACACTTCAGAACATATCTGTTATCTACTGTTTGTCCTATGCTTGAATGGCTACCCCCATTGCTTCACAGCAGCTTAATTATATAAACTATAGTAGAGTTTCTGAAGCAAACAACCCAGTTTTACAAGTGCTGGGCAACACTACATTATATTATAATTATTTTTTGGTGCTACTGTTCCTTTAACTATACAAAAACAGACATTATCATTTGTTTGAGGCGAAATTGCCTGACAATATCCATGGTACAAGGACGTGTGCTCAACTTGTTCCTTGGACAAACACATCCTAAAAATTATATGGATCCTTGTTATCTGACCAAGCCTAAACATATCCCAATATATCAGATCACATTGATTATGCTCGGAAGCTAAAGCTAAAAACCAAAACAAGGGGTATTTGGAAAAGCAAAGAATATTCCAAGTTCAAAATTAGGTTTCAGTTAATCCAGTATGTATTTATATCCTTAACTGCTAAAGACTTTTACATACCAGTTCCAACATGGCATCCATATAAAATAGCCACATTTATAGAAATATGGGCTCGCTATCCCCTTTGAATTTGAAAGATTGAACGTTGTAATCTGTTTACATTCTCGCATTTTCGCTCAAGTGAAAGTAATAGGATTTAAGAACAAAGATAGCTCTAACATTACGCTGTCCTATCTCCAACAACATGGTTGGCCAATTGGAGCCCTGCAAGCTGATTGTGACTCTCCAGGAGATTTTTATGGCCTCCTGTCTGCCAGTGTCTAGAATCCTAATTGTAATGTAATGCCAGGGCTTCATAGGCTCTGAGCTAAAATTCACCATAAAGTTTTATTCCAAACCCAATCACAAATAATAAAATCCAGCAAATATATTTTTTCTTTATATCTTTAATAAAACAGCACATTTCTGGACTACTTGTTCTCACTGAGCAAACACATATTACTATTCTACAGTTCTCTAAATCAGGAGTTACTGGGAAATATGCAGAAATCTGGGCAAAGCCAGCACTTGCTCTACAGATAATGAACTGTAGGAGATTGTTTTTCACTAAAGAGATCTTTGGCCAAAATAATTAGCAATGAAATTTAAGAGCCATACAGCACATATTTAAGAAAACTGAGCTGCATGATTTGTGTACCTTGGCATTGCCATATCTGTGTTATGCGCTCACACATTGGCACCAGCAACTAATTTTAATAGAAGGGCAATGTACAGGGGGTTTCTAGAGTAATTTTGGGTTCTCAAGAAAAACCTCTATGTATCTAAACTATCTTGGACTTCTTAAACCATCTGAGGGATCAACTGAAAGGCTAAAAGGACTGCCATTCTTGATGTAAAATATCCATTACTTGTGACTGGGGCCTCTTCTATACCCTACTTTTAAGACAGCCATGTTAGGAATGGTCCACTCAAATACTTGCTGTGGCTTTCAGGAGCCAGTTTTAAATAAGGGATATAAAGCTACAATTCCATCTTTCCTGATGGTTAATCTGGCACTACATTGAAAACAGACCTGTTTTGCCCATAAATTGTCATACATTTTTTACAGCACCAAAAACTTTTCCCTCAACTTTTGAAATTGATTATCTGAATTTGGAGCAGACTTGAAAAATGTGAACCATGGGATTCAATGATTTGCAATTGCTCAAAGATGCAGAAAATATTCTGGAAAAAAACATGGAGGAATTAGAGAGATGCTTTGGGATATGAATCAATAGCGTTTCAGTATGTTGAGAGAAGTGTTTTTGCAATGTCACGAAAGCTATTATAAATGGGAAAAAGTCAATCAGAAGAAAAACCACAAGCTATCACCTTTATTTTCTCAACACTAATGGAGTGAAAACTGATGAAATAATTGCTACCAGACCAATCAATTTGTTGTGTGCCATTTCTAAGGTTAACTAAGGAAACAAGTATGCACCAATACTGCTGGCACACTGCATACAAAACAACATTTATATTTTTCATATAACTATACTATAATTATATCACTTTCAATCAGATCTGTACTTTGAAAATACAGGGGTCATTTGATATATATCACTAACGGCAGAATGACAAACACTGTTATGTTGCACAGAAGCATCAGGTCTAGGAAATCATAACTAATGGATCTTTGGTTCCTATCTTCTGTTCAAAATAACTACATAGTTTAAACTACATCTTCTAAATGATGCTAATCCACCATAGTGTATAGTGTTTCATCAGGCAAAAATATATGTACTATGTTGACATCACAATTGAAGGATATCAAAATGCAATCCATTTTTTTCCTCTAGGCTTGATCTATACATTGTGTAATCACTTTGATAAGGTACAGCTGACAATTAGTAGTTTGTTTTTGTTTTTCAAAGAACGGTACAACTGTAAGTGGGTCGAGGAGTGATAAAAATGCCAGCTAGCCTTTGTGTAACAAATTATATAAAGCAGTGCACACAATCTTTTTTAGCTGCACATTTGCATTAACAATAATGAATGAGTAACTGGTCATTCTAAGTGGGGATTGTGAATGCAACAAATAGAGCAAAGAAATGTTATTAAAACAGCAAAACAGTACAAAATGGTTTGTATATACTTTGTTATACTGTGGGGTGTACAGGCATGCTTTCCATCATGCAACATGAAAACACCTTTTATTTACAGAGCTCCAACAATCTTTTTATCTTTTATAAGGATACTACTTCCTAACAAGTATATTACAAGAACAAAAATATCTATTATTTTAATGAGATAGGCCATGCTTTAAAAAAAACATTTTAGACTGAAGCATAGCAGAGTGCAAGCTACAAATAAAACCACAAGAAAATGATTGTCCAATGTTCCCTGGCATCAGAATCTGTGGACTTTTCAAAGCAATAACTATTATAGATTATTTAAGTAAATTACTTTTTGTATTGGTTGTAAAGAGTCACCACTAAATGTGATTTATAAAGCTGATACATCAGATGTAATTCAGCTATAACTTACATCATGGCCAACAGCGATGTATCTATGAAGGTGGCTGCCAAGTACAATACGACAGATACACCTGGTTGCAAAGATAATATATTTTTAAGTTACAAAGTATCTTTATATAGGGGAATCAATAGGATACATTCATGAAATTAAGCTCTAAGTCACAAGAGGCTCACTCACATTCTTATATTCACTGAAAGAGACCTACCCCCATATGTAATAAAATGCACCAAGTTTGCTCAGGATCAGAAACCCATAGAAATCAATTAGATGTTTGTTTTTAAATAGGTGACCAGTATATTTCATCTGCTGATTAATTGCTATGGGCTACTGCTCCTGGGCAAATGTATAGTGCCTTTGATACCAATATACAGTAGCTAAAAGTTTAAAGATCTGCCAGTTACTAACACATTCAAAAAGCTGGAGAGTCTGGACATCATACTTATCCCAATGGAATACTTTCTAAAACATTTCTTATTCAAATGAACCTAGAACTAAGCACAATTAGCAATATGACCATTGTGCACCTTTATTATTCTAGGATTTAATTGGTCCATAAACTGATAAACAGAACATTTTGGTATTTTTTATGTAAACTTACTAATATAAAAGCTGCTTTGTGTAAATTGTGTCAACATTATATTTTCTAAGACTTAAGTATAAGCCAGTGATATTTATATGGTTCTTGCAAGATGATAAAGTTGGACTGTATTAAAAAAATTGCATATGATCCATGACTGCATCAACCAACAGCAAGTAATAAACCTATATACACAAGTGTATTATATGGAGGGGTGGCTGATGCTTTCCAGGCCCCACTTTATCTGTAGGTCCCCACTGGTCACAGGGTCTGCTCCCCACTTTTTTCTCAACTGCCTTGTTATAGTTAGTAAAGCAGTCTGGAAACTACTGTACAGGATTGCCACTGAAAAGGGACAAGCAGGAGTCCTTTTAGGGGCCCCATACTAATGAATCCAAAGAATCCAAGAACAGGCCTTGTATGTAATGATGGGTTCTTTGCAGATCACAGGGTCTTTTTCTTGTAATGGGGAGATAAAGGGCAAAACTATTTTTTGAGCCCATCCATCAATATTCAGCTTAAGAAGTCATATTAGTAGGAATTGTAATATATAGCTATTATATTCCATGGCAATATAGATTTGCCTTCCGCATTCATGAAATGTAATAATAATAATAATATACAGCAAGATCAACACTGCACATACTACATACTTACATTAGTAAAACATGTTATATATAGTACTATAAAGTGCATTCTGATATAAGAGACAGCCTGCTAGTTTTAAGCCACTAAAGCCACTAAGAAAAAAAAGTTGATATTTAAATTAATTTTTATGTAGAAGATCAGCACTTCTTCAAATGAAGCAAATGTCATTTCCATTCTGCACATTTCATGCAACTTACATAATATATTTTTAGAATTACAAGAAGGCACTCTTGTCCATAAACAGCTCCCATGTAAGGATTTTATGTTTTTGTCCCAATCAGCATAGAGTACATTGTAACAGAATTGTGGTTAGATTTCTGTCACCAAGATTCCACCCAGCTATAAACCATCAATACTGATAGGAATACTTTACACTGACTAGTGATATAGACATGTTGCATTCACTGCGGTATTCACTGAAATTAAATGATGCCACTTTTCTCTTCCTGCATAGAATTTCTTGAAGAGGATTTCCCTATCAGCAGCTCCTTTTCGTGAATCAGACTGTCCAGGAGGTCCTCTTGTCTGTAGTTGTGATAAACCTTTAAGAATGCCAGAATGGTAATTCCCAGCCAAGTCAGCCAGGCTGCCCACAATCCAAACTGAAAAGGAAACAGACAGAATATAAATGAATACACATAATATAGAGATAGATATACTTTTGTTTGAGGAAACCTATAGGGTTTATTTATTTTCGCAAATGCAGTGAACAAAGTGCAATTTTGAGCTCAATCGCCATGTTTTCCGATAATTCAGAGATTTTCCCCAGAATTCCAGTGTTGTTGTTATTGCCAGGGGGCATTGCACCTGATGCAATTGCAGGTGATGCCTCAAAATTAATGCAGTTGTGCACAGTTCGCCTGCAAATCATATGCAATTATGTTGAAAGTAAATAAGTCCAGCTGGTGCAAGTGCTCTGCATCTGCACTTATCGGAAACCTTGAGCTATCACCTGGTCCTGAAAAGACGGTGGCTTCAGGGTTCTTCAGCATCAATAGGTGCAACTGCACTGAATTCAGAACAGGAGGCAGTTGCCAAGCGCCACTATATGCAAAGACCACATTTTGACGAATGAAAGTGGTTTACACGTAACTAACCACAGGGAAATTGTCTCAAACACAGCTGTTCTTGCAACCATAAACAATCAATTATATGTAAATGGTGTTATGGGTTAAAAACAAAAAACAAAACCAGTTTAGCAACCCTACATGGCCCGATAAAAAAAACATTTCTAGTTTTTTTTCTTTAGATTTCACCTCTAGACCTTGGATTTATTTCTAAAATATGTTATTAAAATTTTTCAATGTCATAAAGTTATTGGATTTGGCTATCATTTCGTTTGCATTAGGTATGGCTGATTGGATTTCTAGTTCAATATGAGAGGATGGGCTGCAATTTAAATTTTAGACTTTAGCTGATTGTGTACCTCCTTGATTAATGTCTACATTCATAACAATAAATGTAACATTAATTAAAGTTGCCATATGAGGCTAGGTGACCAGCCAGTTACCAGGGGCAGCAAAAAGCTAACGTTGGTAATTTTTTTTAAACGGAAATTTGACTCTTCTAGTGCAGAGAGTGCCACATCAAGAGGTGCCCCTGAAAAAAAAACTGCAATGACCCTTGTGGGATTTAGAGAGGTCTTATAAGAAAATCTCCAGTTCCACCATGCATTTAGTTGGAAAACCAGTCTAATACAACATATATTACTCACCTGTGCAATGGCAAACTGATCGTAGAAAGATGAGTTTTCTAAATTAAGTTCTAAGTCTCGGTCCTGAAGTTCTTCGCAGCTTAGAGAATACAGACAGAAATCATCATTAATGGAATTAATGGAATAATCCAAGTAAAACTTCTTTGAGCCTGAAAGCATTGTGCTGCCAAGTATAAATAGGGGTTTGGTTTTTATTGGTATGTGCTCATTTAACTTTGAATAAGATGTTTACTTCTTCAACTTGGACAGAATTATCTTGAGAATGTGAAAATTGGAAAAAGCTCCCTCTCTGCTCAACTCTGGCCCTGGCAGCTCCTATTTCGTATGCCCCCAGGGGCTCAACCAACAGTGCTACCACTGTATAAGTATTGCATAACTTCCCAAATTAGGGACACTCCAGATAAAAAATGCAGGTTTATCGCAGCAGGCTGCTGATCAAGATGCCTGACGCATTTCGGGGGAAACACTTCCCTTAATCATAGGCTTACCCCATACCTATGATTAAGGGAAGTGTTTCCCAAAATGCATCAGGCATCTTGACCAGCAACCTTCTGCAATAAAGCTGCATTTTTTATCTGGAGTGCTGCCTAATTTGTGCAATTTTGCAATAACAATGTGATTGTATCTGCCATTTGTGATCACTCCAGTCTTCCAAAAACATAAAACGGAAGCAACATCTACACATCAGCTTTAGTAGCTTAATATGGTCAACACATCTATGGGTACTCCAAAACTAGTAAGGGGTGTAGTAATGTAATTTTTACTTTTAATAGATCACCCACAATTAAATAATTTTACATCAAAATATGTGTTTGTTTTTTATCAATAATAAATGAAGCTGTTATTTTAACCTTCCCATCCAAGACAGTTGATTATTCCACCAACCTTTGAGGAAGACTTCCTTTTTCTGTAATGGCATCACACCACATGTTAAATCCAACACTGACAATGGTGCTGGCAATAAATATGACAAAAACCACAAAGGAGCTGATCAGCAGATTCAGGAAGGCATAAAAGAAAGAGCTGCAATAAAATGGAGAAAAATATATCTTATAAAGAGTCAAAACACAGCATCAGCAGCCACTCTAAACAGCTTCCAGCCACCATATACAAGAGATAAGTGGTCTCCCAAGACATCTGGTTTAATTAATAACACCAAGGAGAAATGAGGAGGCCCAAGATTATTCTTCTCAAGTCTCATTATCCTTGTCACTTAATTCCTCCTTATATTTTTCCTAATGAGATCTAAAATCATAAATTATAACCTGTCTACTAACTATTCATCACATCACACAAGCACTAACAGTCAATGTGGTAAATGTGATATGATTTAAGTTGCAAAGCTGGATCATCTGTACTGGATGACTTTATGCCTTAGCAGAGGGCATACTATTAATAAAGGAGCCATTCATTCAGAGGAGGGCTATGGAATTTTTAAGTGCATATAGTTCTAAAAAATGTCAACCAGAAATGAGTTTGGAACTGGTTGCAATATAGTAAGTTTTGGAATTGTGTTTTTTGTATTGAAGTATGTATAACTAATTACATCCAAATTAACACTCATCCAAGACACAAGGGAACACAGAGTAATCAAATAATTTTTTTTTCCAGAAGTAATGCTTTCATAATTTGTATTATTATGAGTCAGAACTGCTCCTGTCATAATGCATAATGTATAATATGCCAATTAGACCAATTCCAGTTTTCCAAACAATTAATATTAATATAAGAGATACAGGCATTGGGTTCTCTCAGGGGAATTTCATGACCACAATATTTAAACAAAAACAAAACAGTGTTTCATTGGGCATATATAAGTAATATATTTTCTAATTCACTACTAATTTTGAAAAATAAAAAGTTTCTGATTCATTTGCATTAATATCCATAACTAGGTCAAATATTTAAACTGTGTACATGCTATCTAGTAGAATATAAAGAATTGGCAGCACTCCTAGGCCTTGTATAAAACTGCTTTTATTTTTTGATATAGCAGCAGCAAGGTTTCGGACCTGCAATGGTCCTTTTTCAAGCGGACAAAGCTTTGTCAGCTTGAAAAAGGACCATTGCAGGTCCGAAACGTTGCTGCTGCTATATGAAAGAATAAAGGCGGTTTTATACAAGGCCTGGGAGTGCTGCCAATTCTTTATAGTCTACTTTGCAAAACATGTGTAGGTGAACACATGGAGTGGCATGCACCCATTTGAAAAAGATAAGGACAAGTGAGGAGCTGGGCTAACAAAGAAAGTGTATACATGCTGTCTAGTGCCTAGCTAAGTTTCTTATGGCATAAATTCTTTAATTTTTTTGGAAATACCCAGCATTTTAAAAAAAGTTTTCCCTTAATTAAATTAATTAAATTCACTTCTGAATAGTTAATGAAACCATGTTTCCTTTCTTCCAAATGGTTAGAAGCAAGAGGCCCACTGACACCTGGGCCCACCGGGAGTTTTCCTGGTATCCCGGTGGGCCAGTCCATCACTGGATAGATAGATAGATAGATAGATAGATAGATGATAGATAGATAGATAGATAGATAGATAGATAGATAGATAGATGATAGATAGATAAGATAGATAGATAGATAGATAGATAGATAGATAGATAGATAGATAGATAGATAGATAGATAGATGATAGATAGATAAGATAGATAGATAAGATAGATAGATAGATAGATAGATAGATAGATAGATAGATAGATAGATAGATAGATAGATGATAGATAGATAGATAGATAGATAGATAGATAGATAGATAGATAGATAGATGATAGATAGATAAGATAGATAGATAAGATAGATAGATAGATAGATAGATAGATAGATAGATAGATAGATAGATAGATAGATAGATAGATGATAGATAGATAAGATAGATAGATAAGATAGATAGATAGATAGATAGATAGATAGATAGATAGATAGATAGATAGATAGATAGATAGATAGATAGATAGATAGATAGAAAAATAGATAAATGATTGGTTATAGACTGATATAACAGACAGATGTATAGATTGATTGATATACTAATATAACAAATAGATAGAGAGATAGATAGATAGATAGATAGATAGATAGATAGATAGATAGATAGATAGATAGATGATTAGTGATAGACTGATATATCAGACAGATGTATAGCTAGATAGATTCATATACTGATATAATAAATAGATAGAGAAATGAACAGATAGAAGGAGATAGAGATAGATGATTGGTTGTACACTGATATAACAGACAGATGTATAGATAGATAGATAGATAGATAGATAGATAGATAGATAGATAGATAGATAGATAGACAGACAGACAGACAGACAGACAGACAGACAGACAAATAGATAGATAGATAGATAGATGATTAGTGATAGACTGATATATCAGACAGATGTATAGCTAGATAGATTCATATACTGATATAATAAATAGATAGAGAAATAAACAGATAGAAGGAGATAGAGATAGATGATTGGTTGTACACTGATATAACAGACAGATGTATAGATAGATAGATAGATAGATAGATAGATAGATAGATAGATAGATAGATAGATAGATAGATAGATAGATGATAGACAGACAGATAGATAGATAGATAGATAGATAGATAGATAGATAGATAGACTGATATAACAGACAGCTGTATACAGATAACAGATAAACTGATATAACAAATAGAGAGATATATGATAGAGAAATAGATAGATAGATAGATAGATAGATAGATAGATAGATAGATGACTGGTGATAGACTGATATAACAGACAGATGGATAGATTGATTGATATACTAATATAACAAATAGATAGAGAGATATATAGATAGATAGATGATAGATAGATAGATAGATAGATAGATAGATGATAGATAGATAGATAGATAGATAGATAGATAGATAGATAGATAGATAGATAGATAGATAGAGTTGGTTGCTACAGAGCATATTGATCTAAACAATCTGAACATATATTACATTAATACGAATATCCCAACCCCCCCAGTGAAACTCACTCCTCATGGCCCTTGCATAGGAAGAAGAGGCTCCTCCAGGCCTGCACAGCAGACGCCAGCAATGAGAGGAGCCCAATGAATACACTGAACCTGCAGGCAGACTCCGGCCCCCACTCATCCACCGTGAAGTGCTCTCTCTCCATGGTGATATTGACACTCAGCCACATGCCCTCGGTGAACAGAAGGCATTTTCCATGAAAGTCAGTGCTGTTTTCAGTCAGAGGGATCACAGCGATGAAGCTGAATAAAAATGCCAGAAAATAGAGGACGCATTGGGCGAAGAGGAAATTGTTCAGCGCCATTTTTTCCAGCTGTTAAGGGAGGGCTGCAAGATAGAGGCTGCGCAAGCAGGGAATTATGTAAAACCCTCACAGAAGGATCACGTCGGTGACATGATCTCAACTGGATGTTCTAAATCGCTAGCAGGATGTCAGGAGGTAGGTGGCTGGGCGCACGCATTCAGAAGCAGGCTCAGGCTGACAGTTTTCTCATCAGCACCATGGACAGTTCCACTGTGAGTCATTACTGCTGGGCCCCTTAAAGGGACTTTGACATGAATGAGTTACCAGTACCAGCCCCATTACACTTGAAAATTGCTTCGCTGCTTTTTAAAATGAGCACATAACACAAAACCTTGACTTTTTTTCAGGTGGGAAGAGGAAGGCTTTCTGGGAAGAATTGGTAAGGAATCCTCCTCTCCCTGCAGCAGTTAAAACTAGCAAGTGGGAGAAAAGAATACAGAGAAGTCCCAAGGAACAAAGCATCATCTGAGCAGAGAGCAGCAGCAGCTAACATGTTAAAGGAGTCGCTCTTCACAATCCCCCCCTGCCTTTTTGCTGCATTGTCTGGAAAGCACTGAGTCAGTGCTAATGTATGGGGGAAATGGAATAAAAGTCACAAAGAGCAAAACAATTTGCACAAATAAGAATAAAATGTGCATTTCGCAATGTAATACTCTTCTTTGAACTGTTATTGCATTGTGAATTTTAATAGTGCATGTCCCACTTTTAAGGAGGGCTCGAAGGTGTCAATCTTTTGGAACAAGCATAACTTTTTCAGTAAGAAGTTTTATTACATTCACTGCTCACTGGCGCAAACTATAAAAGTCGCAAACCTTCTTCCACCTTTTGGCTTCATTGCATTTTGCTATTATCAGCATTTTGTGAATTTTCCCATGGCTTCATAAAATCATCACTAGTCAGCCCCTGCTTCTGACCTGTTGCAATAGAGGAATAGGATTAGCCTTAGAGTTTCAGTAATATTAACATTATTATCAACACGTATTTAAAAAGCATCAACATATCCCCACAGTGCTATACGATAAATGGGCATATAGACTGAAACTAGAGATTTACTTACAAGGCAACCAATAACCCTTTCCAAAAGAGCTTACAACCTACAAAATTTGAGCTTTTTAGTATTTTCGTCAGAACAATTGGCTAGTATAAAACATTGGTAGCTTGGCATAGCCCACAGACAGAAAGAAAGGGGCTGCATTTTATGGTGGTGGACCCCAAGAAGGGTTTAACTAGGCAAGATATATTACTAATTTTTTTAAGGTGACAGGCACTCTTCAATTGCGACTACAGTCAGGAAAAGCTCCTCTTCAACCCACATTGAATGAATATTTACGATTAATTAATTATATAAATATGTGGGTATGTGAGTGTTAGAATGGCAGAGTGTAAATGCTATTAGGTAAAGGTGAGCTTGGAAAGTGCAAAATAGAGTATGAATGTGCCTGTGCATGAGTTAGTATGGCAATGGCAGATATCAGAGAGTCTGTGTATTTGCTAATGTGTCTAATAGTGAGTGACTAGTAATAATCACAGGGTGAATTTTTAACCCTTTTTATAGTCCTTTCCAGCTGCTCTCAGGCAGAACACTGTTACCTTTAAGACCTTCTCTCTCAAATGAGCCCTTACCTAGTAGGTGTTGGAAAGCTTAGACGAGGCTGAATTGTAACCATAAACTCATAAGGTTCCTTGAAGCAAAAAGGAGCTGTAGTGGTTCCTAAACATCAACTAGGTTTATTAACAGGTAGCAGCAGGAACTCCCTTGAATACAACACATGGTGAGGCAATAATCAATGAGTGGCAGAGCAAGACAACAAATACAGCAAATCAGTCATATATACCAGTAGTGGTAGGAAATATTTTCAGTGGCCCAGATCCCAACCAGTGAAAGTCTTTACATATAGACAGAGCTGAGTCTCTCTTCCCATTAGGAAGGGATGCCAGGAAAAATGATCTCTGAATTATTTAACCAATAATAGGAATATTTTGCCACCAATATAGATTTATGCAGCTAACAAAATCGAATTACCTTAAAAAAACAAATAATTGAAAAAATACAACTCTTTTCTTAAAATGAATGAATACACCCTTTCCTTTTATTCTCTATTTGCATAGCAAGCCTGCTTGAGAATTGCGTGCAGTACAGTAATGTGTTAACAGTGTTGACAGCAGAAGTATTCTCATGTTGGCATTTTCTAAAACAAAGCAATCAACAATTCTAATTTATATTGTTTGTTGAAGTCATTCATTTAAAACTAATTAAAATTACTAATGAACTAATTCATGATTAAAACACACTTCAGTACACATTTTAAAAGTTTGTCTCCCGTATGGTTATTTATTTTGTGTTGCAGAATGTTTGAAGATGTGTCAAAATGCAGCAAGATGCACCTGCACAAGAGATAAGTCTCAGAAATATAATGTGATAAATGAAATACAGCACATAACACATCAGGAGGAATGCACACCTTTGTTCACTTCATCATTGTTCTTATTAATGGTACCTCCACCTTGGGCCTATCCAAGCTATTGCTAGTGGAATGTGAAGGGGGGAAACAGCCACGTTAATGTATTCATAAGCTGCAAGAACCTAGTATACAATTATGTCCTTGAAGACTAATGTATTCTCACCAGTGTCTTTGGTGAGGTTTCAAACTAAGGCCTTTTCCCTGATGAAGAGGGACGGAGCCTCTTGAAACGCGTTGAAGTCAGGAGCAGTCAGAGTCTTCTCCTTTGATATTTCTACTGCTTGTACTTTTATCCACTTTGTGAGTAGACATCTGTGTTTACTATTTATACATCATTAAAAGCTTTAAAGCATGATTGTAACTTCTATTGTTTTCTCATACACTAATATTTGTTCTTCATTACACAAGGAAGGGCAAACAGAAAATTCTAAACCCTGTTACCAAGAATTATGTTGGTCCTTACAGTTGTCTACTCATGCTGTTTTATTCTTGAAAATCCTGTGCTGCTACACTTGTCCTGTTTCATCTTAATCAGCATTATCCTTTTATGTTTAAGGGGCTTGCTATAGCACTAACATTCATACAAGTGTCATGCCTTCCCTGGAGAATATAATGACAAGTTCCGTCTTTCTGCCATTCTTTCTAGGAAGAACTGACATGTATTGTTGGAACAAAGAGGGAGACTGTTTTTTATATTAGAAATCAAGAGATTATTTTATCTTCATCGAATATCATTTGTGTTCAGGCCTGGACTGGGAGTCAAAATAGGCCCTGCCATTCCAAGTACACAGAGGCCCAAACAACCCATTTACCAGCCCACTATATGGTAACTTTCTATGGCACCATACAGCAGCCCCTCTGGCATTTGCCAGAACCCACAGATTGCCAGTCCGGGCCTGTTTGTGTTCCTATAAGATAAAGCTCGTACTGTTGAGGTTTAACATTATAAGCTCCTAGTCGTCAAGGCAAATAATTTCAAAACAGAACTTTAGGATTTCTTTTGTTTAGAGTAAGCTGACTCTAAGGACCTATCCCCATTCCCTTTTGTTTCACAGGGTATAAAAATAGTGTCTGAGTATCTAATTCCTCAGTAATGGTCATACTTTAACTTGTGGCGAGCATCAGCAAACACTTATTTATGTGGATTGATATGATATGATTACTTGCAACTGGAGAACAACATTTTTTGAGGAGAAGCCAAACTTACAATTATGCCAGTTGTCCAACAGCCAATGGGAAGTGTGTGTTCATCAATACGTTCACTAAATCACAGGCTACCAAGGCAAAGCATTTGATGGCATCTGCACCAACATATACACAGTAGCAGTACATACCCTAGGAGCAT
Source organism: Xenopus petersii (assembly GCA_038501925.1). Classification (NCBI taxonomy): domain Eukaryota; kingdom Metazoa; phylum Chordata; class Amphibia; order Anura; family Pipidae; genus Xenopus; species Xenopus petersii. Next base: position 47,428,113 of record CM076686.1, on the reverse strand, counting down.
CAAAGTATAATTGAACCATTGGAAGTGTATTGTTATTTGCAGAAAACTAAACTATGTCCTTTCAATCACTGACCCCACCAGCCAGGCCATGGTTGGCCAATGACTACTGTGTTTGCATTACATTATTAAACCACCAAAACAGCAAAAATAGTCATAACATTTGTTTTATTCCTGACAAAGGGAAGGTTTGTACCCCTGAAACATTGAATTCACTACACAATCTGTGGCTTAAACTTCACCTGTTGTTTTTCCTATTACTTTTTTAACATTGCCACACAGTTTATGTCATCTATTCAGTTGGTCATATAGGCCAACAATTAAGACCAGTACAATAAAAGCATCAATCAGTACATGATCAGGTTGCACAAATAATTGATTGTTTATGATATGAAAGTTTTAAAACAAATGTATTAGTCTTTACCTGATGTAGAAATAAAAGTTGGAAATTGTTCTAACTAGACAATAGACTGTAATTCACCATACTTTTTAAACATTGTTAACTATTGATGATTCTATTTCAGTGACAGAACTGATACATATTTGCAATGGGCAAATACGTAAACGTATGTTGTTGCACATACAGTATGGATGGAGACAGTATCTTGTTGCACATATGGATAGAGACATTGTTTTTATGGATATGGTATAATTACTACTCCTTTGCATATCAATTTAGTGCTAATTACTCTAAAGAACAATGTTTATGCAAATTATACTTGTTCTCCAGGAGTAATTATGTCAGTTAAATGTTTGTCAGAGGTATTCCATCATTGTGCAAGAAAGAATTATTTTTCCACTTTTCCACACTTGATTTAACTGGAGAGGATACAAGGCATATCAAGCTTTCCATAACTGCTTGGTAACGCCACTGTAACAAGCCTATATTTACTAAGAAAAACTGGATGCTGGTAATTATATACACTGTTTTTTTATACACGTTGGTCTTAGCAACTTCATTGGAAAATCAGCTGTAATCCTGCTGCTTCAACGTAAACCAGTTATGCTTTCTGTCTTTAGCAGGTGGAGCTTCTGTCCTCAATAACCACAGGGATTTCAATACTTATACAACTCATGAAAAAAAAATTCTGTCTCCATCAAGTATAAAATCCATGCTTGAATGATAGCTAAGCTTCAACCTATGTGGAGTGCTGCTTCCTGGTGGGTGCCAGACTAAAAACATACCAAAATAATATTAATTTGAGCTACCAGTGGAATATTATACTTATTATGCTTCTGCTTGAGAGTAAATGGAGCCCACAATTTCTACCCCGGTGTATACCAATCCATCAAATTCCCGGGTTCTGTGTTTTTGAAAGAGAAAATTGCAACTAAACTAAAAAGTGTGCAATATGTGACACTTAGGGGGTTATTTATCAAGGTCCGAATTTATCTCATTATCGGCTGCTACAAACTCCGATCTAACCCGCTCGGGTTTGTAATGCTTATTTATTATTACATTTTCCCAAAAATTACCTATGGGGGAAAAGCTCAGATTTTCACGATTTTTTTGTGAATTTTCCCCGAAAACTCCGAATGTTTCAGAGTTTTCACCTGAAAGCTCAGAAAACTGTGAAATTGCCCGAAACCCCCGACACAACCAAAAAGCAATGGGACTGTTCCCATTGACTTTTATGCAACCTCGACAGGTTTGAGATGCCCTGTTTTTATATTCGGGCTTTTTAGCCCTGGTGGTTTAATAAATTCTGAAAAAAAACGTGATTTTTTTAAGCCTATTATAACACAAATTTTTTTTTTTCAGATTTCTGGGAATTTCGGGTATTCGGAGGTTAGTAAATAACCCCTTTAGACACATATTGTGCAGTTACTCGTTATTACAGTTACAGAGGCTGTAGGACTGTTTTGGAAGATTTTGAGGGGTAGGTGTATTTTTGGGCAACCAAAAAAGCCCAAAAAAGTGGGCCAACCAACAAAATATTGGTTTACATAATTAAACCCGTTAATATGTGCCCAGACACTTTAATTAGCCAGGAATTTATTTGCTCATCTTGCATACAGACAGTACATAAATAGAAATCCATTTTAAGAAAGCAGAAGTTTACAACTTTTTCACATAGTAGAACAAATATCCATTGTACCAAATGGATGTAATTTCATACAAAGAAGTCTGTGGAACTCTTGCTTGAGTGAAGGAATATAATAAACTTCGAATTTCAAATGTTATTTTTGGCTACTTCGACCATCGAATTGGCTACTTCGACCTTCGACTACGACTTCGAATCGAACGATTCGAACTAAAAATCGTTTGAATATTCAACCATTCGATAATCGAAGTACTATCTCTTTAAAAAAAACTTCGACCCCCTACTTTGCCACCTAAAACCTACCGAGGTGCAATGTTAGCCTATGGGGAAGGTCCCCATAGGCTTCCTAGCAGTATTTTGGTCAAAGAAAAATCGTTCGATCGATGGATTAAAATCGTTCGATTTGCGGTAAATCCTTCGACTTCGATACTCGAAGTTGAAGGATTTACATTCAGAAGTCGAATATCGAGTGTTAATTAACCCTCCATATTCGACCATCTGCCCCAAAATATTTGGAGGGCCACATCAGGCTGGTGGCTTACAGAGGGAGGACCTGGTATTAGAGGTGACTAGAAAGTCACTAAGAAATATATTTTTGGTATGTGTTAATCTTCAGAGCAAAGACTGGAACACAAATTAAATATATTCAGAGCAAAGACTTGAACACAAATGAAATATATCACCCAATTTAAATTAATTAAGATATCATTGTTTTCGGTAATTCTTCTCTTTATAAGAAGTCAAATTCTTTATCTCTGTGATGAATTTGCATCTCTCTATCCTACTCCTTTCTATTCTTATCTGTAATTGCTTTACTGAAATGATTACAGAACATAAAAGCCCTATATTCTATGATCGTGTGGGAGGTAGAAGCTCAATGCTATATGCACACTTGAAACTAGTTTTACAGATAAAAGGGAAGATTTTATGATGAGCAGCACTTATTTATGATAAGAATATTCTTGTACTGTAAATGCATTTGTGAAATGTAACAATGCCTCCAGTATTCCGTAAGCTCATTCAGACTAATGACCTACTCAATTAGTTATCTATTATGATCTCTCGCTAGGTATTATAGATTAGTAAAGTGGTAATATTTCATGTTCCTGATAAGATCTCTATTGGCCTGAACTTTTGCATACGAAATCTATTGTCTATAAAACAGTCAATTAGCAGTTTCCATCACCAGCAATTTTCCTCTGTTAAAATATTTTTGCATTGCTAGTGAACGACTAATTTCCTTCTGGATGCAATTGCACACTACAGATACAAGTTACTTATCTTAACCCATAAACTACAGAATTAATCCATGTTTACAGGTAGACAGTCCAGCTGCAAGTAGCCCAAAACTATACTGTAAAGTAGCCCCCATGTTTCTTTCCATAGTGAAAGTGCAAATAATTCTAAGAAACATCCCAAAAAATACATTAATTTTAAAAAAAATCTGTGTTTTCAGGGTTACTTATAAACGTAATTGCTCTAAAAAGCATTATTTGCCTGTGCCTTTCTATTGTTTACACTCCTATTTCTGACTCTTGAAACAATGTAGTGGAACCCAATGCATAAAATATATTGTGGGAACTGGAGTCTTGGCTGGAGGATAGCTGACTTCTGTTACAATGTTTCTAAACCATTGTTTTCAATTGCATTTACATTTTCAATAACTTTAAAGTTGATTAAGATTACACTCTCATTTCAGGGTGATCTGCCCTTTAAGGAAAAAGACTTCAGACTATTCCATGTTAGTATATTTCATAATTTCCTATTTGCAATATTTGAAGCACAATTTATAGTTCACATGGTTGCTCCATCTAAAACAATCTATTTTAGCTAATCACAAGTAGTTTCAAGTCTCTCATGTAGCACAGAGAGCATAGGTTTCAATGCTGCAGCTTTGTTTAAAAATATATATTTATCAGGGGCGTAACTACAGAGGAAGCAGACCCTGCTGTTGCAGGGGGGCCTGGGAGTGTAGAGGGCCCAATGAAGCCCTAAGTTTTAAAATATCTTGGTAGAATATTCCATTTTATCAATTTTTTGGGGCCCTAAACTGAATTTTACTGTGGGGCCCAGTAACATTAGTTACGCCACTGATATTTATCATCAGTCTTCTTAACTAACCTTGTAAACTAAATGTGATTGGTAACCATTTATATAATATATATCTGGAACGGTCCAATTCCTATGACGGACGAATGGCTAGTGTCAGAGGGTTGATATCTGTCACCCCCGCCCTCTATGACGCCATAACGCTATATGGCCCAAGGCAGGATGGACTATAAGGACTAAGGGTCTACTGTGGACAATGGTCAATAATATAGCTTATACTAGGCCATACAAACAAAAGATCATCACTCTGTTACTTAAATTCCAGAGTGTCAGTATAACGCCAGCCTGTCTGTTGGGGCCCCTTTCTACTGAAGTGCTGCTCAAATTACTGGAAATACCACAATGGCCTTGGTTAGCCGATAGCTGATTGCGAGGCTGTGGACCGTTGGAGCTAGGCACAGTATGTTACAACATTCCTTTGATAACATGTAAGACTAAGTAAATCATTTAGACATTAATTGTACAAGGAGGAGACAGACTATGTATGGTATTTCCGTGAAACCCTTGTCACAATTATTGTAAAAGCCTTCTGAAAGCTATATAATGCCTGGACCAAGAGGTGGGTCTTTGGTAAGTCCTTGGCTGACATTCTGTGTGTTACTCCAACAGCTTACCCAGACAAAACTGTTATGTTGTATTATGTAAGAATAAATTGCCTGACTATTACTAAAGGGTTTTCCTTTACTGAGTTTTGTCTTACACGAGGTCAAAATGGTACTACAAAAAATACCATCAAACCGCAATCAGATGTTTGTTATAGAAACAGATCACCAAATGCTTAACTAACAAGTTTATATAATATTTTAAATTTTACATGCTAATCTCATACTTGTATTTCTAAAATGATCATCTACTGGTGATAGAAAATGAGTAAGAAATCATTTTTCAGGTGATATATTTTAAATCCCTCTAATATATAATTTAAAGGGATTCTGTCATGATTTTTAGGGTGTTGTTTTTATTTAAATTACACTGTTTACACTGCAAATAATTCACTCTACAATATAAAATTTTATTCCTGAACCAATAAGTGTATTTTTTTGTTGTAATATTGGTGTGTAGGCAGCCATCTCAGGTCATTTTGCCTGATCATGTGGTTTCAGAAAGAGGCAGTGCTGCACTATGAGACTGCTTTCTGACAGGCTATTGTTTCTCCTACTCAATGTAACTGAATGTGTTGCAGTGGGACCTGAATTTTACTATTGAGTGCTGTTGTTAGGTCTACCAGGCAGCTGTTATCTTGTTACCTTCCCCTTGTTCTGTTGTTTGGCTGCTGGGGGGAGGGAGGGGGGTGATATCACTCAAACTTGCAGTACAGCAGTAACGAGTGACTGAAGTTTATCAGAGCACATGACTGGGGGCTACTGGGAACCTGACAATATGTCTAGCCCCATGACAGATTTCAAAATTAAATATAAAAAATCAGTTTACTCTTTTGAAAAACAGATTTCATGCAGAAGTCTGCTGGTGCAGTAATATTTAATGATGCGTCTTGAAAAACACATGTTTTCCCATGACAGTATCCCTTTAATGACATTGGTACATTGTAGTAGTTAAAAGAAGATACAATGGTTAAATCCGATCCTCTGAGCACACTTAAAAAAAATAGACATTCTCTTAATTTTCACCAAATTAGCAATAAAGCAAGATCCTAGATATTCATATTGATTTATATATTTTCTGCCTTCAAGCAGGATGATTCCGAAGGGATCCATGATGTTGTGTTGTTCCATTCTGCCCCCATATGCTGTCAGTTACTAAGCTGAGTAAAACAGTTACTGACATCTTATTTATGGCAGACTTACATTTAAATAAGAATGTGTTGAATAATTCTTGTTCCATAAAATACACACGGTGGGATTCTTTATGGCATTAATGGCGATAGAATTTTATTAGCTTTTTATGACAATGCCTACTTTTTATTCACATCAAGTAATATTAATGCCATTAAGGAATGATAAAAAGGTCTGATCTAATGATTTACTGTAAGATTTTCACTCTTTTATATTTAAAAAAAAGTACAGAACACACAAATGAAAAACGTGGAGCTTTATTTATTGTGATATGACAGGGATAATGAATGAGCTTTTATTCAAACTGAGTGCTAACTTTGAATATTTCAGTTGATAATTTTAGGTGCTGGTATTTTTGAAGTATAGGTGAAATGGAATCTCAACAAGAAACAAACTTCTTTTTTTTCCCACAGTTAGATGAATGAGTTGTGGACTGTGAGAGTGCCAATTTAGTGGCTTAGAACACTCTTATAGCATTGAAACTTGGTAACAAATGACTAAAGCAGAAACCACATGATCTGCCCACCATTGTAAAGTGCCCTTTATCCCAGTACTTTTATCTTTATCAGGAAAAATCTACCATGTGTGTGTTTCAGGTAGTGTATGTAAAACCTTTTCAATTCAAGTTCCTCTTCTTTCTTTTCCAATTATATTTATTGGTATTTTGCATTAACAAAAAGAGCGAAAACAGCAAGCAAATATTCATCATAGCTTTTGACAATTTACATAGTAAGAAGAAAAGAATTATAACATAACAATTCAATTTATTACAAATAAAACATAAAATAATGAATTTAACAGAAATAAAGTAAAAATAAAGTTATATAAAATAAGATCTTCCTCTTTACCAACCAAATAGAACAGAACAATTACCAAATTAATGGACAAAGTTATCACATCTACAAACAATCTTGGAACTTCAATGTGTATGCAAAGAAGAGACTTCATCAGAATTATACATAACCTTCTCAATAAAGATTTTATCCTCAAACTCCTGAATTTGAAAATAGGGAGACCAATTCCTTAGGAAATTTTCTCTAAAGCCCATGTTACCATATCTGAAATGTATTGCTTCATCTAAGCAAAGAGACCTAAGATAAGATAGAACAACCTTTAAATCTGGGGAAGTTTCCTGAATCCAATGCAAAAAAATTGATTTATGGGTAGCTGCAATAGACAGATGAATAAAATATTTTTACTTCTTGCAAAATTTTATCTTCGGATCACAGATAACAGAAGATGTTACTTGATAATCAAGCAATGCAAATTCAGGGGATAACTTCAGGTTAATGTTCAGTTTTTTATTTAAGAAATGTTCAAGCCTATTCCATAAATCAAAATGTCAGGGCACGCCCACACATAATGAAACAAAAAAATACTCTCTGACTTGCATTTAGGACAATAAGAAAAAGTGGCCCCATCTGAATGTTTCAAATAAATTAATTTATAACTTAAATGGATCAATTTAAAATGTTGAACTCGCCAACCTTCACACCTAATGTGTTTATGAAAGTTCTTAATAGATGATAATAAATGATGGGGAGGGATATTAACTTTTAATAGGGATGACCATTTTTTTGCTAAATTTTGTAAGGGATTAAAACTTACAGGCGAAGATCGAAGACAAAAGTCAATAATATATGATATCCTATTAAAAGCGGGATCATCTAGGATCTATTTTTATCTTCGAGAAGGTTTAAACCACACAGGAATCTCAAATGAATTAATCTATCACATTCATTGAGATCAAACTTAAATTTCAAATCCTCCCACAACAAAGGAGAGCCAGAGGCACTATCAACCAAGTGTATCAATTGGGAGATACCTTTTTTCCTCCAGTATGGAATCAAGGATTTTCTCTCTGCTTTAGTAAATGAACACAGATCAAATGGTGACAAAAAGGGGGAAATTTGGTAATTGCTACCATGTAATTTATGAATTATCTTCCAGGTTGTAAAAGTATCACGCCAGAGAGTGTTTCTCTTAATAGCCATAGGGAGGCCACTGATAACCCCCCTCCAAATAGGATTCCAAGGAAGGATTAGTGTAAACCTTCCCACCAGAAATCCATTCAAAGTTGTATCTACATAAAGAAACTAAATTAAAAAACCTAAAATTAGGAATATTAAGACCTTCCAAATATTTTGATTGACGTAACTTAAGCAAAGAGATTTTAGTTTTTTTCCCTTGCCATAAAAATTTGGAAAGAGCTTGATCCAAGTTTTTTAACATCAGAATGCCTTAAAATAAGAGGAAGATTAAGTAATGGATATGATAACTTTGGGAAAATGAACATTTTAAAGAAAGCAGCTCTACCCATAAGATTAAGAGGGGAATTTAGCCATTTATCACATAATGATTCAGTAAGTTTAATCAGGGGAGACAAATTTAAAGAGTAAAGTATAGAAACATCCGAAGGAATATTTATTCCTAAATATTTAATTGAACACCCCGGAGGTGTTAATTTTAAATCAGAAAGAATTTGTTTTGGGATATTACAATTAATATTAAGTAATCCAGTTTTATTAGAATTAATTACATATCCAGAAAAAGAATTATAGGATTGGAAAAAAGTAAAAATTTTCCTAATTGAATTACAAGCATTCTCGACTATCAAAAGTATATCATCCGCAAATGCTAAGATCTTTATATATTTACCATTGACTCGTATACCTTGAAATAAGTCCAAACAATGTAAACATCGAATAAAAGGCTCAATCATTAAATTGAAGAGTAGGGGGGACAAAGGACAACCTTGTCTAGTTCCTCTACGCAAAGTCTGACATTTCTGACATTTTGTCAGATAGAGAGGAAGAAACAAACAATAGTATAATGAAAAATACTAACTATGAAAAGTACAAGAAACCAAAAACCGACAGCAAAAGGAACCACCCTAAAAGTAGGGTTATCAAAACCTATTCAATGACTTTTTTCCTCAAAAGGAAGAAGGCAACACACTTATCTCACTAGGATAAGTAGCCTGGGTCAAGCAACTGCCAAAAAAAGAACAAAAACATGTTGGAAAACCTGGAAAAAGGAAACTGAAATGTCAATGGACCATAAGATCTTGATGAACAGGAGAAAGTAATCTGGGAGATCTTGATCTATGAACTGGTTTGTCATCTCTTCTTTGAGACCTCAAAGGGATGCGAGTATAGTCTTTGAAATTTGCAGATTTGTGAAAAACGAGATTCCTCTGATGATTTTGCCAACTTTGGTGAAGATCCTGGAGTGTTGAGCCGTCAAAGGAAACTTTGAGCCTCTTCAGGTTTATTGAACACAAAAGTTCCTGAAGAAAGAACAATTCTAAATCTAGAAGGATAGTTCAAAGAGAACTTAATATTGAGCTAGGATAAAGCTTGGCAGATGTTAGAGAATTATTTTCTCTTTTGAGAAAGGATAGCTGAATAATCTTGAAATAATAGGATTCTTTTGCCATCAACTTCCAGACTATTCAGTTTCTTGTATTCTTGAAAAATCTGTGTTTTCTCAGAATAATCCAGAAATTTAGCAATGACAGCACGAGGTTTAAAGTTCATGTTTTCCCTGAGTGGGCCCAAGCAATGAATTTGCTCAATTTTTATGTTAAGGAGTTTATCCTGAATATGAAGCATCATTGGAATAGTTTTGGTAACAAATGACAATAGAGCCTCTGTGTTGTAAGACTCTGGAATTCCAATAAACAGTCAAATTGTTTCTTCTAGCTCTGTTCTCCAAGTCATCAACTTTAAGCTGTAAATCCAAAACATTCTTCTCCATATCTTTCAAATGCTTAGAAGTAGAAATAGAATCCTCCTGAAATTCAGAAACAGCTTCTTGGAGGTCTTTTATTTTATCCTGAGATGAGAGATGTTCTGAGATTCTGAGATATCCCGTAGATTATCCTGTAGATTCTCAATAGCTTTGTTGATTGAAGACTTAATGGAACCTTCAATAGTAGGATTAACCAGTTTTGCCACTTCCTTAGCAATAGAAAAAAGTCATTACTTGAGAAGCTGGGTTGAGTAACACTTATTTGAGTAAGGTTTCCATTTTGAGGGTTAACCTCTGTACTTTTACAAGGTCTTCCTTTCTTATCTGAGACTTTTCTGTTAGTCTTATCCATATTGAGTGACCACAGAAAAACGCCTTTCTCTTTTTTCCATATATATATTGAATTATTAATTTCACATAGCCGAATCAATATGGGTGCTGCGCAACACACACCCGCCCTGCTGTTTCTTCACCTTGGCAGCAATTAGCCGATTTCAACCAGAAATCACTTCCCGAGGACACAGGAGTTATGCAGGGAACCCTAGCGATCCGGTAAGACTAAAAGCCAGTGTTTTCCGATTATAAATTGCAGGAGTTCAATGGCGGTATCACACAGCTCTAACCAAGGCGCTCTTTCCTCCTCCGCACCATAACCGGAAGCCAAGTTTCTATTCAAGGTCCAACTTTTGGCCAGGGCCCAATTTAGATCTGGAATTGGTATATAGTATGGTGAATCAGTAATTTACCCAGAACTAAGAGACAGAACTAACTGAGCATCAACCTGTGCTTTCAATTGTATGTAATAGAGCAAATGTCCATTCTCCCCAATTCACAACCTAACTGTAGTTTGTAGTGTATCCCCATCACCCCCCCCCACAAACACACTTTGTGGGTTGCAAAGAGGATTGACAATTTTGGTGGCCCTAATAAAAAAGGTAAGAGACAGATTAAGAAAGCTACCTGTACTAAAACAGATATGGGATCTATTATTCAGAATGCTTGGAACCTGTGGGTTATGGGGTTCTTTTGTAATTTTATTCTGTAATTTGGAATTAGTGATGAACACTTTCTCTTCGTTTAAAAAAATTGCGAATTTACCACAAAATTGGCAAAGCGAGCATGTAAATTTTTATACGCACGACTATTTGGTCCAAATGCATTAAAGTCAACGGGTGTCCTAATGATTTTGACGTGCGACAACTTTTAACAAAAAATTAACGCTGTGGATTTTTCTGCGGCTGTGCGACTGTCGCCACAGTTTTGCGAATTAATTCGCTTGCGGTGAAACGTGGAATTTGCAGCAAATTCGTGTCTGCCGAATTTATTCGTCGATCACTATTTGGAATACCATACCTTAAGTCTAATAAAAAGTATTTAAACATTTAATAAACACAACAGGAATGTTTTGACACCAATATGGATGTATGCAGTATGTTACCATCAAAGTACTGTTTTATTTTTACAGAGAAAAAATAAATCATTAAAAATAAATTATTAGGTGAAAATGATGCCATGGAGATGGTCAGGTTATTTTGATTTGTCTGAGTAACGGGTTATTCTGGAGCATAGGAAGTGCAGCAGAATTATGATGTGGTAGGAGGGTATCAACAGTATAACCTCCTATCTAATCTGTTGAGCTGCAGAAATGCAGCCTATATTCTTCATCAGCTCTTCGTCTTCATTTGAGTAGCAATAATAGATAAAATAGGGTTCAGAATGGGATTGGTCTGCTCAAATGACCCAATTATTATTGGGTACACAGGGTGTTAAAGGAGAAGGAAAGTCGTCTTGCACTTGGGGGTGCCAAATGTTAGGCACCCCGAAGTGATTGTATATACTTACCTGAAACCCCAGGCTGTTGCTTCGCTCACCAGAAAACTGCACTGGCCTGGGGTTATTCCAGCAAGCACCACGGAGCGATCGTCTTCTGGCTTCTTCTTTATTTAAATTTACCAGGCCAGACACATGCGCAGTAGAATGAAATAGGCTTTTTGTTCTACTGCGGATGCACAGTCACCAGAAGACCTGAAGAAGCAGGAAGATGGTCTCTCCATGGTTCACACTAATAGAACCCTGGGCCGGTGCGGTTTTCTGCTGATAGGAGCACCGGCCAGGGGTTTCAGGTAAGTAAATATAATCACTTGGGGGTGCCTAACATTTGGCACCCCCAAGTGCAAGACGTCTTTCCTGCTCCTTTAAGCATCAGAATAACAATACTCCCACTTTTGCAGGAAAGTTACCAGAATGTGCAGGTGGCATAGCATGGTAACTTTCTCCCAAGTGTTCACCTAACATGCCCTTAAGCAGAATAACATTTTGGGACTTCACACTTTCAATTTCTTAATATGAGACCATATAATAGATCTGGCTATTTGAGCAGTGCTTCCAGTTCCTGAATTATTCCTATATTCCTATCATTAGGACACCCTTCTGAAGTGGTCCCTTTGTCTGGAGATTTGTCATTGAACTCATTAATTAAAATGAATTCCTTACTTGTAATTTAACATATGAATAGGGAAATACTGTACATAGTCTAATTAACATTTTACTGGACATTGCTCAGATAGCATTGGTGGGTTTTATTTACAAGAGTTTTCACAGACGTTTGCATTATAAGCTGGAGAAACAGTCTGAGCTTGTTTCTTACTATTGTAGGAATCAGCCCAAAGGCAAGATCATTACTAAGGAAAATCAATGAATTTATCTATAAACTTTGCACACAGGGAAAATGCATTTGCATTTGTGTTGTCAATAGGCTAAACAGCTCCAGTGATTTTTATATATATATATAGTGGTAATTTCTTGGTCATTTGCCCCACGGTGCAAGTACCTCCTCAGCCTCTGCTCCAAATGCATATAACATGGACTGAGCAGCAAAAGGCAAAGCAGCAAGCAATATTTCAAGTTCCAACTTTTCCTGAGGTTCTCCCTATAGTTCTAGCCCAGATACTAAGCCACTAATACAAAGCAATTTTGTTCCTTACCATTAAACTTTAAATATTTAATGGTGGTTTCAAAGCTTTGCATCTTTTCTCTCTAAAGATCAATACAAAACAATTGAATTTAATCAAGAATTGCCCTCTAATAGACAGTCACTGAGAATGTGTTGAAACATATCCAGCTGGAAGAACAAAAACCAATAACTGCAAGAGAAGTAATAATTAGAATAAATGAGGACATTCATATACATTGTTTAGTTCCTTTAGAGAACTGAAAAACAAAACTGCATGAAAGCAAACGAATACACACTGGGCTGATCTGTTAAGTAGCTTTAAAGCTATTGTAATAGGGAAACAGGAGAGCTATTGGCAGCGCTAGATTCTATAATTAGGAAGATAAATAGGGCAATCTTTTACTATTACCACAAGGGACAAACAGTTTGCTATTTCTTCGGTGTTGAGATTTGGCATATTGTTTACAGGTGAATAGAGTTGTATGAGGCTGGTGATAAGTTATTGATCTTGGAGCTTTTTGTTACCAGTGAAGTAATGGAAGGTCTTTATAATTCCAGGAATTAGACTGTAGCTTTGGACAAGGATCTGCAATATTTGAATAGCTTTCTTTTTCTCTCGCACACTGCACCCCTAGATAAAGGTAAACTAACCAAAATACAAGTTGATCTTTACAAACTCATTATTTTAAGGGTATCCTCTTGTTGACAATGCATACTTTACATTTGCAAATGTTACATAAGTATGTCATGCAATTTATTGAAAGTATTGTTCTCTAGTAATGGATGGCTAGGGTATGAAGAAATGTTTGTTTTTGTAGAGACAGCTTTACTGGCAGTTCAACAATAATATCTATAATGTATTATATATCAGATATTATGCTTTACTTCAGTGTGGTGGTTACAGTTATGCTTAGAAATAGGAAAGCTTGAAGGTTTGAATATATTTTAAACTAGGTGCTTTGAGAAGGAGTAATTTGCTTTAAAAAAAAGGCAATGGGTAATACAATAGAATAGTAAATACATTATGGCTGGACTATATTAATGGGGTTACATAAATTATGTGACTGAATTGACAAATTAAAAGGGTTGAAAATTATGACAAATACATTGGCTAATCCCCTTGATTCACAGTTAAACTAAAGTATACTGATGGGCCATTATTCATTCCCATATGGCTACAGTCTAAAGTCCAGAGTGATCTGAAAGAGTGAAGAAATGGTACATGAGGGCACTGAGTTCCTGAGTGGGTCTTTTGGCCACAGGTGTCCTTTGTAAAAGTTCAGTCTAAATGAGAACTAAACCCTTAAAATTAATATACTGAACTTGAACCAGCCTAAAGGTTCAGTATCTCTATGGTAGTAATGATCCAGGCCATATTGGATATTGTTACGTGTGTCTGTTGAGTTAGGCTTAAGGGTTGTTGTAAATCATCAAACAGAAAATTAGGTTTGCCTGTCATATAAGGTCATGCTATAGGGCAGATTGTTAAATTCTAACGCTAATTGTGCTGGTTTTTGATCTGCCATGTACCAATAATCTGAATTATTTACTAACCAGCTTTATTTTGTGACATATACTGAATACAGTATATTCAGTATCTTGTGCATTAGTACCTAAGCTCAGTAAGTGACAGCAGCACAGAGCATGTGCAGTGAATCGGTATAAAAGAAGACGGGGAGCTACTGGGGCATCAAATCTACTGCTATGACACAAATCTTACTTCTGAAGGGCCGTGGTTGCCTTGCGCTGGTATATTATATCTTCATTTGGATCAAGTACAAGGTACTGTTTTATTATTACAGATGAAATCATTTTTGAAAATTATAATTTTCTATTTAGTTTATTTTTTTATATAAAAATAGAGTCTATGGGAGATGATCATTTTGCAATTTGGAGATTTCTTGATAACAGGATAACAGATCCCATACCTGTACAAAATTTCTGACCTACTTCTTTACTTAAGTTTTAGTTCTACTTTAATAATACTGCCCTGTTTGATTTTTATTTCATAGTACAGAGATCATGAATCTCAACACTGTGGCCTTCTAGCAGCTGCCATCCAGTAACTGCAGCAGAAGGACATGTTGGACTACCCTGATTTATGTAAGCTCAAGGTACCACTCTTCTTCTCTAGATCCAGCCCTCAGCTTAACCTTATAAACGATGGACCCTCATTACCTACTGGAGCCATATGTAAGTATATGCAAACTCTCAGTAATTGTAGAGCAAAGCATGATATGTTTTTATAATGTCTTTCTTTTTATAACTTATTATATGTACAGTTGCAGCTAACTGACACCAGTGTGCTTTTACACTAAATGCACAGAGCAGCCAAGCAGGGAAAAGAACAAAAAGACAGCAGGGAACAGATTTGTTCTCAGCTTCAAGGAAAAGCAAAGTGGCCTTTTAACCCTGTTCCCCAAGCACAGCTTTCCAAGTATCCTCACAGGACTATAAGGAATTGATGTGTGGAGTCCTTCTGACAGATGTACCATCAAACTGTGCTGCTTATTGATCATTGAGAGCTTCTGTGAAGATATGCACTGTAGGTTCTGATGGGATGTACAGGGTTACAGTATGAAAAACTTCCCTAGAAGAAAAAGCAGCACCTTGCTGATTAAGAAACAGGCCTGTCCTGTTTAGTTTGCCTCTCACTGTAGTTTATTTTTGATCTTCAGTTTATATTCAGGATAAAGAAGGTATATAATGACTCTTCAACTGGTCACACAATGACCATGTCCCTTGTACTCCTAGGCACTTCTTTGGGCGTCTTGCTTGGGGTTGTAAAACAATAACAAGGCATTATAGTTAAAGTTTTTACCCTGAAAAAATAGCATAACACTGGGCAAGACTACAATGTCACACAAACACTGGCATTGGTAGTAGTTGCCCTCCATGGGTTTCTTCACAATTACAAAGACCCACAATTATTGCAATAAAACACACCAGGGTTCATTTACTTTTAGCCTGGAAGCAATTGCAGGAGCATTTCAGGGCACTGTGGTCTGGCTGAACTCTGCTGGATTGGAAATTCAGTGCTAGGTTCAAAGTGCAGCAGTGGCAGGTGCAACATAGCCCTATCCTTACAGCTTGTATCTAAATGACATGCAAGTTAGGGGTATGGGGCAGGAGGAAGTGGCACCTATATGCGTCCCCTCATTCATCCCTCATGAATACAGCCCTGCTGAAAAAAAACATGTTCTTGATCGTAATTTTTCTTGCATTTATAGTTTTTGGTTTTCCTCTTTTTTTTTATTAACAGTCGCACCCCCATATCAACACCTGCATCTAGTCAAGTTTAAGGTGCCAATATTGAAATTTTTCTTTTTAAATATAAGCAAGAGAAAATTGTCATCAAACATGATCTTGAAAATTAATAAATCGACCTTTTTGATTGCTTTTAGAATTATTCACAAGCATACTAGGAAAAACAATTCAACCAGTATATGTACTCTTCTAGAGATATTTAAAAACACCTGTATTTAGTGTTCTGAAACAATATTCAGCAGATAACACGCAATAACTTCTTAATTATGATCATAATTTTATAACACAGCCTCCTATACCCACTAACGATGGACACTCTATCTGGCCACTTTGTCTTTTTGTTTGCCTTTGTTTTTAACCTGGCAGGCCTCCTGAGAGCAGTGATTATAGCCACACTCCAAAAATGTGTTCTTTATTTCAAGTGCATGCCTCAAAAAACCCATAAAGAAACAGTCCCACAGGTATACTTTCAATCATACCTCTCAGGTGAATGATCATGAAGAAGAGTGATGCTGCTACATATTTTCTTTTTTTATTGTCTTTTCAAATAAATTGTTGACCCCCCAGACCTGTCTTGGCCAAAAAAAGTTTCACATTTAAAAATGAGATGATTTATTAGCAGATCTGTCTTTGTAGATAGGCCCGTTTATGTTGTTATTTACATGTTGCTGGGTCAATGATCTCTTGTTAGTTATAGCTATTTCATTATGCCATTCCATAAAATTCAAGTTCCGTGCCTTTGGTCTTCCCTACAAATTGTTTTTGTGGAATGACATAAAAAATTGTTATAACAGCAGCAATTCACTTTTAAGTTGAAAAAATAGCCAATTGTTTGAACGTGACCCCCCCCCTTTAAATAACAGAAATAAACAGCCTTGTTATGTTTATTTCCAGTTCCCTCAAAAAAGCAAAGGTCCTGTCTCTAATGTGTTCTAGTTCTGTTATTACCAATAAACTCTTCAAATGTGCAAGCATGGTATGAAAAAGGGCTCAGTTTCCTCCATGGGGTACTTAACCCATCTTTCAATATAACTCTGCAGATCTTTCAACATCTCGTCTATATTCCAGCTCCAGAAATACACTCATCATTTGTCTTTCTAGCCAGCACTGCTCTTTTCTGTATTTGATTAATGCTATGCAATCATTCTTCCCTTGGTATAACCCATTTAAACTGTTTCAAGGAGCTGGCACCAATTAAATGTCTATGATACATGCTATGAATATACATTCATCAGTGTAACCTGCCTGTCACATTGAACATGGCTAATGTGTTTTTTTTTCTACCTGCTGGATGTAGGGTTGAGATCTATTGCAATGAAACATTCATGAACCTGTGGCCATTATGCTTGTTGTTCTTATAGAATGCTAAATACATCTTTGGGATTTTGTTCCTTTTTAATGAAAGAAATGACCTCTAAATCCATGCATATGTTGCTATGGATGGATACTGGACACTTGTGCATATAGATATGAATATAGCTGTAGTGAATAGGGGGGCTTTTTGCATGCAACTACAGCTGGTGGTATAACAGAACTGCTGACTGCTCCCTCAAAAGATAACTATAGATGGAGTTGGGTTCATACTGTAGCTTCAGTGGTCAGACAGACCACCCTGTTGTCAAATTCCTTAGAATGAGATTTTTATTATTTTAGTATGCATTTTATTTCACTTACAGAGCTGCTGTATGCATTGCAAGTTGAGAAGCCTTATTCTTTTATGTATATATGTTTTGCACCTGCTCAGTGCTGTTGACACATACAAAGCATCTATCCAGGGATAGTACCAGGGAAGCTCTATCCTGAATATATTCGAACATTGTGTGGTTTTCTTGTGCTTTCTCTATGTTAGAGAAATTTAGGGGCCAAAAACTGTTCTTGGCTAATGAAGGAAAATATCATTCTAAGCAACTTTGAAATAAATAATTAAAATGTTTCTGTTCTTTGGGTTAGACTCTTGAAGCAGTGTAGCAATTGTCCTCTAGGTCGTTTAATGACCTGGCTTTTGAGCATTGTTTCACGAATCAGAAGTAGAAGTTAATAGAATATAAACAGCCAGACAGATACCTTTTTCAACAGCACTTACATTTACAAGCAACGAATGTAGGAAAGCTCTCTAAAATTTCATTTTATTATGAAGGAAACCGTTTTGGGTGGACTCCGTAGTGACTTCTAATATCCTCATATTTTGCAACAGAGGGTACTTTGTTTATTATAATACACAAGTTTCAGTGAGTCATGTGACAGAAATGACATCACTAAGCTCGGATTATAACCGATGATATACTAAGCACCATTTATAAGGATATCATTTACAGGATATTCAAGGCTCTTGTGTATTTTATAGAAATAATCATATGCAGGTTTAATTTATAATAATGCCAAACAGTCAAAGATGTTAAGCCTTGATATAGTAGCAAGGCTAGACAAAATGTATCCAATCACCACCCATTAGTGACGGACGAATTTATTCGCCAGGCACGAATTTACGGCAAATTCCGGCGATTCACCGCCGGCGAATAAATTTGCAAAAATTCACTGGCGTAAAAAAGAATGGATGCCGGTGTCAAAAATGAGATGCCGGCGCACTTTCTATAATTTTTCCGCCATTTAGCGAATTTCGCGGCAAAGCGAAAACGCCCCAAATTTGCCCATCACTACCACCCATTTAAAATTCTTCATGACACTTGCCACTGACTCTGCATCCTTCTTCCGAGGCTGTACCTGTGGGATCTGGTACAGGGGTAGACAAGCGGTTTTGCTGGTACCTCCTACGGCAATCCGACCGGACAAGTTACCTAAAAATCAATTACTTTAAATTTAATTTAATATGATAGAACAGCGACATTCTAAATTATTTTGCAGTGCTATTAATGTTTTATTTTCTGTCATATTTTAGCAAATTACCTTTCTGTTCTGCTTCTCTCTGAAATGTAATAACATGTTCTCTCTTTGTAAGGATCACTCACAGATTCACAGATTAAGCGGCAATGCTGACAACAGATTTATATTGTTATTAATTATTTTAATCATTGGTCATTCTTTTTTATCACTTATCTTTCTATTTCAACCCTACTGTCAAAATGGCGAGAATAAATAATTCATTCCAAACTGGAGCGCTGCAGAAGAAAGTTAATGAAAAAAAACACAAATATAAAAAATATGGATCAACTGTCTTTTAGTCGCCATAGTCAAAATTAACCTGGCTATACAAGCACCAATGAAACATTGCATACAGTTCTACTATGGATGTTGGTTGTGTGCCAAGACATGTTTGACTTTAATCTGTGATACACCATCTTGGCACCATGCCACCTGTTCAAGCCACAATACAAAGTGCCTGGCATTGCAGCCCCCCAGCCTGCTCTTACAAAAGAGAAGCTCGAGTGAAGGATTAGAATAAAAAAAACTTTGAATTTCGAAGGTTTTTTTTGGCTACTTCGACCTTCGACTACGACTTAGAATAGAACGATTCGAACTAAAAATCGTTCGATTATTCGATAGTCGAAGTACTGTCTCTTTAAAAAAACTTCAACCACCTACTTCACCACCTAAAACCTACCGAGCATCAATGTTAGCCTATGGGTAAGGTCCCCATAGGCTTTCCTAGCTTTTTTTTTTTTCATTTTTGATTTTCTATTGAGGTTCAACAGAAAATAGTAATCCAGCAGTGCATGCATTCACAATAACAAAGAATATATTGTATATCATCCTTCGCATTGAAACATTTAAAAGTTTAGATAGTTTCAAAAACGTAACATTTGCATTTTAGTTTGCTGTCATACATGATAGAGTTGCATGGAAATAAAAAATAAGTTTTACTGTAAAATTCTAGCAAGATTGACTTGGACTCGTTCGATTCGAAGGATTTAATCGTTCAATTGAACGATCGAACAAATAGCGCTAAATCCTTCGACTACGATATTCAAAGTCGCAGGATTTAACTTCGCGGGTCGAATATCGAGGGTTAATTAACCCTCGATATTCGACCATTAGTAAATGTGCTCCATAGAGTCACACATTTCTCTGAGCAACTTTTAGAAATAACCCCCACTAATCCTCACCCAAATTTGTATTTGTAAGGAATAAGGAATGCTGCCTTTGTAATACTGACTGTTGCATTTCCAATTTCCATTATGTTAACCTTTTGATCTGCTATGGGTCTCTTTATATGCAATAAATACTAAACTATGGTGGTTCTCTGTCTCCACCTTGTGTTAGGTTGTGTCATTTACTTAAAAGTGAATATGACATGTGCGAAGCAAAATGCCTGGACAATAAACCATATATATATATATATATATATATATATATATATATATATATATATATATATATATATATATATCTGAAGTAGGAACGCACAACCAAAAGAATAATCCAAATGCTGAGTGCCTGGCCGTAAAACTTTTACAAACATCTCCATTGTGGACAGAACTCCATAATCAATCAGACTGAGTAAAGCATTAAATCTTTGAAAGGTTTATTGGTGGACCAACGTTTCAATTCCGCACAGGAATCTTTGTCAGGGTGAGAATATATATATATATATATATATATATATATATATATATATATATATATATATATATATATATATATATATATATATATATAATTGAATTCCACTAACTGTCTCAGTATTTTGAAGGGCTGCCCTGGTTAAAACTTCCCCATGATTGGCATGGCGATCGGCCGATCCATGATTGAATGTCCATGATTGAATGTGACTGTGTGTCTTGGAAAAAAAGGACTCTGCAATAATTGAAGAAAGGTGGCTCTCAATGGAACGTGGCATAGATATCCTTTTTAACACAAACATCTCTCTGTTATGTTTGTCACCTGACCCTTTGTGCTGGCTCCATTCTTAGATAACAAGATTTTAAGGGCGGCATATCGGCCAGCTGCAATCTACGGAGTACAGGGGACTCTTACTACTGCTCTGGCGCATGTGCGCGCTTGCACTGGGGACGCTCGCGAGGGCATCGGGCACTAGAACCGTGCGACCTAGTGGCTCCCAAGGCCATAATCCAGGCCTGTTGCTCTCTGCATGAAGTGCCGGATTGAGCAGCGTCCGGAGATGCAGCCCAGCCCTATCCTTAATGCCTGTCATTGGTTGATTTGCTGCCTTTTTTCTCACTTTGCACACTGGCAGGGTATTGTAAATGATTTCTATTATCTCTAGTAGACACTATTGAGCAGATTTATCAAAATATGAGATTAGAGCTCAACACAGCATAACTCAGACCACTTTCTGTTCATTGCTATGTAATTCTTACAAGTGTATTTTCAGTAACGTAACTGGAGGGGGGCAGGCCCTGGTGCGGGACATGCAGCCGGACCCCCACCCCTCTCTGTACCAAATTTTCTTCCCCTTGAAATCGGCCTTTGCGGTTGCGGACGGAAATCGGCAGTGCGTGAGCTGCCGGGGGTTCCTGAGGGGGTGCAGCCCCTGGTCCAATTGCACCCCCTGCTCCCCTGGTAGTTCCGCCACTATGTATTTTAGAAGTTTTATTGTGCAGAGTACAAAAATCACACATTTCAGGAGTCTGCTGCCCCCTTTGTCACTTTATCACTGACGAAGGGGGCAGCAGGCTCCTGAAATGTTTGAACTCTGTACAATAAAACTTTTTGGAGGTACGTTTGGTACACCACAGCAAATGTTGGAGTGCATCTTCTCTTTTCTTTTAGTTGGTCCTTCAAAATACTGGGCTGTCCGGGTCAAAAGCAGACAGGTGGAAACCCTATTTGTGACCTTGCCACAAATCCAGGAATAGGAACACCAAGAAGCATAATTATAATGATAAAAATAGATTTCAAACAGATCTTCTGTGTAAAATCCCCTTTATTTATAAAGCTATGCAATACTTTTATATAGTCTAGCCTTAAATTTAGGCATACATCTGTAAGTAAAGAAATGGAAAAAAAATTGAAACTGGCATTGTTTGTCAACATGGGTAAACACCTGCCAGTTAAGACAATAACAGGATTAGACTCATTTACTTTGAAAGACTGTACCACAACTAGAAAAGTGCAAAATAAATGTTGTTATTTAGTCTGGCATAAAAAATACACACATTTACATATACAGTACATTAATTATTCCTTGTAATCGATTATTAGCATGATCATAATCAATTGCATTAATTCATGAATAAGAACTACAAGATTGAAACTAGAGCTATATCCTTCTGTACTCTGTAAGCAGTTGCAGCACAGTTTGGAATAAGTGCAGCCAATTCTAATTAAAGTGTAAGATAAGCATCCTCTGCATGATTAATGCTCCAATCAGCTTCTATAAAAGAATCAGGAATAAGGGGACCTTTAGAGTTCTTTTCATTATCATAATTCTAGATTCGCTACTTAAACATTTCAATCATATTTTGCTTTTTAGTAATTTTTAACACTTAGAGGAAAAATGGAACACACCGCTTCCTCTTTGAAGGCACATATTGTGCTGCTTCATCATTCTTCATCATTCTTTTGTTTGAAAAACTGGAAAGTCCAGCCTACATTTAAAGCAGCAGTATACCCCACAACAAACTTTGTATCTATTGGTTTAAGTTTGTATGGTTTGCAATAAACAGAACATGAAGAAAGAGTAGTCAGCACACGGATTCTTGGTATTTTTTCCGGATGGTGCACGTTCTGCAACGGCCACTTCCCATTGACCAACCATGTAGTGTAGAGATTGAACAGCACCATAAACTGTAAAGTAGTTTAAAAAGCCTTTATTTGTGCTCTTGTGGGCATCCCCGCGACGTTTCAGGCCATGCAGCCTTTTATCAAGCTTGATAAAAGGCCGCATGGCCTGAAACGTCGCGGGGATGCCCACAAGAGCACAAATAAAGGCTTTTTAAACTACTTTAAAGTTTATGGTGCTGTTCAATCTCTACATTGCAATAAACAGAACAACATATGAAATTTAAATGAAAACACAATCAAAACAACAGTCCACCATGAAACCTCTGTATAAACAAAATGCCTTAGCCCAGCTGAAGCCTTTGTTAGACATCTTGCTATACAAAGGGCAAGATTTTTGAACTGGCCTCATAGACATCTGACTAATTCCTGACTAGATATAGAATGGGGAGGCTGTCAATGTGGCCATATGCAGGAGTAGCAGAGTAGACATATAAAAGAGGCTAATGCAAGACCAGCTAAGGTTAACTGCATAACCGTTTGCCATTGTACTCTTTATTACAGTTTGTTCTCACTAAATTCTGCTTGTACCTCTGACGGCCTGGAGTTAGTGGTGTCCTAACTTAGAATTCTTATCCTGTCCTTTTCATCCTTTCTACCTACCTCCCCTACCCAGAATGCAGCATGAAGCGGCTCAGTGAAAGTGGCAGTGAAGGTGTACAAGTGTCTGATTGAATCGCTCAGCTCATAAAAGGACAGGTGGCCGGCTTCATAGTCCAAGGTGATCCTGATTCTTTCACAGGAAGGCAAGTGATCTAAATACTTTTCTGTACTGTCATGTGTCACAGAATATTTATTATCCACTCTGCCCAAACACCAGGACTTGTTGTTATAGCCAATATATGACTGAAGTCCTTTCCTCTCTATACTAGGATAGGCAACCCCTATATCCCACTGCCCACTTTCACTGCTCTCAACTTCCCAGTAATGTTGTCCTGAGGAAAAAATCCTGGTGCTTAATATCTGGTAATGCTGAAATCTCCATCTTGTTTCTGGACGAAGCTGGTCTGTCTCTGAGTAGAAAAAAGTTTTCTTGTTATCTAACACAACCACGTGATTACCGGCTGAATCTATATCCAACAACATGTCTTTAGCCTGTTGCCCATAGATTTTCTCCCGTAACCCAATATGAATACCAGCTAATCCTGTATGTAATGTTTCTAAGATCAGACCCACATCCAGATTCCACACAGAAGGGTTTAAATACGATATATCAAAAGAATTTCTGAGAAAACCATTCCAGTGTTTGGCAAATGTACTTGGCTCCTTTCCCTGCAAGACAGTTATTGGATCAGCCGAACTGCTCAACTTCTCAATGTGATGGATATCCATGGACAGCTCATCTTTCTTTGTTTCAAGCTGCTGGACAAGAGTTTGGAAGGGGAGCAAAAGCTTCTCTTCTTGCCTGGAGATCTCATCTAGTAAATGCTTCTCTAAAGCTTTTAGCTTTTCGTTGATGTCACTAAAAAGAGAAGTGACTCGCTCAGTCTCATTGGCTGCTTCTTTTTCCAATTCTCTCCATCGCTCCTTCAGATTGTGAACTGCTATCTCTGCCTCCTTTCTCCCTAAAATCAGTTTCTCCAGAATTTCTCTCAGTTTCTTTTTCTTATTCACAGAAGCTTCATTTAAGAACTTTACTCTGTGCCCCCTGTGTTCATGCACAAAGCAGGATGCACAAATACACACACCGTCCTCAGAGCAATAATATTTCAGTCCCTCCTGGTGTACAGAGCATTTCATATCCTCAGATGATTTGGCAGATAGGGCACATTCTGCTGACTTGGTTTGGAAACTGAAGTGGTAATCACAGAGGGAAATGTCACCTCGACATGCAGCAGACACAGGAGAGTTACAGTAAATGCAGAGGGTTTCAGAACCATCTTGCTCTGGGTTAGTAAAGAGAATATGCTCTACAATATTACACAAGGTCCGGTTTCTCCTCAGATCTGTGAGTCTTCTAAATCTTTCTCTGCATTCAGGGCAAGAAGAATCTTCTTCTATTTGCCTCTGCCAGTTCCATGTCTTGTTAATGCAGAGCAGGCAAAAGTTGTGCCCACATGGAAGTGTCACGGGGTCTTTATAAATCTCCTTGCAGACAGAGCATTGGAGTTCAGCTCTAAGATCAGTAGTTGCCATTACTGAAAGTAAGAAAGAGAAGTGGAACTAAGAACTACGTGTCTGTGAAAAACCCCTGGATATCTACCGCAGTCATGAGTTTTTTTTGTCTTTTAAATTTTCAACTATGGATATACTGAGTGTGTCTTTATCTTGTGATCCTGCTTTTGCAAGACTATAGTGTATAGATGATTTATACCTGTGCTGTATGTTTTTATTGAATTTGCATTTTTTACACCAATTTATAGGTTAATTTTCACACATGGATGGAGATCTGCAATTTTTTACTTACATGGACTTGATATTGATGATTGACTGTATCCAATGAAAGACTGGCTGCTCACCCATCAGATTCACTGGCAGTGGGCTTATATGGGCCTTTTTAATGTTCACTGCATTCTGTTTCATTCAAATTTGATAAAGGGTATGTATGGGCCCGAAATATGTTCTGCTGTAGAAGTCTGCAATAAATTCACCAAGCAGTAACCTGCCTTGTAGCGATCCTCATCATTTGCTAAGAATATATACTGAGGTCAACGGCTCCACCTTCTGGGGATCTATCTACCAAGCGTGAAATTGGAAGAAGGAACTTGTGTTTTAGCTATTTCATTAGACACCAAACTTTATAGATTACATTTATTTTGCTCAGCCAATTTATTTACTCAGTTTTATTTTTACACTCAACAGTTCCTTTAAAGGGGATTTAAGCCCTAAAACATGAATTGTGCAAACTTGTTCAGCGTTGCGCGTTTGCAATTTTTTGCTTTCATTTTCTGTTTCAAGTGGTTTCTGAGATAGCAACCACTAGATGGCAAACTGATAAGCCAACTGATTCAAGCAAGTTTCAAATAAAGCCAGAACTACACAAATCACCAGAAGCAGGGCATAAATGTACTCTTCTCTTTTTATACATTTGACAAAAAGCTAGTGATTGTTGAGAATTTGATGCTTTGTTGTATCTCCTTAGATATCTGTTTATGCTATGGATGCTGCATTTCATAATTAATTCTAGAAGCAAGCAGACCACATATCTCAAGCTTGTGTTGAATGTTAATTCATAACATCACTCATTTGATTAAACCTGTTTGACTTTGAAGTATAGGCATGTGATAAGATGTCATTCCTATGAACTATGTTCTCCACTTTTTCTGTGCTCACTTACAGTAAAACTAAATTTCTTGCCAGAACAGGGTAGACAGTTGGAGATAATATAGGACAACTCCTTGACGTTTTCCCTAGAAAGTAGGAAAGCTTATATAAAAATTATACCTTCCTACAAATATTAAATCCATAGACAGAGAGAAAGTGCTGAAGGAGACATGCATACAGTTATTTTACTGAACTATTACTCTGTTAAAGGAAAAGGAAAGTCTGAACCACTGGCGGTGCCCAGTTATTGTAATCACTAATTTAATACTACCATGTTTCAGCTAGCACCGCAGAGCAATCTTCTTCCTCCACTTCTTCTTCAGTACCCCCAGGCCGATGTAGGTGCAGTAGAATGAAAATTGTACTTGTGCCCCCTCAAATAAAGAAGAAGCAGGACAAGAATTGCTCAGAGGTGCTTGATGAAAATTACTCAGCCCAATGCAATTTTCTGCTAACAGAAGCACTAGGTAAGTGACTGCAATCACTCGGAGGTTCCTAACATTTGGCAACCCCCCCCTCAGTGATTTAGATTGTCCTCCTTTTGGGGGTTCCTTACATTTGGCACTCCCAGTGACTTTCCTTCTCCTTTAAAGGAAGTCTCTGCTGTGCTATTAAATGTGTTTTATAATAAAGAGAAAACGTTTATAAATTACTGGAATTATGGTACCCAGTATTGTGTCTACAAAAAAATCTGTACAGGTATGGGCCCCTTATCCAGAAAACCATTATCTAGAAAGCTCCAAATGAGGGCTATCTCACATACAGTTCACACAGAATTATTTAAGTAAATTCAGATATTTTAAAGTGATTTCTCTTTTCTCTATAATAACAGTACCTTTTACCTAATAGTAAATAAGCTGCATAAATCCATATTGGTGGTAAACCAACTCTATTGGGTTTATTTAATGTGTAAATGTTTTTTAGAAGACTTATGGTATGATGAGCCAAATTAGGGAAAGATCCCTTATCAGGTCATCCCCAGGTCTCAATTATTCTGGACAATAGATCATATACCTGCCCCACATTGGTAGTGCATGGAGCCACTGCTGGGGGCCAATTTGAATGTAAGGGGACATGGACCCATGTCCTATGGAAAGTCAATGGGATGATATTTGTTAAAAATAGCATTACAAAAGGTTAGGTATCCTCCATAAGCAATATACAGTATGCCTACATATTTCAAGATAGGACTAGTACCTAAAGTTTGTTGGCTTATTTGGTGAACGTTATTCATTATGAGTCAAACTTATTAAAACAGATTACTCATTAAAATAGATTACTCATTAAAACAGATTGCTCTGTCTGAAAAATGTACATGAAAATCATCCAATTCCTAACAGAACAATCGGATAATAGATTTTATTTGTTTCTGAAAATAGTTACTAGAGTAGTTCTGCAGTAAAAACTAAATACATTTTTCAGTGAGGTGAAAATATTGATATTTCACAAAGAAGACAGTGATAAAACAATTACCTATTGGACTACCGAATCATATGATATGCAGTTCCACAGTATCAGTATGGCAGCCTTCCAAGGCATCCTACAATGTTATATTTGATAATTTACCTGCACCCTTTCATTGCTAATGTTAGCTTTGTTAAGTCGTGAAAGCCCATTCAATTTGTTACACAACAATAGCAAGTCTAACATCAAAATTTTAAAACCATATGCAGGATCAAAAGCTGTTTTAGCAGTAGGACTGTGTCTGATAATGTAGAATACGTAGAGCTCTGCACTGACTAGATAACCTTTGTCTTGTTCTTCTTCCTTTCATTTTTAGTTTTCGATAACCTAGTCAGAGACAGACATAGAACAGCGATACTAGCCAGAGGAAAAACACAGTAATATAAAAGGAAGGCCAGTAGTGCTTATTTTAAAAAATGATCTCCTTACAAAAGCTATATAAACTCAGATGAACAGGATACAGTTCCTTGAGACCAATGTTGAAGAAAAGAGATGAAAAACATTTAAAAGCAGTTCTCGCTACAGAACTGGAAAATAAATGCACAGAATAAAAAGTCTGGCATAAAAGATGGCTTCTTCAGTGAACAATAATGTTTTTATGCTTGACAATGCCACTTGCATATCTAGAGTTTTACAAACTCCCTACCCCCTAGTAGTCAACAGTGAAACAGCAAGTAGCACCCAATCCTAGATTACAGTACTTTTTAGTAGACCATGTACATTTCTATCACTAAACCGTTTAATAGTTTGCTTTTTGCTCTACATTTGTTGCACAAATTCAAGTTGTTTATTAAACATTTTTTCATTTAACTGATTCCCACAATATAACCTGTTTGTTTACCCATACAAAAAAATTAGTTTTTCCTGACTTCATGGGGTGCACTGTTTCCCTAGGTGTAACTGTGACACAGGGAGGGTGTAATTACAGTGTTCTCTTGCACCATTGAGCACTGCACCTTGCATCAGGTATGCCATAAAGGGAGGGTTGATCTGCACTAGACACAAGCACCTCATATTTTGTGTGTTTATGGTATGGAATGCTACTCTTACAGGGCTGCTGTCCCTCTGAGCTTGTGCAGTCAGTATGGTGAACCATCTATAGAAGTTTTAGCCTTGTTCTTTCAGGTTTAATTTTTTAAACACTGTTCAAACTGTACATCAAATTATTTGCACAGTACATGTAAAAATAAGAAAGAAGACCTAGCACTGAACTAATCAATTTAATCAATTCAATTTTAACAAAAGTGACCAATTAAAGGGGCGGTTCACCTTTTTTTTTTAAAGGATGCTTTTTATTGAGTTTTAACAACAAATTATAAAATAACATAAAGAAAGGAGGGACAAGAAATAATAAAGTAACTAGCAAAAGGCTGCAAGGTGCAAACTTAATCACAGTGAGGTCGCAAGTGAGTCTGTCCATGGAGACCATATGTCGTCGAACTTCCCCAGGCATCCTCTTGCCAGGTAGGTGAGTTTATAAAGTTCCAATTGTGAATTAACAAATACAATCCATTTCTGCATGGTTGGTGGTGATAGTCTCATATCCAGTGTAGTGTGATGGTCTTTTTCCTATAGAACATAAATAATCTCATTAAGTGCCTAGTACTTGCTCTGGGTACCATGGAATCCAATAATCCCAACAAACATGTAGCCGGGCTGAGCACTTGTGGTAGGTCCAGTTCTGCACCCATAAAGTGAATTATCTGTTATCAAAACCTCTGCACCACAGGGCAACTCCAGATTAGGTGAATGAAATCAGCTATCTTTGCGTTGCATCTCGGACAATTTGGTGAGTCATGTTTGCCCATAACATGCAATTTGTGCGTTGTGAGCTGTGTCTGGTGGATAATTTTAAACTGTGTTTATCCCTAGTGCTCACAAGGGGCTGATATAGACTGTCGTGCATGTCTCGAAATTCAGACAGGTTGGGTCGAGAGATAGCCTGCTGTAAAAGCAGGTGGGTATGTAGGATATTATTGGTAAATAAATGTTTGTGGTTCACCTTTAAGGTAACTTTTATTATGGTATAGAATTCCAAGCAACTTTTAATTGGTTTTCATTATTTATTTTTTATAGTTTTATAGTTATATGCCTTTTCTTCTGACTCTTTGCAGCTTTCAAATGGGCTTCGCTGACCCCTTCTAAAAAGTAAATGCTCTGTAAGGCTACAAATGTATTGTTATTGCTATTTGGTATTCCTTATCTTTCTATTCAGCCCCTCTCCTATTCATATTCCAGTTTTGTATTTAAATCAATGCATGGTTGCTAGGGGAATTTGCACCCTAGCAACCAGATTGCTTAAAATGCAAATTGAAGAGTTGCTGAATAAAAAGCTAAATAACTGAAAAATCTTAAATAACAAAAAGTGAAAACCAATTGCAAATTGTCTCAGAATATCACTCTCTACATCATACTAAAAGTTATCTTCGAGGTGAACTACCCCTTTAAAAAATACTTGGCATCAATGGGTGGGTGTACACTGGTGAGTGCAGTTTGTAAAGTTAAGCACCTCAATAACTCCTTTGCCAACTAGTCAAAATGTACAGAGCAGCTGGGGTTGTGTGTATATAGATCTCCACCATTTTGGAAGAATTCTCTGCACATTTACAGCACAGCCCTATAAGATCTGTTGTAAATCTGTTAATTGGGTAGAGGTGGGAATACTGGCAAGTTCTAGTCATCTTTTAATAAATAAGATGTGATCCTCACTAAACATGATGAGCTTATGTGTAAGTAATTCACTGATAAAAGTGCATTTATTATTTGGACAAAAAGCCAGTGTACAAAATAAAAGAAAGAAGGATTATGTAGAACAGAATTTAATTTAACACCCTACCCTACAATTAATTAATGAGAATAAAATCCCCATTTAAGATATAATGCAGTATGAAAGATTAAATTCAGTCATATGAGCTGAGGAGAACGCTGCATTGTGTGTTAATAAGGATACTCTCGCTTACTGTATTTCGCACTTTTTATTTGTACAGGAGATGTGGTTTTGTGAATTGAATCAATTCATCTGACAAAGTGGTCTGCAAGGGAACTGCATGTGATCTGATTGCTGACGTGGGGGGCCACACAATTAGATCAGTACAATTTGGCCATGTAAGTGAATAAAAAAGATCCAAACATCTGGTGAACTCAACATATTAGCAAATCATTCCAGTCAGCTATGGCAGTCCTAAAAAAAGAGAAGAAACTGTATGCAGAGAAAATGGACATACAAAGGGAAAGCATAAGGGAGTCAGGAAGCAGAGACACAAATGAGGAGACAAATAAAAATATAGAAGGTGGTAGATAGAAGAGATATAATATATTTAAGAGTAACAGAAAGAAGTAAAGGGAGAAATGTAAACCTTCTAAATAAATAAATAACAGAAGAAGAAACACAATAAATAGAGAGAGGCAGCATTAGTACAGGAATGACTTTGACATAGTTGGCCAGCTTAAATATATTGCAATATATGGACAAACAACTCCTGTTTTGTTTTAAGGAGGAGGGCACTTTTTAGTAATCTCCTTAGTATATTGATAATGGGTTGAGTGCAGATGACCTCTTGTATTTGTCTATATGTGTTTTGTGGTCCCAGCCTTATTGCACCTCCACCTTATGGTTTAAAATTTAGTGGTGAGCACAACATCCCCTTTTTTTGCTACAGCGTTAACACACCCAGGTGTACTTGCAAAGCTATAAAAAAAATGTAATATCCTACTGAATAAAAATATTTCTGCCTCTCCAGCAGCATATCCATCTCTTTCACTGCTTTTAAATCTATTGGTTTGAGCATGGCTCAAGGGTCCTCTTCCCCATGTCCCTGCCTATATTTTTGGCCCATGGTTAGTTACAATTACAGAAGTAAAGCCTTTTGGTATTATCTAGTAAAAGATGAACACTTGCTACAGGTCTAGTAACCAATCATCAATAGTGATGGGCGAATTTGGGGCAATTCTCTTTTGCTGAAAAATGGATTTCCCGCAGAATTCGCAAAACAGTTTTTTGGTTGCCGGCGCACATTGGCGTGGCGGTTTTGCAAATTTATTCACCAGCAGCGAATTGTGGGAATTCACAGCTAATTTGTGCATGCCGAATAAATTCGCCCATCACTTATCATCAGGTAACATTTACTGGTCAGCTGTTAAAAGCAAACATGCTATTGGTTGCTACAGGTTACTGCACCTGGGCAAACTTAGTGCTTTTTATTACATTTGGGGATTTGACTCCTAAATTTGGGGAGACGGGGAAATATTTTTTTCAGATTCATTTAAATAAAACTAATTAAATTTTTAGTTCTTTGAAAAACATTATAGCAAATAAAGGTGGTTCAGACGCAATAGTCACAGGGGCTGCCTTTCCTTATTAATATTGTCTTTATTTTCCTGTTTTGTTTCTTATGCATTTATTACTTTACATATGACCTGAAGCATCTGCTGTGTACTCCTTGACTAATGCATTTCTCACCCTTAATTGCATCAAGTTTTAAATTAATAAAAAGTGAGCTTTTTGTGACACAAGTTAAAGCATCAATATGTCAGAATAAACCAGAAATGTACAGTAAATTTTTGTGAATATGTTTATCATTTAAAGGAGTGTTCAGTGCATAGCTATACTGTACAATGGGGCACATTTACGCTGGTGTATTTCATATTTAAAATGGGATTATGTTTACAAGTTGTGAATGTTTAAAATATCTACGCTTTTAACATTTGAAGCTCATTGGCACATTTGTTTTAGGGTGGACTCATGGCCTAGAACAATAGAGGATGTCTGTTTTCATTTTGCGTCCTTGGACATTTTTAATAAAAAGTGGCCTCTTCCAGCAATTTCACCAGCACCACTAATAAATACATACATATGACCTTTATATACCAACTGGATTTAAATTGACGTAAGTGTGAGTTAACGAAGTTTTCACTAGGAAGAAAGTAACGCTAAAGAAAATTCATTATGATGAGATTTCCGCACCAACAAATCATTGTGGACGAAAGCATGCCAGTGTTCTCTTGCGAAGACGTAATTGCGCATTTTGATGAATATGCGTATCCGTCACAAAACAACATCTGACGTCTGGCAGAGACTTCCGAAGCAAAAATTTGCACGTAAGTAAATGTGCCCACATGTATTTAAATGTAACAGTGTCGGTATAATTACGTGTACAGGTATGGTCCCAGTTACCTAGAATGCTCGGGACCTGAACTTTCCAGAATTAGGGGTCTTTCCATAATTTGATTCCCCATACCTTAAATGTACTAAAAACCATTTAAAAGTTAACGTGTGGGATCACATCAAACACATTAGGGAAAATGTTTGGAAAATAAATCTGTTTTACTTCACCGCCGCCTGCTGATCTGTTTGAGTGCACATCGCAAGGGTATCGTGTCGATGGTGAAAGTCTCCCAAAGCTGCGGGTTCGGGGCATTGCACCCGGGCAAGAGACCAGGAGCGGCGAGTGACTGTTATAACATGAAATCATATTTAAATATCCAGATTTAAGCGAGAGGTTTGGGGCCCGGACCCACCCTGTGCAAGGGTGAGCGTAGCAGGAATTAAGCCTGCACATTATCACTAATAATACTGAAAGGGTTAAGGATTTGAGCGCTTCCTTAAGTATATTTTTTAGGGTAATTTGGACCCTAGTTACAAGATTGCTTAAGATGCAAATTTAAGAGCTGCGGAATAAAAAAAAGCGAATTAACTCAAAAACCACAATAATAAAAAACCAACTGCAGAAATGTTTGCTATTATTTTTTTGATTAAATTATTTGATTAAAATGAAGTCTATGGGAAATGACCTTCCTGTAAGTCAGAGCTTTCTGGGATAGGGGTTTAATAACCATATAAATCTAAACCTAATTGCCATAGTCTGAGAGAAACTAAGGTTTTGGGAATTATCCACATATACAACCTGAAGTCTTTCCTTTTAAAATGTTTTGGCAACAGTGATTAAAACTAGCATTTACATTTTATGTTCTGTGGAGAATGGTTGACTCTTTATCTGAAGTAAATATTTAACTACAGTTTGTCACCCAAAAAGTAATCACTGTTGCAATGATATCTCTACCAGGATTAGAAATGCAGAGCTTTTTTTTCAAAGAGAACACACAGGATAACGTTTGATTTGTTTATAAGTAAAATTAGTATTGGGGCATTTATTTATGGCTTTGTTGAGATGGGTTTCTGTTATGTTTTGGGTAGCCGAGGATGAGTAGAGTATAACAGTGCTTTATTAGCAGGCTCTCATGCAGGCATTACACAACAGTAAGCTTTCACTTTTAAGCTACCAGGAAGTATGCACAGTATAAGGATGAGCACAGTGACATCTACAGGTCGTTTGCATAAACACCACATATTCCCCCTATAGTAGGAAAGCATTTGGACAACTATAATAAACAGCAACATTAAACAGTATGCATTTTAAAGCAATAATATACATTATTCACATAACAGTTTTCTGATTCTCTCAGTACACCTTATAGGTTCACTTTTCTCAGGCCAATTGCAGTTGACATCTAGAGTAGGAAAATGTCCTTTATCAAATGGAGCTTCTCCAAAGTCATATCTAACAGGAGCAAGACGACTTGCATTCCATATGCGTCCATCAGACAGTTCATATGTGTATCGTCCTCGCTGGCATCTCACTTCAAGTGCTGTAGTAAATTTAGATTGTCTTTGTTTCAGTATTCCTGGTTTCTTAATTCTGACTAAAGATCCAGGCTGAAAGTGTACTTCTCTGGTACCAGGAATTGGCATGTTGACGTTTCACAATGTCAGCAGTAGATGATTTTGTAGGCACATTATTTTGTGGAAGTTTGATGTCTGCAACATGTAACTTAGTGCACATCTGTCTGCCATGAAATAATTCAGCTAGAGATGATAGGGTTGTTGCATGGCGCGTTGCTCTGTAGTTATGTAGGAACTCTGTTGTAAATACTTTCCAAGATTTCCCAGTAAGATTTGCTGTCTGTAGTGCTTCTTTCAGACTTCTGTTGAATCGCTTGATTTCTCCATTTGCTTGTGGTTAACACATTGAAGATTTCCTATGCACAATATTCACAAGGATTCAAACTCATATGAGACCAACTGTGGTCCGTCGTCTGATATTAACACCTTTGGATTATCTTCTCTGCTGAAGATTGCAGGAAGAAATGTTATTAATGTAGCTGATGATATATGAGAAACAAATGCAATTTCAGGCCATTTACTGTAATAGTCCATCAAGGTTATATCAAATCTACAGTCTATAGGAGCATCTGTAAAAGGACCGACAATATCAATAGCAAGTTTTTCCCATGCTGAATCAGAAAATGGTACCGGTTCTTTGCACAACCCTGTGAAGTGTTGCTTTGTGGTGAAATTTTAGACACAGGCTATGTGGCAGGCACTGATGCTGTAGTAATGAGACCATCAACTAATTGTAGGTTTAATGCAGCAAAGAGATCCCTTCCAAGTATAGCAGTACCCTTATTCACAATGTAAAAGTCACATTTTGCAGTATTTGATTCAAATCTGTACATTCCCAGCAGTTTCCTGACTGAGAGTTTTAGCCTCTGCTGTTTCAATTTGGCTAGCAACTGTAATAGCCTTTGCAAGGGTTAAATCCTGCTCTAGAAGAAGTCTCTCTCTAATGCGAGGTGAGGTTTTTTTTTCACTTTTTGGTCTCTTAAAAGGTATGGTAGGCTCACCAGGGTTTGGAAGAAAAGCTGTAAAAACAGATTTTTGTTGTACCCCAACAGAACTCTATGTTGACAACAGTTTACAAAATATGTGGAGTCATTCAGTTCTATAAACCTCTATAACTGAAAGTATTGTGATGAATACAGGGAGCCCTCGAGTTACATACACCCGACTTACATACAACTCATACTGACATAGAGAGGCTATTACAGAAACATACTGTGGTTTGCTTGGCCTTTATTAGCATTTAGCTTTAATAAACCACTACCCCAATCCCCTCTGGCATGTGTTGTCTACTGCAGAGCACAGAAAGTAACAATAAATATGCACAGAAAGGTAAAAAATAAATACTATGTTAAGACAAACATCTGTCTTGTTGCATTTAATACAGGGGTGTCCAAACTTTTGGCTCGCCGGGCCACATTGGAAAAAGATAAAATTGTCTGGGGCCACACATGACATACGCCAAAACATGTTTGATTTGTAAGAGTAAAGGAAATACACAGAAAAGAACTACAATGCCAGTTGGATAACCAGATGGAGCTATACACTGGAATATGGGACACCTGGATATTAAATGGACGTATTAATATATTATTATTACTAACTGGGCAATGGGCAGAGTCCCCCCTCCTCCTATTTCCTCGGGAACCAAGCGTTTCAAGATGGGCCGCATTCATATGCATCCTGGGCCGCATGTGGCCCTCGGGCCGCAGTTTGGACACCCCTGATTTAATAAGTAAATGTATATGTTTCAACTTACATACAAATTAAGCTTAAGAACACACCTACAGACCCTATCTCATACGTAACCCAGGGACTGCCTGTATATTATAGACAACACGTGGAAGTCTTTGAAAAGCATAAACCTTAACTTGCAATCTACCGGCACAATCAAAATGGCTACAAAATTTATTGTGGACAGACCGGATGCTTGCTTGTGCATAAGAAGTTAAGATAATAAAAGGGTGTTTTCTGCAACACACCTATTAAGTAAAGAGCACAAATGTTATAAAACATAGCCAGATGTCAGATCAGTTAAACGTAGACATGCATATAGATAACCTTCAGACCAAAATTACATCAGTTACTTTTTCTATGTTGAAACGTCTGTAGATTACACAAAGTGAGGAACCTTTTAGCCCATGTCCCTGAGGACTGTATAAATGACTTTTCTATTTGTTTCCTATGAAGTGTCAATAAAGGAGAAGGAAACCCCCTGGGTGCAAAAATCCCTCCCCCCTCCCCTGTGTTGCCCCCCCCTCCCTCCTGCACCCTGGCCTACCTGTCCCCCCGGGCAAATGCCCCTAACTTGTTACTCACCTCTCTGTGCAGGTCCTGTCCATGGAGTTCACAGGCGCCATCTTCTCCCAAGCGATCTTCTTCCTGGATTAATCGGCATCTTCTAGCGCATGCGCAGTAGGAGCATTTACCGGTACGGATCTACTGCGCATGCGCTGAATGTTACAAATGAAATCGGAAAATTTCCTGACTTTTGGCGCATGCGCAGTAGATCCGTACCGGTAAATGCTCCTACTGAGCTTGCGCCAAAAACGCTGGTCAAAGCAGGAAGAAGACCGCTTGGGAGAAGATGTCGCCTGTGAACTCTGTGGACAGGACCTGCGCAGAGGGGTGAGTAACAAGTTAGGGGCATTTGCCCGGTGGGACAGGTAGGCCAGGGGGGAGGAGCGAGGGGGTCAACACAGTGGAGGGGGGAGGGTTTTCGAGCCCAGGGAATTTCCTTCTCCTTTAAGAGATTGTAACCAAGTATAAATCTTAAAAGTCTAAGGGTGAGGTAACGTGGAGTTTTTACATTGTGTTTTTTAAAACGAACGGTCAAGTGTAAATACGCCAATGAAGCTACACGTGCATCATAACATGCGTTTTCAGGCTATTTTCTTTTTTTAACATGCATTTCTGTTTGTTCTCGTTCCCCACAATTCCACTCTTTATTTAAAAAAGCCAAGCGGAAAAGCGATTTACATGCAAAATGTAGCTGTACTGATCATCAATACACAATACAATTACGTCAACAGCAAACACCGCCACAAATATGTATATGCGTAATCCATCTCACAAGAGTTTCAGTGTAGTGTATATTTCCAAACCTGCGGATCTTATAGAGTTCAATAATATATTGTTTTTTAATCGAAGTATATTGGCGATACGTTTCTTTTTCAGCAAGAAGCAGATTTTCCTGTGCTGGAAAGAACTCGAAAAAAAAATCGGATTGTACACATTTTTCAGATTTTTCCCTGAAAACCACGGAATCTTCGGATTATTGCATGAAACCCAGCGCAGATCAGGATATCTTCAGGACTTCTCCCATTGACTTCTACATGAACTCGGCGTTGAAGTATGTTTTTATACAGACTTTTCACAACCTCGGAGTTTAATAAATTCCGAAAAAATCGGAGGGGTTTTTTCCACTAAAGATTCAGATTTTATTGTAAAATTTTTGGGCATTTTTTACTTTAATAAATAACCCCCTAAGTAAACTAGTATTGGTCTAGTCCTTTGGTTCTAGCAGTTGGGACTACCAGAACCCTGTAGGTGAAGCTCAATTCACTTCAAATCCATAATAAAACATCGTTATTTTTATGAACGCTTACATAACAGACAAAATGTTACACAGTCTGAAACCATTACTGTAATAGACACTGCTATTTCTTTCTTTTCTCTATGTGTGTGTATGTGTACATATATATATATATATATATATATATATATATATATATATATATAAATATAATACACAAGAGACATGAATATCCTGTAAATGATATCCATATAAACGGTGCTTAGTGATGTCATCAGTTATAATTTCTGTCACATGACTCACTGAACTTGTGTGTTATAATAAATAAAGTACCCCCTGTTGAAAAATATGACAATATTAGAAGTCATTACTTCGGAGTTCCATGACCTTTATAAAAGCACTTTGCTTTTGGCCCATGCTTTTATATTTTCATGGACAGGGCCAGACTGAGTGGCCAAGGGCCCACCGGGGGGCTGCTGTCCCAGGGGCCCCGCTCCACCCTCCCCCTGCAGCGCGACCATACTGCGTTTGTTTTGCACTGCACTAAGTTTTTGCCGCAACCGCCCAAAAAAGGGAGGTTGCGTCAGGAGAAAGCCTTTAGATGTGGGATCTTGGAGCGGATATGGGCCGGCCTGGTTATGGTACTACTAGGTAACTTAGAATTTTCTTCTATTTTACAAGAGGGGGTAATATATATATATATGAATAATTATAATGCGTAGGAAGAAATATCTTTCTTCCTACACATTGCGTCTATAAAATGTTAAATCTTTCAAAAAAATAATGATATTCTTTTCTTTTGTTTTTAACACTTCTGTGGATTTTTTTTAGCCTTGATCAGCTCAATGTGTGGAATGCAAAGCTTGCCCTCCTGCCCCCTCCTAAGTGGGCCAGTCCTAAATTAAAAGGGTAGGAAAGATGAGGAGGACAGGGAGGGTGCTGTTTTGGGCGGACCCAGCTTTGTGACCCAGCACAGAGTGTGATTCACTGACTGTCTGTCACACCCACACAGCTGCATTCCTGGGCTCCAGAAAAGTATTTCCCCTAGTCAGCTCTCAGTCAGGCTTCACATCACTTGGTGAAGTAGCAGAATCAACTAGCTGTTTAATTCTTGCTAATGATTTGAGCGCCTGTTCAACTACTGTACGTGCAATGAAGTGATTTCTCTCAGCGCAGAGGGCAGCTGGGCAAGTAGGATACAGGAGGCAGTTGTCTGTGGGGTAAGTAAAAGCACAAAAAGGTTCTTTGCTCACAGTCTGGAGAGATTCTGTGGGGAAAGTATTTTTTTACCCAAAGCTATGGAGTGATGCTTACACTGGTAAAATTGGTCCCTGCAAACCAATATATTTTTTTTCATGATTCTTTCCTGACTGAACAGAAGTAATCACCCAGTATTAGTAATGAGCCCAGTAAACTGCAGGCTTCTGTAGGTTTGGATGTAGTCCCAAAGAATCATTGACATCTATTGTAAGGATTATTAGAATTGTTATAAACAGATTATAAATGGCACAAGGAATGCAGCAGAAGGTGTTTGCGTAGCATATAACACAGAATAGCCACGAGAATATGCTAAATGCAGTCTTTTAAAAGATACTTAGTCAGTTACAATTCGTGCTTAAAGGGGCTGTTCACCTTCAAACAACTAGTTGTTTTCAGATAGATCACCAGAAATAACAACGTTTTCCAATTACTTTCTAATTTCTATGTGTCACTGTTTTTCTAATATTGAAGTGTAAAGTGTAATTTTTCACTTTTTAAAGCAGCTCTGGTTAGGGAGGGGGTCGTCGACCCTGTAAACTGTTCTAAATTGATGCATTTTATCTTTGTCCCTGCTGAGCAGAATCTCTGGGTTTCATTAAAAGCAGCTGTTAGAATTGATACAATAGTTACTAATACTCCAGAGATGCTGCTGAGAAATGTATCAGCTAAATGTTGCAAAATTGTAGTAGTTAATAATCTGCACCTGAATTACTGAGCTGCCAGACTCAAACACCAGAGACAGGAACATTCATCTTTAAACTTAGATTCTGGAAAAATAGTAAGCGGTAAATAATGGAAAGCAATTGAAAAAAGTCTTTATTTCTGGTGAAAAATCTGAAAACAACTGAACTGAAAAAAGTGTTTGTAAGGTGAACAACCTCACAGAAATAGATGTATTTCATAAAATAATGTACCCTCTGATGTAAAATATGAGGATATTAGTGACCACAGAGCTCCATTAGAGTCCCATAACCTGTATAAATGTAATATCCATAAGAATAATTCAGATCTTCTCATTATTTTTAATAGTGCAACGTCTGTATCAATGTTAATATGCATACAATGGGGTATAGTGTTTCCCTTTAATGAGTGAGGAATCAACTCACAAATACTAAATAAAAGTATATAAGGTTTAACAAGCAATAGCAAAAAATATCATTTAGATGTCTATAGTGTTGACCATGGAAACAAATCCTGCCTATCTAGCTATTGTTGGACTATAGATCTCAGCAGCCCATGATTCAGGGTGGATCCTAAAGGCTGGACAAAATGTTCCCATACAGTCTTTGGTGAAGAGCATGGGAAAATAGCAATTAAGTTCCAAGTAGTTTCACTTAAATGAAGAGTATGCTAATAATTATAGTGTATAAAGATGATGGAGCTATGAGATCTGCTTGATGATTTTTATACAGGCTGAGACTCAGGAATCTTTGATGTAGGCAGTATTATACATTAACAAAGACTAGGAAGGATGATTTTATCAGGAGTATAAATAGAAGGGGTCCAGGTAAGTGCATGAAAACCTTAATTTTTATTGATGTATAGATTTGTCACCCCATCTGTTACCTGATCAAAAAAGTTTCTGTAAATGGTTTCATTTAAATTGAGTTTAGAACTGGGTTCTCATCCTAGGTGTCTTGCTCAGATTGCTGTGCCTGGTACAGAAGCAGCATTCATGCTGAGGATTTCATAAATACAGAGTAAACAATTTTTTTTTCTACTGAGAACAAAATTACTACTCTGTATCGCTCTGTAAAGCTGGCTATACATAGGCTGAAAAAAAAGCTGCTACGGAGGCCATGCCCAGTAAATGTCTGGCTGCGCTGAAAATCCTGCTGGAGTGGTCCTTAATCGACAGGTCCCTGTAGGCCCACCACATCGGTGGCAAATATAGGATAAAGATCTGCTGCATTAGGACTACAACCAAAGAGCAGATCTTTAAATGTATTGCCATCTTAAAAGCATTCTTCCATTTTTCTTTTCACTAACAACCATCATTTATGGGTGTCTGTTAAATTAATCTCAGCAGAAAGCAGTGTGGCAGCTTCAGTGCTCATTAACTGAAATACAATTAGAACTTTGTATGCATGTGGAACACTTTGAAAGAAAGATTTTTTTTCTACCTCTTTACAGAGATGACCCTTTTGGAAAACTTTGTGGTTAGCCCTTTGGTTAAAGGGCCAGTAAATTCTAAATACTCATTTCAATTAACAAACCAATTATTTCCACTGTGCATGTGAAACTGGTGTCCCAGTGTTATTGCTGTTTTTAGCCATCTTATATTTGTGGAGTAAACAAAGCCATGCAAAACACCACTACTTTTTTTTTAATAAATAAATGCTTCTAGGGCATTTGTTTCTCTAGTGGTACTAGTCCTTTATCTCCCCCACTAGACCAGATCCTGAATGTGTTGCCATTAAGGGGGAGGGTTGAAGAATCTAGTGTAGGTTGGGTACTTCCAGGTCAGGTACGTCAAATGTGTGAGCCTCAAATAGTTGTTGTAATCCTGTTGAAGAGATGCAATTTAACATTGCCTGAGAAAGTTTAGCCTATTACCAAGTGATTAGATAGCCGACTACACTGCCTCAGGCTCAGAATTAAAATTGTACAGAAGAAAAAGCCAGTTACTCCAGCCTATGTTTGTCCTTGCTGATCAAATGCGTCCACCAACTGGGGTGGTTCCAGGAGATGGAGAACAAGAGGTTGGCAAAACCTGATATACAGTATCAGGCTAAGTTCCACTTGTTTGGCGAGATCTTGTTGTACTGGCGCATTTCACAGATAAGCAGTTTCTGCATTGCGGACCTTACTTTTCAGCTTCATCTCACTGAATCTCTAGCTGGACAGGGAAGGCAATCCCTTACTAGAGACATTAAACAGTGTGATCTAAGAAAAGTCAATTTCTTCATAAAAAACAATAACAGTGGTTTAAAACACATTGTTATAGAACGAGAACACTGAAAACCAACACAATGCAGGATAACACCTGTATACATTTGTTATATTATGCTTGTGTTTTATGTGTGGGGATTTCCTTTGGGATTTTCATTTCCCATTGAATTACTGTATAACTGGCAGGATGTAATTTCCTGACCAGAGAGGACATACAATACAGATGAAATAACATATCACTTTTAGATTGAATTAACATACAGTAGCAAATCACAGGACTTTGAACCTCACCAAAAAGGGATGAGAGCAAGATAACAGTGTTGTGTATTAGGGAGTATCAGTGCAGAGAAACTTCACATACAGACACAAACACACATTCAAGGAACACTTTTTATCATTCTCTCTTCATCATGGTGCATAAGCAGGGTGAGATACACAAATAATGTCATTGGATTGCTCAATCATATACCACTATGCTTACCTTTTTGAGGATATTTAAGAAAAGGTGCAGCATTTGTACCAAACCTAATATCCCATAGCAACCAGTGAGAAAATCATTTCTGGCAAGTTTTAATAGAAAAACATCTGATTGGTTGCTATGGGTAACTACTAGACCTGGCACAAACTTTGCATCTTGTACATTAGCTCTCATACCTGTAGTAGTGGGGATTTTAGAGTTTATTATTATTATTATTAACATGTATTTTTAGAGTGCCACCACATTGCACAGCACTGTAAAATGAATATGTTGATCACATATGAATTACATACATATAACATACAGAATT
Source organism: Xenopus petersii (assembly GCA_038501925.1). Lineage (NCBI taxonomy): Eukaryota > Metazoa > Chordata > Amphibia > Anura > Pipidae > Xenopus > Xenopus petersii. The sequence continues at coordinate 47,385,618 of CM076686.1, read as the reverse complement.
ACATACATAGTGACCAGTACCAGTACAAAACTTGGGGAAGGTCCTGTGCAAAAGAGCTAACAATCTAAAAGGGGAAGGCAATGAGACACAAGGTGTGGGAGTGGGCGAGATCAGAAATAAGCAAGTTTGGGTGGGGACTGTGCCAAGTCTCTCCAACTGCTGTTAAACTTTGACTTGTAGTTCTAGCAACTTCTGAAAGCAAAAGGCCATTTGAGGATGCTTGAAATGCAGATATAGGATCTGTTATCCAGAAACCTGTTATAGAAAGCTCCAGATTACAGGCAAGCCATCTCCCATATGTTCTATTTTATTCAAATAATTCAAAATATTTAAACATTATTTGTACCTTGTGCTTGATTCCTAACTAAGATATAATTTATCTATATTGGAGGCAAAACCAGCCTATTGGCTTTTTATATATTATGTAAATTATTTTTTAGTAGACTTAAAGGGAATGTCAACTCGCAAAAAAAAAATTTCCTAATAAAAGAAAACATAATTCTAAGTCACTTTGCAATATACATTTATTACAAATTTTGGTTTTTAAGTTATTTGTATACATATTGTTATGGAAAGCAGTGTTTGTCCCTTTCTCTTCTCTGTCCTGGTGGAGACTGTTGATACAATGTAAGACAAGGCAGCTGATTACCAGACCTTTCTTTGCTGGGGAACTAAGACTTTTGCAACATTGTTTAAAAAGTAACAAGCAGGAGTTAAGCAAATGGCTCTTTCAATATCAACATTTATAACATGTATATTGTTATTCAAACATTAAATAAACCCAATAGGATTGTTTTGCCTCCAATAAGGATTAATTATATTGTATCTAGGATCAAGCACACAGTACGGTTTCATTAAGAAAACTTAAAAAGTATTTTTTTTTTAATTTTTTAATTAAAAATGGAATTGATTAAAATGGAGTCAGGCCTTCCTGTAATTCAAAACTTACTAGATAATGGGTTTCCAGATAATGGATCCTTTACCTATAAATGGATGTCAAAGATGCTGGCTTACTATGGGCCCTGCCACTTGTTAGAGGCAGTGTTACGATTGGTATCCCATACCCAGAACAAATCCCAAGGTCCAAATCATGGCTCAGCCTTCTGCCTATAACAACCACCTTTCACTTCGGGAGAAGCCCTCCACTACTCGGTGCCGTCAGGTCTTAGTATGAGAGGACTAGGGAGAGAGTTCTGGGCAGGCAAGGGAACTGCACGTTTTACAGAAACGGAGAACAAGGAGCATAGTCAGGGTCACAGGCTGGGTCAATTCACCAAACAGGCAGCACAGTACAATAATAGGAGGACAGGAGCTTAGTTGGTCACAGGCCTGGTCAAAATACAGGCAGGGGTTAGGACAGGCAGAAGACAAGACTTGGTCAGGGAACAGGCAGGATCAAATAACTTAGAACTACAGAGAATCACACCCAGGAACTAATGAATAGACCTTTAATAACGTTCTGCGCTTTCCCGATATAGCCGGAAACAGCCGAATGCTGGAACCTGGAAGAGTTGGCCAAATCACCCTAGCAACCATGCTTTGGTTTGAATAAGAGACTGGAATATGAATAGGAGAGAGCCTGAATATAAAGGTGAATAATAAAAAGTAGCAATAACAATAGATTTGCAGCATTACAGAGCATTTGTTTTTTAGATGGGGTCAGTGACCCCCATTTGAAAGCTGGAAAGCAGCACCAAACACAGTATGAGTGCAAGGAATAAATAAGTACCTTTAGTGGATGGGGTGTTACACAAAACTGACTGCGTGGAATCTGTGCGATTGTAACTGCACTTTCAGTCATAAATGACCACTTTTGCCTTGCAGGGATGGCATGCAAATGATGTGTTGCACTGCACAGAGTATTACATATTAAGGGGGTTATTTATGAAAGGTGGAGTTTTAGAGCTTTTATAGACCTCTAATGAAATCACAACTCAAATGGTTTCTAACTTAAGAAAAAACTTGAATGTTTAAAAACTCAAATCAGTGTCGTCGGGCTGAAAAACTCAAAAACTCAAATTGAATGAGTTTTCAAGTGAAACCCACCGGGAAAAACTCGAACATCATGAAGGATAGTAACATCTTCAAATGGTTCAAGGGACCTCTGCCATTAACTTATACATGACCTTAACAGGTTTTAGATGGTGTATTTTTATATTCAAACTATTTCCAGATTTTTGACTGAAAAATACCCTGGAAAACTTGATTTTTTTTCGTGGAAAAGCCCACTCAACCATTGATAAATAACCCCCTAAAAGTGATATATGGTCACATTTTTCGGAATCCCAAATGACAAAGGCACAGTTGTTAAAAGTGTTTAAAGAATATATCTACAAACGTCAGCTGAAATAAATTAAGTAGACTGCACATGGGAGATAAACATGAATGACCACAAAGTGACACTTTTCCTGGATGTTTATGGGTCTGTTCAGTGTAGATTTTCTACAGTTCCCAGTTCCCTCACAACTGGGGCTCTTCTATTTACAAACAGAAGGGTGACTCCTTTACTTATTATACATAGAGGAGTTACACAACATATGAATTAATGGAAAGGATCTTTTTTTATGAAGCTACTTTCTATACAGTTGGTTTTACTTTTGTTGTCAAATGGACCTAGCAGATTAATTATTTTGAATAGATCGCGTACAGCTGAAGGAGGGCTATGAACTGTTTGGCATACATTCAGTTTTTAAATTGTACAGTTCTTCCCATTACATGTCTCCCAAAACCAAGTCAAGCACCCTTTTTATGCACCTGAATTTCTCAAATTGTGATAGAACCTCTCACATTTCTGATTTTTGAAGTCTTGGGTCGTTGCTGCTATTGACAAGCTGAAACTTTAGGCTGATGCCATAAGATAATTATATAAAATATGGCATTTTTAGCCATATTTATTTTTAGTTCTCTTTTAAAGGGGTTGTTCACCTTTGAATTAACTTTTAGTATGATGTAGATAGTGATATTCTGAGACAATTTGCATTTGGGTTTAATTTTTTAGTATTCGTGGTTTTTGAGTTATATAGCTTTTTATTCAGCAGGTCTCCAATTTGCAATTTCAGCAATCTGATTGCTAGGGTTCAAATTACCCTAGCAACCATGCATTGATTTGAATAAGAGACTGGAATATGAATAGGAGAGGCCTAAATAGAAAGATGAGTAATAAAAAGTAGGAATAACAATATATGTGTAGCCTTACAGAGCATTTGTTCTTAGATGGGGTTATTGACCCCCATTTGAAAATAAGGCCAATTTAGAAAAGCTGCTTAGAATGGGCGATTCTAGGACATATTAAAAGTGACCTTAAAATGTATAACACCCTTTTAAAGGTGAATCACAAATTTAATATAATGCAGATGTGCCATACTCAAGGCAATTCCATCTGTCCACATTAGGAAGCAATTGTAGTGGGAGCAGTTTCCCACCCTTTGCAGCTATTACTTTGCTGTAGAAAACTTAATACAACTAAAGCTAGAATAGGGGTGTCCTCGGGTTGGTGGCCAACAAACGTTGTTGATGGGGACATCGTTGTAAAAAATAAGTGGCATGTACACTATGACTGTACCAGAATTCCAAAGCAGAATAGAAGGGTAAAGTCTCCTTTAATCATATAGTTATCAAGGTGTTAAGCTTTGAAGTGGTTGGAAAATATAAAGTTTAAATTATGGCAAAGTTTGGAGCATGCTGATGATTCAGGATTAGGATGACAAATCCAACATTGCACAGGATGTTAAACGTCTCATTAGTCACTGTCCTAAGGGACCATTTGTTCTTATTGCTCAATCTCTAAGTGATTAGGCTGCCATATAAACGAAGGTACTTTTACAGCAGCCATTCATACTTGTTACAATGTATTCTTGATTGGGGAATTCAACCGACATTCACAAATACTAATGAAATCGAAATATTTTCCTATTGTTTACTCAACAGAGTACAGCAGCTATAATCATTATTGTTAGATCTAATGCTGTAATGGTTTATTGGGAGTATAGTCACACCCTGGTTTGGTGTTCATAAAAGCGGCTTGTTCTTATACTTTCAGGCATGGAGTCCTCAGCCATCTGCAAGTATGTCAAGGATTTTTTTTTTATGTTACTATTGTTTGTTTTGTGCAGAGGTAAATCATATGTTTAGATTCCTGGTACTATAGAAAAATGCACTGCATCAGTGTTAATTGTAAAGTAGGGATTCACCGAATCCAAGATTTGGTTTGGAATTCGGCCAGGATTCAGCCTTTTTCAGTAGGATTTGGATTCGGCCAAATCCTTGTGCCAGGCCAAACCGAATTAAAATCATAATTTGCACATGGAAATCCGGAATGGAAATCATGACTTTCCATCACAAAACAAGGAAGTAAAAAAATTGTTTCCACTTGTTACTTTCCTTCCCATAATTTCATATGCAAATTAGGATTTGGTTTGGTATTCGGACTAATCTTTCCCAAAGGATTTGGCCTAATCCCAAAATAGTGGATTTGGTGCATCCCTATTAATAAGATTTAAAGTTATTTAAAGGTATATGGCACATTTTGTTTAGTTCTTTACTAAGAATGGAGAGAGAATAGTGGCCATAGAGTCTCAACTCACTCAGCAGCTAAAAGTCCATTTAAGTGGCTCAGGCATAGGTACTTTGTGCACAATGCAGAAGGCAGATCACATAACTATGATTTGATATGTGAGAAATGGAATGCAGTAAAAAAAAATGCTGATAGATAAAAACCTATCATTGGAAATAATGGTCAATAAATTCTTTAAATAAATGAATTCAAGACAAGTTTAGAATTCTTCTACAATGCATATATCTAAATAAGTCGTTTCTAAACCAGGTGCTTTAATTAGATTTTTCGGGGACTGAATGAGGGTATGCTTAGGGTGGACCAACTTTTATCTCTTTCAGTATTAGGGAAATTCCCTGTGACAGAAACACAA